>CM031979.1:4183701-5397922 GCA_018804465.1 Populus tomentosa | reverse complement strand
TCTTGCGGATGATGAAGGTGCTTAATTATGAAATTCCTAGTCGTGTGTTGTCCGTTGAACCAGTGGTATGTGAAGCTTTGGAGCTGGAAAAAAAAAAACTGTGAGTATTGAGTGTCAAGTGAACAAAAAATAAATTCAATTAGCAGAAATTATGTTGCTGTCTACACTTTTTAGTGCATAGCAAATATAATACTCATAGGACTGATAAGATGAGAAAACAAGGTAGCTGCATCCAAACCCCCGCAACATATTAGGATTGATGAAAGTGCGTTGCAGAATGCTAAAACTGACCTCAATATCTTAAATCCTAACGAGGCTGTGTGTTCGTCCCTGTGGTTAATTCTTTCCCAAGGAGAGAAGAGAATTGCAAGTAATATCATCTCTAATGATTTCATAAAGATCTCCACACAGTTCAGGGAATCGTTAACATTCAAGCATAGAAAGATTATGATGAAATAAGCATAATGTCATCACATAATAATTGCCTACATGCGTGTGCAAAAAGGAAGTCATTCCAGACTCCAAACTTGGTTTTGTCGTAATAATTACCAAAAGACATTCAAAAATTTGCTTTCTAGACAAAGCAATTCACAAAATGCCAGTTCATGAGCTCTTGTGCATCATAAATGGCTGTAGCAGAGTAATCAAGCTACATACCATTAGGGTTCCCTTGTTCATTGAAACTTCGTAGAAGAGCGACTTCTTCTAGAGCCACTGAAGACATTTGAGATCCTTCCTCTGTGAAATTTCCCCAGTAACAAAATAAGTACCATATTATAGATGAATTCATGTGCACAATTCCCTGAATGCAAGATGTATCTAAAACAAAATCTCTAGATTCTCCATCAAACAATCGAAGGACCTTGCATTGGGAAGTACATTACGAATTACAGCAGAGGTTGGATATTTATATCCAGACAATAAAACACCCCAACAGATCCTAGGCATCATATGCTATCACTGAACTATTCATAAAAAAATCTCCAAGGGGAATTCTTATAATTTTTTTCAATGTCAAGCAACAGTAAGGTTTTTTTTATCAGTTACTTCCTCTTTGGTATATCTCCCCAGACTGAATTCTTCCATTTTTCTCATTAATAATTAATGCAATGTCTGTATGGTATACTTTTTAAATCCAGTAGAAAATATCTAGTCATCAATTATCACTGACTAATTGAAAGAACAAACATAGATATATACGCCTATTAAGTGTATCTGGGCTCTCCTCCAAAATTTATGCCTAAAGGAGGTAAAGTATGCAAGCTAAAAAAGGCACTGTTTGGACTGAAGCAAATGTTGACGGCTTGGTTCAGCAGGCTGAGTCACTCGATGAAGAAGTATGGTTTTAAACAAGTCTTGGCAGATCACATTGTGTTCTATAAAAAGGAAGGTGATGATATTATATTGCTTATTTATTTATATTGATGACATATTGTTGCAGGCAGTGACATGAGTGAGGTAGAGAAACTTCAAAACTACTTGGCCAAGGAATTTGAGATTAGGACTTGGGAACTTTAAAATATTTCTTGGGCATTGAAGTGTCTCAATTCAAGCAAAGACTCTTTCTATCACAACAGAAATACACATTAGATCTCCTGACTGAAATTGGTAACTCAACCTGTTAAGATGAACCATGGTCTTGCTTTCTAGCTGGATCAGGTTCCAACGAAAACGAGAGGTATCAAAGGTTGTGGAGATCAATGCTGTTAGTGTTGTGAGCCAATTCATCCATGTGAATTGTATCTTGGTTCACTTGAAATCCTCTCCATGTAAAGGTGTTATGTTCTCTTGACATAACCACCTGGAAATTGTGGAATATACTGATTTTGATTTTCCTGGATCCAAATTAGATGGAAAATCTATCTTAGGGTATGTGTCATTTGTTGGAGGTATCTAAGTAACTCAGAGGAGTAAAAACAGGATGCTGTATCACTATCTAGTGTGAAAGCAGAATACCGTGCCCTCCATCATATTACAAAGCTTACTTGGCTCAAAATTCTCTCCGGTGAATTGGGTACGATACAAAAAAAACAAGTGTTTTTTTGTGAAAACACAGCAACTATTAAGTTTACCAAAAATCCAGTTCAGCATGATCGACCAAGCACAAGACAATCTAGATTCTGGTGTCTGGTTAAGATTCTTTATACTAAAAGAGCTCGTCAATATAATAACTAATGTTGTTACTAGTGGTCTCTTTCATATGTCACTATCCAAGTTGAGCATGTGTGATATCTATCACCAACTCACGGGAGAGAGTTAAAGTGTATTAGTTGTGTACAACTATCAATTGGTTAGCTGATTGTTGTCAATTAATTGGGTGGTTTTTAGCCTGACTTTTAGCTCCAGGATTGTAGCCTATTCAATTGTATAGTTGACTTGCCTAAATGATCGATATTTGTCCAATATAAATACCCCTTAGTGATATGAATAAAATTATCCAGCCTAATTCTATTCTTCAATTGAAACATTAGAATTCCCTTATGTCACAACAAACCTAACAAAAAGAATTGGAAAGGCAAACAAAAGCATGATAATGGACATCTTTAGTTAACATGAAATCCAGTAGCTTAGATGGAGTGTATGCATTAAAGAGAGAGGGAATCAACTCTTACATGTCAAATTCAGACAAGGAGGGTGTTGCTCCAACTATAAACGATGATGTGGATATGAATGCTAGCAGGAGTGTTATGCAATATTTAGACCAACTACTTCATATGGATATCTGCTTCACGGATTCAGAATTAAGAGGATTAGCAAAATGACATACTTGATAACTGGAACTGACCAATCTGGAACTTCTACTTGAAAACCTTTACCAGCTCGAACACCACCTGTACATGGCTCAGTATCTCTCAACATCAATGCTATAGTATTTGATTCACCTGCAGACGAAGCATTTCTACTTCTACCCATGTCATGAATTATATTGAGAGGTTTTCTATCTACAGATGAAGCATTTCTACATCTGCCCATGTCATGAATTATATTGAGAGGTTTCTAATAATTGTCTCCTTTGGAATAATTTCTAAATTCTTCAAACATGAACGACACAACCATTCATCAACCGATATTCTTTTTACACGAGGATTGCAGCAAGATACATGAAATGAATCTTCACAATTATCACAAATTAGCATCTTTACCAGGGATTCTGCACGAAAACATTTTTTCCAAGAACAACTGCTATGCTACCGCTACCACTACCAATTCTTTTAGCAGAAGCACAGAAATGAGTACTCATGTGATCATTGATTAAGGGTTTGAAGATTTTGTACTGCTACTCTTCTTCTTTACCTGAAATGTTGTCTGTAACCAAATTTCCATTCGAAGAATCCAAACTTCGTGTACATTGATGATGGACGTAACAAATTCCCTTGTTGCCGAAAGAAAAAAATCATAGTATATTTGCTACATTCATTGACCAAAGGAAATGTAAAACAAATTTCAGTTTCTGGTCCACCGTATACAGTTTCTATCTAAAATACTTCGTATTACAAGTCTTAGATTTTATCTGGGTTTTGAAAGAAACTGATGAGAAGAGATTGTACAGTCGAAAGTGTAAAATCAAATCTACTAATCATGAAAGCTTTGCTCCTAGATCCCTCATAAAGTGTTGAAGCAATGCTGGTGAACACATTCCTCTGCCTGAATTCCCACAGATGATGAAGGTACTTGATTATCTCGCAAGTCTTACATCAAGACAACTGGAAGCAAGAAAGTATGAAATATTGTTTTGGTAGTCTATTTGTTTGTTGCCTGTTGAACCAGTGGCCTGTGAGGTTTTGGAGCTGAAAAAGAGAAGTTATTATCGAGTGTCCAGTGAAGACAAATTCAATTAAAGATATGATGTTACTGTCTAAACTTCTCAGTGCTTAGCATATATTACTCGTAGGACTGTACAGATAAGCAAACAAGGTAGATGCATCCCCACCCATGCGACATGTTGGATTGATGAATGTGCATTGCATAATGCTAAAGCTGACCTCAATATAATAATGGTGCATGGGTGGGTGGGTGTCCCAGTGGTTATCTCTCTTCCAAGAGGAGAAATGAGGTGAAAGTAAATCATTTTTAATAATTTCATACAGATCTTCACAGTTCAGGGAACCGCCAACATCAAAGCATGCAGGAGATTATGACTGCAATACGCATCATATAATCAAATAATAATTGCTAAGAGGGTGTGCAAAGTGCTAGTCATTTCAGACTCCAAAGCTGGTTTTGTCATAATAATTACTAGGAAGACATTCAAAAAAATTGCCTTCCATTCATTTCACAAAATTCCAGTTCATGTGCCCATATGCATCATGTATGGCTGTAGCTGGGCAATCGAGTTCATACCATTGGGATTCCCTTGTTCATAGAAACGTCGTAGAAGAGAGACTGCTTCAAGTGCCATTATTCCTCCAGTACATTTGAAATCTTTCCTTTGTGCAATGTCCCCACTGACAAAATGTGGAGCATATTGTGCATGAATTCAATTGCACAATTCCCTAATAAATGGAAGATGTTTCTAAGAGAAAATCTATACCAAATAATTTAAGGACCTTGCACTGGGAACCAGACAAGCAGGGTATCACATAACAATAACCTAAAACTTCTACCATGAGAAGTCCATAACAAATTATACTTTTCATTTGTAATAACAATCTGAAAGCAGAAATTTGATATTTAAATCCAAACCATAAAACACCCAAGTGACCCTAAGCATCATATTCCATCATCTGAACTATTCAGAATGAAAACTCTCTTTCAATTTTTCTTGATGTCAAGTGGCAGTAAGGTTCATATTCCATCATCATATTCATATTAGCTACTTTCTCTTTGGTATATGAATTTGTATCCTCCATTTCATCACATTATTCATTTGTGCAAAATGCACAAATAAGGCATATTTTTGAGGTCTGGTATGCATTATCCACTTATGAATGATCATGAACTAACTGAAATATGGTACATAGATATGTACCTGTCAGGTAGTTTAGAGCTGCTACAATGCAATGACAATATTGATCCACAACCTCCAAATTTATCATTTGCGCATCCATAATATACTTCTTTTATACCTAAGTCAGGGGAACAGATTCAGCAGTAACTGATCAGACTAGCTGTAAATAAGAAGAAAGCAAGTTAGCAATGATTGAAGTCTTGCCATTAAAGGAGAACCAACATACCAAGTATCGACAAAGCTGCAGCACACATTATACATGGTTCACATGTAACATAGAGACTGCATGTTGAAAACTTTTCAGCAACTTCTGACACTGAAAGTCCACTTTTTTGCCACTGTTCAAGAAGAACATCAATTGCTTCCATCTCTGCGTGTCTTGTAGCCTGCCATAAGAAATTAAGGGAAGTGCCACCTTATTAATGAATGCATGCTACCAAAGCTCCCCCATCTCAACCCCAACACAAACCTACACGAGAGTACAAGAATACAGAGAAGGTAGATTTGATGTCTTTAATGCCTTCATATATATACTGTCTCCAATTCTAGTCCAAATCACATCAACCCTTTTCTTCTTCTTTTTGGAATAACACCAACCCAATTTACAACCACAAGTTACCAAGCTGAAATATAGGGCAATGTCCTAACTCACGACAGAGACTGGCTGATTGACCTCCAGATCCTAATGGGTAACTTATTTAACAGTAAGGAAAAAGAATTCAGCTTTCAAGAAACACTAATGAGGCCAAAGTAGTGAAAGCTAAACATATCCTGATATTTGGTTTGCTTGAGCCGGTGTTGTCAAGAGGCGCTCACCTAGGTACTCTAGGCGAGGCGAGACCCCAGTGCCTTTTATTTTTCCAGGCGAGGCAATTTAACTAGGCGCTCACCTGGAGTGCAAGCAAAGGGAGCTGAAGCGAGTGCCTGATCAAAATATATGTTCTATTTCCCCTTTTTTTAATTGATATGCGTTTTGACCTATTTGCCCATATTCTTTCTATTCACCACCAAAAATAATTTAAGGATGTCATTGTAAAAGTAAAGAATAGGATTTAAAAAGACAAAAAAAGATCATCAAAATAGAGTTGAGGCATATTGAGCAGCCACACTTTTCAAAAGAATCAGTTACATTTTTTGTTTGTTTCTTCATTTATTTTATCTCTTCTTTTTCTTTTTTCACTTATGTAGTCTCTCTCTCCATCTTATTTCTTCTTTACCTGTCTTCTTCTCTTTCTTTAAATATCCACGTGTTATGCTGCCGAAATTTTTACTTTTTTTTTTTAATAAAAGAACATTTTTTTCAAATCTCAAGCTCATCACTCATCAAACTTCACAATTGATTTTTTTTCTTGCCATGTTTATTGTGTCTGAAACCTCAGTTTATTCTCTCTTTTTTTAATTCAACTTAGTTTATTCCAAACTTTAGCATTTTAAGTTTAACTATTTTAATGTACTTGCTCTTTTAATTTATTTATTTTTGTTTTTAAGGGTGAATAGTATAACTTTTATGACTATTTTAAAACATTTTGAGTTTCACTTTGATTTTCTAATCTTAATTTTTAACATATATATATTTGTGATTTATATAGTATAATATTATACATATATTTTATTTGAATTTATAGCATAGCGCCTTGTTTTATTCAGGCATGCGCCTAACGCTTCAGGTGCTTGAGCTTTGGCTTTAACATGCAACATGGATATCTCAAAGTTTAGCTCAAATTTCAACTAAATTTGGGATCAGAAGCATTCCTAAGACCAATTAGACTGAGTTGCACATTTGCACTTGAATAGAAAGAAAGGACAGTTAAAAATGTTCAAGCAACTAAACTATTAAATAATACAACTAAAGGACAATGTACGAGTTAAACCAAGCAAAAAGTTGATCAAGTGGTAAGCTTACATTTCTTGTCTCTGTTGTTCGATTTCTCCCAGATGCAATGACCTTCCCATCTTCAACAATAACACAACTGGTTGAACATAACAATTTTACTTAAGGTTTCATTCAATAACCACACTGACTCTAAATGAAAAAAAAAAAAATTAATCATTGGAAAAACAAAATTGCAACTTGGTTGCATCATTACAGGCCAGTTGGTAGAAATATAAAGCATGATACTTTAACCAGTAGATGGTACAACAGTGAGCTTAGTTGGATCAACATTTGGGATTGCAGCATGCTTAATTGCTTGGAGGCATTCACCCAGGTCATTTGATACAAATGCAAGAAAAATAATATAAGCCTATTACTCAATTTAGTTAATAGTCATGGATTTATTGAATATTTTCAAGCAAATTCTGCCTAGATATTTTGTAAATTTTGCTTACATGATGCTTGCACTGTGCTGAGATTGGGATTGTGGGATCCGAAACATGGTCAAGCTGGGGAATAAGGTGACAGACTACCATGTGCCAAACTTGAAATTAATCGAGGGAACCTTGACCCAACAATTATGTTACCAAGAGATTTACAAGAGAAGACAAACAATCCAGCAGATTCCTGGCATGCTTTGTGCTCACATAATTGAGCTCAAATTTGAAGTTGGGTAGAGATGAACTCAGGGTGCTAACTCTGTATACAAAGTCAGGCATGGGCCCAGCCCAACACAGCCTCACTTCATAATTTTGTCAAACTTAATCATTACTCAACTCCATCCAATGTCACAAAGGACATCATAATGTTTTTCATAGAACAAGACCTGACTATGAAACATTCCCAACTGATTAGAAGAAAACGCTTTTAGCCATAGAATCCCATCAGTTAAATTGGACACCACATTGAAAGGAACACCAAGCAATGAAAACAATGCTGTATAAGGTTACTGACCGAAAATAGCATTTGGGATAGCTCAATAATTAAAATGGCCAACCTAAAAGGCTAAGGTTTCAAAGTTGCTCGGTGGCAAATCTTCAGTTGGTGAATCGCATTATGATTGTTAAAGCTTAAAACTCTGTCAACGTTCAGATATAATATAAAAAACACGAATACAATAACCTGAACTTTTTCTTATCCTACATTTTAGTCACTTATAAGGTTGAGTTCATGTCTAGGTCATTGAAAATAAATATACAAAAGCAAAAGGCAAGTATGGTAGCCACATTTTATACTATGTCATAAGAACTTATTATAAAAGGTATCACTGCATTTACTAGCAAAGATGCAAAAGCTCATAAAATAAAATTTTAATTCATTGAACGAGGGATCTGGCTCCACAAATCCAATGATAGAGATTACTCAAGAAAGCATAGATTAACATTATTACTAGAAAAATAATGATAGGATAAAGCATACCCGATTGGCACTTCAAGGCTGTTCAGAGCATCTTTCGCCTGTTGCACCAAAAAGAAGAAATAAATTAAACCCAGAAATGTAAACAAAAATCTAAATGGAAAGCAATAAAGAATCATTCCCTGGTTACCCTTTTGCCTAATGTAATCATCTCAGTTGACACAAAGGTTTGCATGGATTACCTGTTCTATAGCGAGCTCCATGAATGCCAAAGTCTCAGAAGAACACCCTTCTTCCACATGAGAATCCATCTATGAAATACTCAGATAGAGAAATCACCAAAAGAATCAATAAGAACTCAAGTCTGTTGGTTTTTCAGTGATGTGTTTAACTTGTTTGTTAAAATGCCTAAACAAAATTACAAGCTTTGAAGCTTCCAGTTTGGCTAGTGCAAGTGGTTGTTGTTAGCATCTCAGTGAGGTGTTTCTTTATGAGGATTTAGAATGGTCTATAACCTTGAATTTAATAACAAGAAAAATATATGATAATTAAATAAAGCAAAATTGAGAATAACAAGAAAAATACCAAAAAAGATTGAAACTTTAGTGAGAATTTCTGGTCTGTAAACTTGAATTCAAGTGGGATTTTCAATCCAACAAATATAAGATAATTAAACAAAGTAAAAATTGAGAATTCCAAAGACCAAAAAAAAAAAAATCAGCACTGGTAACTGGGGAATTCAAAGAAAATCCCGGAATTTGGAGGAAACCGTGTAGAATTAGGTGAACTGCTAGAAAAGCTAAAAGATTCCACCTTTTTGGTGATGTAATTGTGAAGTAACAAAAACCCTAAAAAGTACAACAAGCGAGAAAAGTATCAATTATTTCTGTAGAAGAAAAGGAGAAAAGGTCAAGAGTAAAAAGAATATTTTACAAAAGAGGAGGAACCTAGAACCATATAAAAAAAATCCCTTTATAAAATCAAACCCCATTTTACTAACCTTAAAGAGAATAAAGATAATCCTGATGGATTGAGAGCAACATATAACCGTTGTAATCTAAACAATTATGAAGGAAGAAAAGGTGCCAAAAAGAAAATGGAAATAACCATCTATGTATAATGCAAACGAAAACAGATTATCATGAATGGTTATGCAAGGACAATATGTTTATGCATGGGCATTCCACTAGTCTGATTACAAGTTCACACACAACAGATCTACCACAATGAATATCAACAGTTTAAGGGGGGGGGGGGGGGGAAGTCCAAAGCAAACTCTTCTGGTTCCTGTAAAAGCTTCTAAAGGATAAACACTTGGAAAGATAGCACTTTCAAATTGAGGCTTCACACTGGACTCGGCAAAATTAAAAAATGGGCTCCACAACATGTTATGACATGCATTGTACTTATCCATAAACATGTATTGGTTACAGAGGCAAATAAGACTTGGAGTTGGAGTGGTTCAAGAAACAAGCAATAAAAATTAAGCTCACTGCGATAAAAAGAAAGATTTTCAAGCAATGAAAATTCCATTAATCTATTTCCAATAGTCTGATCACAAATTCACACACAACAGTTTATGTCCGTGACAAGAACAACAATCAGGCTGTGTGAAGAGTTCTTGCATAAAGAATCATTCTTTTCTTTCTTGTATATGCTTAAGAAGAAGAAAACAAATGAAATGAAATATAAAATTGCAGTTTACTTGTGATTTAGGCGGTGTTTGGCATTGAGGTAAACCTGCTTTTCGTCAAAAAATTTTAAAAAAATTGCTTTAATTTATTATTTTTTTAGTGTTTTTGAATTGTTTAGAAAAATAAAAAATAAAAACATTATTTTAGTATGTTTTTAAATAAAAAACATTTTGAAACTCTCTACCATACTCTCAGAGCTTTAGGTAACAAGAGCTGGTTTGTCTAGGTCTGCGTATACAGAAACAGTGACAACCAGAGCAAGTTTCAATAACGTACTCCTGCAAACAGTGGCGGAGCCACATAGAATATTAAGGAGGCAATTGCCCCCTTAATGTTTTTTTAATTGCTTTGAATTGTTTCTGAAGAATAGGTATTGATTTAATTATTTTCAATTAATTAAAAGTTATATTATTTTTAATTAAATTAGATATGGTATAGAATTAAATATTTTTATAAGATAAACAAGTAAACATTTCAATTATTATCTGAGTAAATATTAATATTTATAAAATTAAAGGTTGGTTTTTATAAAAAAAAAAATATTTTTTTATTTTTAAAAATAATATATCATGATAAATTTAAACTATCAATGATGATCCATATCCATGTATTATTTACAGCATGCAAAATAATAATAAAGTGTAAAATGAGTTTTGATAAATTAATATATATTTTATTATAAATTTTATATAAAAAATTTATAATTATTATATATCTAAATTGAATTTTTTTATTATGAAAATTTAAAGAGAATAATTATAATATAATTTTTTTTATTTTAAAATTAATTTTATTTTATATAAATTAAAATATTTGTTTCAAATTAATTTTTAACTTGTATTTATATAATATAATATAGTATTTGTTAATTAATTTACCCCTCATTTTAAATACTCTGGTTCCGCCACTGCTGCAAACACGTTTCAAAATTGAATTTCAATAAGCTAATCACTGAAAAGAAATCAACTCAAACAAAAATAATTACAAGGTCTACTAATTTGGTAAAAAGATCAATAAATAAACCAACCAAAACCCAGTTTTAATCACACACGTAGCATCCAAAAAGGACCACCTCCTTTTACCTCTCTCTCACTTGCTCCACAAAAAAAAAAAAAAGATGGATATTTTAAGCCTGCCCAAGTCAATTATATTTTACAAGCAGAAAAAAAACTTCCATGTGCAGCTCTTCTTTTTGAAAAGCAAAGCATGACTAATCAGGCAATTGGCCCATTTGGCAAATAATCATGTGATTGAAAGGACAATGTGCTAACTACTGTTTGCAATTCCATTTTGAAAGTAAATTTATGGGACTGACCTAAGCGAGAGGGGTGGTTGCTGGCTGCGCCGCGCGAGATAGAGGGAGGAGGGTGGTGCCGCGATTTTACGAGTTAACTCGCGATTTTGACACCAATACAGTTTCTCTCTCCTCTCAGTGCATGTTCTTGTTGATTTCCGCCGCCACCGCCACCCTTAGCCACCACAAACGAGGTCCAAGCGTAAAAACTATGTATTGAAAACTGTGAAGAGAAGAAAAAAGAAGAGCTGAAATTGAATATATTTCAAGCTTGAAGTGAAGGTTCGTTCAAGAAGAAGAAGGAAATTGGGTGAAATGAAGAAGGCATTGGTGGAATTAGGGATTCGATTTCTACAGGATTTCTCTTTTTTTCTTTCAAATTCTTCTCCTCTTACTTATCCCCGACTTTCCGAGCGGAGTTTGTAGTCTGAACATTTCAATACAACCTCGTGGTTGCCTGTCTTGGGAATCGATGACTTTTATCCCTGGTCAAAACGACGTAGTTAATAAAAAAAAAAAAGTTCATCCTTGGGTCAACCGCTGGTCACCTAGGTTTGACCATGCGAATTTCCTAGTAGCTATCCTAATGAACCCGAAACGGTCTAGTACCCGGGTCTACTAGTTCTTGGGTTGACCCACTGGTAGGTGCTAGTTTTAAAACACTGACAGACTACCTATAACATAATTGTCAGGTGTTTTTTTTAGGTTTGCTCTTTACTGAAAACCTAAGAAATAAAGAAAGGACAAATATATTCCCTTTAAAATGTATTTATATTTTATTAAATTATTTCTCACGGAAGATAAATAATGCCTTATTAAACTATTCACGTTAGCATTTATAAGGAATTTTGACAACTGTTATTTTCCATGAAAAATATATATGGATTTATTTATTATCATTAAATCAATAAATTCTTAAAACAGGTGACGAAGATGTCCCTCTACGAGTTTAAAATGAAAATAATCAATTTTTTTAGTTAATATATATGTCTGAATTAATTTATATATATATATTTATTAATTTTACAAATTCTAAAATCAACAACTATATATACTTAATCAGTTCAAACATAAAATCATTAAAAAAAAAAATTTCTCTTGATTGTAAGAATTTTACTGCACCAGATGGTTATGAAATAACTTTAAATAACTAACGATGGTAGATAATTTGACTAGTCATTGCTCCTTGGCTCCAACTTTTTTGCAACTTAAGAAAGTCAAGGCGTCCTTGTTTTCATAATGGAAGAGTAAAGCCAGCATATTGAATAATCTTGGTACATACACTTGCACTTCGATTACGAACTCAAATTGATGAGCCAATTGAGACGAAATTAGGTGTTGATAAGAGCATTAATGGGAGTAGATTGCGTTTTTTCTCATGATATTCATGTGATTTTGCACATGATTTTGGTTATTTCGAACGGCAATGCCTTGTGCTCTATATAATAATATTTTTTTATTTTTTTAAAAAATATTTTTAATATTAACACATCAAAATAATTTAAAAATACTATAAAAAATATTTTAAAACACATAAAATATTAAAAATTTAAAAAATACTTTTAAAACACAAAAACAAACAAGCTAAGGCTACATTTGTTTTCCACTAGCTTTTGTGTTTGTGGTGAAACAAAAGCAGCAAAGTGTCTAATAACAGACCAAATTGTATTTTATGCTGTGAAATTCACTAAAAAATTAAGTTTGAAATACAACTTTTCTGCAAAAGTTTTTATATGGTTTTTTAATTGAGTTTCATACAAATTTCTAGAATCCTATTTGTTTTTGCATTTTAAAAATATTTTTGAAAAAATTAAATTTTTTTTTTATTTCAAATTAATATTTTTTTTAAGTATTTTCATATCATTTTGATGCGCTAATATCAAAAATAATTTTTTAAAAATAAAAAAAATATTATTTTAATATATTTCCAAATAAAAAGCATTTAAAAAAACAACCACAACTATCCTTTCAAACACAATTACCAAATATTTTATATATATTTTTTGTTATATATAAACTTTAATCATAAATTATACTAAATATGTATATAAATCCATCCTAAAAATATTTTTTAAAACTTATATTTTTTTTAAATCACAATCTAAATACCGTCTGAAAACAAACACATTTATCTGAGCACAAACTCACGTTCAAGAACAGAAAATTGGCTCGGCTCTCTCTCTCTCTCTCTCTCTCTCTCTCTCTCTCTCTCTCTCTCTCTCTCTCTCTCTCTCTCTTATTGTTTGTATTAAGTTTCTTAATCATAACTAAAAGAATTAAAAAGGAAAAGAGAGAGTTAATTTGTACTTTGTATTAATATTGAACCATGAAGAGCCTCTTAGCTGCTAAATGACGCTATCGATAACTTTCAAAAAAAAAAAAACTCAAGCAGCATCCTTTCAAAAACCTAGAAAACAAAGAGAAAATATAGAGCCCAGGCGAAAAAAACTCGTCGGCCTTAATTCTATATCCTCCTCTCCTTAACCAGCCTCCATCTCCTCAGTTTTAATTTAGCGTAGAAGATGAAAAGAAAGCAAGTAAATATTGCAGAACAAAAGATACCATCATCAAAGTAGTGATGATGATGATGATGATGTTCACAGCTTCTTCTTCTTCTCTTGTTCATCACTTCTTGGATTCGGCCTTCTCACAAATCTTCCCTGTAACGTTCCAAGAATCATAAATTAGAGTAGAGAAGCCTTTTATTTTTAGTAAATTCAATAAAAGGGTAATTTCTTGCAGAAAGAACTGCCAGTATAACAAAAGACTGGCAAATATTTTTTAGGGGTTAGGGGCAATGGCACCCCCAAACTTTGAAAAATCTTATATTTTAATTCTAAGATCTTGAATTTCTTTAATCATTTCCTTCAATTTAAAGTTTATTTTATGTGAAATATATGTTTTGCATCCCAAAAGTTACACTAAAATATGATAAACTATTTGAATAATTTATCATAGACTTATTTATCATCATATATTAAGAAGTTCTCTTTTTCAAAATAATTTTTATATATATAAAAATATCTTAAAATAATAATTTTTTATATTAAAAAAAAAAAGAAGAAGAAGCTATAAGATGTACCATCAACCTCCCCCTTTCCACTTTTCAGGGTATAATTAACTGAAATCACCAAAAGTGATCTCAGCAAAAAGAAAGTACAAAACATGGAGTAAGGGGAAAAACAAAAAGTGTACCTTCATTCTGGGCCGTTGATCAGCGTTGACTTTTCTGACCTGGTATCTGATCTTCTTAGAGAAAAGGCGTGTACGCCGCTTTTCTTTGTAGCGCAATACGCTAGCTTCTCTCATTCCGTTCTCTGAGAATAAATCAATCTGTGCCAGCCTGGCCTGCCGCAAAAATAAATAAATAAGAACAAATTAGAACCTTCAAAACCCATGAAATAATCACAAATTCCTATCCCTTCAACCTCATTTATTACTAATTAACACAGATAATCCTCAATAAACATCTAGTGGCAATTCGAGTAAATAAAAGCATCCCAAAGCAACTGTTGCGAGGAAATTAATTTTGAACAAATTAAAATAATTAATATATTTATATAAGATATGCAATAATCCTACCACGATTAATTTACGTAAAAACAAATTAAGGTATAATTAATCAAAATATATATAAATTAATCGAAATACTTATATTAATAATAATAAAAAAAAAAAAACAAATCTTAGATCAACAAATTAAATTACCTGATCGACAAAATTGAGTTTGATTGTTTCAAAAAATAAAAACAAAGCAAACGTTAAAAAAAGGCTACTACTTTATCACACGGAATCCAGGCCAGCACCATTAAAAAAAAAAAAAGGAGTTGATTTGAGCAATAATATTCTAAAAATAATAAAAAAAGAATAATCATAATTAAAGCTTCTCAAAAAATAAAAAATAAAAAGAATAACTAAGGTCCCACTAATTTACAAAAGGTCGTAGCATTAGCACCGTTGGCTAGATTATTATTGGTAATGGTAGGTAGCTCTTTCCGAAAAATATTCTTTATGCCTTTTTATTTTCTTAAAATCTCAAAAACAATAAAATACTCAAAAAATCAAAACGTAAGTAAAATATCAAGTTAAAAAATTAAAATTAAATCTATATATATATATTAAAAATTGGCACCACCTTAATGGCATGTTGCGAAAACTACAACTATTTTACTAAACACGTTTATAACCAATCCAATTAATCTATTAAAGTTTGAAACTTTTTTTTTTTTCATGTGAAATTCATTTCCCGGCAGGAGATGAGAAACATACAGAGACATCATTTCCTTCAGCACACCCCATACTTTCGTCGGAAAATGGCGAGCCACGGTCGGACCACTCGCCCAAGACATGGTCGTAATTCAATTTCAATATCAACCCTTGACTGGATTGTGGAATAGAATTCTCCTTGACTGGATTTTCATCTTTCAACTCCACATTCTTCTCTTCCATCACAGCTGGTTTCTCTACTTTCTCCACTTTCTTTTTCTTCTTTTCGCTGCTCGAATTGGGTTTCATTTTCAACTTTGGTTTTGGCTTTGGAATTGAACTGCATTCTGGACCTTTGTTGCTATTGGCATTTACGGTGGCGGACACGGTGGTGGTGAGTCTTGGAGAGATTTGTAACATATCAACAATTGGAAAATCCCACCAATTTCCTTCATCAACATGCCTCAAAGCTCTAACACCTCTTCTCATTGCAATTCCATGACCATATTGTGATTTCCCGCCAAAATTATATCCCATTGAATTCCCGTACCAAGAATTCATTTGACCACCAAAACTAGAACCAATGCCATTAGGCACATCGTCAACCATTTCATTGCCTACACTTAAATGCCCCATAATACTATCAATACCCTCCTCAAATTCCTCATCAAGAATCGATTCCGCGTCGAAATCATCATCGAGTCCATCACACAATTCCACTGAATTCCCGTGGAAATCAACTTCCCCGCTGCTCTGGCAAGAGGACTTATCTGTAAAATTCGGAAATTTTGACTCGTTTCCATAACTGGGCTTTCCTCGGATTGGTTGGTGAATTAGGAATCCAGAGTTGTCGAAGACGCGTAAAGGCAATAACAAGTCGGAGGATTGGTCAAGGAGGAGGCTGTTGTCCAGGGGTTTGGTGAATTTGCTAGATTTTGTGAGGTGTTTGGTGGAGAAAATGTTTGGATAGGCAGTGGAAAGAAGAGCAGCTGCTTCATTGTAAGTTTGATTAGGCCTTTTACGAGGAGTTCTTGATTTTCTTGTTGAGATTGCTAACGGGGAATTGCTAGATTCAGAGATAGTTGAAGATGGTGAAGATGTGTGTGATGTTCTTGTTGAGGAAATAGATGAGGATTTGACTATTTCTAAATCAAATCCATAGGTTCTACCACCTCCACTTATACATGGAGAAGACATTTTAAAGGCGACAATAACAAGAAAAATACCAAAAAAGATTGAAACTTTATTGAGAATTTCAGGTCTACAGCCTTGAATTCAAGTGGGATTTCAATCCAACAAATATAAGATCATTAAATAAAGTAAAAATGAGAAATCAAAAGACTACAAAAAAGATTAGTACTAGTAACTAGGGAATTCAAGGAAAAACCTGGAATTTTGGAGGAACCCGTGTAGAATTAGGTGAGCTGCTAGAAAAAGCTAAAAGATTCTACCTTTTTGATGACGTACTTGTGAAGTAACAAAAACCCAAATACCCTAAAAAGTACAACGAACGAGAATAAGTATCTATTATTTCTGTAGCTTAAGAAAAGGCCAAGAATATTTTACAGAAGAGGAAGAACCTAGAACCATATTAAAACAAAAAGAAACCCCTTTTTAAGATCAAACCCCGTTTCTAAAAACCCATATGAAGGAAAAAGAAAAGGAAAAGAAGAAAATAGTAAAAGACTTCAGCTTTTCTTATTCTCTGACAAAAAAACAAGGGGTTCCTAAAACCCCATGAAAAACCCAGAATCGGTAGCTAACATGAGAGTTAGTTAAGGAAAAGATTGCATAAGAAAGGAAAGCTAGCCAATAAGTGAAGAAAAAACTGTTAGTCCAGAAACAGTCATAAATTTAGGATATAAAGAGAATAAAAATGAATAAAACAAGAAAAGGGAAGAGATTTTATTTTGGGGGCACAGCCGGAGCCAAGTTGCTAGCAAGAATGTCACGAGTAGAGGCAGATAGAAAGAAAAAAATCTGCTGGAGGAGTTCTGTAGATATAGTGATACATGGCGAAAGCACAGAGAGACGGAATCACACACTCTCTCTCTCTCTCTCTCTCTCTCTCTAATTGTGTTGGGCTGGACTGAGAAGTTAAAGGGATGAGATTAGAAGAGAACAGGAGAAGAGACAATGCTAGTTCCCGTTGCGGGACCGTTCCTTTTGGTTTGCTCTCTCTCTCTCTCTCTTTCCAATTATTTTGTCATGCTTATTTACATCATTGGCCCTCTCCTCATTAGGTGGCTTAAAATTAATTATTCACTATTTCACAACCAAGATCTAAACTACTACTTGTTAATCTTACAATCAGAGAAAAATAATGATGGTAGTGTTATCTTCCAACGCACCAACTCATATGCCTCACTTTCTTTTTCTTTTTCTAGTTTTTTTTTTTGTTTTAAAGTAAGAAAGTACAAGTATATTTGTATGGTATACCTAATTGTTTTTTTAAGAAAAAATCTTTTTAAAAAAATGATGGTAAGAAACCAATTCCCTCCTCCTAAAAGTGATTTTACCACACAAGAATCCCATCTTACTATTTATTTTTCTCACAACTACTTAAAGGAAAGGGTATACGAAGAAGTTAAAAAGAAGATCACAAGGGATAATAAATGCCATGTTTATTTTTGTAATTTAAAAATATTTTTAAAAAGATTTTTTTATTTCAAGATAATTTTTTTAAAATATATATATATATATATATATATATATTATTTTAATATATTTTTATATGTAAATCATTTTTAAAACACAGTTGTAAAAAATTTAAATTTTTTACTAAAAAATAATTTTTTATATATTTTGAATTTTTTAATATACTAATTTTAAAAATAAAAAATATTATTTTAATATAAAAAATATTTTAAAAACGATCATAACCACGTTACTTAAACAAATCAAATTGACAATCCCCGATTTGCACCTCGCCTTTAGAATAGATTAATTTACGTGGGATTTTACGGGGCAGATTTCTTATCTGCTGAGATGGCAGGATCTCATTGGATATCTTAGATTTTTCAGTGCTTAGATGGGGAGAAGTTTAATGGTTAGAGGATCACCACGTGTATCAAGGCAGAGATCGGACTTCTCACACACACGGGAGCGAGAGGGAGAGGCAGCGAGCAATGATTTGAACCTTTTTGGTTTCTTTTGCATTCCTCTGTGTGGCAGATGGGTATCATACGTTGGGCTTATTAGCATCGTTAACTTCTAGTTCCTTTTCTTTTTCTATAATAATAATAAATAAATAAAAAGAAAAAGAAAATAATGATCGTTGTCCGTTGAGATTGTTTGGAAAAAGGCAATAGAAATCTTAATTTCCTTAAATATCTAAAACAAGGAAAATAATTTATGGACACGTAGATGGGCTAAAACTATATAACATAAGAGATTGATGTAACTGAATATATAACAATCGATAAACTATGGATTTCATAAATCTTAATATAGTATAGAATATAGTATTTATTGTTTTATTTAGTACAAAATAGAATGCTGATGTTTTATTTTTATAAAAACAAAGTCATTATATCTTGCTCTTTTAAAGCTTTAGGCCTAGGCTTTTCCTTTTCGTGATATTTTCTCTAGATATCCCAATCATCCGCAACATAGACACTTATGCCACCGTAAATATCTGGTCTGTCTTTAGACACATGTCTCATTCACCGGAATAACCTGGATCTTGTCTTCTTCCCCCCCTCTCCCTCGCCAGTAACTCCCAATATAGAGTATTTATCGTTGCCGTGTGGTGATGGTTTTTTTAAAATTATTATCTTTAAAAAATAATTTATATTTTCTATATTGTTTTAATATATTTACATAAAAAATAAATTTTAAAAAATAAAATATATATTATTTTAATATATTTCAAAAATATATATTTCAAAAACAACATTACTACACTATCAAACATTACCTAAAGTTTTATTTTTTGAATTAACAAATCTAGTTTTTTTTTTAAAAAAAAAAAGAGAGTGGTTTACTAATTGATTTAAAATATATTGATATAATCATATTCTATCCATAATTGTTTTGAAATAGAAAGAAATTACATCCAAAAATTTCTAATTGGTTCACTGATAATTCCATGATTAAAGGATAGTTGAGATATAAGAGCATGAAGGAAAATGTCTCAAGAAAGATTAATGTATGAGTTTTATTTATTCATTTGTTTTTATCCCCCAACAATTTCTCATGTATTCTCGATTTCATGTCGATTAATATAGAAATTGGTTTAAGTTATTCTTCATTTTTGAAAGAAAAAAAAACAGAGAGACGATGTTTTTCTTAACTACACTTAAATTGGATTTTTCTTTTTCTTTATATGCTCTTAAAATCAAATACTGAATGAATAATAACACGAGAAAAAGGAGCTCAATGGCCGGCGATGCATTACTATTAACAAAAAACACTAAAAATATGATATTTTTATTGTATATCATCTCCCAAATATTATTGATTTGAATAATGTTTTTTCTTCTTCTTTTTAATTTTAATTTTTATTTAATTTTATAATTTATTTAAATTTATTTTTTATAAAATTATCATGGCATTGTAATTCAAATCAAGGATTTGACAGGTTCACCATGTTAGTTTATGTTTTTCTTTAATTAATTTTTTTTAAAATTTTATTTTTTAATATTTTATTGATTAAAAATTAAGTTTTATAATTTATTTTTTATAAAATTATCTTAATTTTATGACTCGAATCATAAATTTAGAGAGTTATTATAAATATATTGTCATCTTAGTATTTAAAAAAAATATTATCGTAAATTATTTATTTGAGTTAAATTATATATTTTTTTTTATCATAGGACAGTGAAATTCTTTTTTGTGCAAGAAAAAAACATCAGTAAATCCTGAGTATTTTTTTTTTTAACCTTTTAAAAAATTTGATCCGAACTGTAAATGAGCGCAGGGCAGGACAGTAGTCTCGTAAGGATAAGGGTTAGAATTGATTACTAGTTGGCAATCGGGCATTGATCACTCTTGGCAGCAAAAGTACACCCTCCAGTTGCAGACAGAATACAAAGGCAAAAGACAAAAGGTGACAGTACCTTATCCTTCCAAGGGCGAGTTGGAATTCCCATAGCCTTTAAAATCAGATCACCTCTAGCACTAGGGTTTATGACTGTAGAAATTTCATGATGCATGTGACTGAGGCTCGGTGCTTCTTATGTTATCTTGGGAACGACACGTACGATAGAGGAAGAAACAGAAGACATGGTACTAGATCTTCAAGATCATGTCTTTTTCATAATCATTCGTGTCATTGTTTATTCGCAATCTGAGGAACCCGATGGTTTCAGGGTATATATAACTTATCTTTTTAGAGTTCTACAGGGGTAAAAACCAGGTATTGAGTGTAAGAAAACTGGGTTATAGGTGTTTTATAACCATGTTTTTGAAGGCCTTAATATGATGATATTGGTTGGACTTTTTTTGATACAGGTTGTGATATGGTTTTGAAAACTTATTTCCAATAAATTCTAGCTAGTTTGTATCGCCAAACGGATCAGGGAAATTTAATTTCAGATCTGAATTGGCAATTTAGGAAAATCAAAAACTTATTCAAAGTTGCTTAAGCCTTAAGTGCTTTATAATACATATTGTTTCTGAAACTTGCTTCTCTCTCGTTGCTTGGTGACTGTAAAAAGCCCAGCAAGAAGAGGAAGAGGAAGAAAATGAAAAAGAAAAACATATATATATATATATATATATATATATATATATATATATATATAACCGGACAATTGGTTGGTCAAATAACTTACCCAACCATAGCAACAACATAAAAAAAACCCAACAAATAGTAAAGAAAGGAAAGGAAGAAGAACAGAAAAACCACCTTGGAAACCAAGGAGAAGAAAGAGAGATAAAAATAAAAAAAGAAGAAAAGAACTGGTGATGCTTGCGGAAGCAAAAAAGAAAAAAAATACCACAAAGCATAAAAAAACAACATAATGGTCAAAATAGAGTTATCACAATAAAACCCTAAATCATAATTTTATTTCTAATATAAAGTAAGATAAGTACTCGTTTTATAAGATGTTTACATTACTTTCAAATAGGTTAGAAAACGACATTTTCAAGGTAGAAAAAAATCAGAATTCTAAAATAACAAGAAAAAATAACTAAAAATATAAAAATAACATAAAACCAAAAAAAAATAACAAAATTAACTCAAATAACATCTTCATTGTCTAATTTTAAGGTCTTTTAAGACTTGGCTTGTTCCAGCAAGCCAAGGTTTTTTTATAGAATTAAGCATGTAGAATCACTTGAAAAATTTTGAGTTCAATTCAATGACTGAATTGAATGTTGTTAACATATTGATCTAGCACAACCAGATTTTTTATTTGACTTGGTATTATCCCACCATCTATGAATATATTTATTAGGTTATTGTATATTTTTTTAGTTTTTTAGTAGAAGATCTTCATATAACTGTAGCAGAACTCCATCTAATTGCTTATAACCTTTATTTTTAGCTAGATCAACTACATCAGAAAGGCAGACTGCTAGATCATCACACCAAGAGACAAGCCTTGCTGAGATGAATTCAATGAAGCCAAATAATACCACCATAACACGGTGGCCTCCTTCACACGCCGAACAATTTCCCTTTCTTTTCCCATTTAGATTCTCCATTCTTTAAAAATTCTCAATTGAGTTCCTAGTTTAGCCCAAGCAGGAAGAGAAAAAGAGAAAATGAAAAAATGACCCAACTAAGCTCAACAAGTAGAGCCTAACCGAACCAAGCAAAAAAAAACAAAAAAAGAGAAAAAGAGAAAAAATATTAGCATGCCAAATAATATTTAAGCATGTTCATGCAACCCGTAATCACCTACCAGTGTTCTTTGTTCCACACTATGTCCACCTGATTTTATTTTATTTTATTTTATTTTATTTACAAGCTATCAGCATGGGCACATGAATGATCAGCACGCCTATCGAAAAGTCATGTCTCATAAATTAATAATGCAGTGTCTAATAAGCCTGCCATGCAAAAGAAACTGAACCATTTTCTTCAATTTTGCAGAGTCTGCAGACTTTATAGATGCCTTAGCCCTAGTACCATCACGACCAGCTAGAGCAAAACAGGCTGCTCATATCAGCCATGAACTTACCAAATGTATATTGGAGGGCCATACGTGCGCCCTGTCCTTTTCAAAATTAGAGAGTGATAAGATGATTGGAAGTGTAGTAATGGTTATTTTTTAAATAGTTTTTTTATATTGAAAAATATGTTAATAATATTTTTTTATTTTTTAAAAATTATTTTTGATATCAGCACATTAAAACGATTCAGAAAATATAAAACACACTAAATTTTAATAAAAAAAAAATTTAAAATTTTTTAAAAAACAAGTTACACTACAATGTCAAACAGGCACGTGAAATCTTCATGAAGTTCATTTTTAATTATAGAAAGACTTTTTGTCTTGTGAAAAGTAAGTAGATATACTCACAAAGATTGCAGAGAGAATATACTTCAGTTTTATAGACCTTCATACATGTGTGTGGATGAGATTTTCCAATATATCTTTTAATTATATTTGTTTATTAATTTTGCCCCTGTATATTATCTAAATTAAAACATTTTTAATAAAGTATATATTTAACTTAATGAAGTTATAACTCTTTTATTTGAAAAGGCAATTACATATAAAAAATGTTAAAACTCATATGAAATGCAATATCTACTAAACTTCAGAGATGATTTTCAGTACAACATAGATTAGAAATCCGGTCTGGCCTGACAGGTCGACCTGGACCCTGCCGATCCGGAGTTGAAACCTAGCCGGATTGAAGAAAAAATAAAAAAAATAAAAATTCGGCAAGATCCGGCCGCAAACCCGTTGACTTTTATTTTTTTATTAAAACGATGTCGTTTTTATTTTTTAAAAATAAAAATTAACCCAGCTGATTCGATTAAAATCCAAAACCCGAGTTTTAAACCGAACCTACCACCGGGTCTTAAAACTATGCAGTCAAAGCTTACACTCCTCTTAGTAATGGCTTTGACGGTGAGAGAGAGTATGAGTTTAACGAGGAAGATGACTGCAATTTCTTGGTGAATATATAGGTTTAGAGGAGGTAGAGATTCGTGGTGATCGACTTCCCAACATGTCCACAATGCTCACATAGTGCTCCATTGATGGGAGTCATGGGACAATGCTGAACTCTTTCCACATGGACTTAAAGAGCAACATTCCCTTATTGATATCACCCAAGACATTACAAGTAGAGAACACCCCAACACAAATTTGTGCTTAAGGTTTCAGTCCTCCATGTTTAGATTGATTAAACAGATCAATGGCATCCTCCCCAAATCCGTTCTTAGTGAGCCATGTTATCATGATATACCATTAAGTCAAATTGCACTCTTGCATGTTGTCAAATACGATACATATTTTTAGTACATTTCTAAGATCTTATTAAGCTAGCCAACATCCAGAGGAGATTGTGATCTTACAATGAACTGGATATAAGGTATTTTGGTTTGTCTGAAGCTATAAGTCCTATTGATCTTAGGAGTTTGTCATTTCTTCAGAGTGTAGCCTGAAACCCACCCGTTTTAATGTCAAAATGCTTCTTTTAAAGATGTAGATAACCTATTTGTTAAAATACTTCTTAGAAGCACCATATTATTTTGATGATATAAGGGCTATTTAGTTATTGAAATAAATATAATGATAAATTTGTAAATAATCAAATATTTCATATATTCGTAATTCTAGCGGAGCCACGATAAGTGTGAAAGAAAGCGTGGGATCACCTGATCAGATAATTGTGGAGATAAAGGAACCTCATTCCAGGTTCAGACAGCTCAACAACTGATTCAGGTATCACGTTTCTCGGCATATATCTCAATTGCCTAGGTCTTGCAGAGTATTTGGGATGGATACTGGTTTTCATAGATAATCTTCTGTTCCTTTTAACTATTTTTTTTTTCCAGTTGAAGTGAGCTTTTGTAGATAAGTTAGATCGGGAAAAGCACTATGGAGAATGGAAAAGCATATCCTATAACAACTTGGGACAAAAATGCGGGAACAAGTAGAGCTTTGTGAACATGCTTCTCCCTCTAGAGCATAGACATAACAATACGTGTGCAGACATAATATTTGCTTTATTGTCCGAATAGGTCTTTGGTTGGAGCATGTAGTTTTGGCAATAATAGTTCCCTGCTTCTATATATGCATGGAATATTTATGAATGGCAATTTCTCACAGGAAAACATTCTTTTCAATATTGATGATCTGGTTTTTCTTATAGAATCCTGAATTCTCATCCATTCCATGAATTCTCTTCTGTTTCTTGCAGGAATGTTTAAGTAATGCCAGTCATAAAGAACCAGTCACCAGAAGCTACGAGAAGTATGAAAGCGGTGTGCGGTCTGTGTACAACGACGAGACATCTTATCCTGCAAGTTCAGCGGTGGGACGACTCTACGGTGATTATGGATCTTCTGCTTTAGGAAGCTATAGTGGTTATAAGATTTGAGCGGGCAACTCATGACAAAATATGGTCTGAACTCTTTCTGACTTTGAGACTGCTATTTAGTTTTGAGTTTGAAGGGAAAAAAACAAGAAAATGCAATGAAATATTTGCAGTTTAACAAAAAAAAATTTCTCCATACCCCGGAATTCATATGGAAGTTGCACTTTTCCTATTGCCATAGAAATTATATAGCGAAAATAAATAAACAAAAAAAGAATGAATTTCTCTATGAAAAAACCTGATGTTTTTTGGATTGAAATGATGTCTGTCCCAAGTATTCTCATACTATATATATGGAAACTAAATGATTCTTTCATAATCAGTTTGAGGTATCTTTGGATTACCTCGTGCTTCTCAAAATTCAAAGTTTTTATTTCTTTTATCCTTGGATTATCTTGTCGTGCTCCTTCTATTATCCGAGCTAAATATTTCCCAAATTCTAGGTCTAATATTCATAATCGAGCTGATGGACGGTCATTTTCAATATCTAATTCTTATTTAATATTTATTACCATATTTTTTTGAAAATTAAGTGGGTCGTATAAAAATCGAGCACTGTCCATTTCTTTTCTTTTTTTTTTAGCCTAGATTTATTATTTTCCTCCAATCCCAGAAAAGCTCACTTCTAGTAGTTTAGGAAGGAAGCGTTATCTATCTCCAAACCTATCCCATCCATCCATTCATACAACGAAGAAAGGTCTTAGCCAACATAGCCCCTTCCCCTTCCCCTTCCCCTTCCCACCAGAAAGAAAAAGAAATGCCAACCTTGAATCTCTTCACAAACATACCAGTTGATGCTGTTACAACCTCCGATATTCTCAAAGATGCCACCAAGGCTCTTTCTAAAATCATTGGCAAACCTGAATCTGTTAAGTACCCTGTTTAACCACTTTCCTATTATAACTAACTGTGTCTTTGCTTCAGTTTGCTGTCCTTGTTTTTCTTGTAAAACTTTAAATGACTGCGTTCTGTTTGATGAAATAACTCTGTGACACATCAAAATTAGTAGCATGTGTTCGGTACACAGGGTTGGACAACTGTGCTTGTGCTGATGTTTTGTGTGTCCCACGTGAATTTTTATCTTTCTTCTTGTCGAAGGATAACCTTGTCTACTCTTCTCCAGTCTAGGCGTGCACATCAAAAGCGTCTTTCTTTTCATGTGTTTAGTGTAGTTTTTATTTTTTTCTTTTTTCATGAAGCTATTGAATTCTGGACCTGTATGAAGATGGAATTGACAGTGATGTGTCATGACGGAATATTGCTGTTTTTTCCAGTATGTGATGGTTGTGATGCATGAAGGGGTACCTATTGTATTTGCGGGAACAGAAGCACCAGCTGCGTTTGCTGAAGTAATCTCCATTGGTGGACTTGGGCAAAGTGTTAACGCAAAACTGAGTTCAACTATTGCAGATATTCTTCAAACTAAGCTCTCCATTGATAGCTCCCGTTTTTATATAAAGTTTTTCGATTCCCCGGTAAGTTAATTGGTTCTGCTCTGGTTTTGGCTTTGGCCTCATTTACATTTAGTTTTGCTTCTATTGTTTTATAAGGCTTTGTGGGTTAGAATTATGAGAGTTCTTTTTTAATATGAATTGATATGAAATAGGCAAAGCTGCTAGCATTCCAGTCAACTGGAACTTGATTCACTATTACTTACTCCACTGGCTTAGTATTTTTTGCTTGAAATCAAGAGGGGTTTATGAATATGTATTTATAAGGGAAATGGGCAAAGCTGCTAGCTTTTCACTGTCAATAAACTTGATTAAACTGCCATGTGTTTGTCACTTACTTACATCACTAGGTTAGTCTTTCAGTCTCAAAGCAATTGCTTGCTGGAAAAAGTGACAAAAAAAATTGATAATCTATCTCGGTTTATTTCAAGTGGGAAAACTTGGAGGAAATTCTATATCATGCACTATTTAATGCAGTGACAAACGTAGTTTAAAAAGGGTGAGTCTTTGTCTTGCTATGAAAAATATCCTTGTACTTTATATACGTGAACATTCAAATATATACTGCTTGGCTGGTTATAGCATTCCAGATGGGAAACTTGTTTTTTGAAACCTATCTTGATCTTTGTTTTTTTCTTTTGTCTCCAGCGTCCGTTCTTCGGCTTTAACGGCACAACTTTCTGATGATCTCCAAATCTAGTTAATTCAAATCTATAGGTAAGCCTGTATATGGCCATTGTAGCATGTTGAAGCCATGTTTGGATTTCAACCTGGTGATTGTTTATTCTCAAGTTATTGTTTTCTCAAAGGCAGTGCTCTATAAATCCTTTTATACCTAAGATTAAAATGTTCAGCATTTCGTTCCTTCTCCTTTTCTTTCTTTTTCCTGATGCTATGCTGCCTTTTGATGTTTGTGGATGGAAACTCTCCAGAGTACAAGACTAAATTCTAAATTTTTTGGTCCATGAAGTACATTACCCTCTCGTGTAACATTCATTTAAGTTTTTCTTCCAAGTTTTGCATAAATGTGAACAGTTAGACCACTTTGCTTGTGTCATTGACTAATTTCTGCCTAAGATTTACAATATGAGAACGGTGTTTCTAGAAAAGATAGATCAGAAAAGAAGAATATTTGTATGTGAAATCTCAGAGTTTCACTGTAAGCTTTTCCGCATCTCCTACCTAGAAGCAAATGCAGTACAGAGCAGTACAAGGACTGAGATACAAAGTAATGAAAAAATTTAATCTAGAAGGTTTATTCACCATGAGAGTGTGCAATTACTTTTTTCTTTCTTTCCAAGAAAATCAATGAACTTGCCTTTGGGGATGATTTGGTATTTTCACATGATACATTTTTTATTATGAAATTCACCGGGGACACCTCAGTTTTTAGCTTTTTTTTAGCACAACGCAATTATTGAATTACCCTTAAAAATAAATTTTTAAAAAAATTCCACCCATGACCCTTTTCGTTCTTTTGTTTCGGCTAGTACAATGCAGTGACAAAAATACCTTTCGGAACTTACTTTCAGGGGTTATTTCATCTACAAGGTTGAGAGTAAAACATAATCTGCACATTTTAAAAGCTCAATATTCCTTATTTGATGTCATTTGCATCTTCGAAGACCTTCAACTTTAAAATATCATTAACTAGACAGTACCTTCAACTTTAGAAGAATCAATAACAAGACAGTAGTTTGCTCTAAGTAAAACCAATACTGTAAATTATCTTATTTTTTTACTATATATATAATAAATCATAAGCATTATTTGCAATTCTTGTAGTTTCTTCAATACCAAAAATTTAAAACAATAATTCATCTCAAAATCTAATAAAATGATTTTCACTATTTTTATCAATAACTTCCAAGTATTAGATTGACATTCATTACACTTGCATAAAAAAGAAATTCTATTTATATTAAAGCTTGTTATTCATACAAAAATCCTAAAAAGCAACTGGACTTCATCCCTTGATGACGGTTTTTTTTAAAAAAAATAATTTGCAAGCCTTTATATATCTAACTTGCATGATTAAATGGATTTTCTTTCTAGGTACCAGAATGACTACCAAAAAAAAAATTATTAGGCAACAATTTCAAAAAAAAAAACAAAACAAAACAAAACTAGGACAAACCAAGATATAATATTTTTCCCTCAAATTACATCAAAATAATTTATTTATTTTTTAAAAAAATACTTTTAATATCAGCACATCATTCAAAAATATAAAAATATTAATTTATAAAAAAAATAATTTATAAAACCCTATATGAGCAGCGTGGGCTGAATCAGATGCTATTAAAAGTTCATCATCACCTTGAGACATTCTAAAACAGTGCTAGCATAACTACACTACTAGTAAGTTGTAACCATGAGCATGGCTCTTTGCGGGACGAATGAAAAAAAGAAAAGTGCAGTGAAAATAATAGCAAAAACACAGTAACATCTGAGGGGAGCCAACATCAGCTGTTTGATACCAGAAAAATAGAAATCATCTCGAAATCACCATCCATACTTGGCATGTGTTTCAGCTTTAGTGAGAAACCCTTTGGAACGCCGCTCTGCCAATTCTGTCTCCTTCTGCTTCATATCAAAGTACAAAGTACCGATTTGATGCTTCCTCTTGTGCAGTTTTGATGGCTTCCCTTTCGATGAAGCAGGCTGCAGAAGACAAATATATGTTATCACATAGAGAAATGAAATTGAACATTAACTAGACAAACTTAAAAGAACTCGTAAATTAAGCCAGGCATGTGCTAACAAAACAAGTTCAATACACCATGGATTTTAACTAATCAAATTCTTTCGGTCATGTCAGATTCTTGCTCAACAACATCTAATCAAAATTAGCAATTTATCACACTACAGAGATATTTAACTAGGCCATTAAGTTGAAGTCACTGGTAACTGGAAGAGCTCTCCCCAGGTTGTGCCAGACATGAAACAACATTTAGGAGAAACAGGCCATGATGACTTTTGACTTCCCATACTCTCCATGATATGATTAATTAACCAAAAAAGAAAAACTTTATGGAGACCAGCCAAAGTATAGTGTCGGCATGGATCACTTCTCTCAGGCCCTGCCTCCAGTCTTGCACTGAACAGCCAAACTCTAAACAATTCACTGGAAAATAGCCTCTACCAGGTTTTCAGCCTTTAGAATCTACCAAAATGAAACAGTTACCAAGGATTTTCCAACTAAAGACTAAAATCTGAATTTATCATCTCAAATTAATAGACGTTTTCCTCCAGTAACTATTCTGGTGACAAGGAATTGGAATTGGAATTGGAATTGGAAATGACTTTCAACTTATTGATAGCAAATATCACCTGAATTTATAGTATCATAAATACAAAGAAAGTCATCTGGTCTACATAAAATTTGAATTTGTGGAATTTCTCAGGCCTACAGTTACAGAGTTTTTTTTCTTTCTTTATTTTTTTATTTCTAAGAGACACAACAAGACAATTATTCCAGGTAGGGTCCTATTCTTCAGAATTTTGCATTAAGTGTCTACTCTCATAATGACTTGCCAATGCTCTTTTTCTGACCAGTGCACTGGAAATGGCCCCTTTCTTGTTTCCAACCTTAATAATCTACCAAATTGAAACACATAACAAGGTTTTGACTTCAAATGACTAAAGATCTTGAGGTTTTATTACAGACAAACTGATGATTTTCTCCGGTATGCATTAAAATGATCTTCAACTTAATGATATCAGATGTCATCTGAATTTAAAGCAGTACATTCCTATGAGGAAACACTTGTGATACTCAAACTCCTGCCTTACTCATTGACTCACACCCAATAGCTTTCTATAGCACAGCAATGGTAACTGCCCCCTTCATTCTATAGCGACAGAGGGATCATTTGAACACCAGATGCCTTTCACATCCAAATATAACAATACACATTGAATGCTGAGATTACACATTGAATTTTCATGAAATATAAAACAATCATCATTCAAATTGAAATTGAAATTCGAATTTTGAGTCACCAACATGCTGATTCTTGTCCGGTTCCAGTAGAAGCAAACTTTTCATGGTTTTACAGGTCAGATCATAGTAGTCTATTCTTAAGTTCTTAAAACATTATCTGATTTACGTGTTCTGCACTTGAAATAGTAGTAAAATTATTTTTGTAATTTAGTCTGAGTGAAATCTCTAGGGATTCAAGTGTGTACTTGATGTGGAAAGAAAAGGCCTTTTGAAGTGGACTTGAAAATATTCATGGAGAACTGCCCATTTTCAGAATTTGTTTTTAAGTCCTTTCTACTTTTTCTATGAGTCCCCCATGAAGATGAACAAAATGAGAACAATATAGTTTATGATTCTTGGGATTCTAGAATCAATCTAGAGCTTCTCATCCTATACTCCAAACGAGAGCATTTTGCAGTCCTCACAGAAAGCCCACTAGGGAAGACATCAGAAAGAGATCCTCCACTTTAGTTGGAGATTCTCACTGCTCCTCAAATAGCCAAAACACCAATACACACTATCTCATGTCACTGGATTATGTAGGAAAAATGACTCTTTATGTACCAAATGTTAAGACACGGACCCAGACCAGGGTCAAGTACTCTGCCTTGCAAGGCCTTGTCACTTGCAGTAGTTCGGTAGTGTTTTCTTATTAAGACCACCTTCAAAATAAAAGTCTTAGCCTTGGATGTAACTTAAGCTTCACAGATATGATTGACCAGAGGGAAACACATACAGGAATAGAACTCTAGCTTAACTACACTAATAGATAGTTTCAAAAAACACAAGTAACCATTTTGATACATCAATGGCATGTTTGCAAAAGTTGAATTATCAATCCATGCGTTTGTTTCTCAATGTAGAACTGCAATTCCTAAAGCATTTGATACATAAAATAAAAACCTCATATCCCTCTTCAGCAAACAATTGTAACAGCACTAAAGCAGTCAAGGCATTGCATTGGCATGGTCAAAGCAAACATTGATGAGATGAAACAGGACAGTATAGCTCATTGAGAGCGGACACACGTTATAATTCAGAAAGCAATATAAGTTATGCCATATATGTATAATAAACTCATTATCAATTGAAAAGCACCAATCGATGCAATATTACATAAGTTCCCCAACTACAAATAAACAACAAATCAAAATCTCCACACAAGTAAAATCATCTTCAACAAACAAACTGAAAGAACCACGCACATAAACAAAAAGTAATAAATGCAATACCTGATAAGCTGGGCCAAAAGCGATTCCAGTTGACTTAACCTGGTCCTCCCTTGGTCGATTCTTAATCAACTCATCCTGCTTCACCTCAATAATTTCAGTTGGTATCTCATTCCTTCTTCTCTTCCCCATCATTCTCAATGCACTTTCAGCTGCCCCTCCACTTCCAGTCTCAGCCACTGCTGCCACTGACCCATCATCCCAATTACTCCCATACTGCCCAGAATCTCCATAACCACCATAACTCTCATACCCTCCATAACTAACACCATCACCACCAACATTTTGAGCAACACTTTGATCAGCCCCAGATTCATAACTACCATAATTCACATAATCCCCTCCATTGTGACCAAAACCTACATAACCACCATCATAACTCACATGTCCCTCACTACTTTGATCAACCCCAGATTCGTTTTCTGCTCCAACACCGCCAGAACTTGAAGTGGGCCCCTCAGATTCAATCACAGACCTCCTTCCAGACCCAGAACCCAAAGAACCAACCCCTAAAGTAGATGAATTTCTTGGTGCAGGTATACTAGACAAGAAACCCTTCACTGAAGACGAATCAGATTGCAACAAAGACTCAGTCTTTTTTCTTTTTCTCTCCTTCTCCTTCTTCTCCTCCTCATCTTCATCCTCCTCGTCTAAAATTGAAGGCCTGTTAATGGGAGGCTTAAATTGAACAACCCTTTTGGGATTACTGTCTACAGGTGTTAAATTTGATGTGGGCTGCTGTAAGGTTTCGGTTTTTGGCTGTGGTAAAGAAGAGAAAAGAGAGGTTGTAGATTTTAAGGTTGGCCTTTTATCTTCTTCTTTGAAATTAGCAATTCTAAGGTTGTTGTTTTGGGGTATAACTTGGGGTTTTGCGGTGGGTTCTTGTTTGGGTTGTGGAAGAGAAGAGAAGAGAGAAGAAGAAGATTTGGGCTGCGGAAGAGAAGAGAAAAGAGAGGGTTTTCCTGGAGGAGAGGCTGGAGTTTGCTGCCGTTGCTGGGGCCGGGGCTGGTCTTTTTCTTCTTCATCTGAAGAAGCATAGCTGGCTAACAAGTCCATGGCAGAGAAAGAGAGGGAGGAATTGATTGAGGTTAGAGAGAGAGAGAGGGTGTGCGTGAAGAATGTTCAATGAAGCCTTTGCTCAATGGATCGGTCACAATGTTGAGGCTCTGCCTTGCTCAACTGATGACTCGATTGAAATATAGGTTGCAGCAGAAGGACTAATTTGATGATAAGCAAACAAATTGAAACTACAAGGTTGACAGTGATAATTTTTAAACATTATGGACCGAGGTGAAATACTTAAAAATTGTAGGAATCGGATGCACTCTGTAGTTTCTCCAAAAAAAAAAACTAATAAAGATAGCATTTAATTATGGAAAAATCAATGTCATTGGGCATTGCATGATTTAACAATATGGAGAGAGACCACGAGAAAGAGATAAGTATTGTTGTTGGTTGCTACTGCACTATTATTGCTGGAAAAGAGAGAACGGTGACTTGTCTTTATGGTTGAAAGAAGATAAAAGAACTAGGTCTGGTGGGAGAAGAAACTTCTGGTGGCTATGATGGAGGTTTGATTTTGGAGTAGGAAAGCTACTGTCATGGTGTGAATTGAAAAGATATACATGGTTGATTATGGAGGTTTGTTGTTTTTTGTGTGAGAGAGAGGGTTGACTGAGAGAATAAAAATTTTGGTTAAAATTTAAAAAAAAATTCTTTTTTTTTTTAATATTTTTATCAAATTTCTCTTTTTATTTTATTTTATTTTATTTTATGACTCTTATCACTTGTAAATTTATCTCTTAACTAATATTCTCTCATGATTTTTCTTTTGTCTCTCCTTATATATGTTTTTCTATTTTTTTTTTTTGTATTATCTATCTATTTATAGGCCCTTTATAATATATATATTTTTAATCATGATATCTTATCTATACCTACCTATTCCTTTATCCCTTTATCTCTTTAACTTTTCATTTCAAAGATTTATATGAGAGACTATTTTTTTTCAATCCCTATTTCTTCCCTTGGTTTTCATTTTGCTACCCAACCTTTTATATGTTTTCTTTGAATATGAGGTCGAAATTGGTTACAATATCCATAACCAATGAAAAATAACATGAACAAAAAAAATCTTATCAAGTTCTTTCATTTTCACCTGATCATGGTCATAACATTAAAGAATATCATGCCATGAAAAAGAAGATTAAAAGATTTTTCTAGAGAAAATATTTTCTAACAACTTATGAATAAAAAAATGCACCTGAACAAATAGCTAAAACTCAATATGATGCAATACCTGATATAAAATAATTCTTAAAATTAAATATTTATAGTTTGAACTTTTTAAATAAAAATAGAATTTTTTTCATGTTTTTAATAAATCCATAAAAATCTCTATATCAAAATCTTCATGTTGTCATTAATTTTTTCATGTCTCCATGGAATGGTCTTTATATCTACATTACATTTTCTATTTCTCTAAATATAACTCCCTTAAAAATATCCATGGTAAGATCTCTATGTATTTATTAAAATTCCTATTGTGAATCCATGTTTAAATTTCTACATTTTCATACAACATCTCCTTACATAATGCTTTTTATAATAACAAAGTATTTTTGATTTTCTAAATAATAATATTCTCTACCAGAACTTGATAAAACCTCATATCCCTTGAAAAAAACACTCTCATATTAACAAAGTCACAAAAAGCAAACATTCTTTTTTTATAAAGGCATAGCCACAAATGTAACATATTTCATACAAATATAGCCATAAAGGTAATGTTTATGCACTTTTTCCCTTACTTTTTAAGGACGTGGGGAATGATAATACGTAATTTTTTTTAAAAAAAAAAATTATATCTATATAGATAAAATTCTAATCCAAATTTCACCTCAAACAACTTAAATCTCACCTCAACACCTACACCAATCTCGGTCTTTCCAATCTTACTTTGATATTTCATTCAATGCATTTCTTGGGTTCTAATAAACCGTATATATAAACTTTAAATGCATATAATTTTTTCCGCGTCACGAGTTTTTCTATGCAAAGCAAATATCATTTTCTATGTTAATACACTACTCATCACTAATATTTCTATCAATAACATGCATGACACAATAACCATGACATGATATAACAACTAATGAGCCACCATGGATAGCCAAAAGTAGTATACTAATTTCTCCATCAATTATGCATCTCTTCCATGAAGAAATTCCAAGATCTAAGTGTATAAACCTAGTCACCAAATTGATCCTTAGCCAAACAAAGCTCCATTTAGCAATCGAAAGCTAGGCCTGGCAACATACATTCATATTTTGGCCATAAAAACTAGTTATGTTATAAAAGTCAACCATGGCATTCTTGCCATTCATATCATTTTAGATCATAGAAGTCAATCATGTCATTTTAAATATGGACCATAAATTCTCTTTTTTTATACATTTTATAAAGACCAGCTTAGTCATTTTATCAATCTAGCCAGGACACATCCATGAAAAGTACATATTCTATTTGGAAATTTTCCACTAACTTCTTCATCAAAGATTATGTAAAGAGTATTTATGCTATAGTAGTAGATGTTGTGTTAAGCATCGATGACTTTTCCTGCATATGGAATGCAATATTTTTTGAAGTGAAACAAAGAAGAAAATATTAGTGTGGAACAATTGACTACTATTTATGCATTCATTTGATTGGTGCTTCTGATACACTTTGCACTTCTACATTTATGAGAGATTTTCACCTAGGTTAGGTTTTCTTCTTTTTAAAGCCATTTCGCTTTTTCAGGCCTTTTCAAGTTTTTTTTCTTCTTCTTAATTCTCACGTGTTATTTTCTCGTGGTATATTAATGGAAGATTATGGTCAGATATGTTAAATAATATATTCTATAAAAAAGAATTTTACAAAAGGATAGTAATAAAAAAATAAAATAAATAAGAGTATAGTTGCAAAAGGTGGTGTTTATCTAAAACAATTATTAATTTTTTTTAAATATAAGTCAATATAAAACATGCAACCTTAAAATAATAATAATAATAATAATAATAATAATTTTGAGTCACACGTAAACTAGATGAATAAAAAAAAAGAAGAATAATTGTAACCACTTCCTAAATTTTTTATAAAGAAATTGGCTTAAAAATGGGCTAATAATGATATTTGCCTTGAACAAGACGGGCCACCTTTTCTTTTTTAGGAATGACGGCCTTTTAGCCTATTGTACAGATAGCCCAACCCACCTTTTCTTTTTCTTTTTCTTTTTCTTTTTTCTTCTTCTTAATTCTCATGTTTATTTTTCCTGTCCGAAGCCTCTGAAATATCAAGAAGCGAAGTGGGGGAGACTGAAACCAAGGATTCATGAACTCATCTCCAAAAGTCTCCCTGTCAACACTTGATTGAACTCAGATTTTATCCATGTTTCCTTCACTGTCATTATAGAATCGAGAATCATCCTCATCATCTTCTTATAGTTGTGGACTGGAATTCTTCATACTATAATCAATGGTTTCAAATTCTGAATAATCAATGGTTTCCTAAGGGTCTGGTAGTCAAGCCAGGCAGGAAATCTCTCAAAATAAATCCTGGTCTCTGTAGAAAAACCAGCAGAGTTACTCCGATGGGGCTGTGAAGGATAAAGATTTGGTTTTTTGGTGACAAATGTTTGTGTTGGAGGGATAAAGGGTAGGTTTTTTTGACGAGAAGTCATGGCGCCTAGGTTTTCACCGTTGAAGTGAACAAATTTTTAATTCCACTAGACGAAACATACAATCTCTTGATACTTCGCTGTTTATTCTTATTTTATATTTTTGTTTAGAGTAATGAATTAAGAAAAGAAAACAATAAAAAAGATTACATCTTTACATGACAGCAAGTGGTCGGAGATTGGAAACTCAATTGTGGTCGGAGATTTGGATTAGGTTTGATCTCTTTTTTTCACCTGCCAGAAAAGACAAATTGGTAATCTTTTTCAGAAAATATGATTTCTGCTGTTATAATCGTTGCTGATAAATTCTATAGTGCATAGAATAATTAGCGGCGTCCTTGTAAATTCTCAAGTCACCTCGAGAAAATCATTCCTTGTATATATACTCGAGGCTTTGTTTTGTTTTTGTTTTGAGCTGAAAAGTCGTAACTTCGAAGAAATATATTTCTGGAAGGCACAATTATTATTTGATGATCGCTTCACTTAGCAACAGAAGGAGAAAAGTCCAGGAGAAAGAAGAAGAAGAAGAAGAAGAAGAAGAAGAACACTACAAAGAGGGAAAAACAATGGCTGCAAAGTGATATGTATTGTGCATGGATGTCACGTTAGTTACATGCTCATAGGACTTAGAGGATCATTAAGAGCTGCGATAGCTGTTTCAATTCTTGTCTTCAAAGTATCCTTCTCTTCTTCATCTGCCTGCAACACAAATTTGGCAAAAAATATATTATTCCCAATTATTCATTAAATTAACCGATATCAGTCTTTTATTTCACCAAAACTCTAAATGTGAAAATCCAGGATCTTTTGCTTTCATTAATCTCTAAAGCCAATGCTGTTTCGCAGGAGGAAAATGGAGATTAGTGCGTTACCTAGCGTCACTTAAGGGGGCAGCCATTATATGAAAATTGTTCTCTCTTTTGAATCCACATATCTTTTTTCTTTTTTTTTAATATGTTGGTTTGAGTGTGATTAATTTATTTAATAACCCAATGAAAAAGAGATTTTATTTGAATAAAAAAAGATATAGTGCAACAAAAGAATTCAAGATGCCAGCATGTGTTTGTGCGAAGACCTTTTGGGATTAAGAAATTGAAGACAATGGAGTATAGATTAACCCTACATAGCATCAGCCCGCCGTGGAACAGGGGCCACAATGTACAAGCACAAGTAGGGTTTTTAAATGTGAAGAAGAAAAAACAGTTGATTAAATAATTCAAAAAATTATATAGACGACAAAATGTTGATAAACTCTAGTTTTCCAAAAGATCATGCTATACCTATCACACATTAATTAAAGCAGAATCCAACTAATTAAATAGTTTATATTCTTTCTTTTTAACATATACTAAAAAGATGCCATGCTGTCGAGCAAATAATAAAATATAGACATCAATTCATGAATTAAAGATTATATTATGGGCCCTAAACATCATCTTCTAAGGCTATCAAAACATTAAAAAGACATACAAATGGCAAATATTGAAGAGCTCACGCTAGGAATATAAATAAAATCTAATGGGAGTATTAATTATAACCAGCTAGTAGGCACAAAAGTCATCTAGCTAGTCATAATCGTAATTCAATAAATATTTAATTAATCATGAGAGCACTGTGCTCAAAAAACAGGTCGACGTGATGCACAAAGTCATCTCTATAACTAGTTGAATGATGGGGAAAAAATTGAGAAAAAAGATCTTGCAATCCCAGCCAATGAAGACTTGCAACCAAGATAATAAAAAAGATTGGAGAAAAATGTCTGGTTAGTTTTATATCATGTGATCCAGCGAGATTGGAGAAAAACAAGATCAAAATAAAGAATAAAAAAATGATCCATAAATTAAACAGCTGCACAACAGAATGTGACACCACCACTAACTTTTGAAAGCGCAGAGCTTTTTGAATGAAGGATCTTTTGCGACCATGGAAAAAGGAGGAGAGAGAGAGAGAGAGAGAGGAAATGTTAGAATAACAGAACTGTTCATGAAATGCCCATTTTAGATTTTTGGATTTTGGCTTTGTTTACAAAGATGGAAGGTTTCTGTTTGGAGGTTTCTGAAGCAAACCGCAGCCCTTACCTGAGCATGAAGAGAACGGACAACACGGCTTATAAGAATTTGAAACACGGTTTTGTCTGCTTTTTGCTTCTCCATATTTGAAAATACGGGGAACACGCCTTATTTTCGGGTAAGCAATATACAATGTAAAATAGATGTCTTTTTCAAACGTAATAGCCACTGAGATTGAGTGTTAACTGTGTTTAGAGTATAGTTATGATTATTTTTTAAAGTATATTTTAATTAAAAATATATTAAAATAATTTTTAATATAAATATATTAAAATTATTTAAAAATAAAAATATTAATTTGAGTTAAAAAAATAAAAATATTTAAAATTTTTAAAAATATTTTTAAAATACAAACACAAACAAAACTTTAACGTGGTAAAACGATAATGGACATAATCAACCCGGTCTTTTTATTGATCATTGAGTTTTACATTTGGTTTGGTTGGTTTTTGCGTGCCTAACACAATTCATGATGTAATGATGAGTTGCAAGACCCCTTTTTTAAGTGATCTTAGTGGAAATTTAGGGGGTAAACATCTTGATCAAATAGGGAAAGATACCACTTGCCACATAAACAATTGTAGATTATCACAAAAAAAAAAAAAAAGATGAGAAGATTATATATGCTTGTACATGGTGGAAAATTGATGGGGTCCTTTCATAACTTTGTTCTCTCGACTTGTTTTATTCGAACACTCTGGCTAACGCCACGATTGCCCTAATTTGTTAACATTATTGTAATGGTGTGATCCCACTTTATTAAAGTAGTCTTATCAGTTCCCAGCTGATAAGACTACTCTAAAAAAATAAAAAAATAAAAAATGAAAGTAGTCTTATCAGCTCCCAACTCTAGGCGCCCTTCTTTTTTTATGCCACTATTTTCACTTTGCCCTTTGATACTCTTCTATGTGATGATAGGACGCTATCTTTTTCTCAATCTTTTTTCTTTAATCTGGTTAGGTGTATACAAGCCGGAAAAAAAATGTGTTCAAATCCACGGTACAACTAAACTATTATCATGACACCGGCAATTTTTTTTTTTTTTTTCTAAAATATTTGGTTGATATTTGAAACTCTAATCAGACAATAATCTTGATTTGCACGTCTGTCTTAGATATTGATTCAAAACGTGTTTTCTAAATTATATTTTATAAAAATTTATATTTTTTTATTAAAAATTAAATTTTTAAATATATTTTAAATTTTTTATATATTAATATCAAAAATAATTTTTGTATAATAAAAAAATATTATTTTAATATATTTTAACATAAAAAATACTTTAAAAAACAATCATAACTATACTTCAAACAATCTATTAACGAATTTGGTTATCTTGAAATTGGAGTTAAATTATCTTTCTTTGAGTTGAAATTTCTACTCTATATTTTGAATTTTAGTGAATGTGACTCCGAGTGTTATTGAAAACGATTGGAAATATATAAAAAATTTAATTTTAAATAAAAACAAAAATTCAAAATTTGCCGAGAAGAAAACAATGAGTACTTAATCCTGAATCAAATCATAATTTATCAAGTAAAGTAGAAGATATAACACCTTAATCAAAGTTATAGCAATCATGAATTACAATACATGGCGAAAAGTAAGGATCTTTATAATCTTATTACTTCTCCAATCAATTTTTTTTTTAAAGAGAAATATTCACAAAAGTTGTCTCCAAAAAACTTCGAGTTTTTTTGTTTTAGTGCCGTATGTGTGACACGAGGAGTGAGATGATGTATAAAGAGAAAGATGCGGAAGAGAAAAGAGAGTGACCTCGATGAAGACTGTCTTCAATACTCTCCCTGAGACAGTCGTGATATTAGCTGTAATAATTTTGACTCTCAAAGATTCAAAAACCTCGCAAAGCTTCACCATTGTATCTGTTCTTTTACTACATGTCAAGCTCACTAACAATGTCTTCTCTCCCATGGAAGCAACCCTTAGCTGCGAGAGTAGAGTAGAGTAAAAAACCACCCCGCCATCTTTATATATGCCATAATTAAGGAGAGAGATGAGGGACTTACTTCAAGAAGCTCGATGCGAGAGAAATTCTTGGATCCTCCAAAATCACAAAATCGATCATCAATTTTCTTTTTCTTGGATCTCATGAGCACTGGTAGCTCCTGCTCAAATACATCAAAACCCGGATCTTTCTTCAATTTCCCAGATTCTAGTTCCAATATTTCAGCTTGAATTCTTCTCTCTTGCTCATGCAATTCTTGGATGTAATCAATAGCGTCTTTGATTATCGATGCCTTGTCCATCTAGAGTGAGAAAAATATTAAATAATAATAATAATAAATGTAGAGATCAAAGTCACTCAATAATTTAACTTAGCTAGTAGCTATATAGAACTTCAATAGATAATAAATATTGACTAGTATGTGTTAATGTCATCACCTTAGTAATGTTGGGGACCACGGCTCTAAGTGCGAAGAGTCTTTCATTGAGTCTCTTCCTTCTGTTCCTTTCTGAAACAATATTCTTAGAGGCCGCCGATGAAGCTGCTCCGTCCGGCGAACTCGAGTCATAGTACCCTGAAAAAGCCTCATCTATTGCCCAACTACCTCAAAAAAAAAAAAAAAAATCTTTCCTTTGGTAAGTTCCAATTGACCCCAACTAATCAAGTGAAAGGACAAAAAAGAAACAAGAACCATGGATGGAGGAGGTATACCTGTCAAACTCCTCATTTTGGAGAAACATTTTTGTTTCCCAGTAATTTTGGTATTCTTCACCAATATTCTCAATAGATTCCATGGGAGCTGTGGAAGGGGGTGAGCTTGTGTTTTCTGAGAGAGAAAAGAAGAGAGATGGAGAAGGGAAATGATGCCTTCCTCTAATGGTGGGATTCGGTGTGCGTGTGCGTGTTTATATATATATATATATATATATTTTTTTTTTCAGAATCGACAAGAAGTGGGGTGTTGTTCTGGGGGGAGGAAAGACGCGAAAAATGACCGGAAAGGGAGCTATCGAACCACATGTGGTTACCATGTCTTATTTGATGTTTCTTGGAAGGATCATAACCGTCCACAGGTTGTGCGCGCGTGTAGAATTAAGTTTGGAGCTGAGTGTATTTTATTTGGATGGTGTGAACAAAATCTGACGTTTTGTGATGCTAGATGGATTTGCTAAATGATAAGCAAAAACACTTAATTAATTTTAAATATATACCAATAAAATAAGAAAACATATAGGGTTAGTTAATCTGGATTCAACATATTCAATAATTTAAATTATACAATTTTTTCTCAAGCACTTTGTTTTCTATGTTCTCCAAGGATGTGATTTGGATAGAAGTGTGGTGAGCGTGGGTTTTTTTTAACCCAAAAAATACAAGGAAATTAATGTGAAGCTTATTTTTGCTCATTATTTTTTATGTGTTAAATATGTTGTAAATTAAGAAGAATTAAAAAAGTTATTATATTTAACCATACCAAACTTTCAAACACCCTCTTAATAATTACACAAGCATCCTATGATTTAAAGAGGTCATGAAGCATCTTAAAACTTTAAAATTTTATAATTTGATCCTTGAATTAATTAGTTATATTTTGACCCTTCCTAAAATAACTCACTTTATCTTTAATCTAAGCACCCTTTACTTTTATCTCATTTCAAATTTAGCCTAATATTTCTTGTGATATCATGTTTATTTATAAACATCAGATTTAGTTCTTGATTAATGTTGAAATATAAAACATTTAAAAAAAAATTAAATTTGAGATTTTTTTTAACAAACACGATGGTTCTACCAATTATTATACAATGTACTAATATGGAATAACAAGTTACATTACAATTTGAAAACATTATACCAATTTACAATAATTTTTTTTATTATTATTCTCAAACTTTTTTTTTAATTGTAGCTTAATGACCAATTTCGTAAATTTTGTTAAGAAAGGGAAAAATTTACCAAAAAAGAACTAAACTATAAAACAAGGGGAGATCACATGACAAATCTTAAATTTGCCAGGATTGTTTTTTTTTTAAGCCCACCTACTTCTTTTTTCTTAATTTTCAATCCCTTTAGTTTTTGCAATTCAAGTTTTGAATTAAAAAATTATTTTTTTAATATTTGAGTTCTTGAGTTTAAGAAAGAAAAGAAAAAATCACTAAAAATAACAAAGGAGAGAGAAAGTCGATGAATGATCCCTTTTTGAAGATAAATCTCATCATTCTTAGTGCCAACATGTTTCATTTGACCAGAAGGTCCTATTAAGTTATTTTTGAACCTTCATCTTACTTGAAAAAATAGATCAAGGTTGAAAGAGAAAATTTTTTCATAGTTTGATTTGTGTTTATGGAGTTTTGGGGACATTTTGAGTTGATAAATTGATTTTTTATAAGGTTCTAAAAATGTTTAATAGGTGAAATTATGTTTAAAAATGAATTTTTAAGCTAAAAATAATCTCCTTGATTTTTCAGACATCATTATAGTGGTTGGATTTTGGATAGGCAAATGACGCATCATCTATTTTATTTTTTTCAAAAAAAAAGGGTCGGATGACTTAGGACAAGTTAACACGCCTAACCTTTTTTTTTTCTCTCAATTTTATTTTTTTAATATTGATAGCTTTTTAGTAATTTTTTTCAATTTTATCCTTAAACATAAACATCATGATATTGGATCGATACTCAATTTTACGAATATCTATTTTTGTTATCATATAATCAAATAAAATTAACTTAAAAAAATAAAATTATTAAACTTAATGGAGCCTATAATCTAAATCACAAACTGAGATAAACAATATGATCAACTAAGCAAAAAATATAATAACAAAACTTCATTAAAAAAATAATACCTTAACACCTATCTTTGTATGGTGTTAAGTTTAATAACACCATATAGGACTTTAGTATTTTTATGGAATTCAGGTTCAAATGTGAAATTCAATATGATAGCGAAACCTTAAATTAGCCGAATGTCTAGGAAAATATCCTAGAGTTCAATCCACTTATTAATCTTAAAAGATAGGTTACAAGTCAAGAGAAATGTTAACAAACATATACTTTATATACAATAAATGTTCATCTAAGTCTTGTCCTTCTTGCTCACCTCTTTCGAGAAAATCAAGAACCACCCATTAACCCTTTCATGTCCTCCACTCAAATCCTCAACTAACTTTCGTCCTTCGGTTACCAAAGACACCAACATGCGTCCCAGTCAATTTGACACGCCAGTGGAGGTTATATATATATATATATATATATATATATATATATATATATATATATATATATATATATATAAACTTGTACCGTATTTTATAGCGGGTAAATAATAGTTTTTTTTAAATTGAAAAATTATTAAAAATTTAGAGAATATTTTAAACATCTTGAGTCTAACGACTAAATCAAAGCCAAAAGACTTAGGTATGGGAGACAATGCGATACCCAAGTGACTTGAGTTTGGTGGACAATCTAGACCAAAATCTCTTGGATCCGACGACGATACCTAATTAATATTTTATATATAATTTTTAATTTTTATAAAAAAATTCAAACTATCCTTAAAGTATTCTAAATAAAAATACTAATTAATTTTTTTATATTTTTATAAAAAAAATTTAAACTATCATTTACGTATCCTAAACATAAATCTTAATTAATTTTTTTATTTATTATAACAAACATATAAACTACAATTACAGTATTCTAAACTGAAATGTTAATTAATTTTTTTTTATTTTTTATAAAAAACATTTAAATTATCCTTGAAGTATTCTAAACAAAAATCATAATTAATTTATTTTATTTTTTTATTAAAAAAAATTTAAACTATCCTTAAAATATCCTAAACAGAAATTCTATTTTTTTTTATTTTTTGTATAAAACCAATTTAAATTATCCTTAAAGTATTATAAACATAAATGCTAATTAATTTTTTTTATAATTTTTTTTATTTTTTTCTATAAAAAAAATTAAAACTATCTTGGAAGTATTCTAAATAATTTTTTTATAATTTTTTTTTTATAAAAAACACATTTAAACTTCTCTTGAAGTATCATAAACAAAAAAACAAATCAATTTTTTTATAATTGTTTTTATTTTTTCTATACAAAAACATTAAAACTATCCTGAATAAGTTTTTTATAATTATTTTCTATTTTTTATAAAATAAAACATTGAAACTACTTTTAAAATATCCATCAATAATTTATTTTAATCATTATTTAATATCATCCCATCCTCACTTATTAGAATTTTCCTCACGAATAAAGGTTATTAGTTGTTTCTTGTTGGATGGGAAAGATTAATACTACTCAACGATTTTGGATCTTTCGTCAACAACATTTGGTAGTGCGTTAGTTCAAATTTGAGAATTTTAAAGAGTTTTCTTTGTCGTTTGAATTATTTAAAGGAAGAGTTAATTTTTGAAAGATAATCATATACAGTTGATGTTGTCATTTATTTTTTCAAATAGTAAATTATAATTTTTCTAGATATAGTATATAAAACTAGCTAGCGCTGTACAATGCTCGTAAGAGCAAATTTGTTATACACAACAACGAAAAAACAACTGTGTTATTTTTTTTTTCAAGAAATCTCTTTTTATCTAATTAAAACCTTAGCCAATCTAATTTTAAGGTGATATATTTTTTTTAATATTAAGATGATGATAGATTAAAATGATCTCAATCGAATAATTTAAATTAACTATTAAATTTATAACCCGAGAAATAAATATGATCAGAATATGTTAACCCGGTGGGCTATTTTTCTCTTTCTTTTCCCTTCCAGTATCAAGCCTTTATTAGACTCGGGTCGATGAAATCCATATTAAATTGAAGAGGTCTTAGGAAACAATAACTAAATTAAAAGAAAGAGCTTTGGTTCTCATGGAATAAAAACTGAAACTCAATTGAGAAGTTGTTATAGATTTAGGGACTACAGAGAGCAAAGAGAAAGACAAAATGTTGGTTCGTGCAAATCACACATAACGAGTGGAAGGAATCGTCTCTCTTCAAGCAGCGCATGAGTACTCACATAAGCTCAAAGATAGCTTTCTTTAATGTTGTTAGAATCATTGTGTTGTCATCGTTCTTTCAATGCAACGTAAGTCTAAAACAAAGGTCTGGTATGGCTTTGATTACTATTTTTTTCTTCTCTTTTCCTCTCGTTTCCTGCACATGAAATTTCTTTTCTTCAACAAAAAAGGATTGGATTTTTCATTAATCTTCTATTGTAGTCCTTTTAGTTCTAATAATTTTAAAACTGAAAAATCAAATATTTGTTTTGCAAATTTGAGTGTCAACCCAAAATCATATATTTGTTTTATAGTGAAAACCTTATACTAAGTTAAGTAAATCAAACTACCAATCCAAATCTCAGGCCAATCAAATATGAAAAGACCTATTACATGAAAATAAAAATAAAAATAAAAATAAAAATAAAAGAAACTTCATAGGATGAAAAATTAAGATACTGTTTCACATTGTGGTTGGAACTGAGTTTCGTTCCGGCCACAAAAAATAATCGTTTGGTAACCATTTGAAACACAAATTTTGAAGATGGGTCCCACTAAAAATTAAGTTTACACCGCCGGTTTTGTGAAGCAGAAAATTACTGCTTTTCAATTAACTTTTGCCCGCTGCTGCCAAGGGAAAGGAAAAAGAGCCCACCCAATTTTTTATTTGCTTCCTTCCTTCTCAGCTCAAGTACTGCACTGTCCAAGTTTTTTTTTATAAATATATTAATTGTATTAATTTTTTTTTTAAAAAAACTAGTTTAGACAATTAAATTTATTCGCGATGTGAATAATATTTTTTTCTCAAAAAATTAATATAGAGTGAATTAAATTCATTCGCATAGTAATATCAAATTTATATTATCTAATTTTATTACATGCTCAAAGTATTATGAAAATTATAGTTCTTATTGGATGAATTTTGTACGTAATGGAATTATAAATAGTTTAATGGAATAATAAAAAATATTTTATATAAAGTATTATTTTTTTCATGATGTAATAAGAGTAATTAATTTTACAATATTTAAATTTAAAACAATCAAAATTATTTTATAACCTCAATTTTAAAAGCATTCTTAACCAAACACATTAAACTATTTTTTTGACCAACCTCAATTTCAACCACAGTTTTAACCAAACACTTATTTTTTCAAACCAACCTCAACTAAAAGTATTTTTTATAAAACAACTTATTTTAAACCACAATCACAACAGCTACCGCAATATCAAATACACTCTAAGTCAAATAGTGGGTCCACAATAGAAGAAACAGTAAAACACGTAAGCAAAGTAGTTTTTTCTTTAAATTAATAACGTATTTATACTGTATTTAGTATAATAAAATTGCTTTTCTTTTTTTCATAAAAAAAGACTTCATATATGAGTACATGCCTCGTGCATTTGTTGTTAAAAACAAGTAAAGTATCTCTTCCACTCGATGTGTTGGGCATCCACCACTTGAAAAGTACATCTTATTCATCCAAATCTATGAAAGTATTTTGGGAAATCAACTATATATGCAACTTTTTTTTTTTACCTCAAAGAATAAAGTTGTTGTTCTTCTTAAATTTCATCTTTGAATGAGGACGCTTTTCAAATAAGAATTATGCTTGTTCCTTTCTGTGATGTCATGAATTACCTTTATCTATAGACGTCATCCGTTTTACCTCACCACATTGACATCATCATCACCGTTAACTTTACTTTTCCAGCCGTTGATTCTTAAAGCTTGGTGCTGAACACCGTGGTCTTTTTCTTTATGAAATCCATTTCTTCGTCTTCAAGATTGCTGTCTGTATTCAAGGAGATGGATAAGTTTTAGGTTCGTACATGCACAGAGTATTATATGTAATAATGGCTATAATTTTTTGTTCAAATAACCTAAATTATTGAGTCATTTTTTTTTATTATTTATATAAATTTTACTCAAATTAATTTGAATATACCTCAACTAATATCATAAATTTAAAAATTAATGATTATATAAGTTTTCAATAGTTTTGAAATTTATAAAACTCAGATTAATAATTTTTATAAAACAAACTTAAAACATGATCAATTAAATTATATTCTTTAAGGTTTATAGAAGTATTTTGTTCTACTTATTTTTAGCTTTAATGAAATATTTCACTCATAATTGTATTCAAACGAATCAAAACTATAACCAGTATTAATCAATTGTGGGTTATATTCATTAATTAAATCTAAACAATTAAATTTAAATTGAAAGACTTAGTCTATGATAAAAATGAAATTAGAAAAATAGAATTAGAATAGAACCCACCATTCTTTTATGGAAACATGAGATGAGAGTATCAAAAATCAAAAATTTAATTATACGCTGCGCGGCTTTTGTCCATTCCGTCCAGCCATGCTGACGTGGTCCGGGACCCATGGGAGAATCATGGCCCCAGGACTTCACTATTTTGGTAAGAGAGTGATGCCTCTTTGACTTGACTTCGCGTCCTGTATTGTGGTGGTGGGTCTCTCGTCACAAGGCCGTCAGAGAGTTTTTGTTTTTACATGATACCATCTGAAAATCCATCTGCTAAGTGAAACCGGGTTGAATTCGGGATTTTTTATAATTAATAATGTTGTAAAAAACTTGTGTAAAAAAGAGGATATAAATCTAAAAAAAGATGTTACAATTTTTTTTTTTATAGAAACAATGATGGTGTGATGGCAGTGGGTGAAAAAATCCATCGACTAGACAGGCATCGTAAAACAGTAATTATAAATTTCACAGAGATTTTTATTGTCATAAAATGGAATTAGTTTAAACAGCGATTAAACTATGATAGGATTTTGTTAGGATTTTCAAGCTGGCATTAGATCAGTTTAAAAGGCTTTTGCATGACCGACCAAATCTAATATCCAGTTTATTTATTTATTTTATTTTATTTAAAATATATTTTTAGTATTTTCAGATGGATTTGATATATCAATATCAAAATTAATTTTTTAAAATAAAAAATAATATTTTATTATATTTTTAAATAAAAAAATACTCAAAAAATAACGGCAGCAAAACTCTTAAAATACCACGAACCAAGCCCTTTCAAAAAGGCCAAGTGACGCGGAGACCCGCAGATAGCCCTCACCTGGAGTCATGGGACGAAGTAAGAGGCTCTAAGACGCGGAAGTCAATTGGCATCGGCTTTCATACAGACGCGTCTTGGAGGAACACTTCTATATCCATGAAGGCACGCATGGAAGCATGCAAAAATACTTGATACAATAATAATACTCAAGTGTAGGGTGGAAAACTTCTCTTACAAGATTTGTACGGCATTGAAAGAAAATTGTCGTATTCACATTGTTGCAGGAACATGGAATCCTGCGAGAACTTTCTTGACAAACCTCAAAAAGACAGAAACTTTTCTAACTTTATAATGATGCTTTTACTAAGAGATGTGAACACTTGTGTTCTTACATGCCCATCTCAGGAGCAAAGTGCTTTGAATGGACGGAGAAAATTAATTTCTACACACAAAACTGCAGGCTAGCTGTGCGATAATAGGCTAATCGGGTGCACATGCTTTACTTGATTCCCGCAATTAGCACCGGTTTACTCAGTCCATGGAGAAAAAACAAAACTTCTATTATTTTACATGTCAAATAATTTTTTATCCATTGACTAAGTGCGATATATATATTATATGAATTCAAATTTTTATTTATTTTCTTAAAAATAAAATTCTTTTAATTATCAAGTGAACTTTAGTTAAAAAAGAAGAAGATATTCACATGATTTGTTACCATACGAGAAATTTTATGATACTAAAAGAGTAATTTTATCACAAATTGTGTTGTATTCATATTCAATTTATTAAATAAACTAATTTCAAGGAAACGTTTACCCGAATTATGTATAGACTAATCCTTATAATAATAAAGTTGAAAATATTTATTTTTGAGTTTCGTCTAGTGGAATTAAGAGCTCTTCAGTGTTCTCAAATTGCAATGTAAGTTATGGTAGGATTTGGGTGGATTGCGAAGCTAGCACATGACTAGCCACCATAAAAGCAAGCACTTTCAAAATTGCAAGAGTGAAGTGGAGATTTGCTGGTAGTTCTCCATATGCATACCGAGAGGAAATACGAAGCTTCATGGAATTTTTACAGCTTTGAAAGAAAAAGGAAGATTGGTTTGAACCAACAACATCATTAATGGGGTCAACTGGAGATGGACGGTGTGGTCATATTTACGTTGTTGTCGGAGCATGGAAACCAGCTGAAAGAACTGGGCACTATAGCTCAAGAGAGGAAGAAGACCACACGTAAACAATTCAAGCAGTATTTCAACCTCCTTAAACATTTTATGTATATTCAAATTGAAAGCCGCCATTCCCTTGTTTATTGTCAAAGTTGAAGATCCTGGTGAGATCCCCAGAATTCAGAAGTCAATTTTGTTATCTTAATTTGTCTTTAACTATATATGCTTAGCCAGGTCAGCGTGCTTCCTCTAACCGAAATAACACGGCGTCAACGGTCTTCATGAACATGCCCTTGAACGTTCGCATGTATTATCAGGATTCAGGAGTCGTTTTCTTCTCTGATATCTGAATTCTATGGGCTTTCCCATCTGCTATCTGTCCAAAATTATGTAAAGGGTGCCTGCTTCTGTTTCTGTTCATCGTTTCGTGACCAAAGAGAGTGACATTACATGAGCTTGATTAATTGCCAGAGGTTTCAGAATCCAGGGACCCCAAATCTGTAACAAAGCTAGGTGTATTCTCTTCGTTCATGGAGGTGCCAAAATAGTATTATCCTGCTTTAATTAGCCAGTGCTAAAGGAAGACAGGTGCACGAGGAATAGCGATCAAGTACAATAATTTCACAAACTAATGAAGTATTACAATTTAAAAATCACAGAATATATTAATAGACAGACTTTTTATAAAAGCTTCTACCTCAATTCCTATTATAGCAAAGGGATGAGCTCCGAGAAAAGAAATAGACGCCTCTTTTCTTGCCATTGAGAGCACGAAAACTAAAGTATATGGAGAAAGTATACAGTATCTTCCCTATTAGTTTGGTTTTTTCCCCCCCTATTTGAAACATGGTTTTTATTTTTTGTTATGATTTTCATTTAAAATTATTTTTATTAATTTTTATTTTATTTTATCTTTCTATAAAATGAGTTTGGTTTATATGTTTGTTAAGGTAATTCATGAGGTTGCTCTAGTTTATGGGTTTAGTGGATTTTTTTTTTTAATTGAACTTGGTTTTTTTATAATATATTTTTTCTCAGGTGGTTTTTTTCAAAATAGTTTTAGAGAAAAATCATGTTACTAAACTTTATAAAGTAAAAAAAAATAAAAGATTTAAGGAAATTAGAGTTTACCCAACACCCATTGTACTGTGGATTACAATAATAATCCATAATATTTTATTTTTTTCTTTGTTTGACTAGTTGACTTGGTTTGCAGGCCTGACAAGTTTAATTTTTTTTTTTATTTCATCCTTAGAGAAGAGAGAGAGGGACTCTTTGGATTTCAATATTGGAGACAGAAAAACATCATTAACAATGATTTTAGCCACTAAGATTATTGATCTTGGTATCAACGGGTTTTATTTAGTTAGAGTGATCCCACTTAAGTGTTTTTAAACCTTTAAATTGCATATATAGCCTATATATAAGCTCGAGAAGATTTTTTATTTCAAATTGATTTTAGAGTTTTATTTAGTTTTTTAGAGTTTTTACGGCTATTTATAGGTTTATCAAGATGTTTAGATTCTTTTTTATGTATTTGATAGAAAAACAAACAAGTTGAAAATTAGCTTTTTAAGCCAAAAAACCAATAACTTTTATTTTTCAATTATCACGGTGATTGGAATGTAGAGAGTTATAGACAACATATTGTCTGTTATATTTTTTTTTTTTTTAAAATCATAGCTGATGATATGTCATGTGCCCTATTAGCTTTTTTTTTAAAAAAGCTTGTGTGTATCAGCCTACTCTAATGAGGCGCCTAACTTAATTTACCAAGCATAATAACATTTTGTCTTTCTTTTTTTAACTATATATGTGTGTGTCTTTTTTTTTTTTTAATAATCTCTTAACTTATATTTCAATTAATATCCTTTCTTTATGATTTTGTTTTTGTTTTATTTAGTCATTTTTAAAATAGCAATTATTTTTAAATTATTTTATATGTATTTAATTTTTGAACATGTTATAATGATTCATCTATATTGTTTTGACATTATATATATATATATATATATATATATATATATATATATATGATTTTTTTTTAAAAAATAAAAAATATTTTTAATATATGCAATGTTGCATACTAGTTTTTTTCTTTTATTTTATTCAAGAAATTTTATGTGTGTTAGTTTTTATTATTATTTAGTTTAATAAGAAAATAATTTTAATAATCAAATTTATTAAATATAACTGAATAAATGACCTATGTTGTGAGATTAAATATTTTAATATATTTATCTATCAATTTCTTAATTTTTAAAATTTTATTTTTAGTTATTATTAATAATTTTTTCTCATTTATTTACATAGATAGTTTTTTATTTATTTAATTAGAGACATGTATAAGCTTTTCAATTTATATTTAGGAATTTGTTTTATGTAAAAAAAACATGTTTGAAAAATCTAAATGTTCAAATTTTTTTTTGGTAAAGAAAATATTTGACATGTGACTGAATACAGGTGTTGGATTATTTATTGAAAACGGGCATTGAATCCATATGAATAATGAGAAATGGTTTTGGATGATGGTGAAAAAAGACTTTAGCCCTTTCGTTAAAAAAAATCTTGTAAATAGATAATTTTATATTTTTATTTATTTATTATTATTATTATTGTCTTCGTCTTCGTCATCGTCATAATTATTTTACTAATAAAAACATGAATTTTTTATTTTTTTGATTTGTAGACCCACAGCCAATTTATGTAGGATAAGTAAACTTGTCGTGAAGTCTAAAATTACATGAAACAAAAATATATTTTTTTGTTTTTAATAAATTTCAAAAACATGTTTTTTTTATAATGCTAAAAACAAATGCAAAATGATTTTGTTTTGTTTTTATGTTAAACATGGTTTTTAAAAAATATTTTTTTTTTATGATGATTTTTTTAAAAAACTTTGCCATATTTTTTGTCAATTTTTTTTCCTTTTCTCTTGCTGCCAGACCTCTCTTGTCATTTTATTTTATTTTTCCTTTTCTTACATGCCAGGGCAGTCTCGAGTTTCTATTGTGTTATTCGCCCTTTGTTTGTCTCTTTTTTTATTTTTTATTTTTCTCTATTTCTACCACTGGTTGTTTTGTGTTGTTAAATGGAGGCAGAAGTTCACACAAAGGCTGTCCTCAATTGGAAAGGCAGTTGGTAAGCAAGAGCTATAGATATGCTTGAGGTTTTTATTTTTATTTTATTTTTTCAATTCCTTTCCGTTATGTCTGTGGATTATGATTTTTATTTTTATCTTATTTGATTTTTCATTTACATCTATTTTTCAATCTCAAGCGGTGTCCTCTTCCTTAGACACTAAACCCAGGTTCCGTTCTTCTCTGGGTTTTTCATATATTCCACAGCTTTTTTACACTCTTACAAAACAATTATTATTATTATTATTGTAGAATAGAGGATTTTGATGATTAAGTTTGCAAATTACGAGAGACATATAATGTAAAGAAAGAGGAGAAAAACACAGGAGAGTGTTTTGTTTAGGAGATTGTATGTGTGTAATGATTCGTTTAGTTTTTTTCATGTCCGCCGGTGATCTGGAGTATTTATATACCTTGAGATATCACATGGATTTTGTCCTTTGCTGTTTGGTTGGGCTTGCCTATGTTTTTTCTCCTTCTTTCTCTTTTTTTCCTTTACTGGCCCGTTGGGCTTGTTTGGTTAAGGCTGTCTAGCGAGGCTTCTCTTCTCTGTCCGGTTAAGCTTGTTTGGCTGGGCTTCTATCTTTTCTTTTTTCTTCTCTCTTCCCTTTTGCTCCTCTTCGTTTGGGCCCTTCCTATGTGGTTGGGCTTCTCCTTTTATTTTTCTTCTTAATTCCTCCTCTCCTCCTCGATGAGGCCCTTCCTCTTCATTTGAGCTTCTCTCTCTCTCTCTCTCTCTTTAAATTAACATGGTTAACTGGATCAACTTGAACGCACCTTAATTAATTTTACGAGTCCTGAAATTAATAATTATATAAATTTTTAGTAGCCCTAAAATTTATAAAATTCAAACTAATGATCTCTAAATAACAAATTTAGGGTTGCTTTTCCTTCTTTTTTGTTCTCTCTTTGATTAGGCTATTTTGGCCCTCTTCTTTTCTAATCTTCCTACTGTCCAGGTAGGCCTCCCTTCCTTATTTTTAATCTTTATTATTATATAATTTTTCAGGTTGATTTGGAAAAAATCTGAATTAAATTCTTTAATTTACTTGAAAATAAAGTATTCAAGTCACTTTCTTCCAGGATTTGTTAGGAAATACTCAATAATCAACTCTCAAGCTAAGTTAAAAATTGGCACATAAATGGATTTGCATAAAAAACTTATAAGCAATGATCTTATTATGTGAAAACATTAAGATGATGATTGTTTTTTCTAGTTGTGTAAACATCTCTTATAGTTAGAAACTTATGAAATCAATGTTTTAGTTTTTTTTTTTTCAGCAAGAGTCATTAATTTGACAAGTTTATCAGGATTAACATGGATAATCAATTAAAGATTTCATAATTCAAATTTTTCTATAAAAAATATTAAATTAATATACATTAAATTTCAAATTAATAATCAAAATTTACTTGAAAATAAAAAATAAATTAGCAATGCATGCACTATTTTTCACGTTTAAATTTTTTTGGTAATGAGCCACATCCTATTTTTCACGTTTAAAAAAATTTGGTAATGAGCCACAGCCTTACACGGATCAATTACTCTAGTCGTCATCAAAAAGGATTGAGTACACAAAAGGGGAGGGCCCAGATCAAGTAAATACGCATGTACGTAGAAGCATGATTTTGTTATAATTATCAAAAGTAAATTTTGATAAAATAAAAGAGGGTATACAAGTAAGATTTTTATAGTTATACTATATCATTTACCTCTTTATAATTTTTTTATATATATAATTATCAAGTTTTATTTTAATCATTAAAGCAAAAAAGAAAAAGAAAAATACACAATAGACTAATGTATTTCCACGTCATCAGTCATTTTTCCTCCTGCTGGTCCTAATAATTAAAGCAAAAACTAACACACACTGGTGCGCCTGGTGCCTTCCCGAGGAGGATCATCATACACGTGGCAAATTATAAATTTGTGGCCCTGCATTTTGAAATCCTTGGCAATTAAGCATCAAATATGTCACCCTCTTCAGTCAACGTCAACATATGAGAAACAGAAGACTACTAAATTTACATAAATTTGTGGCCCTGATAATGATGCCGTGGTTTGCTACTTTGATATATTGGTAGTTTTTTAAATTATTTATTATTTAAAAATATATCAAAATAATATAAAATTATAAAAAATTAATTTAAAATGAAAAAATTAAAAAAAAATAAAAAGAAAAATCAATCGAACTCGTTATGTTTGAATGGGACCGAACATCTCTTTAAAATTTTTCGCTTACTAGACAGGACAGGGTGCACAGCATTAAATTATATTAATGTGCTAAGCTCACGCATTCTCGACTACAGATTATTGTTCTTGAAAGTGACAAACAGAAAGACTTACAACTGACACGTGTAACTTCTCCAACAGCAGACTACATGACCGACACATCTTACATTCAATTAATTATATAAGTGTTAATAAACACATCTTGCAATTATACACACACACACTTGCTGGAAATGAAACTTTATAGAAAACGTGCGGCAAACCTTTTTTTTTTTTTTTTTTTATTATTAAATAAGTTACGTGCAAAACATTGCATGCTTAACGGTAAAACATTTCATGACTCATTTACATGAATGTTTGAGATAATGGATAATCAATAAGTGTAAAGTATTTGAATTTCTTTTTTTTAATATATATTTATGATAAAAGATTGAGTACTAATCGAGGTAATTTAAAAATATTTTAATTATAAAATTAATATATTTATTGGAAAAGTATTAAATGATTTAAGATAACAAATGACTTAATAAAATTTTAAATTTAAGGAAGAAATATATTTATTCTTAAGTTATAAGTTGATTAATGCTATGAAATCTATATATTTTTATTTTAAAAAATAAATTTTTTTAACATTTTACTTGAATGGTTCAGGAGTATTTATATTTATGAACCTTATTGTTTTTAGATAAAAAAATACTGGAAAGTTCTCTGCTTTCAATAATATTAATAGAAAACAAATATTTCTTACATATTATTAATGAGATAATAAATATGATAGGTCCCTAAAAGACTTTATATATGCCTATGAGTATAGACATGACGGTTTATCATGTTTTTAATATTTTTATTTTAGAGGATTGTTTATAATCAAACATATAGCCTTAGAATTTGATATGTCTAAATTATTTGGGTGTGATATGGACCCACATTATCTTGGGTTGACTAACTACTAAGTCCAAGTACTTTGAATTTGACGTATTTATCAGACCATATTAATTTGAATTTAGCTTATTTTCAAATTGAAGTTTTTTGGGTTTGATATAATTATAAAATCCATGTTATTTTGAACTTGACTATTTTTTAAATTTAAATTCTTTGTGTTTGATATACTAACTAACCCACACGTTCCTTTAGCTGCCAAATTCAAATTTAGTTGTTCAATGTTATTTATTGTCGTTTAATGTGAGATTGTTTGATATTATTATGTCCTTAATGCCACAAGTTTGAAATAAAGAGCTGTAGAGGACTTCACTATCAATGGTCATTTTCTTGATTTTTCACATCCTAAGTCGTGTTCAATTTTCGGTCTGGCCAATGTCTTGTAATACTGGTTTTTGACTTCGTAACCAAAGACGGTGACTAATTATGTCCTTAATGCCACAAGTTTCAAATAGAGGGACCCCAAATTTATAACAAAGCCACCGGCTACTTGATTCTCTTCCGTTGAGATATCGGTAAAACTCGAGGGATCTAACCGAACATTTTTGCGCTCTTAGAAATTAAACGTGTAAAAAAATCTGAACTTGTTAAAAATATCAAGTAAAACTTGAGGGATCGAACCGAACATCTTTGTGCCCTTAGAAAATAAATGTGTGAAAAAACATAATATTTTTATTGATTATTCAGGTTATTTTTAAATATATAAAATTAACCAGATTATATCATATCAATTCTTATATATTTTATTTATTTATTTATTTTAAATATATTAATAACATCTATATACTTCTAGTGCAGTGAATGATATAATAAAGTTACTATAAATAAAGTCACTTTGAGTTATTATTGAAATGCCTCACTGAAATCAAAATATGAATTTAATTACAATTTCTATTGGTATAATTATAGCGATTACTCTTGGAAAGAAAAACGTGAAGTGTGAACTATTGGTGGGAACAATAAATTAGAGAAAGAACGTAGCAAACAACACTGTCAAGTTGGTCATGGACGGTGTGGTCTTATTTAATTTTAAAAATATTACACTTTTTTAGAAAAAAGAGAGCTACTTTTTTAGAAAAAAGGGAGCATTTTTCACTTTGATCATTCAGTCTGTCCTCACTCATGTGGTGCAAATGTTTAATTTGCTTCCCGTGAAGAATACTGGTTCCCCTTTAGTCCACGGGCAAAAGTTGTTGCAATAAATTCTGAGGATAACTTGTTTTTTTTTTTTTTTTTTTAATAATTATAAGTTTGAATCTTTTAAAATTATTAAAAATTTATATAATTATTAATTTTGCTTGTAAAATTAATCTAATTGCGCATGAATTGGGCCAAACAATCATGTTAATTAAAATATATTATTTTAATATTATACCAATAATAAACGTAATTAGGTTTAAATACCTTTGGGATAATTTTTTTTATATAAATTTACTGTTTATAGATAGTCCGTTTTGGCTTGACAAAAAATGTGAATATAATCTTTATTATACATGAAAGCTGGTATATATGGTGATAGATTCAGCAATCAAAAAACTTTTGAAAAAAATATTGCACATCATATTTAATAACAAGGAGTTTTAGACACACTCTCGTTCATTTTACTTTGGCATACAAAGAGAAATTAAACAATAATTGCACTACATGGTTGCTTTTCCATTTATGATATATGGTGTCCCATAAGAGGATCGAGGAATTTTTTTTTTTAATATGGTTACAATTTATTTGGATTTGATCTCCTAAAGCCATGATGGAAATAGAGAAATTGTGCTTCAATTTCCCATCATTGGACTATATGTGGGGATCTAAGAGCTGAAACAGCTCTTTCAATTTTTATCTTCAGATGCTCTTTCTCTTCCTCATCGACCTGCAAGACACGAGCTGCTGTCAACTTTCCCGATCAAATTTCTTGTGCTAAGATTGAAGTCTTTTTACGGAACAAATTCCATCATTATTTTCTTTTAATAAATCATTGAACCCGTTTTACTTTCTAAAATATAGCTCTTCTTCTTTTTTTTACACGCACAGAGTTTTGTCGTTATTGTAAAAAGGTTTTTCAACTGATAACTTGAACTGTTGTCCTAAAGTTCGTATGCACTTTTATATCCATACGTACAACTATTTACTATTTTTGGTTTTACATTGGTGTGACTCGGAGAGATCAAGGAAAGAGATAGGAGACTGACTGACCTCTATCACGACTGTCTTCTTCACCATCCCTGAGAGAGCTGTGCAATTTGCTGTGATAATTTTTAGCTTCAAAGAATCAAAAACCTCACAGATCCTACTCATGGCGTCTGTCGTTTTATTACATGCTAAGCTCACTAACAATGTCTTCTCTCCCACAGAGGTAATAGCAAGCTGAAAAACATCACCAGACTCATCATAAGTAACATATTAATTAATCATTTGAGATACACAGTACTGGCATGTTTTACGTACAGGCAGAGAGGAACTCACTTCATGAACTTGGATAGGACAAGTACTTGTGCCCAAACTGTGATGATAAATTTGGTCATATCTTGTTCTCTTGGATCTTAACGAGTCTGGTAGCTCTTGCTCAAAGCCAGAATCAGGATGTTTCTTCAATCTTTTGGATTCATGCTCCCTTATCTCCGCTTGGAGTATCCTCTCTTGTTCTTGCAAGTCTTGGATGTAACCAATAGCATCTTTGATTATGGAAGCCTTGTCCAGCTAAATTTGGTCAACAAAAAAATGAAAAAAAAAAGTCAAATCCAAAACAAAACAAATTACAAGCATTAGCATTATTAATTAATTAATTAATGTAGCCTTAAATCTAGAATTATCTTTGTATGGCATGTATTAATTTGTTAGTGGTTGCCAATAAGCATATCACTCAAACAGCATTAATCATGTCCTCCTTCCATGAAAAGATATCAAGTTCGAGACTACCTGTAAAAAAAATAATAATAATAATAATAAAATTCTGGGTTACCTTGCTGATTTTGGGGACTGCTTCTCTGAGTGCCAAGAGCTTGTCATTGAGCTCCTTCCTCTTGTTCCTCTCCGAAGCAATATTTTTAGCTCTTATCGGCGAAGCAGTTCCCTCCGGCAAACTTGAAGCATAGTACCCGAGATTAGACTGCTGATTCGTTGCCCTGCTGTCTCGAAATTAAAGCACTTTTTATACGTAAAAGCTCTGGACATGGTTAATTAAGCAGCATAAATTATATAGTAAAATTAAAATTTGGGCATCAAAAGAAAATATATAAGAAGGGGTACCTATAATTAAGCTCTTCGTTCCAAAACAAGCTAGTTTCCCAGTAATTTTGGTACTCTCCAATATTTTCAATGATATCCATGAATTGAGACAGAGAAAAACCGAATGGTTCTTGCTTAAGATATAGAGTGGTTTTGTCATCTCAATCATACAGTTTATATAGACAAATACTCACTGGAAGATTTGTGCGCCATACATTTCCGTGTAATATATATATATATATATATATATATATATATATATATATATATATATATATTACACGGAAATGTATGGCGCACAAATCTTCCAGTGAGTATTTTGTCGTTCTCTTCCAACTATTTACAGAAAGCGCCCCCATCCAACGGTATGGTACTCTCAGCGGCTCTTAAATCACAAATAATACTACTGTTTTTTTTTTTTTTACATAGCAAAAGCTAATGAATGTTTTCAGTACATCTATCAAGTCTTATCTAAATATATTTATTATATTATATATTTTTTTGTTTAATTTGATAAAATAAAAATTCATATCCCGAGCAAGATAAAATATTTGATTTAATCACTTCGTTTGCTTATCTATTTACAAATATGTTGTGCGATTTAAATTGAAAGATGAATATAAATTCTTCAAAATATTTACTAAAATGACTAAAAAACTTGTTATCTATGGTAACTCATACAAATAAACCACTTTTAAAAGAAAATTTGAGTTGTAGAAGCATCATTGTTTTTTTTGCAAAGGATAAAATATGCCAATATTTAAGAACATATTAACTACAATAAATACAAAACCCATTTCCCCTTTGTGTATAGGTTAATCCAAGAAAACAAATATATAGACAAGTTCTATATATTTTCACAAATAGACAAAATCATATATAACTTGTATTATAAGCATATCCTTTGATAGTTTGACAAATATAGCATTTATGTGTAAATTTATCAATATCACATTTTAGTTGGGGCCAATAATACCTTTAATTGATAACATCAATATTTTCTTTTGTTCTAAATGACCACCTAATCCTTCTTCATACAAATCATAAATCACTTTCTCTTATAATGAAGAATGAGGAATACAAAATTGATTATCTATCATCATAAATCCATAATGAATATATAAATCATTAACAGTTATTTTCATACACTTTATGCATAACTCATTAAAATCCTCATGATTTTCGTACAAATCTTTTAAGCAATTGAATCTTTTAATATCTCATCTAAAGCTCAGTAACAAAGCTTACTCTTAGTCAAAGCATCTTAAACCCTATTTTAGACCTATACATAATTTTAATTAGGAGTTATTGTAAGCACATCTCCCCCACACACACATATATCATTAATGATTTGTTTCTAGCTAAGAAAACAACAAATTATTTTCTCATTAGGTAATGCTCCCACTTCTTTATACTCCTAAAAACAACATAGAAGATCTCATTATACATAGACCACTTCAATATAACATCACTTAACTTCTCAATTAGGAATGTTATGGGTCTTTTTTATTAGGATAACACAATCTTAATTCCTATACCACAAGAATCACATTTGATCTCAAATATTTTGTCCATATTTTAAAGTGCTAAAATTAAAGCAATGCTTAACTTGTTTTTTAAAAAAAGAAAAGCTCTTTTTTGTCTCCTTGATCTAGTCAAACTTTGTTTTCTTCATGCATTCAGTAATTAGTACAATTATATTACTAAAAGTTTATATAAATAGTCTACGAAAGAAATAGTTAATCCGTGAAAGTTACGCACCTCACTAGATATTTTAGGTACGAACCAATCTCTAATAAGCCTAATCTTCTATTTATTGACATATATACCATTTACATTAATAATAAAACCTGAAAACAACAACTTGTTAGTCATAAAACTACATTTTTTTCAAGTTCACATATAACTTATTTTTATAACAAAATTTCCATAATTTTCCTTAAATATCCCAGGTGGTCAATTACAAATCTATTATAAATTAGAATAATATTAAACCAAACTACCATCAATTTATTGATAAAGGGACTTAGAACCTAATTCATCATTTGTATGAAAATTGCTCGATGTGTTAGATCTGAATGGAATAACTAGCCACTTGTATAACCCTTTATTAGTCTAAAACTATCATCGACTCATTTTCAAGCTAGTGATATAAGTGTGTTAAAAGGATGTCTCACCATGTTATTGATATTTTCTTCTTACTTAACCAAGTGTACATGGTGTACAAATAGTTTTGTTAGAAATTTATGGATTAAGTAGGCTGTCTTATGGTTCAATCTGGATTCAGAAGGAAAACTAGGAGGAGTTTTGATTCAAGTGGAAGTTAAAGACAATAACAAATAAAGAAAGAATACGAAATTTTATTGAAAGAAAAAGGCTACAGATGTGAACCACAAGTTCATAAGTTTTATTTTCTCTAGAATAACAATCCTTCAGTCCTCCTTTTTAGGAGATTTATAAAGCTTTAAATAGATCAAAAACCCTATCTCAACTAGGAAACAAAATAAAAATTCAAAATTATAAAGAAAAGAAGAATGAAATCCCTAAATAACAAGGAAAAATACAAAAACTGGGGTCTAGGGCGAGATTTTCAAAATCTAAAGATTTGATAGTCAAATTAAAGTAGTGATTTCATGCTTCTTTGAGCGTGACTTTTAGATTTACTGTAAGAAAAATAACATCTGGAAACTTTTGTAAAAATTTGAGCGTAATCTAATGTTTGAATCAAAAGTTATGATATTTTTGAGCTGTTATTCTGGTATGGCATAACCAGACATCCTCTTACGTCTAGACTTGTTCCACTGGTTTTTAAATATATTTGCTAGGTCATCCGCATAATTTGTTTGTAACAGATTCTCATTTAGTTATGACAGAACCATACTTGCTTAGAATCACTTATTATTACAAGTCTAACTATATTAAGTTTTAGCTACGTGGAATGAAGAGAGTTTTCAGGTATGATCGGTAGATTATGGTGGTCAATGGGTAGTTATTTTTGCTGTGTATGTTAAAACATCTTTCCATTGTGCTGTTGTGGGAATTTATGCATCAATTCAACACATGACCGAAAGACATTATGGTTTGATTTAAAAATTCTGAAATAAATTCTGAAATCTACTTTTGACCTCTCGTGATCCTCGTAGGAGATTTTAATGAAACACTTCGTGCTAGTGAAGGAAGTAGTGGGTACTTAAATCGGCAAGGTTCATGGGCTTTCAGAAATCTTATTTTTGAATGTGAGCTTATGGAATATCCTCTCTAGGGGCATCAATTTACTTGGTTTAGAGGCAAATCTAAGAGTCGCATAGAACGGGCTTTTGCATCTCCGGCAGTACACCAGCAATTTATATCTCATTGATTCGGTTCTATTGAGGTCTATCTGATCATTTGCCAACGAGTCCTTGGGCAATCATTACAAAACTAGGGGTAGAGACCTTTTCGCTTCATAAATTGCTGGACTTCTCACCCTCAATTTTTGAATGATCTTAAAGGATTCTAGAATGAAAGTTGTATAACATTTCCAGGCAGGTACAGCCTAGTCAGAAAGTTAAGTTTCATGGCAACAGAATCTGGAATCATGCAGTATTTGGTAATCAAGACAAAAAGCTTCTAGATGTACAGAAGAGGTTACTCAGCTTACAGAAATAGAGATGTCTGATCTTAGTAATCTGATTTCTCAACAGTGGCAGATTAGTAAGAATGTTTAGGCTATTTGGAAGCTAAAGTCTAGGAAGCTCTGGTGTAGACTTGGAGACAGAAAAAAAAATCCTTCCATCGAGCATCCACTGTTAGAAAATCTCGTAATTTTATTTCAAGAATTACACATGAAAGCTCTCTGCATTCAACTCCAGATAGTAGTCGCTGCAGTTTTTTTTCCTCTCAAGTTTGTTCTCTAAGTCTCGGCTTCAAAGGGTCAGTATTGGAGCTTTAAGGTTTAAAAAGCTTTCTCCTCTATAATCAATCCGGTTAGAAAAATAAACAACACTGGAAAAAGTCAAACGACAACGACAACGCCATTCCAGCTGAGCCCAACAACAAAAGAGGCCGCCTACGTACCAAAACGGTCCAGAAAAAGAGCTGAGGGCAACACAAAAGAAGTTTTGGCAGATCACATGATGACAGTAACACCAAAGAGCATTTTCTTGCTGTGAATTCCTGCATCCTTGAACTGAGCACAACTTAGTTTCATTTCCAACACTCTTGTTTTCATTCTAAATGATTACAACATGCTAATTCATATATATGAAGTGCATCCTTAAATGGTTTGAATTAGCATCAGGACTCTGGGCTAATTTTCACAAGAGCTCATTGAATGGAGTTAATCTAGATGATGATTACACATATGGTATGGCTAGCTCTATTCTCAGAAGATGGGACAGGTTACGTGTTAGGTTCCTAGGACTTCCTTTGGGAGCAAATCCTAAAAGACTTTCTACCTAGAAACCAATTTATCAAGGATTCGGGCTAGATTATGTTTATGGAAAGGGAGGTTACTCAGCATGACAGGACGGGTATGTCAGTGTTTCGAATGCCTAAGGAGGTAAAGCATTCTGTAACGTGAATTCAAATATGTTTTTTGAGGGAGCGTCAACACTGATGGAAGGAAAATATGCAAGCTGAAATGGAATGCTGTAGTAAAAGAGAAGAGTAAAGGAGGGTTAGGAGTTCATTGCAAGGCAAAAACATAGCCATGTTGTTTAATTGGTTGTGGAGATTAGGAGAACAAAATAATGGGGAATGACAAGATGTAATCATCAAGAAGTACAATCCTGAATTTCAGAATGGGATCCCTATTTTTCATGCCTCTCTTCCGGCTATATGGCAAGGAATTTACTCCATTATAGCTACCGAGGGTCCGATGTCTGAAAAGTTGCTCGCTAGTTGTTGCTTCATGGTGGGAAATGGAAATGGTGTCAGGTTCTAGACTAATTGCTAGATAGAAAATACTATACTGAGATCAGAATTTCCTGAGCTGTTTGCTCTGTCTATAAAGCTGGCTGCCATGATTGCGGAAATGGGAGAATTTGGGAGGGGATGTTGGTCTTGGAAGCTGAAGTGGAAGAAAATATGGAGTACCAGTGAGTTGGAACAAGCTAATCAGTCATGCACAATAATTTGTGAGGTGTGATGTTTAGTATTAAAAAGATTGGAAAATACAATAAAGCCCTTGGAGGCTTAAAGAGAGGGTATAAATGATTGAAGGGTAGTGTGGTAATTGACCAATAGTTGATAAATATAAATAAGAAAAAAAAAAAAAAAGAATGATCTGATTTTGAGAGAAAGAGAGCTACGGGAGAAGAGAAGAAAAGAGGAAGAAGAAGAAGAGAAAAGAGGGAAAGATAAGGGAAGGAGAAGAGAGTTGAAAGAAATAAGTTTAAAAGGTAAGATTTATAGTTTTAAGTGTATAATATGTTAAATTTCGGTTTTGATTAGTTTTGAGAGTTTTGAAGTTTGTATTTTGAGTTAATTGATGAATTAATTTGAAGGTTAGGAGTTGATTATTGTGGGTATTTGATTAATTAGTTGATTTTGAGAGATTGAATTGAAGGATAATGATTTGAAGTTATGATTTTGTTTAAATGGTGAAATTATGTGAGAAATCAGGAGATAACAGTAGATGATCTGTTTGAAATTCTGGGTTTGAGGTTGAAGATGACGAAAATTCAGTTTGGTCCCTCAATTTGTGGAAATTGCAGTTTAGTCCCCCAACTTTGGAAATTTTACAGATTGGTCCCTGGGGTAGAAATTGAGGTTCTGAACAGAACTGAGGATGATTTAAGGACAAAATTTCAGTATAATTAAGAATATATGATATTTTTCAGTTTGGTCCTCCAATTTGACAAATTACGATTTGACCCTTAATATTTTGATAAAATCACATTTTGGACCTTGGGGCATAATTCAAGATTCTGGACAAAGATAAGGACGAATTATGGATAAATTTCAGTATGGTTATGTTTTTACAATTTGGCCCTCCAATTTTGGTAAAATTACGTTTTGGTCCCTGTTTTGGAAAATTATCGTTTTAGTCCCTAAAACTAGGAGACTAAGCCTGGTTTCCTTTTATGCATTGGAATATTTTATTTGTGTTGTTTTGAGTTGCTTTTGAGTATATTTTATATATTTATTGTAGGTTCTCCTAACGATCCTTAATAGGATTTTCGGGTATTTTGTCCGACATTCCTTTTAGTTCTGTATTTTTCGGGTGAGTGGAATAATCTTTAATATGCATATAATATAAATAAATATGTATGTTGATTATATAATGAGTACAACTATTGAATATTTATATATGTTGTTTTATTTTCCGAGTACTCATTTATTCTTGAATTTGCAGTCGCAATCTGTCAAAGTAAATTCTATTTGATATGATATACGTTTCTTTGATTATTATGTGAATATCTATTATGCCTTGATATGGACTTGTCAGTAACTCCATGCTAACGGAGAGTAGTTAGCCTGTGTGCACATAGTATTCTGTATACCTAGCTGGTGAGAGAGGCATCAGCCTGTGGCGATTGATCATCCCACAGTGGTCACCGACGGGTGTCATCTGGTCACCGACGGGTGTCATCTGGTCACCTACGGGTGTCATCTGGTCACCTTCGGGTGTCATCTGATCTCTGACATGTAATCCACTACGTTATGATAATATGCTACGTTATGATAATATGTTTAGTAAGTATATGTATATGTATATCAAGATAAATCATCTTGCAAATAATATCTGAAATATATGAAATGTATATTAAATGTTATTCCCCTCACTGAGTTGGTTGAACTCACCTCTCATTTTTAATATTATTTCAGGTTCTTAGTTTCTGGGACTTTGTTGAGTGTTTCCGCTTCTTCAGTTCTGGTCGGTATGCCTTGCTTGTTCGCGAGGCTTTCCTTTCAGTTTCGATTTGATGTCTTAGACGCTCCACTATTATCTTGATTTGATTAAATTTGGATTTTGACAATGTAATGAGTATTATGAATTATTATTATTTTTGTTTTAATAACTATCATTTGGTTTTATCAGTTTTGAATAATATGATAGTTTTGAATATTATGAGCCGCTACGTATTTTTGAACAAATTGTTCTTTTGATATGTCCGTTCTGAGGCTTAGCGCAGGCGGGGTGTCCTTTGGGCACCGCTCCTGCGTTGCCGGTCACGGACCCGGGATTCGGGTCGTGACAAAGGTGGTATCAGAGCATGGTTTTATTAAAACCTCGTAATCTATTTTATTTATTTATTATTCAAAATTTCGTAATAAGTGGAGCATTAGGATCCGTATCGTTTTGTTTGTTGTTTTTGAAATTTTGAATTCTCATCAAGCATGTCTTCTTCCTTGTGATAAATATGCATTTTTTTTTAATTTTTTTTTTTAGAAATATGCCGAGGGCTAAACATGTAATTAATACCGATGATCAAGAGGACATTCCTATCGCTCAACTTAGAAAGGAGAGGAGCAAAAAGAGAGTTAGAAACCCTTCGCCTCAACCAATTGAAGCAGAAGTTCAGGATGAGGTTGAATTTGAGGGGGACTATGGTCTGGATGTTGGTAAGAATCAGGAGCAGGAATCCCATGATAGGGTATCTTATACTGATAGTGCTTTGGATAAAATTGGGCAGGCCATGCAAACCCTGGCTGACCTTTTAACTGAGAGAGAAAAGGAGAAGGATAAGAATGCATCTTCGACTTCCCATACTGTGAATGGGATGAAAGTGCCATTGTCAGAGTTCCTTAAGTTGGCACCTCCTACCTTTAAGGGTGTAGATAACTCTGAGGATCCACAACAGTTTTTAGATGCAGTGTGGCGTAGGTGTGAGGCCATGGGGTGCACAGATCATCGTGCAGTGACTTTAGCATCTTTTAGGCTAGAAGGCGAGGTGGCTTTGAACTGGTATGAGTCCAAGAGAGGTGAAAGGGCAGCTAGTTCTCCACCGATGACGTGGAAGGAATTTTCTGAGATGTTTTTAGAGCGTTTTCTACCTGAAAGTGTGAGGGAAGCTAGATCATACGAGTTTGAGAAGTTGGTTCAGGGTGACTTGACTGTGACAGAGTATGAAGTGGAATTCACGCGGTTGTCCAGGTTTGCTGGGTATTTGGTACCAACTGAGGAGAGGAAGATCAAGAGGTTTGTTCGGGGTCTTAATAGCTACCTATTCAAAGCTATTGGGGCTCATGAGTTTAAGACGTACTCGGCCGTAGTTGATCGTGCTCGAGCTATTGAGGCACGAGAGTTAGAGGATGAATTATCAGTGGGTTCGGTCAAGAGGCCCAAGGTGGAAAATCAGTTCTCTTTTCATCAGCGGTCTGATACAGGTCCTAACAGGGGACAAGGAGGTCGGCAGTATCCTCATCGTTTCGATAATCTCGGTAAGTATTTAATCTTTTCTATTAAGTTTCGAGGACGAAACTTTTATAAGGTGGGGAGATTGTGATGTTTAGTATTAAAAAGATTGGAAAATACAATAAAGCCCTTGGAGGCTTAAAGAGAGGGTATAAATGATTGAAGGGTAGTGTGGTAATTGACCAATAGTTGATAAATATAAATAAGAAAAAAAAAAAAAAGAATGATCTGATTTTGAGAGAAAGAGAGCTACGGGAGAAGAGAAGAAAAGAGGAAGAAGAAGAAGAGAAAAGAGGGAAAGATAAGGGAAGGAGAAGAGAGTTGAAAGAAATAAGTTTAAAAGGTAAGATTTATAGTTTTAAGTGTATAATATGTTAAATTTCGGTTTTGATTAGTTTTGAGAGTTTTGAAGTTTGTATTTTGAGTTAATTGATGAATTAATTTGAAGGTTAGGAGTTGATTATTGTGGGTATTTGATTAATTAGTTGATTTTGAGAGATTGAATTGAAGGATAATGATTTGAAGTTATGATTTTGTTTAAATGGTGAAATTATGTGAGAAATCAGGAGATAACAGTAGATGATCTGTTTGAAATTCTGGGTTTGAGGTTGAAGATGACGAAAATTCAGTTTGGTCCCTCAATTTGTGGAAATTGCAGTTTAGTCCCCCAACTTTGGAAATTTTACAGATTGGTCCCTGGGGTAGAAATTGAGGTTCTGAACAGAACTGAGGATGATTTAAGGACAAAATTTCAGTATAATTAAGAATATATGATATTTTTCAGTTTGGTCCTCCAATTTGACAAATTACGATTTGACCCTTAATATTTTGATAAAATCACATTTTGGACCTTGGGGCATAATTCAAGATTCTGGACAAAGATAAGGACGAATTATGGATAAATTTCAGTATGGTTATGTTTTTACAATTTGGCCCTCCAATTTTGGTAAAATTACGTTTTGGTCCCTGTTTTGGAAAATTATCGTTTTAGTCCCTAAAACTAGGAGACTAAGCCTGGTTTCCTTTTATGCATTGGAATATTTTATTTGTGTTGTTTTGAGTTGCTTTTGAGTATATTTTATATATTTATTGTAGGTTCTCCTAACGATCCTTAATAGGATTTTCGGGTATTTTGTCCGACATTCCTTTTAGTTCTGTATTTTTCGGGTGAGTGGAATAATCTTTAATATGCATATAATATAAATAAATATGTATGTTGATTATATAATGAGTACAACTATTGAATATTTATATATGTTGTTTTATTTTCCGAGTACTCATTTATTCTTGAATTTGCAGTCGCAATCTGTCAAAGTAAATTCTATTTGATATGATATACGTTTCTTTGATTATTATGTGAATATCTATTATGCCTTGATATGGACTTGTCAGTAACTCCATGCTAACGGAGAGTAGTTAGCCTGTGTGCACATAGTATTCTGTATACCTAGCTGGTGAGAGAGGCATCAGCCTGTGGCGATTGATCATCCCACAGTGGTCACCGACGGGTGTCATCTGGTCACCGACGGGTGTCATCTGGTCACCGACGGGTGTCATCTGGTCACCTACGGGTGTCATCTGGTCACCTTCGGGTGTCATCTGATCTCTGACATGTAATCCACTACGTTATGATAATATGCTACGTTATGATAATATGTTTAGTAAGTATATGTATATGTATATCAAGATAAATCATCTTGCAAATAATATCTGAAATATATGAAATGTATATTAAATGTTATTCCCCTCACTGAGTTGGTTGAACTCACCTCTCATTTTTAATATTATTTCAGGTTCTTAGTTTCTGGGACTTTGTTGAGTGTTTCCGCTTCTTCAGTTCTGGTCGGTATGCCTTGCTTGTTCGCGAGGCTTTCCTTTCAGTTTCGATTTGATGTCTTAGACGCTCCACTATTATCTTGATTTGATTAAATTTGGATTTTGACAATGTAATGAGTATTATGAATTATTATTATTTTTGTTTTAATAACTATCATTTGGTTTTATCAGTTTTGAATAATATGATAGTTTTGAATATTATGAGCCGCTGCGTATTTTTGAACAAATTGTTCTTTTGATATGTCCGTTCTGAGGCTTAGCGCAGGCGGGGTGTCCTTTGGGCACCGCTCCTGCGTTGCCGGTCACGGACCCGGGATTCGGGTCGTGACATGAGGTCTATCTAAAGCAATCCGCTTCAGATAAAAGGAGGTGGAATTGTGAGGCAGATGGTAACTATTCTACTAAGTTAGCCAAAACAGTCATTGACATAATTCTTCTCTCATGTAATCTTTCTCTCTTCCAAGATCATCTGGACAGGAAAATCACCTCCAAAAATTGAGGTTTTTATCTGGTTGTTGCTTAATAGAAGACTTGATAAGGCTTTCTAAGGTAGAAGACATGAAATCAGGTTGGAGGATGCGAACTGTCCATTCTGTAATAATATTGTAGAATCAGTATAACAAACTCTTTCTTCACTGTACTGTAGTTTGGAAACCGTGGAATAAATTTATAAACCTGCTTGGCCTGCAATTAATGGAGCATGCCCAACACTATCCCAGAAGCATTGACCCAGTGGATTTATTTAACAAAAGGAAAATTTCAGCAAACATCATTCTTTTTTTTCAATTTTTTATGGAGTTATCTTGATCTTTTGGATTTATCTCGATCTCATGGATTTGATTTTTTTCTTTTCTTAATTTTAACCTTCAACATTGTAATTATTTTTATTTGATTTTTATGAAATTATATTAGTTTCATGATCTAGATTTCAGATTCAACAAGTTAGCCCAAGTTGATATGAATTGTTTTTTATCTTTATTTATTTATTTCAATTTCATCCTTCAACACTAAATTGTATTTTATTATGAGTTTTACTAAAAAAAGTGAAGATGTTTCTATATGGCTAGACCAACATTATTAAATGCTTGTGCTTGTTAGGAGAATTTGTTGGATACCTTGGAGAACTAGAATCTTTATAGAGAAATCAATTACTCTTCCATGTACTAGAGTCTCATCAACCACGAAATTTATTTTGTAGAAGTTAAAAGGGAATGAACATGTTTTTTGTTCACATTCCTATAGATAGTGCCTTGATAAAGTCATATAAAAAATTCACACATAAATGGATCTTCCCTAGCAGAGTTTTGGGTCTAAGTTATAGATGTAGAAAAACTTCACACAAAAAATGAATTTTTCCTCGTTGAGTTTTGGGCTTGAGTTATACTTGCCAAACAAGTCTTTAGCAGAATGAGAGAAACTTTGATGCTTAAATAAGTTTTTGAGTTTGGTTACTCTAGTGACAAACAAAGTAGGTAAAAAATTAAAAATATAAAAATTGTGTTTTATAGAGAATAGATCTCTATGTGAAGAGATATATTTATTCTTTAGTGGAGAGGTGGTCCTGAGTATTGTTGAGATAAATCATCCTCCTTCTCTCTATTTAAACTTAAGAATATATAGTCTACTTTAGAAAATCTAGAAAATATCATCATGAAAAGTGGTGTTTTTCACTATGGTAGCATTAGATGAAGTTGTAGCTTATACAGCGTGATATGGTGGTAATTCAAAACAATAAAAGAAGAAAGAGAAAGGAAGGTGAGGTTTGATATAGTATTATTCATGAATAATACTGAAATAGTATTATTCATAGATAAGTTTCACGAATAAACTTAAAATAATACTATTTATTAAAATAGTAAATATATGAGCCTTGATATAGAACTATTCATAAATAAGGCTAAAACAATATTATTAATGGATGAGGCTGAAATAAATAAGCTTAACATATAAGCTCGAAATAGTATTATTCATAAAAGAGCCTAAATAATACTATTCACATAAGAGATGAGATTAAAATAGTAATATTCATAAAAGAATCTAAAATAATACTGTTCAAGGATGATGAGCCCAAAACAATAATATTCAAAGATGAATTTCATATATAAGTCTAAAATAGTACTAGTTAGAGATAAATCTGAAATAATATTATTCATGAATGAGTATGAGAAATTACTATTTATTAATAGTTACAGGTTCTTGCAAATTGATCAAAAGTAGCTTGCTCAAGCTGAGAAATTTAGCCCGGCTGAGCGTAAGCCCAACCTAGTTTTTTTTTTTTTTTTTTTTTGTAATATCAGTTAAATTTCTGACATTGGGAATTCAATGTATTCAAATTATTCAAAAAAGTTGATCAAAAATTGCATAGCATGCGTCCTCTGAAACGGTATTCTTGAAGTTTTTCAAAACAGAGATTGTTGACATTTATCTGAAGGACACAACACGTCTTGCAGGGCAGTATGTGTCCATTTCGGTCCCGTCACTGGTCCATTCTATTTCGAGTAGAAAACGTGAGGCTAACAGCGTTAGAGTCAAGAGAGGGGTCCCTTTGTTCACCTCGAAAGATACAGATCTTCTAACGTTTGGTAATGTTTATTAAATCTTAATAATTAAATTGAAAATGAATGTATATGATTTTAATAATATAGTTAATGATAATAAACTACTTATTGACTATTGAATTCAACATCAACAATATTAATATATGGTTGATGGTGTTCTGTTCCTAACATGTATAGGAGAACCGAATCTAGCACGAACTCTTCTGTGATATTTTGTTTTTGTTTTTTATTTAAAAAAATTAATATGAGTTTTTGATTAATTTACATGTATTTTTATTAATTTTATGGGTCCTAAAATTAATAATTATATAAATTTAAAATTTATAGAACTTGAATTAAAATTTTTTAAAAATAAATTTAAAATATAACTAGTTTAGATTTTTTTTTTAAAAAAAAAGAATGTAAGAGTTTATTCTTTCTGATGAAGACGTTAAACATACGATTCAAATGTCGGGCTATGGCTGTGGATGATGAGTCCCTTGATAGAGGACACACCGAAATTTGGATGGACTTTCATTTTCAAGCTAACCATCTATTTGAATTGTTCTTTTAGTTCTGGAATACCACTTTTTCACGATATAATTAATGTATTACTGTGAATAAAAATAAAATAAAATTAAGAAATAATCACTCATCATGAAATTTAAAATTTTATACGAATAAGATTTATTTTTCAATATTAAATTTAATATAAATGGATCTAGCACGAGTCTCAATTGAAAATTGATGATGAGATCACTTTGAGCGTGTTAGAGAAACTTGTAAAATATTTAAAATAAAATAGAATTATATTGATAATTTTTATGATTTACATTATACTCACATAAAATTTATATAATCATGCCACTAAATAGATGCGTAAATGTAACAAACTAAATTATATATGCTTCTCCATGTTTTTATTAAATTATTAAAATAGTTTTTTTAATTGTTTTGAGTTGTTGGATTTTTTAATTTCATCCTTTTATTTATTAGGAGAAAATAAAAATAAACACCTCAATTATTTTCTTAACATGGCTCGACTCCTTTAATTATTTTGATTAGAAAATAATAGAACACTTAACTCTTGTTAATTTGCTTCACATGCCCCAACAAACTAATTTTAATTTTCATGAGTTTAATATACATATATATATATATATATATACATATACATACATATCACTTATATTATCAATATATATAGTCTTAGTTATCAAAATCATCATCATCATCGAAAAATGATCATATTTGGTCAATAAATAATTTTTAGGTCGAACTTACTATATATTTATTATCATAAAAGCATCACGAGAAACAATAAGAGTAGTTTACTATTTGAATATAATAATAAACAAAGAGTAAATACTCCATAGAAAAGAAATATTACAAAAGGAAAAATGATGAATTTTATAATAACAACAGTAAGAGTAGTCAAGTTATTTGAACAATACAAGTTTTTAAAAATAGGAATAACAAATAATAAGTTGATGTCTTAAAAAGGCTTAACAATCAAGTAAAGTCCGGAAACCTAAGTGAGGTAGAGTGTTAAAATACTATATCGTTTCTAATAGTGAAGAAATTAATATATATATATATATATATATATATATATATATATATATATATATATATATATATATATATATATAAGATTGAGAATTGACAACACACCACAAGATTTAAGTCTCTTTAATAAAACTTAGATTCAATTATCTAATTTAAAAGGATAAGGATGAATTCTTTGAAAACTCAAAAGTCAAGAAAATAGTTTGATTTGCATTTACAAAATATTTATTGATTTTTATGATTTTTTTGGTAATTGATGTGATAGTATTAACTTGCCTTTGTATCTGCGCTCCGCCGCAAAGTTGAACTATTGTTTTTGTGTAAGAAATGATATCCATGTGTTGAAATGGAGTAGAACAAAGAACATAAAAAACCGATCATGAAAACCTGAAACCACCCTAATAAAGGTTGAGTCAATCCGAGATATCCCGTCAAATCCGCGGTCCAAATAATATGACTAGAATAACCTAATAAAAAAATATAAAATAATTAGAAATTAAAACAATGATAATTAATTTGAAAAACATAATACCATAAATTTGAATTGAACGATGAAATTGAAAACCACTAAATTTTTTTAAAAAATGCCAAGGAAAACAATTAGAAATTCAAAAGATGAGGATCACATTGGAGAATATAATATTTGGTAAATTAGAATTGGAGAATCAAATTGAAAACAAATAAAACTTCTACAAAAGAGTCTAGACCAAAAATTAAAAATAAAAAAAATAAGGATCGAAGTTGAACTACCAACAACCAAAAGGACTAAGCTGTAATTTTTTGGGGAGGAGAGAGAGAAAAAAAAAAGTTCCATTGACGCCAAAATAGAGCATCACGGTAACAGGCACCACACCAACATGAACAGAACATAACGGCGCTTCCAATAACATGGTGGAAGAATATTTTTGAATGTAGGGAGGCAACACACGTGCCCCCTAGTATGCCACATAATTTTGTTTTTTATTTAGTTAAATAAAAAATTATACTGGATCTGACTTTGTTTTATTGTGCATTTTAATTGCTTATTATTATTTTTTTATTTGGGCAAATACTATATTGCTCTTCAGTTTAAATTATAATAATAAAAAAACATTATGAAAATACTGAAATATCCCTTGAGACAAGTTTTGAATTTTTTTCTTTAAAGGATATCTAGTCATTTTATTGTACAATTAAAATAAAAAATATTTATTTTTCTTCGCTCTATTTGGTAAAAAACACGTTTCACTGTTCCAATGAATGCTGTTTTTGAGTGTGCTGATTTCCCAAGCTGTGATAGGTTCTTTTGACTAGGTTATTTAGTTGGTTAGGTTCTTTTGACTAGGTTATTTAGTTGGATTAAATATACAAAATATTATTATTTTTAGTAACAAGAAAATTCCTTCATATATAAGACCGAATCTACCATGGCAAGCGAAAAGATTTTATGAAGTTAGAAATTTTATGTGTGAGATTATAGTTGTTTTTTAAAGTATTTTTTTATTGAAATATATTAAAATAATATTTTTTTTATATTTTAAAAATTATTTTTAAAATCAGTGCATGAAAACAATTCAAAATATATAAAAAAATTATTTTTAATAAAAAATTTAATTTTTTAAAAACGTGATTTACGCAGTATTTTCAAATACTTAAATTATTGACACAAACTTGAATTCTCACGTTTGTATGCAGCTATATGTCCTTTTCTTTTCTTTTCATTTTTAATTTTTTCCAAACCTCATTAAATACTCTAGCTTCACATGATTCCCCTTGACATTTTTGCCATGTTCTTGCATTCAATTTTTCAAACCCAAGAAGAAATCATTGAAACCATAGGGTCCTACTCCGGATGTAAGTCTAATTAATCTTCTTTAGGATTAGCCAGGTACTAGACAGTGTGTCCACGCGATACAATGAGACATTTTTTTTATTTAATCATGTAGTAATTAAAATAGATATTCTAAAAAAACAATTTAAATTCTGGAAAAAAAAATTTAGCAAAAATTTATTTTTTTATTCCTGTATATTTTTTTCAAATACAGTTTTCTTATTGGCAACATGGTCTTTTAAATAAAAATTAAAGGTAATTAAAATAAATTATTGTAAAAACTTCCAATAATTTTAATTAAAGAGAAAAAAATGCATTTCTTCAATCAAAACTTCCTTTATTTATTTATTTATTATTTTTTAAAAATATATTTGTATGCTAGAATCAAGTTTTCTAAATACAAACATGCCATGATTTTAAAAATAAGTTTCAATTAAAAAAAAATTCTTCATATATAATTATTAATAGTACCATCAATAGCTACAATCTTATATGAAAACAATCACATAATTAGATAAATTTTTAAACATCATTCTAATAATTTTATTTTTTAACAATAAATTCTTCTAGTTGAAGGTATGATAGAGCCCTTCTTTTTTCTTTTTTGTCTTGTCTTGAATTACCTGTATGTAAAGACGTCTTCCATTTACCTCACTGATCTATCATCATTATCATCATTACTTTTTACTTTTGATTATGCTTTCATTTGACGAGATTCTGATTCATGAATATTTATGATAGTTACAAAAAAAATAGTTATTTTTAAATATATTTTTTATTTTAAAAAATATTAAAATAAAATTTTCCAATATAGTGTGGGAATGATATTTTTTTTTCTAAAATGTATTGGGTTGTATCGGATTTAGAAAAAAATTATGCCATATTCATATATAATTTATATTATGAACAGTAGTCAAGAAAATTATCACAAGAAATTATAGATCTAATCCTTCTTAATAAATTTGACGAGAGATTGTTTGTTTCGTCTAATGGAATCAAGAGCTCTTCAATTGATGTCGACCGTGCATGTTTTTAATTTTGCAATGTAACGACTAACCAAAAACTAGTGCACCTAGACATATTCACTGTGCACTTAAACATGTATTACTCTTTACCACAATAATATAATTACTATTTTTCCATTACAACAAAAAATCAATGAATTTGCTGTAAAGGGTAAAATAGTTTTTTTTTTTTTTCTTGTGGCCAATTAATTTAGTTATCTTGAAATTCATGGGAGATAATTTAATCTTTTTACATTTTAAATACATAATGTAATTGATAAAAGGTGCGTATAGTGTTATCCTACATCCGAACACCACCTTCTAGGTTGGTGTTGGAAGTGTCCCACCGTGGTTTTTCTAGTAGTGTAGCACTTGCACACGAAGGTATTGGTGGACTATTTTTTATTCTCCTTCCTCTTTTTTCTTTGTCAAAATATAAGGTGTTATTTCATTTAATATTTTTTATTTAATTTGATTTTCATTCTTTTGAATACTATTTATTGTCTTTTTTATTGAATTTTTTTTATAATTTCACCTCTCATCATTTGATTTTATTTAATTTTATATAAAATATGATCCTTGTTTTTTTATTTGTTTCTATGATTTTCCTTTTTTTTTACATTTTAAAAGCACAATGTAAGAACTATTTTACCTTTTAAAACAAAAAATCTTAAAGTTAAATCTAAGAGCTTTTTTGTATTTTCAATTTTAATTTTGTAATAAACAAGTTGACAAAAGTGCATATGGCGGCGTCCTACATCCAAACACTGCCTTCTAGGGCAATGTTGAAAGCATCCCATCATGATTTTTCTAGTAATGTGGAGCGTATACATGAAGGTACAAATAAACTTTTTTCTTCTCCTTTCTCTTTTCTCCTTGTCAAAATATAAAATGTCATTTCATTTAGTTTTTTAATCTAATTTAATTTTTATTTTTTTATTGCTATTTTTTTAATTTTTATTTTTTTGATTGATGTTTTTCTTTAATTTTGCCTCTTATCATTTGTTTTTATATAAATTGTAGTGCTTATTTTTAATTGTTTTTTTATTTTCGTACATGAATTTTGTTTTTAATTTCACCACTCAACATTTGCTTTCAAATTATTTTTATGTTAAATTTAATCTCCATTATGTTAATTGTTATTTTCTTTGTTTTGGATTTTTTTTATTGTATTTTTTTTAATTTTATCCCTAAATATTTTATTGAATTAGAATTTTGTTTTGCTATTTTTTAGATTTTGCCTTCTATAGGGTTAATATGAGGCTCATAACTAGGATTACATGTTTTGAAGATGACACGAGTTAACTTTATATTTTTTTATTTTTTTTTAAATTTTATCTTTTAATATTTAATTTATTGAGAATTGATCTTCATGTTTTTTTTTTTCTCGATTTTCTTTCTATCCCAATCTTATATGTCGACGGTCGCAAGGTTAGTGAGTTAATCCGGGTTGACTCAATTTTTTTTTTTTTTTTTTAATTACTGTTTTTTTAGTTTTTTCCTATACGCCAAAAATACTGGTGAGAAAAACAAAGAACAATTTGCAGTAAACAAATTTTTACAAGTGAAACAAAATAAGACTAGGAGGTCGCATTGTCCTCATGCAGCCCTTCTCAGAGCAAAACTCAAGGATATTTGTTGACATTTATAAATTATTAAAAATTATTCTTTAGATCTTTTTTAATGAAAGATAATAATAATATTAATATATTTTCTTATTTTTTGATGAAGAACTTCTCTGTAAAAATATAACTACCAATATTATAGTCATTGTCATCAGCATTTGTCTCTTTCAGTATTACCTCTATTCTACGATATTTTTCAATTAAAAATAGCTAATTTATTTTTATAAAAACTGACTCATTTTACAAAAAATATGTTTTGCAATAAAATATATTTATATAAAAAACAAATCTCTAGCTAGTATTTAAAAATTGTGAAATTTCTACAGTTTCTTCAGACGATAGACTGCTTGCCGTGTTCTCTGAAGCTGTTGCTATGATTACAGTGACAGATTGTTCGAAACAGATATTTGTCGACCTTTCTCTTCAAGGACAGAAATTTCCAAGATGACAGATGCGTGTCAAGAACATGTATCCCGAACGCCTGCTGTTTTTCCCTGTGAGCTCCGGCGGTATCATGTTAATTCTCAGGGTGCATTTAATGCTTCAATCTGTGTTTCTTCTACACTTTCAAGTTTCAACCTAGGCTGCTGCTGGCTCTAACTTCCTCGCATTGAGCAATCTTCGGTCAAAGTTTTGATAGCCTTAGCATGTGCTGCTTGCTGCTGCAGTTTTGGTAGTTGATTATTCATGGTTTGACAGGTTACATGTTCTGCAAGGCAGCAGGTTTTTTTTGCAGGGTTGTTTCTGGTTGTGGAATCCGTAGGTTTTTAATGTATTTTTTTTTGTTCAAAAATATATAAAATTATATATATTTTTTATTTTTTAAAATTTATTTTTGAAATCAAAATAATACAAAAACATAAAAAATAATCTTCTTAAAAATACCTTTATAATTGAGAATAATTAGAAGGCTTAACCTAATGGTTAGCCAACCTTTCTAGTTATATGTGTAGGGCAATATATAATAGCAATAGTGGAGGTTACCACACAAGAGTATGCCTACAATTTTTTTAAATAAGTACACTTTATAATATACCCCTCAAGCTGAGGGTGGAGGATGGACCAGAAGTTTGAAACGAAAAGCAGTAAACGAAGAAGTAGGAAATGGCTTAGTGAAGACATCGGCAAGTTGATTCCGAGAGGAAATAAAACGAATCTGAATCTCCTTCTTGGCAACTCTATCTCGGACAAAATGATAATCGACCTCAACATGTTTTGTGTGAGCATGAAAGACAGGATTCACAGACAAATAAGTGGCACCAAGATTGTCACACCAGATGATAGGAGCAGAAGCAAACGGAATCTGGAGATATGTTAATAAGTACTGAAGCCAGATAACCTTAGCAGTGTCATTGGCTAAGGCTTTGTACTCAGCTTCAGTAGAAGAGTGAGCAACTGTGTGTTGCTTATCGGATTTCCACGAAATCAGCGTCTAACTAAAGAATACAAGGTAAACCACCCGTAGATTTTCTATCCTCAACACTGCTTGCCCAATTTGCATCTATAAAGCCATGTAAGGCAAAAGAAGAACTGCGAGTAATATGTAAGCCATGGGATGCCGTACCCCGAAGATAACACAAGATGCGTTTCACGACAGCCCAATAAGAATCTGTAGGAGCATGCATAAACTGATAGACTCTGTTAACAGCAAAGCAAGTATTCGGGCACGTAAAAGTGAGTTATTGAAGAGCACCCATAATTTGACGAAAGCGTGTTGATTGTCAAGAATATGAGATGGAGGACACGACACTAAGCTGTCAACGAAGTGAAAAACACATAGACCAAGAAGATAGAGCTTCATCTGCATTTTCCAATAAAGATAATTTTTGTTCTTAAGTTTTAACGAAACAACTTAGTGGGTGTTCACTAAAGAAATGATAGCTGGAGTGTGTGTTCCCATGAGAGGCAAAGGAACAACAGGGACTTGGGAGGAAGAATCAGAGACATGCTTTGCAAGTGGAGGCTGCTGTTGGGGAGAAAAGATACCACCGACAGCAACTTGGGGATGGCTGGCCGGCTGTGCTGCACCACAAGTGAAGAGAGAGACGTCGGCAGCAGTAGTAGAATCTATGGAGAAAAAGTAAAGAGAGGGTCGGCTGCAAAGAGAGGGAGGGAGGGAGAAAAGAGTTCTGATGACAGAAGATTCTGATATAAAGTTGAGAATAATTAGAAGGCTTAACCTAATGGTTAGCCAATCATTTCTATATATATGTGTAGGGCAATATCTATTAGCAATTGTGCAGGTTACCACACAAGGGTGTATCTACAATATTTTCTATATAAGTACATTCTATAATATTTATTTAAGCAGCAAATAGATGCTTGTCGCGACTTAATTTATTGTCATCTCTATTCTTTTGCCTGTTCTGTTTTGTCTTTCTAATTTCATAACTCCAAGAAGCAAGAATTGGTAATCAAGAAAGTATAATAATAGCGGAATTTATCATCTTTAAATTTACTAAATTAATATGAATAATGAGTTCTTAAGATCATATGAGAGAGACTATCAATTAATGTGTATAATCTGATATTTTTATCATCTAATTAAAAAAATATGAACATCTTGCTGCTTAAGATATGCTGCTCAAAATATGCTTATCCAACACAAGCAATTGTATAATTGGTAGTTTGAATTTCAATAATTTTAGTTTATTTAATTATTAACTAATAAAATAGTTCTATTTTATTATATAATTAAGATTCATTATACTCTTTCATGAACTGAAAATAATAATAAAATATATGTATTAATAGACTATGTACTCATCCGATTTTGTTTTGTTTGAAGAGATTAAAGACTCAAAGACCAAACTTGTTAAGGAAAATATTTTCATTTCCCAACTCTAATTTTGAATTTTATTTTTCAATGAAAAATTAAAAAAGAAATTCTCAATTTTTAGAGTATCTTTTCTAATTAGAAATAGAGAAAATGTGTTCAAATTTATCACAGTTTTCTCCCGAAAATAAAGAAAATGCTATTTTGAACAGGTTTTTTTTTTACTACATTAGTATCAGATCAGATTATTAATGTCTTGTCCGCAGAAAATCTAATCATCGTCAAAAGTCTTACATAAAATAAGTGGCATGTATACCGAATGAAAATGAAATTGATCATTATCTTGAGAGTGATATTCGTGCTCTCTTTGCGGTCATGGAATGACTAGTGGAACATGTCTCATGGCTGCCTTCATTATTTTCTTGCGATTTGTTTTACTTGAGAATTTAGAAGCTTTGGTGTATAAAACACGTCTATCGAGGTTGACTTGAACGCAGCCCTTCCAGAACAGAGTAAATTAACCCAATTAGTGCAAGCAAACAATTTCGACAAAAAAAAATAATTCTCCAAGGAGTAAAGTAAGCACGAGTAACAAGACGTTGGATTAAGGTTTGTAATTGTTTTTTTTTTAATTAAAAAACGACTCTCCTTATTTATTGATCTATATAATCTATTATATCTTACATATTTATTGAATTTTACATTTATCTATTTTTTTCCAATAATTACTTACATTCAATTTATAAAAGAAACACCGTGTCGTAAACTTTGTGAATATAGTGGTGCTGTTTGATTGGAGCAACCTGTTCTTTATAAAGATTTTTTTTTGCTTTAAATTATTGTTTCAATTTTTTTAATTGTTTTAATATATTAATAACAAAAATAAATTTTTAAAATATAAAATATATTTTTAATAATTTTCAAATAAAAAACTGTTGTTTTACTGTAGCCCCTTACAATTTACTGTTGATTTGCATAATGAATTTACCAAATTATCACTAAAAGAGAGAAACACAAATGCTTGCTTTAGGGGTATTTTTTGGAATTTTACATGGGATATATTTGGTATTTTAGAATTAGTGAGGGAGTATGAATGCCTTTTTCTCTCTTTATTGCATATATAAAGTCCTAGATACCCTTGAAAGTAGAATTCAATTTTCTTTGCGAGCGGGGATTTTTTGTTTTTTTCCTATTCTAGAGCATGAGATTACCAAAATAACCTTTGATTTTAAAGCAAATGTTTGTAGTGCGGTGGCACTGTGTCCTAACCGGTGCATGTTGTCCTAAGGGCCGCTTTTAGGTAACGACTAGATTTTTTCTTCTTCATTCTCTTTTCTCTCTCCTCCACCCACTTAAAGTTAAAAAAATGTCCTAATCTTTTATATTATTTCAATTATGGTCCTCATAGTTTTTATTGTTCTATATTTGTTTTAAATTCTTTTTATGATTTATTTTTGTTTTCAATTTCATCCTTTATCATTTTATTTTATTTTATTTCTATCTTAAATTTGGTCATATTTCTTTTAAATGATATTTATTTTGTTTTTCATCCTTATTCTAATTGATTTTGTTTTCAATTTCATACCTTATTTTTGTATGTTTTTTTTTTAATTTGGTCCCTATTCTTTTCATTATAATTTCTTTTGGTTTCATTTATTTTCTTAATTGAAACTTTTTTTCATATTCATCCCTCATTATTTGATTTTAAAATAAAATCAAACCCGATCAAAGGTTGACCATAGACAAGTCCTGAGTCACAAATTGAGTGGGTTGGTGAAAGTTACCTAGATCAACATGGCCAAAAAAATTTCAACGGGTTTAAAAAAAAAATTACAAGGAAATTGGATTTTTATTTTTTTAATTATGGTTTTTAAACCTGGTCTGGAAGTTATTTTTGGGCAAGTCTCGAGTCACGGGTCAGGTAGGTTGGCTAGGGTTACCCGGGCAACTAATTTTTTTTTTATATAAATATGTAAAAATAACATTATTTTGGTAAAAAAATTTACAAAATAAAAATCAATAGGTTTTATGATGGATTTTAAAAAGAATTTAACGAAGAAATTGCAACCTCATCCCTTTTTTATCATAGTTTTTAGAAAATAACATTAGAGAATAAAAGTTTTCAATAATCCAAGTAATGGATCCTAGCTGAGGTGAGGCAAGATATTGATATGGGAGCTATTTTTTTTTTTTTAGAAAAGCAAATGCTCAAAGAAAGCCAAAATATATCAAGTGCTAGTCAACTCACGAAACAACAGGCCAAAGGTCAAGATCAAGATCACCTCGACCTTGTTAATCTTAGCGGCCTCTCTTTTCCAAGTCTTTATATATTATCTCTTCGTTCCACTAAGAAAAAAATTGAAAAAATAATAAAAATCAGAAATATGCAACTGCAACTGATCACTGTTAGGCAAAGATAAGTTGGGATTTGCATTGGAAAAGAGAGGATGATATTGATGGTCAACGTACAAAATTCCAGCCAAATCAATTTCTCTGCATAACCATCAGTCACCAAATAACCCCAAATAAAGATAAAAAATAAGATATTAAAATATTAATCCAATTATTTTAAATCAAGAAAAATGTGTTGCTTTCAATTAGCAAACAATGACATTGTAAAATGCTAATGTTGCTTCTTTGGTCTCAGCTTAATCCGCAAATAATGCCCGAGAAAAAAAAAAAATTGAAAGTAAATAATAGCCCACAGTCACTTTTCTTTTAAGATCTCAAATTTATTTATCATGATTAAAACTAATTCATCTAAAACTAACTCAAAATTCCCCATCAAATTTCTTTATTTCTATTTAAACAATATCTTTGAGGATTAGCATGTTTTGATTCTTACCCTCATTTGATCGAACCAATATCCAGGTGACATCCTATTATTTTTAGTTTATCTAATAATTCAAAGATTGAGCTAAAATATATATGGATATATATAATAAACTATTAAATCAAGAATTTTTTGGTTTAGACAAATATTGAATTTAAATATATATAGATCCATCGAACATTAATTCATATCTAATATTATTGGATTTAGTCAAGTGCTGAGCTCTCTCTCTCTCTCTCTCTCTCTCTCTCTCTCTCTCTCTCTCTCTCTCTCTCTCTCTCTCTCTCTCTCTCTCTCTCTCTCTCTCATAAAATCAAAAATATTTTTCTTATAATAAAATTGGAGATATTTTTTCAGTTTGACATATAAGAGATCTGAATGCGATGAAGAAAAAAAAAAGATATTTTAGTCCTTTTCTCAATTAAATAGTAAAAACAATTGAGCTGTAAAGATCCATTGGATCTTTAGCAATTCATAACAATAGTCTATAGAGTAATCTAGTTAAAAAACAAAGAACCCCATCTACAACCCTTCTTATCAGTATAAAGTCGCACAATTCCTACATGGATGAGAAAACAAAACCGCCATCTCAAGCAAAGCATTTTTCAAAATTTGTAGATGTTTTTGGCTGTATTTCTTTTGAGTGGCTTATTTGGCCACTTGAAGTGTTGATATAGAACTATGTTTTGAACTTAACAATTAATTAATTTTTTTTTTTTTTTGAAATGGTTGATATAACATGAGCTAGAGTCTCTTTAACCAAATACTCGTGAACCATATCACCTCTTGTATTAAAAAAAATTGACTGATGGATAGGCTTATTTATATGGTTTCCAAATTAAAATTATAAATTCAACCAGGAGAAGTTCTAATTGAAATTTTATTTACATCTTGTAAAAACTGCATTTTATTTACCCTAAAAGCCTCACATGCCCTTTATTTTTAATATTATGTTTTTCGCCTGTTCAAGGATCCTATAAAAACTAACATCACTCAACTCAATAACATCACTCAACTCAATAGATGATAATTCACTTTGAATTGTACATCCATCATATAATAATTCATCATAATTTTTCAAAACTTAAAATAATTATATTTATATTCGGTTATTCATTTAAAAGAATGTTACATCATGAAAAATAATACAAAACAATTTCAATAAATTAGCCTAAAATATAAATAAGTTACTAAAATATAAGTAAGTTGCGTATTTAATGTAGCGAAGCTTCATAGGAAATTGTTAAACCAAGAAAGAGATGCTGACACAATTAATAGATTTAGGTCGACAAAACATATTGTCACAATCATCTACGTCAGCACACATTGACAAAAGTTTTTATCACTATTTAATATATCAATATAATTTTTTTTTTATCGGTGTTTTTGTTATCTTTCCTTAATTTTTTGGTAGTGTAATCCAACTAGTTGTTTATGCCTAGTTTATATACATAAAACAAAATTCGATTCTCTTTATCATTATGATTTTGAATTTTATATGGTAATAATATTGTTTTTGAAGTTTTACTTTGTTCTATGTTAATAAAATTCCTTAATATAAAATATCACTGTCATGTCTAGGGTAATAATTGGATGACAGGAATAATTAAAGGTATGTGAACCATACAATATATTAACCTCCTTTTTATTTTTTTATTGAAAGTGAAATTTTCTTTTTAGTAAGCTATTCGTATCAAGTCACATCAATTTGTTTTTAGAGTAATCTAGAAAAAACAAAGAGCAAAGAACAATGATCCCCACCTTCAATCACCTTGTCTATATAATGTCTACCAATCCCTACATGGTTCAGAAACAAAACCCACCATCTCAAGCAAAGCATCATTCAAGTTCTCTCTCCCTTTACCTCAACGGTACAGCCCCAACCTCAATCCATGGAAACCATTACAAATATTGCTGCGGACCAAAATTACTGCGAGATGACTAAAATGTTTTCGAATGTTGAGCTTAAAAGGTATACTCCCGGCCTTCTTAGCTGTCTTCGATTACCAAACTTATGTTCTATCGTTTTAATTTCCACGTTAAACAATTTTTTTAGTCTTAATTAGGGGTTTCGAATTAAGAAAGAAGTATTTTTATTTTGTGACAGTTGGACGATGGATCAGGCATCTACCCAGTCCTATGAATATTCAAGCTCGCCGGAAGGAGCTGCTTTAACAGCCTCTAAGACTATAGTTTCAGAGAGGAAAAGGAGGAGGAAGCTTAATGACAAGCTTTTGGAACTTAGGGGAGCAGTCCCCAAAATCAGCAAGGTATATGCCGCATTAATTAAGACATGCCATTAACAATCTAATTAATTCTAATACTGTTCATCATTTTGTTGAATCTAAAACCTTTTGGTTTGTATTTTTTTTTTTTTTTCATTTTTGGGTTGATCAAATTTAGTTGGATAAGGCTTCCACGCTCAAAGATGCTATCGTCTACATCCAAGATCTGCAAGAACAAGAGAGGAGACTTCAAGCTGAGATGATGGAACTTGAATCAAAAAGCTTGAAGAAAGATCCTGGTTTTGACTTCGAGCAAGAGCTACCAGTCTTGTTAAGACCCAAGAAAACCAGATATGACCAAATTTATGATCATAGGGCGCCCATAAGTTATCCTATAAAAGTTCATGAAGTAAGTCGCTCTTTAGAACTGGAGTGACCTAACACAGTCAGTTCTAAACAGTGGAGATATGCCACAGAAAGAAGTCTCTCTCTATGTATATAAAATGACTAATCAGTTATATTAGAACACTTTTTTTTTCCTGATAAGTCGAGGATATATTAGAGCACTTATGGTATGTTTGGTGATGTGTTTCAGCTTAGGGTTAATTCCATGGGAGAGAAGACTCTGCTTGTGAGCTTGACATGTAGTAAAACTAGAGACGCAGTGGTTAAGATTTGTGAGATTTTTGAATCCATGAAGCTGAAAATTATTACAGCAAGTGTGGCAATTGTCTCAGGGTTGGTCAAGAAGACTGTCTTGATTGAGGTCTGTCTCTTTTCCCTTCTTCCCTCTCCATCACGTCAATCAATAGTTCAAAATACGAACATTTTTTTTTTTTTAGCTAGGGTTCTTTCCGGGTTAGTTTTCACACTTCAAAATTATTTTTTCCTCTTTATTCTTATAAAAAAACAAAAATAGACTATCCATATTGAACTTTGACGGCTAAGAAAACAGCACAACACCTTGACCATGAGGGCAATTACCCACCTTAGATTAATGATGAATGTAAGTTATTTTTAAACTTTGTGAAAACTAACTTATACTGGGTCAAATTATATATAAAGAAAAATATACGGATATTAAAGATTGTCAATATCATGAAAATGTAAAAAATAGAAATAGAAATGCAATATAAGGAATTAAAGATATTAATTGTCACCATCAGTGAATTAAATAAAAAGATTCTTACTTCAGCAAGAAGAAAGCGACTATTGAGAATAGCCTTAATATACAAAATTGACAGAATTTAGTTCTTACAAAAAAATATTCAAGAAACCCAATTTTAGCACAAGAAATTTCGCCAGGATCATGAAAGCTGACACCAAATTGTCTTGCAGGCAGACATGGAAGAGAAAGATAATCTTAAAATAAAAATTGAAAGAGCATTTTCAGCTGAAAGTGATCCGGATAGCCATTTGAGCATGCAATCGGAGTAAGATCTCTACTGTCAACAATGCCTTGGAAATCACGTCCAAATAGTTTAAATGACATGTTCTTTACTCTTTTCTTTTACCATGAGAAGATCTCATAGTTGTAAAATGAAATAGCCATGTAATTTCCATGTTCAAAACTTGTGTTGCCCATTGCAGTTCAGACTGTGCAATTCATCATGTATCCTTGTAAAAACGAGCTTCTCACTTTCACTTTTTTGTTCTTGACCATTAGAACTATTTTATTTTATTTATTTATCAATAAATCTCGGCTTTATCGTAGTAATAATAATAAACAAGGATGAAATAACTTCTATATCTCAGATAAAGTTACTCCAACAATTCATCAGTAGTATTTTTCCAACCCGCAGGTTATTCTACTATCTTGAAGAGACTTTTCTCTTTCTTGAACTAAATAATCTATTATCTTTTTTAAGATTGAGATTTTATTTATTTATTTTTCAGATGGAACTAAACAATCTTTTGTCGGATATTGGTACATGTGTGAAGAAGTATAAATTATATTCAAGGTGATTTCAATCCAATTACAGGTTTTCTATTGGGATGATATTGCAATTATATTTTTATTCTTGGACTAAAGTGGAAATTGAATTAATCACGTAAACCGAATTGACGTGTGCACCCCTTTTCCCTAGACAACCGCCTTACATACGCAGTTACGCACAATCGAATCTGCTTTACCGTCGCTTCGTATCAAGGAATTAATTAAGATAGATATTCTTTTGATTGTTTCGTAATAAATAAATGGATGAAAGACATAAAGTAGTTAAACAACTCAAGGAAATCAGAATAATATTTTAATTATTTAATCAAAGAAGATGATAATTTTTTTTTTTATAATTTGCTTTATTTTATTTTCTTATGTATCTTGTTGTATGAATATATAAATTTTACATGAGTTAAATGTAAAACTTATATTAAATTATCAAATAATAACATCCTTTTCTATTTCATTTTTTTTCTTGTTATCAAAGTGGGTCGGAAGACTTTAAGTTGTTTATCCAATTACTATAAAATACTTTGTTTTTAATTCTCTTAATTATCTATCAAATATTTTATTTATTATCCTTTATCAATAATACATCAACTCATTATAAGAAAAAAATCTTAAGATCATGTGGATGACCAAATGACATTCTAATATAAAAAAAAAAAAAAACAAAGATGCAAGATGACAAAGCCCAAAAAGAGAATTAAGATTTTGCATTAAAAAAAAACATAAAAAATAAGTCTTAGTGCAAGTAGGTAAGTTCTTGCACAAGAGATAAAGTGGTACAAAAGAAACCACCTATAAAATAAAAGAAGAGAGAGTGTAAAGAAAAAAAAATTAAAATAGCCAAGGAATTATGATATGAAGAAGGCATCAATCCTATGAAGAGTGAGTTAAAATAAAATGGCCACTTGAAAAGCTAAATCCTATAAAGAGATGTTTAACTAGAGAAATACAATAGCATTCATAAGAGGAGAAAAATGACTAAGGATTTTCGTAAAAAATAATGTTTAGGGCAAGCACATTTAAAAAAAAATCTACAATTCTTGTTATAGACCTGAAAAATAAAATTTATAACTCTTGTTGTAGCTCAAGCTAAGGATCTAATAAAAACTAGTGAAGGAACAACTAAAGTAAGCTAGAGTACATGCTACAACAACCTAGAAATAAATTGTAACGCTTGCTCACACCCTGATTTCCTAACCATTACTTTCTCGTAAGCTATGACTAAGAAAAATACTTTTTAGACCTACAAGTTAGTGATGTGTTTGATTTTTATATATTTTTACTTATGTTTATCCCAAAAAAATAACAAGGAAAGATGAGAGAAACAAAGAAAATAGTTGTTTTTGTGAAGTGCTTTGTCAATTGATTCCAAGTAAAATAGTTTTATTTTTCTCCTTAATTTTTCCTCTAAAATTTTCTAATAAGATTGATGATGTAGTCGGGCCTATGATAATAAGTGATTATGAGCAGTTAGATATTGGTCCATCACAACTAGATAAGGATCTATCCTATAAAGATCATTTGGATGGCCTAACAGATGCATTTATAAACAAGCGGAACAATTCTAGGTCCAAAAAGAGATTTGGACATATCAAACCAGAATAACAGCTCAAAAGGATCATAATTTTTTATCCAACTATTAAGTTGTATTTAAATTTTCATAGGAGTTTTTGGAGGTTTTTTTTCCTTATAGCATCTATTACATCGCTACAGAGGCTATTTGATCTTTAGATATATATATATATATATATATATATATATATATATATTAGTTAAGATAGAATTTCTAATCTATTTAAAACTTTGTAAACTAACAAACTTCATTATTATTAGTTAGAGAGAATAAAGTTGTGAATTTGAGGCTCACATTCATAGCCCTTTTCACCCACAAAAAAACTTTTTATTCTTTGTTTAATTATTGTCTTTAGCTTCCACCTGCATCAATCATGGTTTATTATGGTTTATTTTTGATTTATTATGAACTAAATTTATTTTTCTAAGAATTTGATGTAGTCTAGTTTTGATTATATAATTTAAATTCTAAGTTTTTATTTTATTTTCAATTTCTTTCATATTAAGTGTTTATCCTTGTGAGGTAATTTATTTAGAAAATGTTTGGATTAAAGATCATTAGTTAAGTGAAAGATAGAGATACTTAATTATGATTATTGAGATTTTAGAAAAATCCTAAGAACTTAATGAATCTTTAAATAATTTAATTTTCATATAGATATGTTTAATTATTAAATAGAGATATTTTTAATATTATTCAAGAGAAAACATTGAATAATTAAGGGATCTTTTAATCCTTAACATGAGGTTTTGTTATTTTCTAACAATGAATAATAAATTGTGTCGGAATAACTAGGTGAAATCAAACGCTATAGATTTATTTTTATTATCTCTACAACTTTAAGTTTTATACTCTCTTTCTTTTAATTTACTTTTATCAAACACTTTAGTTTAATTTAGGTGGTCAATTCTATAAAATTTTGTTTTGATTTTGAAATAGTAATTAATTTGGTAAATTTCAAAACTCAATAACATAATTAGTCCTTGTGGGTTCAACATTTTTTTTCTTCACAAAAACTTTACTACTTATTATGATTTTGTTTACTTGTAAATATGATTGCATTAAGTTTTTGGCACCTGGGATTAATAATTGGTTTTTAATAGTGATACTAGCTAGATTGTTACTAATTTACATTATTTATTTATTTATTATTGTTATTGTTAAATATTGCTTTGATTAGATTTTAATTTTGCTTTTCTTTTTGTTTCAGGATCTAGAAGTGTTTGGCCTATTCTAAACCATTAGAATTTTTTCAAAGTAAAAAAAATAACAATTAAAATAATGAGTATCAAATCTAATATAAAAATTATAAGATGATGAAATCATAATAAAAAAATTAATTTTAAAAAATATTTGAAATAAAAAAATAGATACTAAATTTGATAAATGAAATAATCGAAGAAGAATAAAATTAAAAAATATTTTATAAATTATTTCAAATTAGATAAATAATGATAAAAGAACTGGAATCTAATTTGAAGGACAAATAAATTGAAAGGTTGTTTCAAAAATTTAAAAAATCAACATGTAAAAATCAAGAAGAAGAAGAAGAAAAATCATCAACACTAAACCAAAGGTCAATAAACCACATGTGCTACCTAAAAATGAAGGAGCAACATTGCAGGCATCTCTCGAAGAATATTGGAATCTCCCATCCATTATCACCTTTGCATATTATAACCATTTTTATTTTTAAATTATATTTTATAATTATTAAAATATTAACTCGTCTATTCAAGTGAGTTTTGGTAGGTTTTAGAAATAGTTCTATTATATGATATAATATTATAAAAATTATGAATAAATAATTAGATTAATTTTAATAAAATATTATGATATGTTATTCATCATATTTAATTTTGTTAAATAAGACTGAATTGTGATTGAAGTTATGTGAATTATTGAGGCCGGAAAAACTGTGATGGTAAGTGAATTTTGCTGGTCTGGGTTTCTTTAGATAGAGAGTTAGAGGCTAGAAAACATGTCGCTGTGCATATTTTTTTTTTAATTGTGTTGCAATTACTATATGCAACTTTATTTTTCAATTATGACATGCGAATAAAAATTGCATTTCATGAAATTATAAAATTGTGTTAGGTAGCTAAATATTTTTTTATGTGTTTTTTTTTTTACTGTTATAAGATCCCAAAAAGAATCCAGTAATTATTTATTACTTTCTTAGAGTAGACATTTAAAGTTTTCCTTGTCACTAGTCTTTTTTTTTCTCAATTCCTGGAGCTATGAGCAAGCAAGCGAACTAGCTAGCTAGTTAGCAAAAGAAATGAGCAAAACCATGGAAGGACTCTATTCTCTTCTCTATCTAACCTTAGTCTTTACAATCCTCTTCACTCTACACACCCAGATTGCTCACAAATTACTCGTAGGCCACCACCCTCTTCACCTCAAGAAATCCCCACATCTCCCTCTCAGGTTCAATTCTGATGGCACCTTCAAAATCCTTCAGGTTCTTTTCTGTTTCCTTGACATCCATTCTTTTTTATTCGTGTTCATGTTTTAGCTGTAATTTTGAGTTTCTTTCTTGTACTGTTTTGTGATCAAGAATGGTCTCTGTGAAAGTTAACAGGTAGCTGATATGCATTACGGAACTGGGATGCTGACACGGTGTAGAGATGTGCTAGCTTCTGAGTTTGATTACTGTTCTGATTTGAACACCACTCGTTTTCTTAAGAGGATCATTCAATCTGAGAAGCCTGATTTCATTGCTTTTACAGGTACCCTGCTCATTCTTTTTACTCCTATTTTTTGGGTTTCTTTTTCATGTGATATCTGCTGAGAATATAGCTTTGTGTTCATGAATATAGAGACCCTTTTTATATTGCATGGTGAAGATGGTGATGCCTATTTTAAAATTGGTTGAATATGGCTTGTATTCTTGTTCCAGCTTTAGTGGATCCAAACTATATTGATTCTGATCATAGTGAAATTTCCTTTCTTCGGCTGTAGACATATAGTCACAGACTAAGACATAGACATAGACGAACCACATAAAAAGGAAAGATTGTAATTTCTTGTGATAGTATAAATTTGTTTATTGATGGTAGTTAGGATTAAGAAGAGGTTGAATATAGACTTTGGAGAGGTGTTTCGAGCATGAAAATTGTGTTTTGGGACTGGGAGAAGTAAGGTCAAAGACGGGTATATGCGAAATTTGCTTTGTTTCTTGACTGGCATAGCGGTTTAGAGGAAGGGTTCTGTTCCTTGTTTCTACTTGGTAATGAGATTATGATTTTCTTCTATTGGGTATACAATTGAATCGCGGCATAGAAGGGTGGAGATCCACTTCCCTTTGTTTTTTTTTCTCAGTCACTAACTTGAATTCAGTTCTTGTAACTAGGAGATAACATATTTGGACCAAGCACTCATGATGCTGCAGAATCTCTGCTTCGTGCCTTTGGTCCTGCCATGGATTCTGGACTTCCATGGGCTGCAGTTTTAGGAAACCATGACCAAGAATCAACAATGACTCGAGAAGAATTAATGTCTTTCATATCCTTGATGGATTACTCAGTCTCACAAACCAATCCACCTGTGGATGATCTCTCTAGCGCCGCTGAAGGAGACGTGACAAAAAATATTGATGGATTTGGGAATTATAACCTCAGAGTATATGGTGCTCCAGGTTCCCATTTGGCAAACAGAAGTGTCCTCAATCTTTTCTTTCTTGACAGTGGAGACAGAGAGGTGGTTCAAGGAATTCGAACTTATGGATGGATTAAGGAATCTCAGCTTCGTTGGATTCGTAGTGTTTCTAAGGGATATCAGGTATATAACCTACTGAGAAAACTGGGTGAAACCAAACCATGAGTTTTGATATTTTAAGATAATGCTTGTTCTTCAGTTATATTTTATTTGCAAATGTTAGTCATATCTTTTTATGATGAGATAGAAGCAACTGTATTAAGTTATCTATACTATAAACTCTTGCAACTTTTCATGTTTTATTCCAAATCCCACAAGGGAGGCCTCCTAGATTTAGACTTCATTAACATTTTGCAGGCGACAAACTAACAGGGCCAAAAGCAGGATAATAATCACTTGGAAGAGGCTTCAATTTGTGCTATACCCCCTGCAATGGTTTTTTTCCATATCCCAATTCCAGAAATTGATCAGCTATACAACCAACAGATTGTTGGCAAGTTTCAGCAACGTGTATCTTTTTCATCAATGAACTCAGGAGTCTTACAGACCATTGTATCCATGGGAGATGTAAAGGCTGTGTTCGTGGGCCATGATCACACCAATGACTTTTGTGGGAATTTAGAAGGTATATGGTTTTGTTACGGGGGAGGATTTGGGTATCATGGTTATGGAAAGGCCGGATGGCCACGTAGAGCAAGGATCATATTAGCAGAACTTGAGAAGGGTGAGAAGTCCTGGATGGGGGTGGAGAGGATCAGTACGTGGAAGCGCCTCGATGATGAGAAGCTGAGTAAGCTTGATGAACAAGTCTTATGGCAAGCACACCCGTCCTTCAAGATCACTTGATTGCAGGCGTTGACAAACCATATCATGATATCATCCATCTGAATCATCTGATCATGTTGTATATTCTCCATGTTCTGTTTATGCTATTGTTTCTTATTGCTACAATAACTGAGAAGATATCCTTGTGCGCTTGTAACTTGATGTAACTTAGAATTCGTAGCAAGTATTTGCAACTTAATTTGAAGCAAATAAAAATGCAGGAGACAATAGTTGCTTTGATTCGCAAGCACTAATTGCAAGTAACTTGGAAGACTGGCTATTGTTTGCAATGCTAATTAATCTGATGCTATTATTGATTGCAGAATGGTTAGAACTAGATGGAGAAGAAATAAATTGTCAGCAATCCAACTCCTTCAGATGTGAAGATTATCATCTTGCTCTGTAGTTCCTTCGACGAGAAAAAAATTACGATCAAGTTTATGAGACTATAATAACTTTATATAAAATAAATTAAAATAAATTATGAAATTTAATTTTAATAAATTCATTATTGAAAATTGAAATTGAGAAAAAATCAATTTAAAAATAGGACACAATAAAATAATTTAAGTCTACTCGGGTTAACCTATAAAATATATGACCTGAGTCACAATACTTGAATAACTTTATAGAAAACAAACCAAAATAAATCATGAAGCCTAATTTATAATTAACTTCATATTAAAGGATAAAATTAAAAAACTGCAAATTAAAAAATATGAAAAAACTAGAGTCAATTGGGTCAGCATGTCAAATTCACGACCCGAGTTATAAGACCAAGATAACCTTATATAAAACAAACTAAAATAAATCATAAAGTATAATTCTCAATCAACCTAATGTTGAAGGATGAAGTTGGAAAAAAATATCAATTAAAAAAAGACATAAAAAACTTGAGTCAACTGAGTTAACCCGTTAAACTCATGATAAAGATTATGAGACCGAGCTAACCACGTATAAAGTAAATCACTATAAATTATAAAATTCAATCTCTAATAAGCTAAATGTTGAAATATGCGATTAAAAAATATATATAGATTTAGAAAAAAATACTATTAAAATAAATAGTGTTTTGTGGGGTGGAGCATTACCTCTTTTGATTTATACTATAATATAATAGATGCAGAAAAAAAAAAGTCTTAGGTTATGTGTGGTTATCAAGTAGTAAGAGATATAAATTTTAAAAGAAGATAATAAGAGCTAAGAGAATGAAATTTCTTATTTATAATGATTTATAGTGTTTTGTTAGGATAAACTAGAGATAATCCAATTAAAACTTAGGACTTGAGACTTGAGCCGAGTTTAAAACTATAATACAGATACCAGAGTCAAATACGAAGACTTAGACTCCATTTAGGAACACGGTTCAAACCATGTTCTATCAAAATTTAAAATATTTTTTTGCTTAAATTTAATTTTTTCTGTTTTCAGATCGTTTTGATGTATTGATGTCGATTTTTTTTTAATAAAAATATTATTTTAATATAATTCTAAATAAAAAATACTTTTAAAAATAAACTCTGATAATATTATAAAAAAACACCTATATATGTGAGAACAAGATTTTTTGAGAGTGGGTGCTAGCTCCATTCTTGTCGTAATTAATTGATTTATCTATGGCTGCTAGCTACATTCTTGTCGTGATTATGCTACTGATTAGAACATCATTGATAAAACAAAGTTCAAGTTGCTTTCGTTATGAGAAATATACATATTATGATGCCAGAGGAAATAAATTTTTAAGCTGGCCAAGACAAATGATGACAGCAAGAAGGTGCCATATTAAATTATATTGTAGATTCCAAGATGTTAACTTGTTTATTTTCACCCCAAAAGCCATCAGGCACTCGAAATTTGTTGCCATGTTAAATTCTGTCAAAATCACCATAATAGTAATATATGTTGCTAGCTGCATAATTGAACACATTTATTCCTGTTCCTTTTCATTTAACGGTAAAAACGTATCCTGGAACCAGTTTTTGTAAACAGATATTTTCTACATAGCCCCAATACTCGTGTCGATATCATGGCTGCAAGATAGGTGAAGAAACAAGTCGAAAGTTAATACTGCCTCAGAAAGGACAAGAATTTGTATGGCCAGCTAGACTTTTCAAGGAGACATGTTTATCAGCCATCCTCGGTACAAAGGCGAACAACTTCGTTGACTATTTCTGCTGACTATGACCTGCAATCAATTCCAACTTTAGACCAGCAATTGTGGACAGAAATCAAGCGTATATAACGCATGTGAAAGCAATACGAGGTAGCAAGAAATAGCAGCAGAAAAATAATGGCAGCTGAGCTCAGTCGGGATGAAGCGAAGAGAAAAACAAGTGATGCCTCATCTGGATCATTGCAGACTGTATTGAAGCAGTCAGATTGGATGGATATGTTGCTGATGGCACTTGGATCAATGGGGAGTGTTGCAGATGGATCATCAATGGCAATAATCATGCTAATTCTCTGTGATCTCATGAACAAATACAGTGGTACTTCTGTCACTATTGAAGAGATAAACAAGGTTTGTTCATAGATGCAAGTAATAGAATCTTCAATTGTATTATAAAAGCCAGCATCATAAACTGTGGAATCAAAATCTAACGATCCTTTTGTTTATGTTAGTACTGCAGTTAGCTTTGACCTTAACTTATGTTGCTGTTGGGGTGGCTTCAGCCTCCTTTCTTGGTATTTGTTTTTCCCTTTTACTAGCCTACTTTCTAATTTGGTGATCCCATGTCACTTGGAATATGTGAATGATATGCGTCCAGAGGATCTAAAACCCAACAATTTAAGGCTTTGGGTTGGAGGCCAAACTAATCAGATGCTTACATTTTATCAATTGTAACTTCATTAGCTTTTTATTACGATTTTCGAGAGTTCAATCACAGAACTGGAGAAATACCACCATAATATATACTGTATTTTTATTCAATTTCCACTGTATATACTCGTTCAAAGTTAGGTTTTTACCATTGCTGCATCTAGCAGCATTTGAACAAGTGCTGGTCTATTGTGTAGCAAATATAGATATAGTAAGATTGAGAGCGCCCTTTTAGTTTAGCAATTACATAGTTTGCACTGATGGGCCAACCTAATATATTATGTGAGTTGATTTCTAGATAGTAAATACTATTTCACTGACCTTCTAGTATTGCTTTTTTGTAATCCATAGAAGGATTCTGCTGGGCACGCACGGCCGAAAGGCAAACCTTTCGACTTCGCAGGCAATATTTACAAGCAGTGTTGAGGCAAGATGTTGGCTTCTTCGACACAAATCAGGGTGCATCGCTCGCTTCTCAAGTAGTCTCCAATATTTCAGTTAACACACTTACCATACAAGGAGTTCTTTCAGAGAAGGTGGTTGTCCTATCGTCATTTGACATTTAGTTAAACAATTCCTGATTGTTTCCTTACTGAGTTCCGTGTAGCATACTGACTTTGACATCGCATTTGAATCACAGATAGCCAATTTCATTTCAAACATAACAACATTCATCACAGGCCAGGCGGCAGCATTATACCTCAGCTGGAGACTAGCTATAGTTGCTATTCCTGCATTGTTAATGTTGATCATTCCAGGATTGGTATATGGGAAGCTTCTAGGTGAGGTTGGAAAGAAGATCCAAGAAGCTTATGGAGTTGCAGGAGGGATAGTGGAGCAAGCAGTGTCATCAATTAGGACTGTTTATTCCTATGTTGCAGAGGAAAGGACAGCCAAGGATTATAAGAATGCATTGAAACCAGCTTTAGAGCTAGGGATCAAACAAGGATTGATGAAAGGTATGGCCATCGGTACTGTTGGCATTACATTTGCAGTTTGGGCTCTTCAAGGCTGGTATGGAAGCACCCTTGTTATAAACAGAGGAGCCAAAGGTGGAAATGTTTTCACAGCTGGATTGTGTATTATATATGGAGGACTGTAAGTTCACTGCATTTTTTAATGTTCTATCCTTGTTTATATTTTAATATGCTATCCGTTAAATGTACCTCGATGATAAGGATGATCATATTCACATGGTGCGATGATCATCTGAATTGCCATTATAGCATTTATATTTAAGGCAATCATGTCCAAGAAACTTCATTTATTGCTACACTCTCACTGTCATTAGCAGTGTTTCATTCACTTTCATTACAGTGGAATTAACTATCAAACTTGATACCATATCAACCTTACAGTGCTCTAGGTGGTTCTCTAATCAACGTGAAGTACTTCATAGAGGCAAATATTGCTGCTGCTCGAATATTTGAGATGATTCATCGTGTCCCAGGAATCGACTCTGCAGATGAACAAGGCAAAACCATATCAGATGTCAAAGGCGAAGTGGAGTTTAGAGACATAGAGTTTGAGTATCCTTCAAGACCAGGGAGCCTGGTATTAAACAAGTTTAATCTTAAAGTTATGTCTGGCCAGACTGTTGGTTTGGTAGGCACTAGTGGATCAGGCAAATCAACAGTTATAAATTTGCTTGAGAGATTTTATGAACCTCTTAGGGGTGATATCCTCCTAGATGGTGTTGACGTAAAGACCCTTCAGCTGAAATGGTTGCGGAATCAAATGGGGCTAGTAACCCAGGAGCCTGTACTTTTTGCAACCTCAATCAAAGAAAACATTCTTTTTGGAAAAGAGGATGCTTCTATGGAGGAGGTAATCAGAGCAGCCAAAGCTGCTAATGCTCACAACTTCATCAATAAACTCTCTGAAAAATACAACACTCTGGTGAGTCCTAAATATAGGATTGGTGTTGACATCCATGTGCTTGTAATTGTATTATCAATCTTTTATGGTAACTAAGAATGGGAAGGTACTAATGTTTAAGCCAATGTTGCACACTTTTCAGGTGGGACAACTGGGAACTCAAATGTCTGAAGGGCAGAAACAAAGGATTTCCATTGCAAGGGCACTGTTGAGGAACCCAAAAATTCTTCTTCTCGATGAAGCAACGAGTGCACTGGATTCAATTTCTGAAAAGGCCGTCCAGGATGCTTTGAATCAGGCATCAATAGGTCGAACAACTATCATCATCGCACACCACTTGTCTGCTCTCCGCAATGCTGACTTAATTGCTGTTATTCAGTCTGGACAAGTGGGAGAATTTGGCTCACACGAACAACTTATACAAAACTCAAGTGGTACATATGCAGTAATGGTGAAGCTGCAGAGGACATACATGAATAATGAAGTTTTGTTGGAAGCTGAAGATACAGAGGATGGAAGTGCTTTTCCTGTTCATGATGGCACCATTCGGGTTGGGGAAACACCTGACAAGTCTCTCTCTCGAAATTCTAGTTTTGGCATGATAACCAACCAGCAGCAAGAAGTTGACAGTTCCCCAAATTTAAGGCAACTGATAAGCATGACAGCACCTGAGTGGAAGTCAACTCTATTAGGCTGTGTTGGAGCTCTTGGCTATGGATTAATTCCGCCATTGAACTCATTCTGTCTTGGTGCGCTTCTAGCAGTATACTTTGAAAATGATCATACCCAGATAAGGTCTCAAACAAGAATCTATTGCTTCGCATTCTTGGCCTTTGCTGTCTTTACTTTTCTGACAAACGTGATTCAGCATTACTATTTTGGGATAATGGGAGAGAAATTGACAGAAAGAGTTAGGGAGGCAGTTTTTGAGAAAATCTTGACGTTTGAGATTGAATGGTTTGATCAAGAAAACAACAGCAGTGGGGCTATATGTGCAAGATTGGCCACAGACGCGGTAATGGTGAGAACTCTTGTCACCGATCGATTGTCATTGCTGACTCAGGCAGTTTCATCCGCGACATTGGCTGTTGTCTTAGCTTTGATGTTGTCTTGGCGACTTGCACTAGTAGCTATTGCCCTGGAACCAGGTGTCATAGCTGCTGTCTATCTTAGAGAAATGACAATGCGAATAATGTCTAAGAAAATTCTCAAAGCACAGAGTGAGAGTAGTGAGTTGGCTAGTGAGGCTTTTGGAAACCACAAAATCATCACGGCATTTGGCTCTCAGGAAAAGGTTCTGAAACTATATGACCGTACACAGGTAAGCTCCAAGAAAGAAAGCAACAAGCAATCTTGGTATGCAGGGGTTGGATTGTTTATCTCACAGTTTCTCACAAGTGCCCTTATAGCTGTAATTTGCTGGTATGGTGGGAAGCTGTTATTCCAAAAAAAGATAGCTTACAAGCACCTCTTTCAAATATTTTTCATTTTGGTGTCAACTGGGAGAGTTATAGCGGAGACTGCTAGTATGACAGCTGACCTATCAAAGGGAACCAGTGCACTGAAGTCAGTTTTTCAGATTCTACAAAGAGAGACTAAAATGGACCCTGAGAATCCAGATGGTATCAAGGCAGAAAAAATTAATGGAGAAATAGAGTTTAAGCAGGTGTATTTCATCTACCCAGCAAGACCAAAACAGATCATTTTGAGGGGATTAGACCTAAAAATTGAAGCTGCGAAGTTTGTTGCATTGGTTGGAAGAAGTGGATCTGGAAAATCCACCATCATCAGATTGATTGAGGGATTCTATGACACATTGAGTGGTTCAATTGAAGTCGATGGAATCGACATCATGCGCTATAACTTAAGGGCTTTGAGGTCACATATAGCATTGGTAAGTCAAGAACCAACTCTTTTTGCAGGAACAATACGCGACAACATTGCATATGCAAAACAAAATGCAACTGAAGCAGAGATAATTGAAGCATCAAGCATTGCGAATGCTCATGAATTTATAAGGTGAAATTTCTTATTCATTTTTCTTCTTCTTATTTCTTTCTCTTATTGTCAGTTCAGAATCTAAATTTGCTTAAATTACTACCTCGATGGAAGCTCCCTGAGGGATGGATATGAGACCTACTGCGGAGAAAGAGGAGTGCAACTATCAGGAGGGCAAAAACAAAGAATAGCGCTTGCTCGAGCCATATTAAATAATCCTGCAATACTTCTCTTGGATGAGGCAACAAGTGCACTGGATGTTAATTCAGAGAAACTTGTTCAAGAGGCACTAGAGAGGACCATGTCAGGCAGGACAAGCCTAGTTTTGGCTCATCGATTGTCGACAATTCAGAAAGCTGATAAAATAGTAGTCATTGATAAAGGGAGGGTCATAGAAGAGGGAAATCACAGTGAGCTTCTTGCTCTAGGAGAAAAGGGTGCATACTATGCACTTGTAAAACTTCAACAACTTTCTGTCATTTGATGACGACCCTAGCTAACTACAAGTAGTGAATCCAGATAAAGAATGTGCAGGGATATATAGAATTTTTTTCTGAATTAAAATATAGATGATAAATCATTTCCAATTTGTGAAAGTGTATTTGTTGTTATTCTTGTATCTCTTGGTTTCAGTATTGAAATGTAAGCTAGAATCTAGCCTGCAGCCACAACGATGCCTCATCTCCATGAGGACCATGAGGTAAAGCCCCACGACTGATCATGAAGTTTAAATGCAAGCTCCGGATGCCTTCTGTTCGAAGAAATTTGCAGTGCAAGGGTCCTTTTACTATGCCACAGTTGTTACCTATCCTGAATGTCATGTTTAACTCACTTTAGGTACTCACAGGACACCGGTTTACCAATTTCAGTGGAAAGGAATGCAAGGAAATTCTATCAAAATCTCACAAATTGGCAACAAATTTCAGAGGTTAAGAGCAGAGAGAAGAATATTTCGAAAGAATAAGCTATAAACATTCTATAAACTTATCAGGAGTCTCCAAGCTGGGAGCTACCTGATAAAATTAAAAGTATATGGTCCCATCTGATCAATGGAGACAGACAGAAGGAACAAAGCGAAATTTTCCTGTCTAATACTCATAAGTAGACCGAGCTTAGGTCTCTAGTATTTAAGGGAAACAAAAACAACCTTGGAATAAGGGTTTCTGGACAAAGGTAAACTGTAGAATTGCTTTAGTCGACAATGTTGAGGGCCATCAAGGCCTGTAAGTTACTCAAAAGTGACTCTTGTTCCTCATCTGCCAAGGTGCGAATTATTTCTAAATTATTTTCTTCTTTGTTTTTTTAATAACCGAGGAATTTCAGAATCTAAACCTTTTTTTTTTTTTTTGTGTGTTTGTTTTTTGAATGTCCTGAATCCTAATTGACCTTAATTTAGAGCATTTGGCTTTTAAAACTCCACACAGTAAGAAAGCATGCCTTTAATTTTGTGCGGGGTGAGGAGGTACTTGTTGTGTCAGACGAGAGTTTCTCTATCAGTTGTTGTGAAAAATCCATAAAATAAATAACAAATGAGAATACACCCAATCGTCCCAAAATAAATAGAATAAAAAGAATAAACCCTTCAACTAATCCTCTTCAAGAAACCTCCAAATAAAACCTTCCAACAAACACTCTCAAATTAAACCTCAGTTGTTATATTTTTTTATTTAAATATTCAGATTTTATTTTTTATTATCTTAATCAATAATTTATTTCTATCATATAGGTTACATGATTTCTGATATGAGATGCACAGAAGAAAAAAAAACACAAAAAAAAAGTTTTTTGGACTGGAAAAATGAAGTTGTGTGAAGGGATTTCAAACCTCCATATGTCTTGGAAGCTATTTGTAAAAACTTATATCCAGCACATGATGAATGAACATTTCGTGCGATGATTATGGTCTAGTGCAGAGAACCAGAACATGAGATTAATGGTTCAATTATCACGCCCACTGGTAAATTCATTTTGTTCATTTTGCATTCAAAGGGAATTATAAGATTCTTTTTTATTACATATATTTTTTTAATTACTGTTTTATATGAAAATATTTAACTAATAATAGCTTTTTTTATATATATAGGTTACGATTCTTGAACACGAACCAAAACTGATGGAGCTTTTTGTAGAAATTTACATGCAAAATGATGACTATTAGAAAAGGGATGCAATAACTCGTGGATAGCTAAGCTTTGAAATTTGTGGTAAGTTGGATTACAATGATTTTTTTTCTTAATTTATTATTTTTTTTAAATTAGCTAATTGATTTTTTTTTTCAAGAAACATATATCATCCAATTGTAGGAGACATATAAGGACACTACTTTGACCTATTCAGAACTCGATCTGGATCTTTTAGTGGACCTGATAAAAATCGAGTTTACCGGTATCTTAAACACTACGGCCGAGAATATATGGACCTAACAGAAATTAGATTTACCGGTATCTTAAACACCACAGTCGAGAATATACAGACGAGCAATAGTGTATCGACTATTGGTTCCTCCCAATCAAGTTCGAGCTCCCAATCTCTGACCTTTTAAGTGATTGTATAAGAATAAGTTAAAGCTCAGATAACCCGGCTTAGGTGATTGTACATAGAGCTGTTATCAATAGTACAAGATCCTCCTCCTCGCCATGTTAGTTTGTCACCTGCAACATGTTAATCAAATCTAAATCTAGGAGACCTTCCATGTGGGAATGAAGGAGCATGAAGAATAGCGAGGTTTCTTGAGCCATCCATAAGAGCTCCCTGTTTCATTTCTACAAGGCAAATGGGAACCTGGGGCACCATATACTCTTAGAGATTATAATGTTCAAAGCCATCGATATATATTGTCATATCGCCTTTGAGAGACTGAAGGGATACGGCGGAGATCCTATATAATCCAACAGAGATATGAAAGAGATCAATTCTTCTCGAGTCATTTGGAATTTTCTCAAACTGGAGGGATACCTGCAATTCAAGATGAGAGACTCTAAACTATTCAATTGGCTAATGAAAAGATTTCGTTCCAACGTGCATCTAACCAAGAACAATTTCTTAAGCCATATACTTATTGGCTTGTAGTTTACTGTCCTGTGCTCAGCAGCGCTTGATTTTGCTTTAACCTGGTACTTCTTTAGCGATATATTTATTGGCTTGCCTTGTAAACTTGTTTTTCATTAATGAAATCTTGATCACATTCATCCAAACAAAAATCTAAACAGGCACAATTTCTTCAAATTGGTTTTTGCACCTTCAAAGAGCTCTTTTAAACTACATTACCCTTTTTTTTTGCATTGTTCAAGTTAAGATTGAGATTTATTGCACCCATTTTAATGGCAAAACCAACCCATCAATCAATATCATCAGTGTCGTCACACCCCGCGTGCAGGTTTCACTTTTAGGGAGCTAGAGCTTGTTAGGCCTGTCCAAGATGAGGTTAAACAGCAACAACCAAACATGCTTCCATCTATATATTATAGTAAACTTGTTCTAACAGCATCCATCAGTGCCAACTGTTCTCGAGAATCAAATGAACAAGTTCATTTAATCTCATAAAAAGATAATGCTATGAGTACTTAAATGTTTTACAAAATATTTGTACTAGCTGATATGGCATTTGTTTTAGGAAAGGGTTTTCAAATCATAGAATCTGAATCTTATCTCATTCAGAAATGAAATGAGAATTATAGAAAATATTAATCAATGAATCCCCAATCATGTGCTGCGACATCATTCAGTAAAACAATGTTTGTAAAAAATTAAATATATCTTGCATTATCCTTTCATAAAAAGAAAGTAATTGGAGAGAAAGAAGCTGCAATATTCCTAGCTAGAGTGAATTCCGTTCAACCAATATTTTACAGCGTGTTCGCATCACACCTTGCTACAATAGGTAACAAAATGTACTATCCTCAGAAAAAAAATCACAAATCCTTCTTTCCGGAAATTCAGAAGAATTCATCTTTCTACTACAACATTCTCCCACCTTGCATAAATGGTCTGCTCTTTTTGCTCCAAAGTTCCAGAAGAATTCACCTGTCTACCACAATATTCATCTTCAAAAACAGTGCTGAGGTTATCTGCTAAAAAAGAAGGGAAAAAAAATAAAGAAAGACGCTATCAATTAAGTTTATATACAAATTTACCACTACTTCTGTTGTTGAATAATTACACATCAATGAGGAATCACTACAATTATGCAAGCATTCGAATTTATGTATTTCAAAGGATAGTTGTCATGCCCATCTTAGTCTAAAAAACCCCCACTTCCCTCATCTTTTGTCATTGTACAAATTTGATACAGATTGCAAACCCTATAATAAATACCAGTTTATATACATAGCAAGCTGGTTTGACAGTACAAATAGCTGAAGACACAAGACATAGATGACCCTAAGGTTTATTGATATTTAGTTTGGGGGAAGAAGGTTAAAATGAAGGTAACATTTGAAATGTTAATTGATAATTAACAGCTAAAAGAGACAACTTGCTGCCAATTTTGGTGTTGTTGATCAACTTCTACATATTATTCAACAAATAATATTATTAGATAAGAAACCCTGACAATATCCAATCCTCCAATTTGAGTGCAATTAAAGTAAGAGAGTCAAGTTGAATGTTGTCCTCTTTGGTGAACCAGCCAAACATTTTGGATAGCTTCTCACATCAAGTTGCCTATGTAACATGAATTACTTCCAGTTTTAAGCATGTGGAGAATATCTTATCACATCAATAATACAGATGATAATACAGAGGATAAAGAGCATGATCAGATGAAAATGTGGTATATCGATACCTGTAATCGAGTTATTTTGCATGGTGTAATTCCCACAAGACTTGTTCATCAAGCTTGCTCAACTTCTCATCATCAAGACGCTTCCATGTCCTGATCCTCTCCATTCCCATCCAAGACTTCTCACCCTTTTCAAGTTCCGCTAATATGATCCTTGCTCTCCTTGACCACCCAGCTATTCCATAAGCATGATACCCAAAGCCTCCACCATAACAAAACCATATACCTTCTAAATTCCCACAAAAGTCATTCTTGTGATCATGGCCCATGAACACAGCCTTCACATCTCCCATGGATACAAGGGTCTGTAAGACTCCTGAGTTAACTGATGAGCAAGCCACACCTTCCTGAAACTGGCCAATAATCTTTTGGTAGTATAGCTGTCGAATTTCTGGAATTGGGATATGGAAAAATGCCAATGCACAGTGTGTGGGTGTAGCTGATGGTGAAGCCCCTTCCAGGAGATGACAGTCCTCCTTTTGGTCCTGTTAGTGAGTGACCTGCAACATGTTAATAAAATCTAAATCTAGCAGATCTCCCTTTGTGGGAATTGAGAGAACATGGACAGTAAAGCAATCGGTTGCAGAGCTAGGCTTTTCCTTTGGAGGCTGAAAAATATATCTACATAAAAGTTAATCCGGTACGTGCATGCTTTATACAAACTATGTGTTTGCATAAGCTTCAATGTAGTGTATAACCATACACATTCATACACAGGCATCTCTATTGACATCGTATTAAGAAAACATACACCTAAATATTCTAAAATAAAGTTTAGGTTCATACTTGGTGCAAATTAAACAACCTATTTCCCATAAAACAGAAAAGTATAGTTATCATATCAACAAATTTATCTTAACATAATCGTTGACATCTGCATATCAATAGATGAAATGAGACCCAAGTGTAAGCATCTTTTTAAAATATCAATAACCATGGTTTGGTTTCAACCAATTTGCAAACTTTGGTATACCTGATAACCCTTGGAAACACCATGAAGCCAACGAAGTTGAGATTCCTTAATCCATCCATAAGTTCTAACTCCTTGAACAACCTCCCTGTCTCCACTGTCAAGAAAGAAAAGATCAAGAACAGTTCTATTAGCTGAAAGTGAACCTGAAGCACCATATACCCTGAGATTATAATTTCCAAAGCCATCAATATCTGTTATCGTATCGCCTTTGGCTGCACTAGAAGCATCTTCCACTGATGGATTGGTTTGTGATACTGAGTAATCCAATAGTGATATGAAAGACATCAATTCTAGTCGAGTCATGGTAGATTCTTGGTCATGGTTTCCTAAAACCGCTGCCCATGGAAGTCCAGATTCCATGGCAGGTGCAAAGGCACGAAGCAAAGATTCAGCAGCATCAGGAGTGCTTGAACCAAATATATTATCTCCTATATATAAAAACTGAATGTCAATTAAAAATACATGAAATTCATAATTCCATTAACATGCAAAAAAGCAGCAGTCCACATCATCAACAAAGCATACTTAGTTTAGTTTAGTTGCCGATATCTAGCCAACTCGTAACTCTAAATTAAATTCAACTTAAATTGTACAAACAAACAAAAAAATCCTGTTCTAAGTCAAAACAAACTTAGATTCATGTATGACTTTACCATAATAGTCTATTGAAGCAGTCTATATCTAAAACAAGCACACGGCAAGAAACCATAATTTTCACAATCAAGAAAAGCAATGTATTTATATTATTTCTATACCTGATCAGGCACGATCACCTTTATTATCATGCAATAAGTAAATTCATTATATATTTTAATTAAGAACCCAACATTAATCCTCAAATCTATATCCTCTACATTCATTATTACATTATTTATAAAAAAAAATCAAGAGAGAAAACCAGAAATGAATTATGTATACCTGTAAAAGCAATGAAATCAGGCTTCTCGGCTTCAATGATCCTCTTAAGGAAATGAGTGGTGTTAAGATCAGAACAATAATGAAACTCAGAAGCTAAAACATCTTTGCAACTTGTCAGCACCCCAGTTCCATAATGCATATCAGCCACCTGTTTACTTTCACATGTCAGTCACAGGGCTACATATGCCAAGAAAAAAGAAACCCATTTTTTTATCAAGAAACACAGTCAAGAAAGGAAACCCACTACAGCTAAAACAAGGACAAAAAAAATACAAAAAAGAAGGGGAATCACAGAAAAAGAAGAGAACCTGAAGGATTTTGAAGGTTCCATCAGAGCTGAACCTGAGAGGGAGATGTGGGGATTTCTTGAGGTGAAGAGGGTGGTGGCCTATGAGTAACTTGTGAGCGATCTGGGTGTGTAGAGAGAAGAGGATTGTCAAGATTAAGATTAAATAAAGAAGAGAGTAGAGCCCTTCGATGGTTTTGTTCATTTCTTCTTCTAACTAGCTAGCTAGCTCGCTCCTAGCTCCAACAGATGGGGAAAACGAGGAGGGCATTTTGACTGTTTCTCTTTTCGTACTAATATGTAATATCCTATTTTTAAAAATATTAAAAAAATTTATTTTTTTATTTTAAATTATTTTTTATATTTTTAAATTATTTTGATATAATTATATTAAAAATAAATTTTTTAAAAATATTTTAATACATTTTTAAATAAAAATTATTTTAAAAAACAATTATTACTAAAACAATAACTCAAAGTAAAACACAAATATCAAATAAAACTGTAAAGTTACTTTAAGAATGTAAAAAATAATGTGGCCCTTGCTGTAATAAAGAATACTCTATTTATGTTCAATGATTATATGATTGTAATATAATGCTTTTTTTATGGAATTTTGTTTGAGTTTGTTTAATTATTATCCAATTTTAGTATAATAAATGAAACTTAAGTTGATATCTATCCAAATTATTATTAAATTTATTAAATTCAATTTGGGGATTGATTTGAAATAATTCAATTTTAGTTATTATTAAACTTAAAAGAAACTGGTTTGGTTGGCTCCACGCCGAAGCCTTGGAAGCATTTTGACAAGACCTTAGTTGAAGGTTGGTCCTTGAACAACCCTTGTCCATTGACGCTATGTCCATTTTTTCTGCAGTTTGTTTCTCTACTGGTTTTGGCGCAAGTAAAATCTTGCTAAAAAATTGATGACCAGCTTTTCTCAAACCATTTTAATTTTTTATTTGGATAAAACAAATTCCACCAAAAAATACAACTTTGCCTCTAGTTTCTTGTCCAAAACAAAGTAATTATAAGATATTTTTTATTTTAATATTACTATTTTACTCTTTAGAAATTAAGATGCGCTTTTTGCAATAAAAAATTAAAATTTTTAAAGTTACATCTTCATTCATGGTCTATTCGCTTGAAATATATAGATAAAACTGTTTTAGAATCGAGGTTTTTATAATATTTTTTAAAAATCTATTAATAATATGTGCTACCAATAGTCTTTCATGGTTAAAGATAAGCAATAAAATCTTTAAAGGTATTATTAATGATGTTGTCCTTAACCTCCAAATATGTTTCTTTTTCCATGGTGCGGCAAGGTATTGCTTTATAATTGAAGCTTGATTCCAGTTTTTTGGAGCTTAATATAAAGAATGTTCAGTAGGGAAGAATTAGTTTTTTATGTTTTTTTTTGTTCTCCCTAATTATTGGGCTCCTCTCGTTTCATGCAGTAACTTTTGTGTTTTTTTATATATTTTTTTTTCTCTGTTCATTAATTTAATATAAGATAGGTTATTATTTTTGTAGTCATTTTTTTAAATAAAAAATTTGACTATTACCAAAAAAAAAAATTCCAGATAAGTGGTAGAAATTCCTGGTGATTCAGATGGGTGTTCTCACTATAAGATGCCACGGAATCCAAGTTGCGAGGAATCATGCATGACTGGCTAGTTGGAACTCAGTTTTCTTAAGGATCTCATTGTGGTATACTGTTTGAAAATAAAAGGATATGTTTTTGTAGAGAAAGAGAAGAAGTGTTTGGTGGAAGAGAGTTTTTTATTTTTTTCACTCACACTAACAAGAGTTATTTATAGGTGCGCTAATGAACTTTGGATATCTTATACATGAGCTTCAATTAATACATAAAACATGAAACACACTAAGTACATAATTATCATATTGAAAATACCGTTCATAGATACACCTTGAACTTACTGAAAAGGCACATGTATATAATTACTTATAAAATATTAAATTATTTATTTCAATATTTTTCCTTAATTTAAAATTTTCTTTTTCTCTAAGTCTTCCATGTATTCTTCGAAAATCTTCAAACTTGAGAGATTTTGTAAAAATATTTGCTACCTAACCTTGCGTCTTTACAAACTTGAGCTCCACCTTTTTTTTAGATTTGCATTCTCTAATAAAATGATACATTGTGTCTATGTATGCTTGCTTCAACAATGAAACACGGGGTTTTTGGTAAGTGTTTATGCAAACTTGTTGTCAATGCAAATTGTCGTAGCTAGTTCCTTCTTATAACAAAAGAAGCTCATTCAATAACCTTCGATCTAAGACAAATAACACAAGTACAAGAAGACATGTTTTTTTATATAAAATATGATAGTTTTTGTTAATCAGTTCTTAAAGCCAATAAGAATATGGCTTAACAGAGAGGAGAATACAAAAAATATATATATTGTTGAGAATTTATATATACTTACAAAGCAAAACCCTCTCATGCTAAATAAATCTCTGGATAAAAGCTAAACTCATGCAACTAAATTAGCCTGTCTAAAAACTCCTTGCTTGACTAAGTTATCAGCAACATGCATGATTCTTCTCTCTATAAACATGCTAAAAAAAGCATAAAATGAAGAAGATTGCAAGTAGTAGATATATTATTAAATTAATTCACCTAAAAACTTTAATCTAAGAGCATTATAAGAATTAGAATCCACAATCCATTAATTTTAAAAAGTGTAGCTGCAATCTATACTTAAAAGTAGTGCTTTTTAAATTAAAAGGACCTCATATGCATTGGAGCTCATATTACCTGTAAAGCAAGAGAAAACACAAAGAAATTCCCCTTCATGATCTTTAGAATCCTACCAATTTTTGATGATCCTGGATTTCCATTTGCAAAGGTGTTAACATTTTATTTCAACATACTTTTAGAACGAGGTATCCAAAATGAATTAATTTAACACCCTTACATGTGACCTAGGCAGAGTTTGACAACAACAATGGCAATATTCCGATATCATAGGATAGCTTCCCAGTCGAAATGTATATTGTAGATGATCACAAGACATTATTTTTAACGTATGATCCCATGTTTTTCGAAAAATTTAGACACCGAGAGGCAGAGTCACCTAGCTACTCTTACCATATAATGATTATCATGAATCCTGTATGAATACATTTCAGAGACATTTTAAAATGTCTCAATTATGTCACCAGTGAAACTTTGCAGCAAATACTAACCTGAAAACAATGGCAGAGAGCAGTTCAGCGAGAAAAAAGAATGTTGAACTATCAAGGAAAAAACCTGATGGAAAGGAAAAATCTAGTAGTAGTGCTGCACCATCAGGGTCGTTAAAGACAGTCTTGAATCAGTCAGACTGGAAAGATATGTTATTGATGATACTTGAATCAATAGGGAGTCTCGCAGATGGATCTGCCATGGCTTTGATGATGCTGATTGCCAGCAGCCTCATGAACAGTTATGGTGATGCTTCTTTCACTCTTAAAGATGTAAACAAGGTTGGTTTAAAGCTACATTTGTCAACTTTGTAATTACATTACATAAGTAAGCATCATAAGCAGTAGTAATACTAACATGTCAAATTAATAATCTTTTTGTTCATACTGCAGTTTTCGTTGGCATTTATTTATGTTGCTGTTGGTGTCGGCTCAGGCGCCTTTCTCGGTATTTCTTCTTTCTAATTGTTTGAACCCACGGCCAACCTAAAGAGTTACACCATAGGCTTGTGTTATATAGTGGATTGCTAATCTTCCATCTTGTTGTCTTGATTATGAACAGAAGGATTCTGTTGGGCACGTACAGCAGAAAGGCAAACTTTTCGAATACGGAGGCGATATTTACAAGCTGTGTTATGGCAGGATGTTGGCTTCTTTGATACAAATCATGGTGCATCCATTGCATCTCAAGTGGTGTCCAGTATTTCAACTGACACACTCACCATACAAGGAGTTCTTACTGAAAAGGTGCTTAGATAGTAGACACTATCCTCACTAGACAAGGTTCATTTCAGACTTGTAAAATGAGTTTTTAGCTTATTAGTTTGGTTTTTAACTTATGTGAGTTTGACATGGGATTTTAATCAGATTGCTAATTTCATTACGAACACAGCATTGTTCGTTACGGCCCAACTTGCTGCTTTATACCTCAGCTGGAGGCTGGCTATAGTGGCTATCACCGCAATATCAATGTTAGTAGTTGCAGGATTCGTATACGCAAAGCTTCTAGGTGATGTTGGAAACAAGATTCAAGCAGCCTATGAAGTTGCAGGAGGAATAGTGGAGAAGCAGTGTCATCAATCAGGACTGTTTATTCCTATGTTGGAGAGGAAAGGACTGTCAAGGCCTACAAGATTTCTTTAGAACCAACTTTAAAGCATGGGATAAAACAAGGACTGATGAAAAGAATGGCCATCGGTACTATTGGTGTTACATTTGCAGTGTGGGCACTTCAGGGCTGGTATGGAAGTACTCTGATCATGCATAAGAAAGCAAAAGGGGGAGACGTTTTTACCGCTGTAGTTTGCATTGTATATGGAGGACTGTAAGTTCACTGAGTTTTGATATTCAAAATGCATTATAATTTTAAGCACAGAATACTTGCATCATTTTTTTCTAATTTATCTGAACAGTGAGGCCAGCAAGGATTGGGAAAATGTAGATACCAGTTGCCCTTTACATTGAATCACTTCAACAACAATGTCCACAAGCAAACTAAATATTTCCTGTTGCATGCTGCACTCGTATAATATTAGGAGGTAAAACTTAAAGATCTGAAATGATGACAAAGCAACTTTGCAGGGGTCTAGGAGGTGCTCTAATCAATATCAAGTACTTCATAGAGGCAAATATTGCAGCTTCTCGGATTTTTGAGATGATTCATAGAGTTGTGGACATTGACTCTGCAAAAGAACTTGGCAAGACCATGTCAGAAGTTAAAGGTGAAGTGGAATTCAGAAACATAGATTTTGAGTATCCTTCAAGACCAGGGAGCTTGGTATTAAGCAAATTTAATCTCAAAGTGATGGCTTGCCAGACTGTTGGGTTGGTTGGCAGAAGTGGATCAGGAAAATCAACGGTAATAAATTTGCTTGAGAAATTCTATGAACCTCTTAGGGGCCATATCCTGCTAGATGGTGTTGACATAAAGACCCTTCAGCTCAAATGGTTGAGAAGTCAAATGGGCCTGGTAAGCCAGGAACCTATACCTTTTGCAACCTCAATCAAACAAAACATCTGTTTTGGAAAAGAGGAGGCTTCAATGGAAGAGGTCATGGAAGCAGCTAAAGCTGCTAATGCCCACAACTTCATCTGTCAACTACCTGAAGGATATAACACCTTGGTAAGTCCTGACTATAGGATTTTCTCTAATATCAGTTGTTATTCGACATCCTCACCCAAGTAATAGTTTGTAATGAATCTTGCTGCTTACTCTTTTGTGCAACTAAGAATGGCAATTGGAAAAGAAAGGAATCAAAAGAATAAAGGAAGGTATATACAAATTTCAATGACAAACTTTTTCAGGTGGGACAATTGGGAAGTCAATTGTCTGAAGGCCAGAAACAAAGGATTTCCATCGCAAGGGCACTGTTAAGGGATCCAAGAATCCTTCTTCTTGATGAAGCAACAAGTGCGCTGGATTCTCATTCTGAGAAAGCTGTCCAAGATGCTTTGAATCAAACCTCAATAGGAAGAACTACCATTATTGTTGCACACCGCCTATCTGTTCTTCGCAATGCGGACTTGAATGCTGTAATTCAATCAGGAAAATTGGTGGAATCAGGCTCCCATGAGCAACTTATGCAAAACTTGAGTGGTCCATACTCAATAATGGTCCAGCTACAGAGAAACTTCATAGACGATGAAGTTACATCAAAAGCTCAAGATACTGGATCTAGCAGCTCTGTTGTTCTTGATACAGGAATTGCTAATGCAGAACAAAAGGATGATACGAGTCTCTCACAAATCTTTAGCGATGAGAAGAAAACCAACCAGCAGCAAGATGATAATTACAGTTCCCCTTCACCATGGCAGTTAATGAGCATGGCAGCAACTGAGTGGAAGCCAACCCTGATAGGTTTCATTGCTGATCTTGCCTGTGGACTAATTCAGCCATTGTACTCATTGTGCATGGCTGCACTTCTAGCAGTTTACTTCACAACTGATCACAACGAGCTAAGGTCGCAAACAAGAATTTATTGCTTTGCATTTTTAGCCTTCGCTGTTTTTGCTTTCCTGACCAATGTGATTCAGCATTACTATTTTTGGATAATGGGAGAGAGCTTGACAAAAAGAGTCAGGGAGGCACTTTTTGAAAAAATCTTAACATACGAGATCGAGTGGTTCGATAAAGAAAACAACAGCAGCGGAGCCGTATGTTCAAGATTAGCCACAGATGCCACGATGGAGAGAACTCTTGTTGCTGATCGCTTGTCAATTCTGGCTCAAGCAATTTCTTCTGCAACTTTGGCTGTTGTTTTAGGTTTGATATTGTCATGGAAACTTGCGCTTGTAGCTATTTCTCTGCGACCCTGTATCATTGCTGCCTTCTACATTAGTACAACGACAATGCAGACAATGTCTAAGAAAATCCTCAAAGCACAGAACGAGAGCGGTGAATTAGCAAGCGAAGCTGTTGTGAACCACAGAATTATTACAGCATTCTGTTTTCAGGAGAAAGTTCTAAACCTACTTGAGCTTACACAGGTGAGTTCCAAGAAAGACAGCTACGGGCAGTCTTGGTATGCAGGATTTGGATTGTTTCTCTCACAGTTCATCACAGGTGCCGTTCCGGCTCTAACTTTCTGGTATGGTGGAAGGTTATTATACCATAAAGAGATCACTTACAAGCACCTTTTCCAAACATTTTTAATCCTGGTGACAACAGGAAGACTTATAGCTGAGACAGGAACCATAACTGCAGACCTATCAAAAGGAGAAATGGGTGCATATTTCTCACTTGTAAAGCTCCAACAACTTTCTGCCATGTGACAATGACCCTTATATGTCTTGGTGAAAAGAGAACCATGATCGAAAGATATATCCATGCTATGTTTAACACCCTTTTTTGGAGCTTGCGTTACATTTGTATAATAAATCTTTTCAATCAGCTTAAGTGTTTATGCTACTATTTTAATTTGGGCTATGGTTGCGGCATTGAAATGTTAATAAAAAAATATTTATACAGAGGAAACTAGCTATGTACATGTGCTACTTTATGGGCCCAATTTGTTTTCCATAATTTTCAGTTCTGCAAACATGGTTAAAATAAATAAATAAATTTATGGTTTGGGCATGAGTGGATCAAATAAGTTAGTTTTAATTTAATTAAATGATAAAAAAATAGGCAATGAGAATAAATATATCAAACTAAAAAATAATTACGATAGCATGTGAAAAATATTATTTTATAAAAAAATATAAATAATATAGCTCAATTCTCAACCCATAAATATTAAATAATTAAATTAAATAAAAAAAATAAAAAATTAATCCAAGTCAATTCAAGTTAGCATAATAAATCTATGACATGGTAATCAAGATCAAGTCATCTTAAGTAATCTCTCCAAACTTACATTTTAAAAATTTTAAGTTTAGAATAACTTAATAAAAAAATAAAAAAAAATCATAAATCCCATTCAAAAAAAAAATCAATGTTAACTCAATATAAAATATCCTATTTGAAAAAGGAACTCCCGCATATAAAGACAGGATATGGCTGTCTTACAGATGTAAGTGTTTTTCTAACCCAAAGAGTATACTGATGTGGAATATAACAAACACCTGCATGCATGCACACGCATGTTCATCCTAGTCCAGTTCATTGTATTCTATTATGACATTCCAAAAAAGCATGACTCGAATTCTCTACTACTTCAATTGCATATTTGAGAAATAGCATGAACCAGAACCTTAACTTCTAAGCACCACTGGTTTTTCCATGCTTCGTGTAATTTAGCCTATATTTGTTTTTTTAAAAAATAATTTTTGAAAAATAATTTTTTAAATTTTTTTGTGTTTGTTTATTATTAAAAAAATTGGTCAACAGAAAACACTTTCCAATAAAAAAAAATTAACTTGGTTTTCAAGAAAGTGTTTTCCTCGAAAATTTAAACAGAAAACACTTTTTGAAAGTTGTGAAAAATTTAGAAATATCATATTATTTGCTGATTATATTAAATTTAATCTTTAAACTTTTGATTACTATATATATTTTATTTTAAAGATTTATCTATCGATTCCATCTCTTAAAATTTAATTTTTATATAAATTTTGGTCTTTATTTTTATAATTGTTATTTGCTTTTTTTAATCATTTTTTATTGAAATTTTTTATCTATCAAATTTAATCCTCATTCTTTTGATTGTTACTTATTTTATTTGAAATAATTTATGAAATGTTAATTATTATTATTTTAATTTCTTCATCTTTCATTTTATTTTATTTTAGATTTGATTTCTATTATTTTAATCATTATTTATTTTATTTGAGATAATTTATGAAATTATATTTTTTTTTCAATTTCATTGTCATTCAACTTTTTAATTTGTAAGATTTGTTCCTTATTATTTTAATAAACTTGAGAAAATAAAATATTAATAAGTTATTTTTCAATTTATTTTTCATGACATAACCAAACACTTGAAAGTGTTTTCCAACTTATTTTTTATTACACTACTAAACATCGAAAAATAATTTATTTTCACAAAATTTACTTTCCAAAAAAAAACTACTTTCCAGTAAACAAACAGAAACTAGTTGTCTCATAAGTTTGCAATTTTGTTAAATTTACAAGTCCTATTCATATCCATTTTGAAACCCCTTTGATGATTTTATTCTAAACAATAATCCTAAATTAGAGCCTAGAAGCAAAGCATTATAAAGTTTTGAACTGAACTTTTCTTGCCTATTTTCTCATGTGAATTCAGGCGTCAAAGACAACATGATGCAGAGTTTCTTCCTTGCCGAGACACTCAAGTATCTCTATCCCCTATTTTCCCCTCCATCTGTCATCTCTCTGGATGAATGGGAATCTAACACTGAAGCACACCCGTTGAGAATTGTGACTTGGAATCATCAAGAGAAGTTTAACGTTGATAGACAACAGAAGTTACCAATTCATTTTCGCTGTAGAAAGGAGGGTCGATTAGGATACAATTAGCTGGCATCCTCCCCACATTTTCAGTCAGCGCAAAACTAATCAAAATGGAAGAAAATAAAAGAAAATTGAAGAAAATATATTTCTGCTAATCGAAGAACTCTTTTCTTGGATGACAGTTTTAAAAGTATCTGGAAGTTAACTCGTGAATACTTTTGTTAATTGCAAAGTTAAAATCAATTTTCCCAAATATAGAAATGGAGATTAGGTCCCCATTGCATGTGCAGCACCTCCAAAAGTCACCCTGGAATCCAGAAGAGAACGTGTAGACGACTGCAAAAGACATCCATCGATAAAGGGTTCTTTCTAAATGCCCTCTCAACGTGCGGTTGTTGCTTTGCACCTTCGAAGGAATCCCTTTTCGCCTACTTTCTCCATGTGGGATAAGTACTTTCACTTTCAAACCCACCTATTTTCTAATTCTTTGAACAGTAGCATTGTGTGTAAAGTTGTAGCAAAATGATACAATTTGAGTTAGTTGGAAAATAGCACATTTTGAACAAATACATGATTTCCATTCGTGTCTTTCTTTAAAAACACGTTTTTCAATTGCGGTTACATAACAAAATCGTGATTCAGAATTACATGTTTAATTAGTATAAAAAACTTAGCTTTCTCTTTTTCTTTTTTTTCCTCTCACGGTTATCACTCATCGACTTCAAAATTCAAAAAAGCTCCCCCTCCTAAATAAAATTATCAAAAACAACATTATATTCTCCATCAAAACACCAAAATCACCTTCCCCTTGTTTGATAAATGTGTATTTTTGTTTAAATTGAGATGATTTAGGGTTTGAGTCAAGCAATTTGGTATTTTTTTTTTATGCAATTCATGTTATTTATTGAATTTATTAGGTCTGAATTATATAAATCAAAGTTTTGCGGGTTAGAGAAATTATGGTTTGTATTGAATTTTGGGATAAATTGCCATACTTGGAGATTTTGTTTGAACCGAGATAATTTAGATTTTAATTAATGGAATTAGGTATATTTTCATGCAATTTATGTGATGAAGGTCAAAATCATAGCAATTAGGCTTTATGTTGTGTTTTAGGGTTTGCGTTGAATTTTAAAATAAATTACTGTAATTAAGAATTTTGTTTGAAATCGGATAATTGAAGTGATGTTCTTAAGTTTTTTTTTTCATGCAATTGATGTTATGAAGGTCAAAATCATAACAATTAGCGTTTTTAATTATAATGTTTGTATATTATGACCAATAAAGATATGACTCCTCTAAACCTAGTGATAATTAAGATAAAGATGTTTTGCATTAGTTAAAATATCATATAATAATGAGATAATGAAGTCTCTTGTTCTAGAATCTGGTGATGATACCGTTGTAGATGATAATGTTTGCAATGATTGGTCTTTTATCATAGAAATTTAGTTAGTGGTGTTGATTTAGTGGTTGGACAAACTTTCAACACTAAGATTAATTTAATTAATATAATTATACAATGACATATTGCATATTCTCTTGAATATTGAGTTCAATGTTCAACAATAAATTTTATGAAATTATAATGCGTTCAAGCAATAAAGTGTTGATGATATTTATTATGGGGGTATCATAAAATGTTGAATTTCTTTGAATTAGTAAAGTTGAAAGGTGTTCACATATGTACCATTATATTTATGCAAAAATACCACCATCAACTTTATTTAAAATTTGTTGGATTAGTGGTTTCAACTCTTATTAGTGCTAACATTGCTTATAAGGTAGAAAGCATTCAAAAAGAAATAAAATTGTATTATAAGTTTAAATTTTACTAATGAGAGTGAATTTGGTCACAAATATGATAGCATAAGTGGTGGCTTTTGTCTAACTCATTAAAATTCTCAGCCACTTAGAAATTCTTCTGAGTATAGGTCTCTTCTCCGTAAGTTTTTCTTAACCTCTTAAAAAAAATTTCTAAGAATGGAGTCCTTTATATCTCACCTCACATTCTTAGAAATTTTTCTAAGTATATGTTCTTTTATAGTTCCCTTCTATATACTAAAATTTCTTCAAACATAGTACATGTCCCTGTACATGAGCTCTTCGATAAATAATTCTAGGGTTTTCATCCCTTTTCTCATACAAAGAAAATTTGATGAATTCATCATGATGACAGAGTATTTTTACAAGTTTTTATGTATCAATATCACAAAGACACCGGGGTTACTAATAAACTCAAATTTAACGGGCTAAAACACCCACATGGGTTTGAGCTTCCATGCTCGAGCCCAACATGTTACCAAGAGGGATAGGCTCGGGCATGGTAGTCCAAGTCGGGCTAGGCATGCTACCCAGCACCCTCATGAGCTTGGATTGTCACGCCCAAGCCCAATGTGTTTGGGTCCAGGTAGCATGTTTAGGCCTATTTTTTGCCACTAATGAGTTCATGCAACTTGCCCAAGTCTAATACTTCTTTGGAAATTTTTCTAGGACCCCATACAAGTCCCTCAATATTTTATATTGAACCAATATATATTATTCGAAGTAGAATATAACTTTAAATATCACAAGAGTAAAATGACTTTTTAGTCTCTCATCTCCATAAAAAAACAAGATTGATGAGTTATAAGTATCTCATTAATCATTCAAACTCCAAGTTTAGAATCTATTCATTCTTTATATTTTAGCATATATATTTTCAAATCATCTCTTTAAAATATTATTGTATATTTTATCTTTATAAAGATACTTAAGAATCTAAGAGTTTTTATATTTATCAAATAAGATCTTTTAAAGATATCAGTTACCATTTATTTTAGTTTACCAAACACCAAGCATCATCGACTAACTTTTTTGGTTAAAAAAAATGTAAATCAAATTATTAAAATTAAAAAATTAATGATTACTTGAATATTGTGGGACTTCGGAACGCATCACACGGTATTCAGAACTATTCAAAAACATCAAACATGATATTGTAGATGAGAGGAAATTCCAAGGAAAATGATGAAAGAAAAGGGGACCAGGTAATCAAGAACCGACAAGATCTAAGTTAGTCAGATGATGAACCGTGTGAAGAAATATATTACAACATCCCTCGTTATCTGGATAACCAAATCAATTGGGTAGCTACAAGAAATTATAAAAAATAACATAAGACTATTAGTTTGGCTCTATAATAAATAAGATCATTGGGGGACAAAAAAAAAAGAATCAATCAATGTAGTAAAACAGTGGTACGTTTTGGATATTGATCATCAGAATGTTTACACGCAACTCGTGGGGTTGAACAGCATGGCAGCCTATCTCTTTCCCCATTAATCTTTACCTCACTATCCCCGTGTCCTCTTTAAAAAAAATATACAGATTCTTTCCAGTCACCGACAATCATTTGAAGTAAATGTGTCTGTAAATCCTCCCGAAATACTTGATTGGATTTGGGTGTGAGACCTATCATTAAACATTGTCGAAGTACCTTCATCAGCTTGCCATCTTTGGAGAAACTGAGGAAGGCTCATGTGGAGATCAATGCCAGAAGTGCTTTCCTCTTCGTGGTTGGTAGGTTTCCATTGTTCTACGAGAGGTCCCAAGATGTTGACGGCATGGCCCATATCTGGTCTTTGGTATGGCTCGCGAGCTGTGCAATGCCCTGCTAACTCAGCAACTTTGAAAATACTCACTAGGGTCTCCTCATCAGGATTCAGAGTTTGATCCATTGCCTTTGGGAGACTGTCCTTGTTGACTAGAACTCGGCGAAACCATGTGACCAAATGAGCCCTTTCATCTGGCACTGTATCATCTAAAGCTTTTCTTCCTGTCATAATTTCCATCAAAATCACTCCAAAAGCATATACATCCACTTTTGTTGTAACTCGTCCGGTAGCTGTGCAGAACATAGCATGTTCAGTTCATATTTGAAGAGAATAAGTAAAGCCATCAACAAATAAGTATGTTCAAGATCGAGCAGATGAATATGAAAACTAAATATACTAACATCTAAAAATCTTATAAACAAGAAATGACTGAAAGATAAAGAAGACCATGTCTCACGATCAAGAGCCACATTTTCTGAAACTTCAATATGCCTAGAAAAGTACCAAGTTTATTGAAAAAAATTGTGCAAGTATGGAGGAGGCTTTAGGCTTTTCCTATAATTTCTAACTCAAATGGGGAAAAGTTGGAAAATTTTACTACTTCAAGGTTGCATGCATGGAAAGATGACAAAATATGAAAAATTGATACTATATTAGAAGCTCAGGTTACTTGCTATCAATTGAATGAAGATGAATGAAGATGGACATTTAAGCCTCTACTTACCAGCATATTCAGGTGCAAGATAGCCAAAGGTTCCTGCCAATCTTGTCTCCATAGAATAATTCCCATCAGGTGCATTTTTAACCAAACCAAAATCAGCAACCTTAGCTCTCATGTCATCTCCAAGAAGTATGTTTGAAGGCTTCAAATCTCTATGGATGAAACTCTGCTGTGCTAAGCTGTGCAGGTATTCTACTCCTCGAGCAACATCCAGTGCAATGGTAACCCTCTGTTTCCAAGAAAGAGAAGGGTAACCAAGTTCTTGCCATTCAAACAAATGTTGAGCCAGAGTCCCCTGTGGCATGTACTCGTACACCAAGAGCCTCTCATTTCCATTTATGCAGTAACCCAAAAGAGCAACTAAGTGCCTGTGCCTCACTTTAGTAAGCACTGCAATCTCTGCCTGGAACTCATTCATTCCTTTTGTCCCCATTGCCCCAGCTTCCATCCTCTTCACAGCAATCTTAGTCCCGTCATGCAATTCACCCTTATAAACCACACCAAAACCTCCCTTGCCCAGAATGTTATTCTCACTGAAATTATCAGTTACTTGTCTAAGTACCTCAATTGAAATTACATTATTCCCACCCTCAAAAATGTTGCGGCCACTATGGTTGCCACTACTTTGACTTTGTATTTCACTGAGAACCCCATAACCCTTCGTGCAACACGACGAACCATTCGTAACCAATGCACTGATTCCATCCCCATTCTCTTGATCCTTCACTCTCCCAGACTTCCCTCTCTTTTTCTTGATATTAATCTTAAACAACAGGAACAAGCCAATAACACCAACAATCACTAAACCAACAACAATTCCAGCAATCAGACCTGGACTCACCTTCGTACCACCAATTCCTTTTCCATTAGGACCATCTCCAGGTGCAGTTGTATTTGAATCTGAACCAGGTGATGGTGCCCCTCCACTTCCAGGACCCCCACCACTCCCAAGAAAAGGATTACCTGGTGTAGTGGTTAGCTTCACTGAAGTAGCAAAACTCGGGATCTTCCCAGTAAGATTGTTGTTAGATACATCAAGAAGTGAAAGCTGGGACAACTTTGCCAAGCTATCAGGAATTGGACCTGATAAATTGTTATCATTCAATTTCAAAGTTGTCAAAGCAGTGAGATTAGCAAATGCAGGAGAGATTATCCCTCCAAAATGCTGCTTCCCCAAACTCACTGTAGTGACAGTCTTTTTGGATGAATCACAGAGAACAAAAGGCCAACCACTGCAGGCATCATTCCCTTTCCAAGAATCAGACAACGTCACAGGATAGCCAAAACCACCAGCAATCTCTAGCAATGTGGTCACTTGTGGATCACAAGCAACACCAGCAGTATCCACACAAAAATTATTAAGACCACTATTATCAACTATAACATCTTTTCCAAACTGAGGCACCGGACCTTGTAACTTATTATTAGACAAAGAAATATTCAACAAACCAGGAAGGGAATGCAAAGAAACCGGCAAGATCCCAGTAAACTGATTATCCCTCAACTGCAAATCAAACAAATTCTTGCTCATTGACAAATCTGGAACTGGCCCAGTAAACTGATTCTTCTGAAGCCAAACTTGACTCAACTGCACCATTGAAGACAACACCTCAATATTACCAGACAACCCCATTTCCTGATTATTAAGCCACAAATTTTGGATCTCAGAATTTGCAAAAGATGGTGGCAAACCTCCAGTTAAGTTATTGTAAGACAATCTAAGATTTTGCAAGCTAGGAAAAGAAGCAAACATATCAGGTATAGTACCAAAGATTTTAGCATTGCTAGCCTCAAAGGTAGTTAAACTAGACGACTCAGTTAGATCAGTAGAAATAACCCAGGATTCTAAATTAATATTATCATTCATACTCAAAGTTTGCAAACTAGTTAACCCTTTAAAGCAATCTTGAGGGATACTAGTAAAATTATTAGTACCGATATAAATCTCTCTCAAAGAAGCTAAATTTGCAAGAGAAGGTAAAGCACCAGAGAGCTTGTTTTCTTGAAGAGACAAACTTTGGAGTTGAGAAAGAGTTGAAAGCTCAGATGGGAGAATCCCAGAAAGACTTTGAGTAGCTAAGTTGATGGAGATGACATTGTTGGAGTTGTCACATTTAACACCATTCCAGCTGCAGTAATCATTAGAGTTTGTTGTTGACCAGCCTTTTGGTGTTGGGGTTAAGGCAGAGGCAAGTTTTAGAAAGGTGGCTGCATCATCTGCGGTGGTTGTTGTGGTGGTGGAGAGGAGGAGAGAGAGGAGGAGGAGGAGGAAGAAAGAGAGAAGAGGGTCAGCCATTGTGTGTGTGACAGGGAGAGAGAGGGTTTGGTTTGTTCCTTTTCTTCTTCTTTTTGTGTGTTTTAATGTTTTCTTGTTATATTTGGTGTTGTGTTTAACAAGGTTTCATGCATTTCGTATCAGTGAGGGATTTAGTTTCCTGAATTTCTTGATTATAAGAAGTTTAAGTGGTGATTAAAATATAATTAATTAAACCCCACACTGTAATGAATTAAGTATAATATAATATAATATATTATCTTTCTTTCTCCCTTTGAGCTGTGGGCGGTGGATTAGCTAGCTAAGGGCTGGTTGGCAAGGGTTTTCCCTTTCTCTTTTCCACTCGCATGGCAAAAAGACAATGAATAGTGATTTGTAAATTTGGTAAAAAGGTTTTTTTATTACTACAACCACACCCATCTGACTATTTTCGTGCCAATTTTTATTTATTGAGTTTTGTTTTCCTATCGAGTATTGCATGTGTTATTTATATTTATATTGATATATTCATTAAAAAAAATTGCTTTTGATAACATGGGAAATAATTTATTCAACATTTTGAGGGTTAAATCTATATTTTTTTTTGTAATTAAAAATCGATATATAAATAAACTAAACACATATTTAATGGTGAATACTATGTTTTCAAGCCTAAGAGGGTGTTTGAGAGTGTGGTAGTGGTTACTTTTCAAATAGCTTTTCGTGCCGAAAAGCTTGCCAATAATGTTTTTTCATTTTTTAAAAATTATTTTTGATATCAGCACATCAAAACGATCCAGAAAATACAAACCGTATTTAATTTTAACAAAAAAAAATTAAAATTTTGTAAAAAACTGTTTGGACAGCAGTACCAAACGGCCTCTAAATATCTCTAAAGAGACTTCACGAATCGAAACCGCAATTGAGAATATTTATACGAATAAAGCTAATTATATTTAAATATAAATATACAATGACTCGAAATAAAACTAGTATAAATTTATGCATGTAAATATCAATAGCAGCATTATTTATTTTGATTATTTATTATTAAATAATAATAATAATTGATGGATTAACATTTTTTTCCTAAGTCCTCTCTTTTGAACAAATAAATAAAGTTTAGGGTTATAATATATTATTTTTTAGCTTAGCTAAGCAATGCGCTAAAATATATATTGATTTAGTGAATTATCAAATTCATCATTTCTAAGCTCAGCTAAATGTTGATTCTAAACACATATGGGTATGGTGAACAACCAAACCTCCCATTTTCAGGCTTGGCAAAGTGTTGAGCCCAGATATATATAGAACTCACCATTTTCAAATTCAATCAAGCGCTCAACCCAAACTTTTATGAACACGATTAGAGATATTTTATCCAGATGAGTCAGGAATATTTTATAATGAGGAGTGAAAAATATTTTATTCTAACAAAATAAAAATATTTGACAGATATATGAACTTTTTTTTCCCTTCCTTTTCCACAAGCAAGGGATCTCAGGAACTAAACAAAAAAACCAATACAACCTCTATTGATCAGGTTCAATTTTTCTCTACTAAAAAGACATGTATATATTTTTACGGTTTTCTTCTAATAAAATACTGTTTTTTTTTCTTATATGATATTGACTTAATTATCGGAAAGCTCCCAAACTTAAACGAAGGGACTTTTAAAGGTATTGAGCATAATTCATAAGTTATTTCACTAAAAAAAATGAATTAAATTGCTAAAAAAAAAATAAAAAGATTAACAATCTTGTTACAGGATCTCGCTTGGCATTCAAGTCCCTGAAATAAAATCAGGTTTCATCATCAACACCAATAAATGTAAGTAGCAAAATAGCCGACCTATTGCACTCACAGCATTCATTTTTACAATATGATCACAATTATGTGAAGATTAAGAGACGTAATAATTGAAGGGGAATTATTTTGTTAAGTACTAATGATTAGGAAACGGGATAATTAAGTGGAGTTTTGAGAACAATTGATTTAAAAAAACAAACTGGTCACTCATGAAATCTGAATTTTAGTTAACTTATCAACGAGAACACGTAATTGGATGCCAGCTTGAAAGTCTCGCAACTTAAAGCTCTTTTTTTGTAAAATGAGAGAAGATGACTGCTCGTTTATATATATATATATAAACGAGCAGTCATCTTCTCTCATTTTACAAAAAAAGAGCTTTAAGTTGCGAGACTTTCAAATATATATATATATATATATATATATCATGGAAGGAAAATAAGATTTTACCATGGAATTGCGAAGCAACGGAGAAAAGTAGTTAATTGCCTTGAAAGGAAATGCAACGGTGCTTTCTTTGAATGTAACAAGAACTTCTCTGTTTTGACAACTCAGACAATGCTTCAGCTACTGATGCTTAAGATGATGAATGAAAGTAAAACCCTAGATAGACAATAGTTGGCATCCGAGCACACCAAGCAATGAGACACAGATAACATCATCCATTGCTTAAACATTAAGTTACTGAACAAAACAGTATAATTACCTATTAAAGTCTCAATAAGCAAGGAGCATTTGTTAACAGCCAACAAAAGTCTCCACTCTGACATTGATCTTTAAATATATGGACTCAGCAAAAAGGTTTTTTTTTTTTTTTAAGTTTAGCACAGAAAAAATTTGAGTGACATTGATGTTAACCTTGTTAATATAAAAATTCAAAAATTCATATTTGAATCAATTATTTTTAAGAAAGTTAAATTCAAGTTTTCTTAAAAATTCTTTATATTCACAAGTTGAGTAACATTGATGTAAATCTCATGAATATAAACAATCTTTGTAATTTTTGAAATTTTTTTGAAAGGTAGATCTTAACAATATAGTTAAAATCTTATCATCTATTTGTGGATGATAAATAATAAAAAAAATAATTTTTATTTCTAATTTTTCACACAAAACCTTCTAAAAATAGCTAAAAAAATCTAACATCATGGTTATATACAATGCTCCAAAATACTTCACGTAGTCAAACTATCTCCCTAAAGAATAAGCCTACAATATTAGTTGTATTATTGATTTTATGACAAGATAGAAAATATGTCATATTAGAAAACATATCCATAACTACAAAAATAGAATATCTATCTCTCTTTTTTCACATAGACAAACCTAGCACCAAATTTATAGATATGTCAACCTAAAGTTTCTTACATGGAATAGTTAGACACACACATTCTCTTTTCTTTAAATAAATATTCATCAACCTTCTAAGACTCACCAAAGGCCAAATATTCACATGCTATGCTTGACCAAAATCAATAATATATAAATCTTTCACATAATCAAATTATAATAATTTAGTGTTTAGAGTTAAAAAAAAATATATGCATTTGCAATAGTATATCACCCACTAGATTTTTCTTATCTTGCTTATACTTAATCATGTATGGGAGTGTTTTAATGAACTCTACCCACTTGACATGCAAATAATTGAACTTTCCTTGTTCCATCAAATGTTTTAATTACTAATTATTAGTATGGATCACATAATCCTTAAACCACAAGTAATGTTGTCAGGTTTTTAAAGTTTTTATCAAAATATAAAACTCTTTATCATAAATAGATTAATTTAATATTGCACCGTTAAGCTTTTTGCTAAAATAAGATATGATGCAAGCTATAATTGTTTTTTCTGTATATTTTTGCAAGTTTATATTTACTTAGTATAAATACAAGATTTTTACAATTATTACCATGTTTTTATGTATTTTCATGGTTATAAACTAAACACATTTTTCTTTCTTGTCTAATCTGTGCTTATGAATTTTTGCACAACATATTTCAGCAACCCCATTTCTAGCAGCACTTCAAAATCAACTCAAAGATTGGTAGACTTGGTCAGTGATGGAATTTGATTGAAACCATAAGTACTCCTTGGATAGTTCTAATATAGTGAGCACTAAAAATTAAAAAAACCCTCTTCTGAAAGGGATAAATGTGATGGACTTAGCTTGATTGCATGTCAAACAATTTTATTCATCATTCATGAACATACTAAATAGTGTTTGTGTTTTTTTGTGTGTGTGTGTAAAAGAAACAACGAAGGGTTGGAATTTTATGGTTGATTCTCTTACGTACGAAGAAGGGTTTTAGGATCAGGAAACCTAATTATTGCTATATTTATTTGAGACTGTCGCCATGAATACAGACCTTTGATGTTTGTATTTGAGTGATTATTTTTTATTTGGTTTAGATTTTATTAAAAATAGATAATTAAATTGAAATTATTTTTAAAAAAAAAATAAAATTGGTTTAAATTGACTGGTTTTAATTCGGTTTGGTTTTCAAAAATAAAAATCAGTTTGGCTTGGTTTTTCTGGTTTGACTCGGTTTTTTTTTAGGTTTGGCTCGGTTTGGATTCGGTTAATTTTTTTAAAATTATAATCGGTTTAATAAATTTTTTTCATATTTTGATTTTTTCAATTATAATTTTTTAGTTTTCTTAGTATTACCTCTACATTTCATCTGCCCATGTTGGTTTCCTTGGAAACAAAAAAGATGACAATTGCTGCAGCTATGTATTATGTATATAAGGCCATTTCTGTTTCACATTTTCACTCTCATTCCCAACCCCCATTGAAGTCTTGATAAATAAATAATCTGTGTTATAATTGCATTATAGGCACGTCAACTCTTTTATTCATCATGGATTTTAATTCTTTTCACTTTTTCAAAACTATCAATCAAGTGTTTTTATCCCAACTTCTGTCATATCTTTCTCCCCAAACTACTAAATTATAATTTTCTCCTTTCATTTTTAATAATAGAAACTTTCCCTCCCAATTTGATTTTCCCTTTTCTACTTCTTATATAGCAAATATCCAAAAAAAAAATTGTTTTTATATCCAAAAGGTAGAAAAAGGAAAAAATAATTTAGCAGAGAAAATTCTCTTCGAGAATAAAAAAGGAAAAATCTTAATTTAGTAACATGGGGCAATACATTATTACATAAAAAAGCCAAAATAATTAGACTGATAGTTTTAATAAAAACAAATGATATACTCAAATGAAAATAATTAAGATTCATATGGGGCAAAGACAGGTGTACTTGCAATACAATAACTAGATAGATGGTATGTACTTTGTCAAAAACCGAGTTGGTTTTTTCTATAAACTAAAAAAATTAATATTCAAGTATTTCTTTTTTTTTTTCTCTTTGACAATAAATATATTTAATGTAAAAAATAAAAACTTTAATTCAATCCGAGTTTGCATGACAAACTCGTGAATAATGTTGGACCATCCTCATAGAAAGAAAATTGAGAGGAAAAAAAAACTCAATCTTTAATAAAACTAATGTTGAAAGCTGAAATCAAAAAATAAAATTAATCAAAAATTATATATAAAAAAAAAGGGTAAATGAGACTAAAATGATAAAATCATAAAACTCAATTACCAACAATTCAATATTAAAAACTAAAATTAAAAAGTTTCATCTTTAATAAACCTACTATCAAAAAGTAAAATTAAAAAAAATATTTGTGTAAAAAAAATTAAAAAAAAGACCAATGGTTAAAATTTTATACCCGTGACTCGGGTCATGAGACTAGGATTATCATATATATTAAAAATTATAAAGCTTAATTATCAACTAATTCAAAATTAAAGAATAAAAGTGAAAAAAAATTAATTTAAAAAAAATCAAAAAAAAAAAAGGATATAATTTCGGGTCAATAAAATATAAAGGTGTGCACATTAAATATCTCTCTTTTAACTTTTGTTTTAATATAACCAGCACCACCTCTGCCTTCACCAAATGGGGACAAACAAATTTTCCTAAGAAATGAGGCCCATCTAATGTGGGGGCCTTTTGATACGAGGCCCATGCATGATTTAGGCTTTGGAAGTATAGAAAGTTAGGTTTGCTTTGTGGGTTAGTGGCCCAATAATGAGCTGCTACAATGGGCCTAGACTACACGCTTGAATCGTATTCATTAGTGGATTGGGTGGCCTGCAGGGTGCAAAAACTTGATTTCAAATCCGTTAAACAAGAAATTGAGCATCCCTGCACTCCGCTAGGAAAACAAATCCATCACTGAGATGGTGGGTTATCCCATAAAAGTGAGACTTCCTATTTGCTATTATTATACTATTAAAAAAAAATACACTACCCCATAAAGCAGGCCAATTGCTTACAATTTATTAAGAAAGGAAAAAGATTGAAAGGAAAAATATCAAAGTAAAAAAGTGAAGAAATAAGGTGGCTTTTTTAAAAAAATTTGGTTTTTTTCTCATTTTAATCATTTTACAATAAATTAATTTGAGATTGAATTTGATATTTTATTTTAGTTAATTTTATATGAAAATCTCGTGATGTTAAGAATAAGTTTTAATATTAGATTTATGTTTAATTTGAGAAAATAAAATTTAATTTTATTAATTTAAATCAATTAAAAATTTACAAATCCAATGTCAAATTATAACAAATATTCAGTCTTTATATTTTTTTAAAAAAAATAGTATTTTTATCTTGATTTCTCGACTCAATCTTTTATCTGAATCAACTAATTTATTATCATTTAATAACATACATTATTTTTAATTTATTATATTGAATACACGTATAAACTTTTTAGTTTAGAGTTAAAAAAAAATAATGATAGAAAACATTAACAACTCCTGTATTTTTGTTTTCATTTAAAAAAAAATGTTGCTGGAAATAAACTAATCATGATGAGTCACTTTTATATGTATGGCAGAACAAAACGTCAAGAGAACCTAATAATTTCTCTTTTCGGCAACCAATTCAGAAGCTCCTCGTGTGAGGATCCAGAGAAATGGGGATGGTTCCTCGACGGCGGATTCAGTGTGGTGGAATAAAACAAAACATTGAAGTGAGATCTTGACATGCCAGGCCTGGATAATCATTACCAGGCCCAATCCACTGTTTGAAGGAAGCAGAGTTGGCTGGGCTACGATGATGAGTCCATGAAACTTCAATGAAGTCATTTACCATTCATAGCCATCAATCTGCACATAGCTCATATAAAAAGCTCCAAAATGTGGAAAATTGAAGGAAAATATTATTAGTTTTTTTATAAAATAAAATATATTAGGTTAGTGATATGATTCATGTAATATCTAATTATAAAATCCAAGCAAGAAAGCAACATGGGATCAATTTGGATATTTCATATTTGTCTTCTTAATTCAAATCACTACCCCAGTTAAAGAGATTAAAGGGCAACCATCAAAGAAAATATCATTTATCAAAAACTTTTCTTATTTTTCTTTCGTGTGTGAGCAAGCATATATATAATATTACGTTTTTTTTTTCCTTTCTGAAAAAGAAAGGAAATAGTTCTTCAGGGCATGGATAAAAGCTCTACGTTTTGTTTGTAATGCCTACACCTTCTCCAACTTTATTGCAAATCACCACAAGTAGTGTTGGAGAGCTGTCTATTAACAATGACAAGAGCGAAACTGACATGGGAAAACGTTAATCACTAATTAGCAAGAAAGAACCAAAGCTTAATTAAGCTTGAAAGTTCCTTCCATTCCACTTAAAACGCACAAAGTGAACAATAATCCATAGTCCCAAGACAAGTGGAGGGCACGAAGATTGATGAAAAAAGAGAAAATTCACAAGCTCATGCAAAGAGACATTCCTTCAACCCTACCCAGAAAAAGGTAAGTTCAAAGTTAAAAAGAAATACCATCCCCACCACCATCTCAGCTGCAATGATGACAGCAAGAGTGGGAGTGGGGTCGTACAAATACTCGAAATAAATAAAAAATAATGACCCAAAAGGATCATGATCACGATTCATGATTTGTTATGTATTCCCATGCAAAACAAACACATCATCACCAATATATAATCTGCCTACACTATAGAGAGAAATATATAATAAAAATTATTTTTTTTATCTCTCTCTCTCTCATGCATGATAGATGATGAAAGGGAGAAAAGAAAGTGTGAAAATAGAATCTAGTACACTATCTCTTGAGAGGAGTGATGGGTTTTGCACTGGCTAAGAGAATCCATGTTGGTAGCTTGAAAAGGTGAGCCATCAAAGAAAGAAAAGATAGAGAGGTGAGTGTTTAGGGTGTTTGTATGTGTGTTTGTGTCAGCTTCGTAGGGCATGCGTTCCTCTAACTTCAGAGGCAGATAGATATAGAGCTGGTGCTTTTGCTGTTTCTGGCAATATGGAATTTTGATGGTTTTCCTGGGTTTTTTCCTTTTGGCGTTTTACTGCATTCCCTTCCATTCTAAGGCCAGGCTTCTTCCCATGCCCCACACACACACACACACACACACACACACAGTACTTTTTTCTTTCTTTTTTTTTCATTTCTTGATGGAAGAATCTCCAAAACTAAGTTATTTCAGTATGATCATCTATGTTTATACTAAGAGGTTATTCTCTCGGCGGGTTCTTCTAAAATTTAAATCCATTAAAGTTAATACAAAATTATTTTAAAAATATTATTTAACAGTCTAGATTTTTAAGTTAACATCGCTATTTGATATGATATTTATTTATTTTTAACTATATGATCACTATTCCAAGTCAATTGCTAATTATACTTATTATAGGGAATATAATTATATAGCAAATTATGTTACCTTGTATAGTTTTGATTATGTGTAGGAGGTTGTATTGTTAATATTATATATAACACTAATTGTATAAATAGAAAGGATGACTAATACAATTATTTAAGTCTCCTAAACACTTATTCTATCTTAATTTGGTATTACAGCTTTATACAAACCTATTTTTCATGGACCCTAATCAAAACATCAACGTTGCACTTGATTTTGTTGACAGATCTATACAAATTATCCTAGTTCTTAGTTTAGTTAAATTAATTCAGATCTATATATCAGGGTTTAATGAGTTAACCTGATTTGACGAGTTATTTTTTTTTATTTAGTTTAGTTTGTTAAAGTTAATTTTCTTTTTATTTAATTATCAGACTTTCATGACACGTATCCTGGGCTTGATGGGTTAACTTGGTTTTATGGGTTAACCCGGTTAATTCTGGGTAAACCCGTCATTTTTTTTTCTATTTAGTTATCAAACTTTCATGACGTAAATCCCAGGTTTTACGGGATAACCTGATTTAAAGGGTTAACCCAATTAATTCAATTTCTTTTTCTTTTTCTTTTTCTTCATTAGTTTTTTCCTTTCTGTTGATTTTTTTTCTTTATTTTTTTAATTAATCTATTTAATTATCACACTTTTATGACATGACCTTATAGCCAGATCTACATCCAATATTCTTGGATCCGGTGTTACAGTCAGGCTCACTTAAACTTGGGTCATGCAAATTTAATTTTATTATTAATATTATAAATATTACTCTTAGATCAGGCGTTGCAACCAAACCCCATATTCTTAAATATAACTTTGCAGAAAAATCCAAGATTTTTAAATTTTTATTTTTTAAAATATTTTATATATAAAAAAAATAACCAGCAGTATTGTGCGGGTATCAAAGCTAGTATAGTTTTGATTATGTGTAGGAGGGTGTATTGTTAATATTATATATAACCCTAATTGTATAAATAGAGAGGATGACTAATACAATTATTTAAGTCTCCTAAACACTTATTCTATCTTAATTTGGTATTACAGCTTTATACAAACCTATTTTTCATGGACACCAATGAAAACATCAGCGTTGCACTTGATTTTGTTGACAGATCTATACAAATTATCCTAGTTCTTAGGAAAAACATTTCAAGGGAGAAATTCTGAGTCATTTTCATCAAATAATAATGTAATGTCATGTTTAAAAAACTGGGGCAAATTTTCCCTCAAATTATTGTATGTCTCTCAGTTATGAATTTAATTATATTAAGGAATTATCTCAACCAAATAGCTTAAGCTATTAGGTGAGATCTTAAGATATAATTTATATTATTCTCTAACACACATCTTCAAGTGAAAGCCTTTTAAGCTTAAAACTTGCACAGGTCCATATTACCTTATATTAAATTTTTATCAAATAAATGGGGATGGAAAGATTCGAACTCATGACCGTTTGGTCATCAAGGCTCGGATACCATATAATTTATATTATTCCCTAACACACCTCTTCAAGTGAAAGCCCTTTGGACTTGAAGCTTACACAGACCCACATTACCTTATGCTTAATTTTTATCAAATAAATGGGAATGTGAGATTCGGACTCGTGATCGTTTGGTAATCAAGATTCTGATACCATGTAAAAGAACCATCTCAATCCAATAGCTTAAATTTTTAGGTGAGATCTTACGATATAATTTATATTATTCTCTAACAAATTATACACGAGATATATTAGTTTTAATCGCTTCGAAAATGCTTAAATATTGTTATAGATACATACTCTAGCTTTTACTGCAAAACTCGAGCAGAAGACGTGCTCTTCCCTTGTCCAGATCAAGGAAGCAACTAACAAAATATTTGTCACAACTCTGGCTTAAAAGGATCGGCAATCACAGTGTAAAAACGGGTTAAATATTTGTGTGGAGTCTATTCAAAACACAGCATGATGGGCATTATTAGTCCTGTAAAGCGTCTATTTTGAACCCATCACTCGCGTTTTGAGAGGTCTTTTTCAAACCCAACACCCATGCACAGGGACTTCGTTGTTTTGTAACACTTACGTGTGGTAACGTTCTTATTATAACCCTAGCTGGAGACCATAACATAGAAATTTTGGATTCCACGTACTTCTCTGTAACGTATACGTAGCAGAGTTATTTGGAAGGGAAGCTAGCCTTTTGTCTATGAATTATTAGCTGAGTGAAAGCTTTTGTCCATCAATTATCAGCTCACTGTGAACCAGGACATAAGCCATGACCACTCTTTTCTCGTGTTAGATTATTTAAGAAACAAAAACTGACAAGGAAAAGGAAAAGGCGTTAGAAAAAGGATGGCAAACAGAGAATAAAACAAACTCAATGTTTAGAACGATCTGACTGACTCTCATAATTGTGGAAAGCTGGGGTTGTTCTATAGTTTCGTGTTTTTGAGTGGGAGTTTTATTAACAGTTTAACCCTATCCAAATCTCTCTGTTTTTTTTTTTTGGTTGATTTCAAATCTTGGTGGGAATATTAATCCCATCGAAATCTCTGTGGGGGTTGTTATATTATAGAAAAACTTCAATTTAGTCTCAAATGTATAATCATGTTATCAATTGAATCCCAAATCTTATAATTCTACCAATTTTATGCCAAACATAATCATCCGGACAATATCACTATATGATTTCTTTTTTTCTTTCTTTCTTATTAAAGGCACGTGATATATTTCGTCTAATTTGCATATGATTTATACATGCTCAAATTACCACTAATTGTCTATAATTTATCAATTTAAAGAATGCGCGGATCATTCGATAATTAAATTAGCTAAAATAAAGAGGGGTGAAGGCCTCAAAAAGGCTTTGATGCAAGTATGCAAGTATTGAAGAAGATGACTTTAAATAAGAAGAAGAGAGATTATAGACAAACCTAATTAAAGGTTGGATGAAGTTTAAATTTGGGTCTCTGTGTTATTTATTTGGGGGAAAGTACAAACCCTAGCTTACTTTCAAAGTGTCTGGAATGGGTGTTTAAAAATATAATAATGATTATGATTTAAGTTTTTTAATTAAATTATTTTTTATTTTTTAAAAATTATTATTAATATCAGCGTATTAAAATAATTTTAAAACATACAAAATTAATTTTAAAATAAAATTTAATTTTTTAAAGATCAAAGATTTAAGAAAACCTCTCGGGCTATATTCTAAATGAATATTTTAATATATTCTTTGATTATCATTAAAAAAAAAAACATATAAATAAAGTGAAAGAAAACATAAAAGAAGAGAGAAAATGAATGTTCCTTTCTTTTTCTCAATTAAATGCATACACAACGATGACAACCTATAACCCATTATTACTCTCACTCTATCTTTCTTTTTTCACTAATCCCTATGAACAGAATATGAATCTCTGACCTCTCTCCCACTCTTTCTCAGTTGCTTTACAGGAACCAGTACCATTTTGAGAATGGAAGAAGTGTTGTGAAAGGAAAGAATAAATAGAAAGTAATTAAGACCTACTAGCCTACATGTCCAACTTGATGGACCGATGTTTCCTTGGGGTGTGATCAGATCTGTTGATCCGAAAGAAATAATTGGCCAGAAAAAAGAGATTGTCGGTCAAATTTCTAACATTTATTTTCTTAACTTCCTAGGTTGTCAATACATTCCATGGTTTTTAATCTTATGTGGTGCTTCATTTAACTTACGTTAAAAAGTTTTAATATTGGTACTATGATATTGTTACATATGCATATTCCAAAAAAGATTAGTATGGATTTTTTTAAAATTAATATGGATGTACGATTATAATCTGTTAGGATTAATTTAAAAATTTGTATTATGATCCGATCCCATGTGCAATGACTATGAAAATATTTATATCTTTTCCTTAATTAGCAAGGTCTTGCATGTGCCAAGAAAGAGCAGAATTCTGTCCTCTTTATTTATTTCTTTTGGAATAAGATTTTAACACAAAATTAATGATTTGTAGAATGGTTTGCAGTCATGACAAGCAGATTGAGCTCGCAACCCTTTTTTGCATGCATGACAAGTTAATAATTACAGCACACCATCGACTACAAAGGTGCCATCGTCGTTCTGTTCTTTCAGCAGAGGAAAAGGTTGAGTGATAACCCCACAAGAAATCTATGGCATATATATATATATATATATATATATATATATATATATATACTTATCCGGATATTAATTGAAGGACCACTGTCCATGAAACATTTTTTAGTTTAATTACTTCAATTAATTACAATGGCAGGATATTAATTTTTTGCGTTTTGTTGCTATGATATATCTTCCCTTCTACACCCGGTAAAGTGGACCTTGTTTCTTTTGATTTACTAACGAATCAAAAAAACAAAAAACGAATCGTAGGCTATAGAATGGATCGGAGATAGCCTTCTCTATTATATCATAATCATTAGAATTAAAATTTACAGCTAATTTAATGTAGAACGTTAGCTATAGATCTTACTCATGCAATATATATACGTGTGTGGGTGTGTAAAGATAAGATCATAATCTAGCTCATGTAAGACCAGGACCGCAAATTTCATAAATGGCATATACATGTAAAAATCTGCAAAAAGCTCGTCTGCTATTTCCTCAAAAACATAACCCGCCAACGCCTAAAATTATGCAATAATAATAATAATAATAATAAAAAAAAAAAAAAAAAAAACCTTCTCTTCTCATTCTTTGATCCCAAGCTACTGTTCGCAATGCCTTTTGGAAATAAACTATTTCCACTTCCTCTTTGCAACTTTTGTGAGTCCAAAATCAAAGATTGTTGAGGAGATTTGGAAAGATATCGTTTTATATATCATTTATGATCTTTGTTTTATTATTCATTATCGCGTCCTTAATTTAAAGCCAGTGTACATAAATGTGTGTGAATACACTAACGATAAATCAAATTAATTCATCTAACAAATCGTCATCCATATGGTGCTCGAAGGAACCTCAGCCATGGAGAACTTGCGGCTCCATGTCCATGTAATGAGGTGGATTAGCATAGAACAAAGGGATTGCAAATCCCCATGAAGGAAAAAGGGAATCGGAATGGAATGTGTGGTGACTCAGTCGCTCAGGGAGAGTACGTAAAAAGAGGAAGAAAATTAAGAGTGTTGGACTGAGAAAAGAAAGCAAAAGCAAAAAAAGGAGGACAGCATGATATGATGTTTGTTTGTGAACATTTATTTATTGTATAAACTAGCACGATTTCCTTACAATTTAGCCCTCTTAACTCCAAATATCTCTAATATTCTTCTAGCTATATATATGTATGTTTTGCCTTTTATTTTTATTTTCTTTCTGCGTCAGGCAGGGATTTTTTTTTTAATGACTAGAAAAACAGATGTGCATAACTTAAGTATGATTTGGAGAATTGGGATGGGATTATGTCTTTATAGAGGAGCTCATTTGCCCAACTGGAGGGCTATACTAACTGCTGCCATTACCTTTTCTTTTTTCTTTTTCTTTTTCCTTTCTTTACTTTTCCTCACATTCCCACCCCAAAAGGCAGAAGCTATTTTTGCTCATGGTTATAGGCATTATCCTTAATTTGGTCCCCATCTAAAGTATTATGGCCAATTTCACCATTTCCAATGCCTTCAGAAATTCACCAGTTTTCAGCTTCATCTTCCATTTACTAGTAGATTTCATTTTTCTGACCGTGAAAAATAATTTTTTTTTAATATTAGAGATATAATTAGATATGCTAGGAGTGGTGCTCCATCATGTCATAAGAATCCCATGCTCTCGTGAAATGATAAAGTATAAAATAATTCCTCTGTTTAGACAAGGAAATGTCAATAATAATGGGCATCGAGCCCATATAGAGAGAGGGCTCCATAAATTAGCACCACTTCCATCGAGAGACTCCCTCTCAAGCTGCTGCCCTCCAAAAACCTTCACCAAAAAAACCAAAATCACACACCAAAACCCAATTGTACCCTTCACAGGTGCCCATAAACTACAGGGGACTCCATCATCCATGACAGTTTTATTTTTTCGTACCATCTGTGGCACTACATATCAAAAGATAAGTGAGATTTCAAGGATCTAATTGCTACATTTGGAAACTTGTGAGAACATTATTGCTTTATTTTTTCTTGGAGGGCCAAACCTCCAGTAAGATATAAGCGTGAGATTATATAAGAGATGTGGCACACGATAAGACCGGGTTAAATTTTTTCTATCGTGAAAAAGAGATGCCAGCATTTTCAGAGAAACATGAAAAATTTGAGATCTTGATTATTGATTTGACAGGGTTTAAAAATCTCTATTAATTTAATAATACAATTAAAAAAATACTAATAAGAAATAAAGCAAACAAATTTTTTTTTGGCATTAATTGACTATAAAAAATAGGTTACCAATATCATACTTAAAAAAAAAAAAAAAATTTATTGAAACTCACTATTATTCAGCCATAGATACTACCTCGCCACTAGAAAAAATTCACCAAAACAATTTTAACGTCACTATTAAAAGTTGCACGATGACATTAAAAAAGGCTACACACATTGTTAGAGCAACGACCTATAAAACAAACCAAACAAAATATCATGAATTGAGCATCTCGTGCTTATATTTAATCAATTAATTAAATTAAATTAAAAAAAATAAAAGAAGTTGAATTTAACAAAGAACTATAAATAAAAAGACCCGAGATAACCCGAGTTAATTTTAAAATTAGTGAAAAGTCTCCTAGAAAGAAAATAAAAAATAATAATGGAGCTCAATCTCCAATTAAATAAATATTGAAGGATGAGATTAAAAAAATATGAGTTTAGAAAAAGAAAAAAATCAAGGAAACTCAAGCGGATCTCCTAAACTCGCAATCTATGAAATCTTAGATATTGGTTCAATCAAGAAACTCAATTCTCAATTAATTTAATATTGAATGATAAAATCAAAAAAATATGTCAATTTAAAAAATTTATCAAAGTTAAAAAAAATTGCAACCGCAAAATGATGAGGATCAAATCTGATAGAAAAAAAAATTAAAAGAGAAAAAAATCATGAAAAAAAATCAAATTTAAAAATATGTTAAATAAAACAATTCACAATTAAAAAAATATAAATCAAATATAATAAAAAAAATAAAGAATAATAAAATTAAAAAAATAGAAAGAGAAAGAGAATGAGTTTGGACGATCATATCTTGTCCATAAAAAAAAATTCAAAAAACATAATTAATTTTATAGTCAGCGAAGTGATCGAAAAATGTTCCAACAAATAACACATAGTTCACCTAGAAGGACGGCATGTTATCAATTCTATTTAAAAAGAAAAAAAACAACTTGAGCTGATGACTTGCTTTTGGCTCTTTTTTTTCAAAAACGTGACCCTTGCTTTCTTGGGCCAACAACACCTCACATTTTTTATTTAGTTTGATTAAATTTGTTTTTATAATTTTTTTATTATTATTGATATCTTCTTTCTCTCATTTTTTAAGATTCTTTAGCTTAACCCTTTTTTTTTTTAAATAATAATCAATCTTTTAGGTGTTTTCTATAATTTCATAATACCTCAATGAAATCATTGTAATTTACTTTAAAATTTTGGATGGATCAATTATATATGCATGATGCATTTATAAGAATGAAAACCATATGTATTTAGCTAACTTAGCAACTAGGATAAACATCCAAGAAAGATAAAAAAAAAAAAAAAGTATAAAATAAAAAAGATAATCTAAGTAAAATATGTATATATGCATCTATCTTTAGTTTTTTTATTAGAAAGATTATTTTTTTATTTTAATCTTTAATTAGCATTCACAACTCTTTTTATGATTTATCAATTCATATATTTTTCAAGTCGTAGAATTCATCTTTTCATTTCTCAAACAATAAATTTTCATTATCTTATAGCTTGCATTCATAATGACATCTACTCCTTTAAAATTGAACTTGGAATCCCACCTCTAGCACGAGAGTTAACGGCTAAAAAACCACAGCATCTTATTGTGATCACAGCTTCGATCATTGAGCACGAGCAATTTTATTGATTAATAATTTCCAAACCAAAACGAGAGGGGATTGATTGATCAGTGATATTGATTTAAACTTAGATCCGTGGTAAATCATAGTTTTGCTTTTATCATGTGGGCCTTGATGTCCCGTTTAATGTAGCTTGTGATTTTACCCCTTTTCTTCCTTCGTTGAAAATTTGTTTCGGAAATTACCAACCAAATCATTAGGACTCCCAAAGATGACACAAAAGAATTACGCCATCTTCAATTAATTTCATAAAGGGATACTTTTCTTCCAAGAAGAGAAATCCCCATATCCTTCCCCTCTTGATCGATCATCACCAACTTTAAACCTTCAAATATTATGCTCTAATGATTTGGGCACCCACCCCTCAAAATTATTGCCGTTATTTCAATCAAGATCACAATTTTCTTAGGCAAAAAAGGGGCATTGATAACCATCTAGATGGTAGCTTAGTGGTAAGAGCTTGGGATCAAGAGATTTGCTCCCTTTGTGGTCTCAGGTTCAAGCCCTAGGTTGCTCATATGATGGCCACTGGAGGTTTACATGGTCGTTAACTTCAGGGCCTGTGGGATTAGTCGAGGTACACTCAAGCTGGTCCGGACACCCACGTTAAACTAAAAAAAAAAACAAAAGGCATTGATAGCCCAACTAGAAGAACCTTATGCATTATACAAGCAAAAGAGCACGTACGAAGGTATATAGCCGGGAGTGCTCTCCATCTCCTTAAAGCAAGAGTAGCCCCCCCTCTTCATTCCTCACCATGTTAACTTTTCATCTTTTCTTGCAATGGATCGAATATAGTCATATGAAGCTCTCGATCACCAGAAGCAAGATCATAAAAGTCGTCAAAAGGGTATTTATTGCTAGTATTTCTTTAGCGCAATTACCCTTAATAAATGAATCTTCTAGCACGAAAATATTATGATCTCCTAGACGATATCTATGACTTTAAACGACTAAGACCATGTTTGAATGAATGTTATTTCTCTACTTTTTTGACCCAAAAACAAAAGTTTGTTTTAAGCGTTCGAGGTGGAGTTTGTGAGCACACTAGCACAAGAATTGACGATTTTGCTTGTGCACATTAACTCTAAACTTTTTCATGTGTTGCACGATGAGGATCAAATAATCATGTAGCATTCGGATAGAGATCAAATGACGATTTCGTTTGACTTCATGATTAAGGAGGATCTTCTAGATGGTGCATGGAAAGAATTTTATTTTTTTCCCTCAGCTGGGACTCTGGGAGTGTCATCGTGCAGCAATTAATGGACGATTTTTTTTGGATTCTAGCCTGGAACGATGACAGGAGTTATTTAGTGATATTTTTCTTCAGAAAGTAATTCCATGTCTCATTGATAACATAGAGAACAACAACATGGTTGTAAATACGAATCTGGTGTTCTTTGGCTTTACGAATTGCAGGTGCCTTTTCCAAATACTTTAAACTGAAGCACTTTTTTGGTGGTGGCATAGCAATCTGCAAATTTCTTTTGGCTCCTTTTAATGCAATGAAAACTTGGGAAAATAACCCTTGAATCCATCTTTTAAGTCCTGTATAGATGCTATTCTTGGAAGTCTCCCCGTTTGAGTTTCTCCTTGTTCAAATTTCAGATTAAAGAAGTTAAATTCTAATATTGTTTATTTTCTTAATTTGATAATTAACCTGCTATTTGTTTGCACCAAAGTAATTAATTATGCATGCAAATCTTGGGGAGATTAATGTTTTTAATGTGGGTCCGTTTTTAATGTGGGTCCATTTCCCCTTGTTGATTAAACCTCTTTAATTCGTTTTGCATGGCAAGATATCATAATCACATCCCGCATCACGCAGGAGTTTGAAATATTCACTAAAGTTAGCTTTGAGGATTCTCATCATATATAACAATTGAGCTATAATGTCTGGTAATTTTTCCCCACAATCTTGAGCTAAATTGTATATATAACTATTCTAGTGTTTCATTTAACTGTTCAAACCTTTGAATGAAAATGGTTTTTCGATATAATGGATCCATTATAAAGTCATTCCTAGAACCTCGTCTGATATTTAAATGTTTAGATGATGCACTAAAACATTTTTTATTACTCTAATACAATTATGTTGTATATGATCCTTGAATAATAAGAAAAATCAAATTAAAAAACAAGTACTACATCATGATAAAGAGAGTCGAGATGATAAAAAATAAAAAATAAAAAGAACTATTCTTAAAAAATGATTAGTGAATGATAATATTAACTAATTTTATGGATTTGAGGTTAGCATATAATTTATATGCGTTTTGAATTTATTAAATAAGATATTCATTCAATAATATTAGAGTTTATTAAATTAGATAGTTAAGATTAGGTTTGATTTAAAAGGCTTAGAATCGATGATGTGTGATTTTTTTATTAAATAAAATATTGATTTCAAAAAACAATGTTATTATATACAAGTTAGTCTTCAATACATGTTTTAAGGTTGAATATCTATATTCATATTTATTTAACTTTTCAATTTATTTTTTGGTTAAATATCGTTTGGTGTTTCCTTGATTTTTCATATAAAATGGTAGCTTTTTATTAATATATGCAACCTTCATGATATTTTTTTTTCCTTTAATTTTATTCAATTGATTTCATGTATATGTTTATTTCTATTAATATTTGATAAATAAAAATTTTATTTTAATAAACAAAGTAATTAAATACAATAGAGTAAATGATTGGTGTTGTGTAATTGAATATCTTGATTTATATCTATTTTTTAATTTTTTCAGTTTAGTCTTTCATTATTATTAACGATTTTTTTTGTATTTATCACCATAGATGGTTTTTTATTAACTTAATTAAATAAATATATAATTTTTTTTATTTATACTAAGGATTTTTTATGTTAAAAATACATTAAAAAACTTATATACTTATTTTATTTTTCTAAAAAAACATTTATTCAACTCGCGGTAAAGTTAAGTTTTGTTGAGATCCCTGTTTATTAAGACCCTACAATATTATTCTGGTACAATTGAATCGCTATAACGACAATTATTCAAGTATGAAGCAGCTAGCAAATAACAAAGCAATTCGATAGTGAAAAACTAACCAAAATATTCTATCATCTGTAAATTACTAACACAAAGAATTACAGTTTCTAAGAAACAAAATTATATAGAAAATATGACATATTACTTGATGTGCAAGCATGGACAACCATCGGATCAAAATAGGGAAAAGGATGAGAATCCGATCAAGAATATATATTTCTTGATGTGCAAAGGACAACCAACAGTACGACTGTGTGTTGCTTACATGAACATGATGTGAACATAGTTGTCTATTAGCACAGCAGATTTCTTCTTTTTTTTACCTCCTTTTTTTTTTGTTTAGTAAACATATAAAAGGGTTTTCTCAAGTGGTTTGTTGGAAATGAGATGGGATTAAGACAAAATGCCATTGCAGGTTGGAGAAACAGAGAGCTGAAAAAGAACCAATAATGCTATACAGGATAGCAGACAGAGGGCTGCTTTTTGGGTACTTTGGGAATAAAATGCTGTCTCTCTACGAGGATTGGCGTGAAGAGAGAGAGATAGAGAGAGAGAGAGACGGACACCTTTTTTTTTTTTTTACCTTTTATCTTTCAATGAAAACTTATAGCTAATATTTATATAGAAGCAACAAATGATAAACATGAAAAAGAAAAAATAAATAAATTCCAACTTTCCTTTTTATCTCTCATCACTGTCTGGCCTTCTTTTGATCCACCTTTTCTCTTTACTACTTTTTTTGAATTTCTGCTGGTTTGTCTGTCCATTCAAAGAGGATGTGTGGAAAAACGAAAGGGGAGTTATCTCTCTACCTATGCACAAATTTCTGACTTGTGGGTACTGTTTATTGACCCCTTTTTTCTCATGAAATACCATTTAATTTGCATAGAAATAACACAGCAGAAAGTATTCGACTTTCCTACCGGTGGTGTTAATTGATTAGTATTCCCTCACTAAAAACATGCACAACACTTAGCACCAAAAATGCTATCCTACAAAAGATTTTGCTACTGGCGAAGCCATCATATTGTTTTGGCTCTTGTAATCTTATCCTGTGTATTAATATTAAATGCACCCACATATGTAAGTTTTTCTTGAAGAGGGTAAACAAATTAAGTAGTAAGATTTAGATTGATATCTTCCTTTGCAGCTTTTGATCACCTAGATAGGGAGAAAATTTAGTATAACTCGTAAATATAATACGAGTCTATGAGTCTATCATGCATGGCATGCCATTAAGATCACCTAGATAGGGAGAAAATTTTGTATAACTCGTAAATATAATATGAGTCTATGAGTCTATCATGCATGGCAATTGGCATGCCATTAAGATCTTAATTACAGTATGGTTTTGATACTTGCAAGTCCCAACAAAAAGAATATGATTGTTAAAGGTAACCCTTCTCTTTTTTTCTTTTTTTTTAATCATAATTATCACCAAAACATAAATAAATCAAGTGACCTATTAGAGTACCATTGAGAGAGGGAGGTGATAAAAAGATGGAGCCGTAGTCCTGTTAACTGTAAACTCAGGACAGTGAAACAAAGTAATAGATAAGTGGAAATAAGAAGAGAGAGAGAGAGAAAAAAAAGAAGCTGCCCTACTGTATTTAAAAATAAATAAAAAGATCAGCAATCAACAAGGAGTATAAAGAAGGTGGAGCGGTCGAGACTTGCTCTACTAAGATCTCTCTAAGCTCTCGTTTCAAAACATCTCACTATCCATTTTCAGTTCAAGCCTCCAAAACCGAGCTGGTAGTTCTAGTTTTGTCTCCTCTAGCTCTAAGCACAAGAGAGGAAATTAGCTAGCTTTTTTTTCAAGCTTAAAGCATTAGGATTTGCAAGAAAGAGAGGTACTGGGGGTGGTGTAAGGGGGGAGAGAAAAACATAAGAAAAAACAAGTACAGAGAGAAGTTTAGTTCTGACAATACATAGGTTTCTTTCAAAGGGGGTGGTGTGGGGGGTGGGTTTTAGCCAAGTTATGCGCTCAGGAGCTTGTACGGTCCAGCAGACCCTCACAGCAGAGGCTGCTTCAGCATTGAAGCACTCTCTTAGCTTGGCAAGGAGGAGAGGCCATGCTCAGGTCACTCCTTTGCATGTAGCTGCAACCTTGCTGAGCTCAAGAACTAGTCTTTTGAGAAGGGCTTGTCTCAAATCACAGCCTCATCAAACTTCACATCCTCTTCAATGCAGAGCTCTTGAGCTTTGCTTTAATGTTGCACTAAACAGACTTCCAACAACTCCTGTTCCTTTACTTCATGGCCAGCCATCTTTGTCCAATGCTTTGATTGCTGCCCTTAAAAGAGCTCAAGCACATCAAAGAAGGGGTTGCATAGAGCAGCAGCAGCAGCAGCAGCAGCCTCTTTTGACTATTAAGGTTGAGCTTGAACAGCTTATATTATCCATCTTAGATGACCCTAGTGTTAGTAGGGTTATGAGAGAGGCTGGGTTCTCTAGCACTTCCGTCAAAAACAATATAGAGGACTCTTCGGCTTCTTCTGTGTTTCAGTGTTATAGTACTTCTGGTGGGGTTTTCTCTTCACCTTGTTCCCCTTCTGCTACTGAAACTCAAAAAGAGGTCATTAACCCAACTACCTTTTGGCAAACTCATTTCTTGAATTACACTTCTGAGAAAAACCCAGTTCTTCTTTCACCACAGAAGAAAGTTTCGAGCAACTATTTCACAGATTCTGGTTCTGTGAAGGAAGATATCAAGTTGGTTTTGGAGGTTTTATTGAGAAAGAATGTTGTGATAGTTGGTGACTCTGTACATGTAACTGAAGGTCTTATTGCAGAGTTTATGGGAAGGCTAGAGAGAGGAGAGGTTCCAATGGAATTGAAGCAAACTCGGATTATTGAGTTCCAGTTTGCACCAGTTTCTTTGAGGTTCATGAAGAAGGAAGATGTTAAAATGAATCTCTCAGAACTGAAAAGAAAAGTGGATTCGCTAGGTGAAAGTGGGGCCATTATCTATACAGGGGACCTAAAATGGGCTGTTGAAGAAACTGTCGGTAATGGAGAGGTATCTGGTTATAGTCCAGTAGATCATCTAGTCACAGAAATTGGCAGGCTACTATCTGAATATAGTAGCTCAAACACAAAAGTATGGTTAATGGCCACTGCAAGTTATCAAACATACATGAAGTGCCAGATGAGACGACCATCTATTGAGATTCAATGGGCACTTCAAGCTGTCTCGGTTCCTTCAGGTGGACTTGGTTTGAGCCTCCATGCATCCAGGTAACCTCCTGCTCTATTGTTGTTATTATTATTTTGTTTAGTTCATGTCTGATACCTGTTATTATATCTGGATGGAGAAATGCATGAATTTCCCATTGATTGTCATTAATTTCTTGAAGCTTTATTTGTTTTTGTACTTTTCTTGCTGTGCATGCCTTTATGGTCTGAATGAGGCCAAAACCACTGTGAAAAGTATGGTTTGGTGGTGAGACAGATCACAGATATGAATCATTGTCCTTATGTTACTTTGTTTTGTCAGGATACATGCAGCAACTGCACATTGCAGATTTTTCCTATAGCAGAATCATTAGAAGAAGAAAAAAAAAAGGGAAAAAGTAAAAATGAAGGGTTTTCAAGGTTGCATTTGTTTTACTTTTTTGATGATCAGTGACTTCAAATTTGATCAGTCTTTATTTCTTTGAAAGAATAAACAGGTAGGAATCATCCATTTTGAACAAAGACTTTGCCGATACTTGATAGAGTCTACTCTGGACCTCCATTTTCTAATCAACCTTATAATTTTCTGACATGTCTATTTTCTGTTGTCTTTTTAATTCTTATAGCACTGACTCCATTTTTGCCACTATATTTTCATAATGCTCAGTTCAAAACACAACCACACACAAATACACACACAGATTGGGGGAGGGAGAACTAAAACTTTGACACTCCAACAACCTTGAAACATTATTATTAGATGAATGTTTTAAATTTCTACTGGCCCTAGACAAGATAGTAGTAGTATACTGCTCTGCATTTTTATTGTCCACTTTGCGTCTACCCTCCCTGACCTTGGTTATCTGTGTTTACTAATATGAATTTTGTATAACGAACTTGCCATTGGCAGCTTCTCCAATAACCCATCTCGTGTGCTGGAAACAAAGCCATTCATTAATAATGGCAAGGAGGAACAGGATAAATTCACTTGTTGTCAAGAATGCACCTCTAATTATGAGAAAGAAGTTCAATTACTTAAATCAAGACAGCAGAAACATTTACTTCCTTGGCTTCAACCTCAAGGCACCAATTCCAATCAAAAGGTAATAAAAGATGAGGGATTTTTGTTTCAACAACATTTTTTTAAAAACAGAATATATATATATATATATATTGGATGCATCAACTGGATGATCTATTTAAAACCTTTAATTAAATTTTCAGGATGAATTGGTTGAGTTGAGGAGAAAATGGAACAGATTGTGCCACAGCCTGCACCACCAAGGAAGGCAAAGCAATTTGAATTCTACTTTATTCAACAATCAAAGCATGCTTGGAAAAAACTACTCATTTGCTTCATCATATCCTTGGTGGCCAAGCCAAAACAGCTTCTTCCCGGATTCAAATTCAATCTCCTTTGCCGATTCAGCTTTGAAACCTAACTACAGCTCCAGTAATGTGCCTAAATTTAGAAGACAGCAATCATGCCATATTGAGTTCAACTTTGTTAATGATTTTCAAAAGAATGAACCAGAGGAACCAAACTTGGATTCTCTAAGGAATTCTGAAGGCAAGGAAGTAAAGATCACCCTTGCTCTTGGTAATTCTTTGTTCTCTGATATAGGCAAACTGGAAAAAGGGAGAAGTGATCATTTGTGCAAACTACTGAAACAGAATGTCCCTTGGCAGTCTGAAATTATTCCTTCAATAGTGGATGCTTTGGTTGAATCCAGGTCAGCTGAAAAAGACACTTGGTTACTGCTTCAAGGGAATGACACTCTTGGAAAAAGAAGATTGGCACTTGCAATTTCGGAGTCTTTATTAGGCTCTGCTGATTTGTTGCTGCACTTGAACATGAGGAAAAGAGATAATGAGGTGACCTCATATTCTGAAATGCTTGCAAGAACCTTAAGAAACCAAGAAAAACTAGCAGTTTTTGTGGAAGATGTAGATTTGGCTGATATACAGTTCTTGAAATTCCTTGCTGATGGATTTGAAACTGAAAGATTTGGAGAATCAAGTATTAAAAGAGACGGAAATGGCAGCCAAGTAATATTTATCTTGTCCAAGGGTGACTCCACCGACTATGAAGACAGTAAGATGAATGATTCTGTTATCAAGATGACACTGAAGGTGAATGAAACAAGAACTGCTAGTTTTGGAACACCCAACAATGACCACAAGAGAAAAGCTGAGTGGGAGATTTCAAGCAAGGCTAATTCTCCAAGAGTCAATGAAAAGGAAAATGCATATTGGTTTCCTGATGAAAATGGAAACAAGAAGAAAAACTTCTCAAGACAGTCAAGTTTCAACACCCTCGATCTCAACCTGAAGGCCGATGAAGACGATGAAAGCAAGGGAAGACCGGGGGAATTCAGCCCCATTTCAAGTGATCTGACTCGTGAGACCTCATCCGATCACCTTAGTCCAAAAGGGATTCTTGATATGATCAAGAACCGTTTTGTATTCGATCGAAATCAAGGTCGTGATAGAGAAATGACAGGGGTTTTGTCGTCCAAGATCAAGAGAAATTTTGATGAGGTTTTTGGGGATCAAAACGGGGTATACTTTAGCATTGAAGAGAGGGTATTAGGTGAGGTATTAGAAGGGTCAGGTACTTTTGTGAATAGTCAGTTTGAGAAATGGCTAAAAGACATCTTTCAAACAAGCCTGAAAACAGTTAAATTGGGAGGTAAAGAAGAAGGTATAGGTGTTAGGCTTTGTTTTGGGTTTACAAGTGATAGAGTTTTTGAGGATGGTTTCATGGGTACATGTCTCCCTAAGAAAATCCAGGTTTCTTTCACGGACTGACTGGCTAGCTAGTCTCTTCTGTAAAATCCTTCACCAAATGACATTGGATCACAATGTCCCTGTGTAACTGCTAATTTTCATAATAGGATGTGTTCTGTTTCTTTTTTTTCCCCCTCCTGCCTTTCCTGCTACATCCTAGAGATTCATTTCATTACCATCATCCGAGTTCCATAGCACGACAGCAACCATGTCATTGTGCAGGGAATGCAATCCCGGGGAGCAAAACAGACATGCACACAATGTTTGAGTCCAGGGTTGCGTTTTTCACAAGAGTCCCTGGATACGCAAAACTGTGACTAATGTATGGCATTTAACATGGGTTACTTTATCTCTAAAACATTTCTCACAATTCAAACTTCAAGCTGGTTTGAAAGGATACTCTCTCCCTGACACCACTCCTCCACCTTAGCAAATGTCGTCTCTATTATATGCATCAACAGACTAGTATAAAACTGAAGATTTTAAAGGCCAAGGTTAGGATTTAGATAGAGGAGCTCTTCCACACTTTTGCTGGGCCAACAGAGGCAAAGAGTAGGACTCCTCCAATGAGAAATCTTTGAACCAGTTCTTGGGAGCAAGTCACTATGGCACTTGACATTCTATTAAATCTTCTTGCAAGACAGGTTTTTTTTTCTGTTCTGTTGTAGTTACTAATGAAGGCACAATACCAACAACCCGAATCCTGCCCTCTAGTTATATTTTGTAGGAGAGTGCACTAGACTAGATTAACATTTAATTAATTCTCTTAATACAAGCTTATGATGCAGTAGAGACATTCAACTTGAGGTGTATTCTCAGCACCCAACAATTATTGCTCCATATAAAACGCCATGCAATGATCCATTCCTCATTACAAACTTAATTAATCATAATGAGATAATAATGAAGCAAAAGAAAGGAAAAGGAGAGACCATATTGCCTGAGCAATGATGAGAAATTGACACCTTGAGAACCTAAACAGCTTACTACATACATCTCATAGTGTAAGATTAAGCATAAAGTGGAAGGTTTTTAGCATGGAAGATGTGGAACTCACTCACTCACTCACTTCTTAAGAAAGTCTTCGTAATTAAAGATGTTATCCTAATTATGATTGTTTTTAATTTCCAATTCATCCACTCTTTTGACTGAAACAATAATGAACAATCCTTCCATGTAATCAAATATTTCATTCTCAAACACGATTGGCTTCACACAAAAAGAAGCCCCCCTCTCCACTACAAGCCAAACACAACACTTTCTGCTCAAGAAATTTATTTTCTTTAAGCTAAGTAGCATCATTATTTTGACCTAAAGGACCCGTAATAATAAGCGAAGGTATAATTGCATCGAACGGCGGAAGTGGGGTCAGCCTTCCCGTGATAGAACATACAATAATTTCATCTTTATATGCTTTTTTGTTATTGTGCATTTTAAAATTCAGATGAGCACTGCTTTAGAAAAGCTATCAAGTGTCCTAGCGTATTAATTAAAGAAGGATTGGGGAGTGATGATGGACACTAGGTCCTTGCCATTGCATTTAGACAAGTCTTTCGATTTTTAACATCCTCCATTACAGTACTTCATGAGACTTGATTGGTGGTGTCTTTATCTTTGCTTGTCCACCTTCCACCATAATAATAAAAATAAAAAAGGGGGGCTGGTAATGGATGCAGGAAGTTCTGCACAGGTATTTCTCCAGTTGGGTGTAAATGATGAAGCCATCAAGGGGTCTTTCCCGCCCCGGTAAATGACTAGGAAACAAACTTTCCTCCGGCTCCGAAATGAATCAACCACCGTCTCTTCCGCCCGAGCCTCATGGAACTAGGATTTCCTTCCCTTGAGACCGAATCTGTTACTGGGAAGTAAAGATTGCTATCAAAAGCAATTAACATGATACGATGATTTCCTGTGATCATTTCTGGAATGGAATGGGTCGATGAGAACAGAAACTGTGATATTTGGAATGCTAAATTCTGAATATTCAAGAATCCGAGGTCCCAACTGGGAAAATGCATTTGCTAAATAAGCAGAAATGCTTATTACGCCTGTCAAAAACAAGAGACCAAGGGGGAACAAATGGACGAGAATCTTTGAATTTAAATTGTTGGCATGCTTTAAACACCGTCAATTCATGATGAAATATGTTCCCTCTAAGGCCCTCCTAATCCTGTGGAAAACCATCTCTGAGCTCGTTTATAGATCTTAAGGATTTCTAATTTGTAGCTCCAACCTCGAAAGTTCGATACAGATTCTCAGTGAAGCTTCGGCGTTTTCTTCAATCAAAACGCTTGAAATCCAGAGATGCCTAATGCTAATTTTACCCCAAGATTCTTACTGAAACCACCATCCCAAGAACCCACCACAAAGTGATTTGTGGGATCTACCTGCAGGAGCCGCCCGTTCAATGGATGAGAGTTCCGAGAGGTGATTTCGGGGGGAAGTTTCGGTGAAATCAGCATTCTTCAATGATTTAAGCATGTCAATTTCTATCATACAAGGCACGAAACCCTGGGACCACTCAATATAGAGGCACATTAGTTTGCGTAAAGAAGACCAAGTAACAAAATACTAGGTCGTTGAAAATTGTCCATTAATGTGAATCGTCACCACATGCACACAGCAATCACAAGAAGACAGCTTTACCTGGACGGTGAGAGTGATTCACCCTTTAATGTTCACGACCAGGAACGCTGACAGGGACTTGAAAATAATACATGGCCACATATAGATCAGCAAAAGAATGGAACCCCGCCAAAAGCCATCCCAGAAAGTGAAAGGGGAGCGAGACAGATGAAAAAAAGGGATGTAAACCCGAACTCCACGGCCATAATTATTTCTGGAAAATCAAATCGGTGGTCCTCTAAAAACAAAGAATGAATAGGAAAGCACTGGTTCTGTTACTGCTAAATTATAATTGCAACAGGGTACCAACATGATAGAGTGAGAAAAGAATGAAACCTTCAGCTGCTTGAACTTGCAGAGAACACTTATGAATGAATAATGAAGATACTGTAAAACCTGCAGCTTCGCAACAATTCTCTTTGCAAATTCCATCTTCCTTTTCACTTCCCTTCTGGAATTAACAAGTCATGCATTTTGTCAGATCAATATAGCAAGCAAGAAACCTACTGTATTAATTTTTTGGTACTTATTTATCTATTTCAATTTTTTTCTTATATAATGATTTCAGTCACCTGAGACTCAGTTTCTGGATTAAGCTCAGCTCATGGCGACTCAACTATTTTTATTCAAGCCAGTCAAGTTTTCCTAGACTTTGTTGGGAGCCAACCCTGCCTGTAACTGTCGTCTCAAGCTCAAATCAAGTTTGAGCTGCTAGTTCAAACAGCAATCTACTGTGTTCTGTACCTAGCTAATCAATGCATGCAAGGAGCACAGTGACTGTATTTAGAACAGTCAGTTGTGGAGGAAGGATAAGGTTAACACCCGCAGAATCAAGGAAGCTTTAGGTTAAACATTCAGAAATTTGATAAAGTTGTAACACGCGTTCTAAATATCAATAAACATGAAGCTTTTACTATCAAATTGCCTCAGATATACATTAATGTAACACAATACCAAATTAGGAAAAAGAATAGAGAAGCCTAGGGTTAGAGGCTAAAAGAATGTGACAAAAAGGCCACCTAGAGCAACAACAAAGCAGGGCAAAGGAAGCTTGTATACAATTAACAGCTAAATTGGGGTGCTAATCTATGTTGTTGGGTATATCTACTGTTTCCATATAAACATGTATGGAAGGGTGAGAAGACATAATATTTTCCCACCCAAAGCATAAAGCAAACTATTGCTCAGAACTCAAACCAAGTAGAAACTTACAATGAATTAGAAGGTGTTGCAGTTGATGAGGAAGCATCATCAGGAGGATGTGGAGAAGTGTCCAGAACATCTATAGCTCCTTCATGGTTGAGCAATGGTTTGAGTCTTTTCTCGACTTCCTTGCTTTGCAGATCAATCTCCTCAAGAATCATAGAAAAAGCAGACTTGCAAGATTCATCATCCATGAATGCTAAGGTCCATCTCCCATCCACCGGAGCTTTTGTCTTAGCCTTCCCATGAGTAATGAGTTTAGCAGGGTCCAAAAAGGGTAAAGTAGATGGACGGATTCGCAAGTGTACCCATCTTGAATGCTTCTGATCAATTGTAGGCTGAAGACACAAATCAAGAAAGATGAAGCAATTGTGAAATTGGAATCATTCAACCAAGGCCAAACATATAGGACAGTGAGAATATTAGAAGAAAATGTGTAGGTCATATTATCAAGTTGTGCATGCTCTGTGAAATATGTGCTACATTTAATTATGTATAGAAGAAAATGTGTTTGTGCATACATGCCTAGCTATAAAAAACAAAAAAAATAATAACCAATAATTTTTATCCAAGGAAGCAATATTAAGCACTAGAAAGCACAACAAATCCATACATACATCGGAACTTGCTAAAGGAGCAACAACACGGATGATTCCATAATGTTTCTTCAAGGGTAGTTCTTCTGCAAGTAGGATCCACCCGGATGCACCCACAGAGATTGCTAAAAAGCAAAAATGGCGCTCCTTACCCCTCTCAAATACAATCCTACAAGGCACGGCATCAACTGCATACAGCAGTGACCAGAGAGATTTAACCAAGAAAAATTTAATAACATGACTCTCACAACAAATTTCCAAGAAAATAAAGCCATACTTTAGAAGTTAGAAGCAACAGGTCATATATGCTGAATTACCATTTATCTAGCCAATAATCATACAAGCAACACAACCCGCATGAACTCACACATGCACCATCATCGTATCATATACCCTCACCATCATTGTCGTCATTGTTTCGTCATCATCAATTTATCATATCAAGGACAAGATAGAAAACTGACCTAGTCTCAACTCAGAGCCTAGTTTTGGACCTGAAACATCCAGGCCAGCATTTCTTGCACGGGAATTTTCCGGGATATCACTTGGAGGGCAGGTAGGAGGCTGCTCAGGTAAAGCCCTACCAAGGAAGAAAATTTGAAGTTGATGAAGAAGTACAAACACCTGAAATGGAAATAGGTGAAAAAAAACAGAAATTAGAAACTGCAATAACACAGAAAGAAACACAGCAGAATCCCTACAAGAGTTGAATACACTGGTTGTGAATGCATGTGTACATACAGAGTGTATCTTTAAGTTCATTGAAACTATGATATCAGGACACATTATCGATTTTAATCTTAAGCTTTATCTACTTGGAAGATAAAAAATAGATGAATGAGAAAGAATGCAAATGCGAACACGAACCTTCACCACCTTGCACATTCTTTCACCAGCAACAAATGATGATTTGATGGGAAGAACATCTACAAGTCAAATAGGAAAATTGAGTGAATATTTTTTAACAAGCCCACAACCCTGTAATGCATGGGAGAAGAACATCCAAAAGAGCATCTATTGAGCAACAGCTTTACCATCAAAAGAGGGCTTGTCTAATGGCAAGAGCATGCACTCTGGCTCTCTCCGGGGAGATGGAGCTTCCATTGCTACAAGAGCAAAATTTATTTGTCAAATACATCAGTCAATCACTTAGACAAACAAGTCATTTGTAATTTTAAGAGTTCCACCAAATACCTCTTTTGCACCTTTTCCATTCATCACGTAAGACTGTTACAAGTAGATCGGGCCAGTTACCTCTGGCCTCCTCAAGAAGAGCATAAGTGCAATTCTTATATGAATCCTGTGTACGAAAAGTCTACTGAATCATTACAAAATAATGATATTAAATAATCATATTACTAGATCATCCAAAGAAACAAAACAACAGCCACAAATGCAAGACATGCATCATGAAACTCGGTAGCATAAAACCATAGTTTCATATAATGGCTGCAAGTAACAAATATTTAAGGTCCCATCATCTTGCACTCTCATAACTAGGAGCAGCATTTGGCACCTGTTGTAGTCATCATGTATTGACACATTATTCAAACAATCTACTGTGGGGTATAACTTACTCTCAGTAATTCAAGATGCTGGTTATTGAATCCTGCCTCACTATAGAGAAGAAGCTGACGCAAAAGCCAACCACCATCCCACAATGTCTCTGGGGATATATTAGACCGGCAAAAAAGACTAACCAATGCATCTAGCACCTGCACAACACATTTCATGACCGATCAAGCATCAAGCACAGCTTCCAAAAGAAGAACTCGTTAATGTTTTGTAACCAAATGGAATTTGAACCATATCAATTTTCCTTAGAATAAACAATGTTCAACAAAGAATAAAAAGCAAGCATAATTCCCATCTGCTATGTAAGAGGAACTTCAACTTGTTACATTCAGCTTGTGGTACAGTCCATGTATGAACAATAGAAGCTTTCAGGACATAATTTCCCACATCATAATTTTTCCAAAAAGAAAGGTATAAAATTGTACTTTTTTCCTGTTTCTTCTTGCTGCCTCTGTCAACCATAGTGTGGACCAATAAAAAAGAAATTTCTAACCCATAAGATATTCAGATTGATAGGCCACAGATTCATTAAAAGAGCTCACATTTGACTCCAAAAAGAAAATTGTACCTGAAATCTATGTACAGAGGGGCTTGTTCCCACCTCCAAGGAAGAGCATGCTACCCCATACTGCTCCTGTTATATATTATTTAAAGAAATAGAAGATAAAAAAATCAACATGTGGAAATGAAAGGATTTTTTTCCCAAAAAATAAGATACGAAGTAATAAGAATATTAGAAAAGGATAAACTTTACAGAAGAAGTGTAAGAAATCAAAGTAAATGAAATTTTCAATTATAAATGCTTCACAAAAGAATAGTTGCTGAGCATGGATATATAAGTAGTGAAACAGTTTGATTCCACAGAGAAGAGGGACGTTGTACATCTAGGTATAGATGATGATGATGATGATAGATCGGAGTGGTTGAATCAACCTGAGGCTACTCTATACAATAAAACCCTAATTTTTCCTCAAAAAAAAATAATTAAAAAAAAAAAAGCAGGGTACAACAGCAGCACAATACAATACCAGCTGCACTAATTCGAACAGATGCTAACATAACCTTCTGCCCTGCAACTAAATTAAATTTTAATTTATAATCTCATAAGCAATCAATACCAACTCCTAATTGAATACTATAATCCTTCACATATTGCACCAATTCTGATACATGATTTCAATATAACCAAGATCCCATTTTTTTCCTAGTTCCCATTGCACAAGATCCACCATTGCTAATATTTCTTTTGATGGAGAGAAAAGGGAATGAAATCATTACCTTGAGATTTTGTAGATAGCCATTGAGCTCACAACTAAATCCATCTCTTATAAAGCTCCTTCCTGATGAAAAAAGTTGATCTTCCCTCGAGTCCTCACCAACCAATGCTTGCTGCAGAGAGGAGGAAAACTGATTAAGTTTCACTTCCTTAACCAATCAACATATAACCTATTAAAATCCATGCTATCTTAACAAATATTAGTTTAGATTAACAACAAATATTAGTTTAGATTAACAACAACAAGATCTTGAAAGCCATGGTATTAGATACAATTAAAATCCATGCTATCTTAACAAATACAGAGCTATCTTAGAGCTGCTAAAAGTTAATCATTGAAAGTTGTTGATAACATCTAGCTAATAACCATAATTGAATTCACAATTTAGCAGCAAGGAATATGAGATGAATATTGTTTACCAGTAATGAAGAGAAATAAAAACAAAAAAAAAAGGTAATTCCACCACATTTACCAAAATTGAGGGGGGAAATATATCTACAACTTACCTGCAAGAGTTTCTTGTGTTGCTTGCGCTGGGGGAGGATTCCAAGAGCATCTAGCATTGTTTCATCTAATTCTACTCAAAGAGATACTAATAAGATAACAGCAATAGAAATCAGTAGCAACAGAAGCTGAATAATTCTAAGAAGAAAACCTTTTGTTTGCAACAATGTAGCCAACATGCTCAAAGAACTCAAAACTTGAAGATCATCTCCAGCTGTAATATATGAAAGTAAAGCATCCCTGGAAGTATTACAAAGATAGAGATAAAATTAGAAGGGATAGCAAACAGAAGCTGAAAAATTAGAAAGCTAATAAATCAGAAGGTTCTGTTCAAGTCAAGAAGCAGTGTATAGAAGGCAGCCAGTTCTCAGTGAGATAGTCAGTTAAAGAAAGAAGATATTATTGTCACTTCATAGAGCAAAAAAAACAAAGTGTAGACTAAAATTGGACTTTGAGTGAAGAGATGGAAAAGATCAAAGAGACTTAGTACTTCAGAATTTAGAAACTTTTACCTCAAAGTTAAACGAGAAACACCTTTTGAGATAATATCTTCAGAGTGAACGAGTGAAGAACTAGACAAGCTCGGCAAGATTTTTTTTGAACATCCATCCACCTCAATCACGTTCTTATTTTCTGTCTGATGGATTTCATGCCCATGATCAGGCGCATGACCATTGAGTTTAGTCTCAGAATCTGGAACAAAAGCCTCGGGTGGACAGAAAAGAGAGGCAGCAATGGTATTTGCCAAGTCTTTGATTTTAACTATGCGTAAGATGCAACAGAGCAAATATAGAGAAGTGATAGCACCAATCTGAATATCCTGAATTCACAAGCTATCAGAGGTTAAGTAAGAAAAATTTGTATAACATAATCATAAAGTGCGTCAACAAACTGTTAAAAGCCCTTGAGCTCAAAGGTAAAGATTAAGGAATGAATGTAAGCATGAAAGAAACAAGAGCAAGTTCATACATTAACAACATCCAACTGCAAAGATGGAAGAAGCAAAGGAAATATCAAAAGTTGCAAAATGTTGACTGTTATTAACCTCCCAACTTCTGGAATCCCCGCAGAAATAACATCACTAATATAGTAGAGATTGTCCTCAATTTCATCCACAACATTAAGAATCGCAGTGGTTGTATCCGAGTCTGGGTTTCTGTCTCAGCAACAAAAAGACAATATTTAGGAGCAAGAACTTTCAACTCACTGTCATATAAAGTTTTAATTATCATACTCTTACTTTAGAGTTTCAGAGACCATTCCATTTAGATAGATGCACTGCTTCTGAAAAAAAGCAAGCAAGTTTGAAAAATAATCAGCATGAGGGGCCTTCGCAACAAATCTATTCACGGATTCATCTCCAACTGAAAAGCAAGAGGAAATAGAAGAAAACTTGTTTAGCTTGCAAAATAACATTATGAGAAAAACAATTGGAACAAAATGAGCAGGGATAGAATAACACCCACTCACCATGATAGACATTGAGTGTCAGAGCACGGACTGCAGTGCGAATCATACTCTCTTCGTGGGAAGCAAACCGTATTGCCTCAACATACAGTGGAAAAGAAACAACTTCTTCCTACATGAACAAGGCAGCAGAGGAAAATATCTATAAGCTACAGCATGCACAGAGATGGCTTGATTTCTAACATAGCCAAGTAGAAACTAAATGAATAAAGGAGTAGAACTAACGTAACAAGCGTTGTTTAGGCAGCAAACCCCCACGATTTTGGAATTGAGGGTTTGTTGCTGTTTAGGCAGCAAGCCATGCATTTCTTGCCACCTTAAACTACTAACAACCAACCAGGTGTCCTAAAATCTCAGTTTCAGTACTTCTCATCAACAGGTAATACTCAAAAGAACGAGGTAGTGCTGTTCAAGTGGACTGTTGAAAGTGTCATTCAGACTGAATAATTCTCATCAATAAGGCCACAAATAAGCTATGTGATGGCCCTCTTAAAATATGGACTAATGTCAAATCTCAACTTTATCATTAATTGTTATTGAAATACAGAATTATTTGAAACTTCAGGCACAAGCATTGGTGCATGGAAAGTTGAAAAAAAAAATACCAGCCTACCTTTTAAAATTTATAATAAAAAATTAAAACAGTCGTATCATGCAATATAAACAAGGTACAAAAGACAGACAAACCTACATTTTGAGCCTTCACAAGCAAAGGAATTGTATTCTTGTCAAGCTTCCCACTTATTGCCCTTCACAAACCACAAAACATGCCATTTGAAAATCGTAGTCGATGAAACCAAGGATATAACAAACATTTGACTACCACCATAACAATGACAAAAAAAGCATACCTTAAGAAAGAAATGTAGTATGACAACAACTCCTCATTCCGAAAATCAAACGTATAAGTTATCAAAAAATTAATATGCTCATTACTGAACATATAATCTGCAAAATTAAAACAAAAACCTAGCACCTCAAACCTCTTTAAACAAATCCAACATTGTCCAGAACCAACTTACATATGGCGCGCTCGGATTTTAAGTTCTGAATCACAATGCTCATTGTTTGCAGCAACTGAAGCGAAATGGAAACAATTCCGCTCACCTTAAGTATCCTCACAAACTCCCCCATTACTTGCCCTTCCATAAAAAAACTACAAAGCACGAGGAAAGACACATAGAATTCACAAAACAATCATCGAAACCTAACAATCGAAACAGAAAATTATAAATTTATTCATCTGCCTTACTCAAAATAGTTCGAATCATGCTGGTCTCCGTATGTTATTAATTCCGATATCGATCTCAACGTCTCAATTACAAAGTTCTTTAATAACAACACACAATCAGGTTCTAACAGAGTAAAAAAAAACCTACAAAAAAATAAATTCATGGTTGATATTACTAAATTACTTACCTTATTAACATTATTTACAATTTGAACCTTTTGCAGCTGATCAGTTAAATATCTGCAAACAAAGTAAACCAAAAAATAAAAATTAGAATTTCATCAAAAAAATTCCAAATTAAATAGCAGACAGTGACATTTTCACTGATAATTAAAAAAACAAAGTGAGAAAATGGACGTAATTGACTTGAAAGTGTATAGAATTTGAAAAATTGACAGAATTGGACTCTTGATTGCAGTAAATACAAAAGAAAAAATCGCGAATTTCACAACAATTAGTGAAATAAAAAGAGAAATGAGTGAAAATTAAGGGAGAGAAACCTGAGTTCATCCAAGGAGAAACGATCTCTGGATCTCCAAAAGGAGGACCACATGATTTGTAGTGTTAACTCTCGATCACAGCCGTCGAATTGAGGGAATCATTCATTCAATCTTTGCTTATCTCTGAATTTTTTTAAATCGGCCGGAAAAAGAAGAACGATGGTGAGAGATTGAGAGGAAAGAATTAGAGAAAAGTACAAAATCTAAAATACATGTGAAAAAAAGAGGGTTTTTATAGGACAAGTGAAGATTTTTTTGAAACACAGTTTGCCATTTAAAAAAATTAAAAGAGAATGAAAGGTGGCAGCATGGATGAGGTTGTGGTTTTGTTTTAAATAATATTTTGTGTTAAAATATATGTTAATGATTTTTTTTTATTTTTAAAAAATTATTTTTAATCTTAGCACATTAAAATAATTTTAAAACATTAAAAATATATTAAATATGTTTTTAATTAAAAAAAATTTAAACACGCTTTTGAAACGCAGAAACAAACAAGCTTTCTAGATTGATGGCCTGTAATTTACCGTTATCATTAGGCCGAGCTTATTTTTTACAGAGTAAAAAAATAAAGCAAAAATATTGTTATTGTATTTTAAAGAACAAAAAAAAAATCAATAACTCAAAATGAAATAATAGAAAGAGAATAAAATAATTATAATTATAATACCTATCAAACTATAAAATGATGAAATCAAGAAAAAAAATTAATTAAAAAATATTAAAAAACAAAGCACCAATAAAACTAAGTGAGATTGTCAAAACTCGCAAGTAATATCATGTAAACAGGAAAATCTAATAGACTGATAAAATAAAAAAATATATATTAAAAAACAAGGCACCAACAAAACCATGTAATGTTATCAAAACCTGTGAATACTATCATGTGGATAAAATAATATAATAGAAGAAAAAACATATAAAAAACAAAGTTTAATTTAAAAAAAATCAAATTTTAAAGGATAAAATAAAAAAAAAACAACTTCTAAAAAAAATAAGCCACCAGGACAAACCTCTCACCTAAATTATGAGATAGTGATAACTTGCTTGAAAAAAAAATTGAAGAAATTAACGAAATTTACTTTTAAAAACGAACAACTTTGAAAGATATAATTGAGAAAGAAAATTTGACTAACCTATTATCTAAGATATAAGGTTGGTACAACTCAGTAAAAAAAAAAAAGTACAACAAACAATAAAGCTAAGGGTTTAATAACCAAATATCAAGTGATGAATTAAAAAAAAAATCAATTTTCAATAAAGGATTGTCATGTTGGAAGGCAACCATGAAAAAAATACCAAAGTAAAATACCCAACTATAAAATAATTTAAAACTAAAAAATACGGACAAATAAATTAAATGTTGCGTGACAAAAAAAATAATTACAAATGATTGAAACAAACTCAATCCAACCTTCAAATCTCGTGACATGGATTATGAGGCTGAATCACAACATAAAAGACAAACCTAAAAAAATTAACCAACCAAACTAATTAAGGTGTAGTCTTGTAAAAATAAATTAAAAAAAGTGATTTAAAAAATATAAATTCCAAAGGAAAACAAATCAAATTTGACACAAAAAAATAAAATAATTCATAAAAGATGAAATTAAAAAACAATTTTAATCAAGAAAATGACAAGAACAATTTAAAATAATAATAAAAAGAATGAATACCATATTAATATAAAAATCAAACATCAATGAATGAAATTAAAAGACAAATTAATTGAATAAGAAATTCAAAACCAAATACATCATAATTAAAAGAACAAGAACCAAATCTAATGAAAAATCAAGGGTAAAGAAATGAAATTAAAAAAAAAACTTAATAAATAATTGAATACCAAATATATTAGAATTAAAATAATAAAAACTAAATCTGATATAAAAATTAACTATTAAAAAATAAAATTAAAAAATAAAATAACTCAATAAATAATTTCAGATTATATACATTACAATAAAAAAAAATAACATAATTCAATATAACAAAAAAAATAACCAACATGTTTTTTTATAAACGGAAAGAAGAAAAAGGAATGGTGGGAAAAACCTGTTGCCAAAACTCTGCCAAGTTTGAAATGGCAACACGCGATTCAAACATTGCCCTGAAAGGTATCTAGAGCGAGTGCACGATTGTTTTTGAAATAAATTTTTATATTAAAATATATGGTAATAATATTTTTTTATTTTTTAAAAATTATTTTTGATATTAAAACATTAAAACAATTCAAAAAATATAAATTATATTTAATTTTAATAAAAATATTTAAAATTTAATAAAATACAGCCCCAAACAGGCTTTTAATGCTGATGCACGTACCACTAAAAAGTTGCAAACATCATCAGCCATTTTTGAATTAAAATAATAATAATTTATCGTATATAAGAATTACAAAAAAAAATTATAGCCAAATACCTAAAGTGCTCTTTTATTCATAGTTAAGAAAAATTATTTTATAAGGGCATTTAAGTATTTGACTTATAAAAATATAAAAAAAAATCCAAAATACTCCGCTAGGATAAAAATATAAAAATACCGAATACCACTCTTTTTAAATGTAATTAGTTAATTACTAATAACTCCTAAAAAAAACCCAGAGTATAAAAAATAATATGACAAACCATCCTGTGAGCCAACACCTCAGAGATTGTGATTTACAATTTTGTTACTAAATTGATAAAACCCATGAGGAAATTTTGATTTTCGAGATGAACAATTATTCAATCTCCTAGATAAGGATAGAATTACTTTCCATTCTTTACAAGTCCTAAATTACTTGTAAATGATGTTCAGTTTTGCATCACACACTATCACAGGATTTATAACTTAACAGACACCAAGCCACTGTTGAACTTGCAAGACAAAGCCATTACATTGCACACACTTGCTAAACAAAAAGACACACATGCCACACCAACACCCTCATACAATCTCCAATCACAGCTTAATCACACACAAACTACATTATAGTCCTTAATTATTACATTATTTTCAGCCAGAACCTTCGATCTCGACAACCCTGACATTAGGCCTGTAACTGGCAACTTCTTCCTTAGGAATAGTAACAGTGAGCACACCATTCACCATATCAGCCTTGACCTGATCCCTTCTAGCATTATCAGGCAACTTAAACTTGCTCATAAACTTACCATCCTGGGTGCTTATTTGAAGCATATTATCATCATCAATGTAAACAAGCACATCTTCTCGGCCAAAATCAGGAAACACGGCTCTAAACACATGGGCTCTTGATGTTTCCCTCCAGTTTACCTGGGTTTGCCTTGAAAATGAAGGAAATGTAGTGGAAAGTACGGAAGGGAATGGAAAGTTTTGAAGCGGGTCCCAAAGGTCTAGTGAAGTGAAGAAATCTCCAGGATCCCATGAGTTTAAAGAGAACGGATTTGTGATTGTGCCATCCTGGTTGCCAATTGGAACTATTGACATGGTTTTTGGTGTATGAATTGCGAGGAGGAAGACGATGGATATGTCTGAAAGTAAAATATGTTCAGCATAAAAGCTAGAAGAGGGTAAAGAGTAAAGACTCCTTTTTGGTACTTTCTGGAAGGGTATGGAAGTGGGCGGGCTTTTGTCTTCTCGAGGTTATGACTTGTGGGTGTGTGCATGTGATGTGGGTGGAGCCTAAAACATCACTGGGTCTTGGACATGATGTCTTATGGGCCCGAGACAATGTTTTTATCGTTGGTTGGAAACATGAATCTTGGAACTTGGTACGGAATTTTTAGAATGTGGACTGCGATTTTGATGTTCTTAACAACTTGATTGGTATGGAATTTTTAGAGTGTGGACTGCGATTTTGATGTTCTTAACAACTTGATTGGTATGGGAGTTTAGTGGTTGTCAATGTGATACCATTGATGGGAGTTTTATAAGAGATGTCCATATTGATAAACTCAAACTTGATTTTATTTTTAAAATCTAATAAATAATTGCTAGTATAAAACCTTAACCAAACCACAAGTTAATAGAGTTGATGAGTTTTAAAATTCAAAATAAATAAGGTTTTTTGATGATTAAATTATGCGTTGATCAAGTGACCATTCAAATAACTTTTTTTCTAGTGTATAGTAAATTATCTTGATGAATGCTTTGGATACCTACAAAAAAAATTATCTTTTTAAGGATTTGAGAAAAAAAAGTAATAAATATACTAGAAAACATTAAATTCTAAAAATAAAGTTGTTTTTGTATTGAATTTATGTCTTTTAAATGTAAAAAGTTAAATTTTTTATATGGATAGTTTAAGAGGTATTTATAATAATTGAACGGGATTGAAAAGTAATGTTAATATAATAACGTTTATGAGAGATATATATCTCACATGCATTAATAAGAGACGAAGAAGTAGATAGACTTCAAACACTAATCGATTTGAAGAATATAGACCATGTTATTAGACTAAAGAGAGAGAAAAAAAAAAGCAAGGCCCAAGAAAACCAGATATATCTCTTAGGATATATCTTTTGGGATTAGGCTTGGGAACCCCGTTTGAGCTCAAAAGAGGGCTAGGCATTCGTCCAGCATTTAGACTCGGGCTGTGCACCCCGAGCTCACAACATGGTGCTGGGAGTGTTCAAGCATCTAGGCTCGAGTGCTCTATTAAACCTAGAAGCTATTGGATATGGGTGCATGACTATTGTGAGCTTTGTGCTAAAAAAAGATACAAATCTAGATATGTGAATATTAATACACTCCGCAATACGCAGGCTTGTAAACAATTCCTTCAAGATTTTCTTAAAGAGGTGTGTAATCGGGGTTCATGACGCAGACATTTTTCAAAATTTGAAAATGTTGCTATTCAGGCAAAGGCCAAATGGGTTTGGAGGAGCAGAAATCTGTGGATAAACTTGTCTCTGAGGTTGACACACGAGGACTCCGGAAATAAAAATACGAAAGAAAAGGAGGGAAGAAGATTAGATTGCCGTGTTTAGGCTAAAGTTAAAAGGAAATAAATAAAACGAATGCTAGCTACAATTATGTCAAGACGAATTTCACGAGCGACAAGTACCCATCAAAGTCTTCTTAGCTTCTTATGTTATTCGAGTCAATTTTGGATCAAGAGTCAAATTAGAGGATGAGTAGATAAAAGCTGACAACTTGTGTCTTATTCTAAAGTGAAAGCATGGAAAATACGCCCATGATTAATTTAATATGAACTTTAAGAAAATATCTTGCCATACCTCAAGTGCGTGCCACCCCCAAAAGAACAAGTCTCAGTTAAAACCTGTGTAAATTATAATTCAATATTTAAAATTCTTAGCATAAATATTGAACACGCATCAATCTTTTTATTCGGGCTAGAACCAGGGGAGTTGCTTTGTAATTTTTGCCTAACCAAAGGAAAATAAACTCGAATTTGTAGTTTTCTGATGGGGCAGGGCAAGGTTTCCGTCTTAAGATTGACATGACAGGTTCTGCATCCCCTCTTGTTTTCGGGTTAACTTAAATATATTTCTACTAATATTTTAAAACTTTAAAATTAATAATTAGATAAGTTTTCAGAGATAATATTTTAAAACTATTATATCATTCAAAGTAATAATTTTTAAAAAATAAATTCAAACTACACTTCTCGAATTAATCTGCATCCTTTTTGACTGATCCTTTTCTTGTGCGGAGGTTGTGATCTACTCTCATTTTCTCTATCAATTTATTTATATATCTTTGGCGTGGGGTAGAAGAAAGTATATATTGGGGCAGGGTGCTAAATTGGACCTTCAAACTACAAGGGTCAAAAGGAATTAAACTATAAAAAATAAGAGAGTATGTATTTTTCAAAATTATTCAATTACGACCATGATTTAAACAACATGATCCAGCAGACTGGATTGAAAATTAAGTCCTTTCTTAATTTAGACCGACACCAATTATTAATTAACTTTTTAAATGATTATCCATTGAATCAATAGTCTGTAATCCATTAGTCAGGCCAATGTTCTTCCTAAAGCTTAAAGATTTGATGAATATGCTCGTCAACCAAACGTCATTACCACTATAAATCTAATCAAAAGTTAATGAACAAAATAGCGTATGGATTTATCATAAAAGTTAACAAAATAGCATATAGATTTATATGTAAATGTGTAATAACTATTTTAATTTAATAACTTAAACTATTAGGTATAGATTTATATGTAAATGTGTAATAACTATTTTAATTTAATAACTTAAACTATTAGGTAATATTCCAAGATATAATTTTTATTATTCTTTAAAGTATTCTTGTAAGTGAAAGTCATTTAAATTTAAAATTTACACAAGTCCATATTATCTTGTATTTGATTTTTATAAAATAAATAGGAGTAATGGGATTCAAACTCATAACCACTTTGTCATTAAAAATATAATACTATATTAAAAAACCATCTCAACTTAATAATTTAAATTATTAAATAAAATTTTAAAATATAATTTTATTACTCTTTAACAATACCATCATCATGAACAACAAAAAGATACACTGTCAATAACAAAAAGATTTAGAGGTCGTTTTGTTAGGTAAGGAGTCTAGACAATTCTCCGAGCGGGGCCAAAAATTTTATATCTACAAAACTAATGTTCGCGGGATTGGAAATTTTTTGATAGTATTGTTATATTTAACGGATTAAACTTGAATTTTTTTAACTAAATATTTAACTTGAATTTTAAAATTAAATTATAAAAAAATTGCTTTTACATAACTTGGTCGATTTTATAAATTAAAAAAATAAATTTAACAATCAGTATAAATATGATTTGGTTTAAAAATATTTTTAACATGGTATTTTTTTTAAAAAAAATATTAAAACAACAACACATTGAATCAATTTAAATTAACTTCCAAACCCGAAACCTAAGTCATGAACTCTATTGAATTTAATAACTTGTTTTTTTAAAAATTATTTTTATTTAATTATATGACAAAACTAAGCACTAACTTAATACCTAAATGTTGTTATAAAATCATGATAATCCTATAAAAAAATAAATTATAATAAATTATAAAACTTAATTTATAATTATTATTATTTTTTTATATTCTTTATTTAATAATATGAAAAAACCTTAGCATCAGCTCATTGTCGTTATGTTTTCTAAGATCATAATAATCTCACATAAAATAAATTATAAATATCAATTTATAATAATTATGTTTTTTTATTTTTTGAGCTATTGTTTGTTAAACAACTTGATAGAAAAAAATAAATGATTATAAAATTAAGTATTAACAAAATATTAATATATATTTTTTTGAAAATAAAGTAATTCTTTATAAAGTAAATTAAAATAAATAACAAAATTTAATTTTAAATAAATTTAATATTAGAAAAAAGAAGAAGAAGAAGTTATAGTAACAAGTGAGGAAGGTAATGGTGATTTCCCCTCCTCTTGCTTTTGTGAATCATACGGTATTAATATGCTGACACCACTTTGGAGGCCATTGTATCGGATCTTAATATGGTGAGGTGAGAGTTTTAAGAAAAGTATTGGCTTCAATTTTCATGGGTCAAACCTCCACTTGTATAAATATTTCAAGTATTGCAACTTGTTAGCCTCTCCCTTTTCATGCACTTCCGCGTTGTCCAAAACTAGCATCGTCTCCTTGCTTCTCCGTAGCAGACAATTGCGCCAGGAATAAAATTTGATCATTAAATTTTTTTTATACATACATAACAAAAGTTTGATGGTGTTCATATATATTTTTTTATCATTTAAAAAGATACATGATATAATAATATGATTGTTCTGGTTAAAAAAACTTACTAACCATATAATTATGGCTGAAATTATTTTTTTTTATGAAATATATTTCATATTAAAAAAATAATTGGAAACAAAATAATTCGTTCAAAACAAAATAGTTCATTCAAGTTTTTTAAATTCTGGCGATGAGGATTGAAATGACTATCAGATACCTAGCATCGGGGTTAAACATGTTTGCCATATCTTAGAAGACCTGTGCATGTAGATCTGCAAACATTAAAATAATTTATTTTTTATGTTTATAAATTTGTTTTTTCTTTAATAGAAATCTTATTTTATGGTTATTAGCGATATAGTTTTTTTAAGTTATTTTTAATATTTTTAAAATATATTTTTAATATTAATACATTAAAATAAATTAAAATTTAAAGCAAAGAAAAAAAAATTAGAATACTTTTTTTTTTGGTTTTTTCTTTTAAAGGAATGATGACTATAGATGACAAAGGGGTAATTATATATCTATCTTGACCACGATTCAGAGTTATAATTGTATTATATAACTATTATTCTAAATCATGATTTTTTATTAAGAATAACAGTTTATATTAAAAAGATGATACAAAATCTATTCTCTTTAAAATCATGATTCTAAATAGCAGTTGGGATAAATTATATTGTTTTTTTAATGTTTTTTTTGAAACGGTATTATTTTCCTAGAGTTTTATTCTAATTGTGTTATTTTTTTTAAAAAATAATCCGATGTCACTGAAACGAAAATCCTTCGATATCACCTCTACTGAGATAGACGGTGATGAAATTTACTGTGCAGGCAAATCATCTTTAACCATGGTTAGCTAGATACTTTTGTTGAAGATGAGTTTGATCATTAACCACTAGAAGGACATCTTCTCTTAATAACTAGGTGACAAACACAAGTACCCAAGAGCTTTTTCCTACATATTGGACAAATTTATTTTTGAAACTAGTAATAATTTCTACTCTAGCAAGAAAACAGTCCTACTCTAGCACCAAGAACAGTGGCCTATCGTGCATACGATCACTGGGTACGCATGCTAGACCTGTAAAGAAAAGCTGGTGTCCTTCGAATTAATACCCTTTCACCGTCATAACTTCTCCCTCTCTCTCATGCATTATTAGGGTCGAATCACCCTACTGTCTACTTCTACAATCAACAATGGGGAGGAAAAGGTGGTCGAATCTATGGCTTCTGTCACCGTCGAGAGGAAGAAGGAAATGGGTCTGTGTGGGTTGATTTGTAGCTTCGGTTGTTAATTAATTAACAATTAATTATGTGAAACCCAACCTTCTATTCTTGTAAATAATCATCCCTGGATCAAGCTTCTCTCCGGTTCTTGCTGGTTCAGATTTACTACTTGTAAGTACCAAAGACCACACAACGGAAACCTTTTCTGTTTCTGACTCTTCAATATTTGCAGGATTTGCATCTGGTTCGCTCGGGTTGGGAAAACAATTCCCCCTCTAGACCCGAAGCTACAAATGAGGCTGAGGTTATCGTGTGGAGCTTTGGTTTTGGAGGTTGGTGAAAGGGGCAGCTGTTGCTGGCGTGTTGGCGATCCTCGCCTGGTTTGGTGGTTGAGAACTTGAGATGGTGGTTTTGTGCTGGTTCTCTCTGACAGGGAAGCCGTGAATGTGAAGGGGAGATCAACGTTCCAGCAGCAGGCGCACTCCTTTAGCACAGTGGGCTTCTGAAGGTTTTTCAGGTCGCGCATGTACTACAATGGTCGTGCATGCAGTGAAAAAGTGAAAAAAAATTTAAAACTATATAGTAGTTAAGAAAGTAAATTTATTGATTGTGATAGTGTGGTGGAAACACTCCGTACACACGTTAAAACCATTATCTAGTGTGGGCAAATCACACCCTCACATCACATCAGTCTGAAAAGCCAGTAGTACAGTTAGTTTTCAATTTCAAAAAACAAGGGGCGCGGTTTCTCCTTTCACACGGAGCTGCACTGTAAACTTCCCGGAAAATCCTTGGCCTCGGAAGGACAGCCAAGAAAAGAAGAACCAATTAGCTCGCTAGCTTGTCACTGATCGGTTGAATCTTGTCCGAGAAATTTAAGGCATCGTGGGACCGACGAGGTGATGGCTACTTGTTGCGCATAGGGAGTCTGTTTCTGTTTTGTATTTCGGAGGAAGGTGATGCGATGGCCAAGATTCAATTCGGATGTGTGATTTCAACAGGTTTGACCAAATATTTGAAACGTGGTTCAATGACTTTTCTTCGTTGTTTAGTTCATTGATGACGTCTTACCTTGTTTAAAACTAATTTAAAGTAAAATAAATAAATAAATAAATTCATTCAAAATCGATTTTTAAAAAAATGTTTCTAGATATTTTAACATTCTAATATTAATAATAAATTTTAAAAAATAAAATAAATATTTATTTTAATATATTAAAAAAAACTTTAAAAAACAATTATTATTATTATAATCAAACAAAAACAGATACTAGATGCATGCCATAGTTGTGTGTTAGACTCCAGGGAACTACGCATGCCAAAACTAAAAATTACATGAAAAATTCTACTTCTTCCGATTCGATTTAAAATTTAAATTTAATGAAAATTCAACTTCTTCTATATTAATTTTTAGATTGGAATGAAAGTAATACAATCTTCACAAAAGAAATAAATTTGATATACATAATTGGTTTTCGATATACAAAAGAAACTACATTATAGATTCATTCTACTGTGCAAGCATGAAAATCCCCTATATTCTTCTGAAAGCGTTGACCATATAATTTTATATTTATCTTAAGTATTCTATTCTTTTTTTTTTTTTAGAAATTAAATATGTTCTTCTTAGTATCAGATTAACCAACTTTAATCGGTTATACGACTGATACCTGATTGATTAAAAAATAATTTGATCGGCTGGTAAAAAAAAACTTTTCAACCTGACTTTTTACTTGAATTTAAATTAAATTATATGAAAATTATGTTATTGTAATCCAATAAATTTAATCGATTTAAAGATAATTTGATTAATTATTAAAAAAATTAGAAAAAAAAAGAAGAGAAAGAGTAAAGAAGAGGGTAATTGAAATATTATCACTGAAGTTACATATTAATCACAAAAAACGTCAAACATGTTAGAATGTCCATTCCAAGCTTTTTCTATCTTTCTTTCTTTCTTTCTTTTGAAGCCCTGCAATAAAAGTGATGTAAACCCGGCGACTATCGAAGTATTATTCAAAGGGGGTCAAAACAAACTTTGTTAATTGGACCAGGAAAAAAAAAAACCAAATTTATTGCAAACGCTAAAGAAAACTTTCTTCACGTGATATTTAGTTAGTCGGAGGTTCACACGGCCGGGTAAATTGATGGATAAAAAACTATATTAAATGGCGTCGTGCCGCGAAGGGGATTGATTCTCCTTTCAGCTGCATCTCTGTAGTCTCGATTTCTGCTCCCTTTACTGTCGAAACCAGACCGTTTTGTGTCCTTTTCCTTTGTTTTTATTCCAAAATAATACTGATCAATACAGCAGCAAAGAACAGAGTGGATGGGGAAGCAGTGGAGGAGTTAAGGGCACAGAGGGAAATAACAAGACCGAATGAAACAAAAGCAGCCATGGACTTCGAAGTTTTGTTTCAGCCAAAAGCGAATGGATTAAACGGAGCGTTTCTTTTTTCCTTTTCTTTTCTTGGTTGTTGGCTAGATTGAGTTTAATCGGGTCATTTTACTCCTTAAAAACGTAGCTAAATCAAGTGGATTTTTTTAAATTAAAGTTTTAGCAAAGTTGAATTAAGAACCCTGATTTTAATTTTGTTTATAGTTTTGAATATGTCACCCTAAAAACTTTCTCATTTATTAGAAAAAAATTATAATCATAATTTTTTAAAAATTTATTTTTAAATTACAATAGCAAAAACTATTATAATATCAACTCCACCTCAAGAGTTTATTGGATATTATAATAATAATAATTATTTTTTAAAGTATTTTAATTTTTTTAAAAAAATATTTTTGAAACAAAATTAAAAAATCTCAACTAACCGGCCGGACCGGACCGGTTTAACATCTATGCTCATTTATATGAGCCAACGAATCTCCTGTCCTCCTCCTATAAATACCCCCTGGCACTTAACATACTCTTCAGCTTCAGCTTTGTTCCTCCTTTCTTCTTACTCTCAACTTCTAAACTCAAAACAAACTGTATCAATCTCGGATCATCATCAACCAAGCAAGCGAACTAGCTTTAGGCAGGAAAGAAAGAGACAGCACAGCAGAGTCTGCAGAGATGTGTTTTGTGTTCTTATGTGACGAAGAAGAGAAGGAGTTAGGCAGGCAACAAGCTTCAGGGTCATGTCCTTACTGCGGAGGTAAAGTACAAGCGGTGGATTTTGAAGGCCGGTGGAGGTTCTGTTTCTTGCCCATATGCTACAAGATGAAGAGAAAATATTTTTGTACTTTATGTTCCAGGCGGCTGGAATTATCTCCTAATAGCTGATTCCTAGATGTCTTCTTTATCTTGCATTTCTTTCTTTGCTTCTTTTTTGTTTGTTAATATTTTTTTTCATGCCTTTCGTTATTATGCTGTGAAGAGAGGGATGGTTTCTTCATATGATTAAATGTTTATTATGGCACCTTTATTAAGTGGTTATGGAGGTTCTGTGTTCCTTGCGTTGATCTACAGACCTTTGTTTTTCTCCACGAGAAAGAAAGAAAATCTGAAATGGGTTTCTTCTTCGTTGGGTCGAGGGGAAATGGGATGTTCGAAACATCTTGTGGGACGTTCTATCTCTTTGATTTCTTAGATTAACTCCTACAAAGGGTCTATGCTATGATTAGAGCAGGCTGCTACTTGGATAAAGAATTGATATTTGATAGAAAACCCAGCTTTAGATTAACACAGTTTCTGTCGAGGAAAAGAAAAAGGATTGATGAAGTTTTGGATTGGGATACGAGGGGCTAAATGTGTAATTGCGTGCACTCTACCAAATATACATATAATATGTCTTCTGTTTGCTTTTTCTTTCTCCTGGTTTGATATAGGACTGTATGCGTGTGTTCCGCGATGTTGTGCTGCAGGTGAGATCGAGTTATTTCAACACAGAAAAATAATGCTTATATGACAATGATATGAGACAAACCAAAACAGGATCCCAGAAATGAGACAGAAGCAGACTGCAGAAAAAATTTATAAAATTTAATATCTAATAATTTAATGTTAAAATAAATACAATTTTTTTTTTAAAAATACAATATATATATAAAAAAAGAAGCTGTAGTAAACTCAAGCATAAACCCACAATTCATGATATAGAAAAGAGAATTTTAAGAAAAGAATTATTAACAAAAACAAAGTTTCAATATAACAAAAAGTTGAGAAAAAAAATATACAAATGAACTTGGGTTATTATGATTAACCCTTTTTAAATAACAAAACTAAGGGTAAAATAATAAAATTAACAAAAATTATTAAAAAAAAAATCGAGTCTATTCAGGTTAACTTAACTAATCTTCATTTTCATTTATCACATGAGACTAAAATTAAAAAAAAAATTAAATTTTCAAAAAAATTATCTAGTAAAAAGAACCAAAGTTAAAATTAAAAAAAAAAACTTAATAAAAAAATACAAGATAATTATGAAATTTTTGATGGGTTTGCTTAACTAACCTATTAAAAAGAAAAGTTAAAAATTATATTGCTCAAGTGCCAATAATTTAAGGATAAATGATGAAATTATATATAAAAAAATTATTTAAAAAATTGAAAGAAAATTCAAGTTAACCATGATTAACTTGACTAGTTTATTATCCAAGATATGAGATCGGAATAATACAACAAAAATAAAAGTTGAATAAACTATGAAGTTAAGAGCTTAATAATAAAATATTAAATTATAAATTTTTAAAAAATAATTAATTTTCAAGAAAAGATTGCCTCATTCAAAAGCAGCCACGAAAAAAATAACAAAATAAGATATTTAACTATAAAACAATTAAAATTCCAAGCAATGCAGACTAAATATAATATAAAAATAAAATGAAAGAAAATAATTATGAGCTAAATTGAAAAAAAAACTTTAAAAAATAAAAAACTAAATGAAAACATGATGAAAAAAACTAGATATAAAATCAAATAAAATAATTATGTTTTTTTTTACACAAAAATCTATTTTATAGTAATTTTAATAAAACATATATTTTTTCAAATTTATATTTTTAAAATCATAACAAATGGAATGCACCGCCCTGCGCCTCTAGAATAGCGCATGAAATGTTGACATACGGATACATGAACAACATATGTCAACCTCTTTAATTAATTTATTAATATTTTAATCATTAAAATCATTAAACATGATCCAAGAGCATTTGAATATTACAGAAAAAACAATTTGTAAAGACAAAAACACCCTTCTAAGTGATTCTTATTTTTTAAAGCCAAAAGTTATATGTTATTTTATCATGCGAAAATTGTGTAAAGACAAGCAAAAAAAACCCCTTTACAAGGTAAATATTTTTTAGCTTTAAAGGTTCAATCATTAATTAACTATACAAATAAATGTGAAAGTAAACAAAACCCTTGCACAAAAGGTCAATTTTTTAGTCTTTAAGGTCAATATGAGTATTTTTACTGTGTATTTTCAAAAATAAATGACTAAATTGTGCTGATCAATTACAAACAATATTTGAATCCCTATAAAAGATGACTTTACCTTATTTTCAAGGAAGTTGTTAAGTGCAATAAAGGACAAAATAACTAATATATTATCTCAATCCATAGTATTTCTCCTCACAATACATAGTGAATAGCTGAGCCCTTTTAGCTTTTTTTTTTTTGTAATTAACTTGTATATTTTGTCTGAATAATTAAATAGCTTATGTATTTAACATTGAGCATCCCAATTAATTGCATTTTAAATCTTAGTTTGTATAAACTAAAATAATTTGATTTTCATTTATAGAGACATGCTTTTTTTTTTACACAAAAATCTATCTTATAGTAATTTTAATAAAACATATATATTTTTTAAAATTTATATTTTTAAAACCATAACAAATGGTTTTTTTCTTAAATATATAATTTTTTTAATAGCAATCCTAAACGCAATATCAAATTCAAACTTAAATTCTTAAACTACTTAACTCTGGGGCCATGTTAAATCAAACAAATGTGAGAATGTATTAAATTACAAAAATGTGAGAATGTATGTATATTATGTTCATAACAATAGAAAGCTAAATAATTTAATTATCGATTTCTTAATTTTATTTCATGAGGAAAGTAGAGTTTTTCAGGAGACAAGGAAATAATTACATTAAATAAGCCAGTAAATATTGAAACACAACCATGTCTGTGTGTGTTCAGGTTGTTAAAGTAAAAATAAAAATACATTGTTGTGGTGAAACCTGAAGCAATAATGAAGAATATTATACAATAAAAAAACTCATAGATTTAACATAGTTCAATAATATATCTATATTTATACAAGCGACAAGCTTTATTTCATTATATATCAAATAAAATTACAAAATATGTATTTATAGCAAACCCTAGTTGTCCTAGAAATATTAGTAATTTCCAATAATTTTCGCTTCATCCTGGTATTTATTTACGAGCCACAAACTACAATAAGTGTCTTTTTTGGACACCTTAATAACTCTCCCCCCGCCCCCCACTCCCCCTACCCCCTTCAAAGTGACTATTTTGAGACAGGAAATTGAAGTCTAAACACTCTCAACTTTCATAATGTAATTGTTACATACCATGTACTCAAATCTAAAATACTATTGTCTATGAATTAATTTTAAGTATGATAACAGGAATTTTATCTGAATTTTCACCAAGCAATAGCCCTTTGTTCATCATTAAAAGTTATAACGAACTTGAAAGATCATTGACCCAAAATTAATTTCTTCTGTCTTGATCATGTCATGTCCTGTACATAACTGGAAAACTCAGTTACATTTTACTTGAATAAAATAGTAAAAAGGAATTTGTAAATTCAAATTCAATGACAACCAAAGTATTGTAGTTTGCTTTACCATTAAAGAAGCAGACAAGGCTGCAGATTGGATAGCCAGAACATCTAAACTCTTTCTTTGCCTGGTTGATATCGGGTGTGGAGGATCACTTAAAGCCTTCGTCGTATCTTATATCTGCTTTCCTTATGTGGAAATCTTTATCGATCCCCCCAGAAAAATCAATCTTTAATGGCTAATAACATGATGCCGATGTTCTGAGTATCAGATTTTCTCGTTGATGTACCAGCAGAATCCACCCAGCATACAAAAGGCAAAGGGTTGTCATATTGTGTTCCTCGCGAAAGATTTTGTTGGTGTTATTGTAAAGTAAAAAAGGTGACCCTCCCTTTGCTTCTTTTACAAAAAGAAAGGAAATGACATCTAACTATTTCCATCACCATGAGAATATTAAGAGAGAGAGAGAGAAGAAGAAGAAAAGGAAGAAGAAAAATTGCTATAAAATGATAGCAAAAGTATTAACCAAGCAAATATTCAATTTATTGTTGGCCGGCCACCGGATATTGGTGATCACATGGTGACTGTTGCAGCGAAACCAAATGGTTATTAATTAACATTTTCCCTCGATTCATCTCCTTTTCTTGTTTAAGCTAGCCTATGTTTCACGTACATTAGAATTTTTCCCTCTTTTACAAGGTCTTTAGATCTTAGTAAATAAAAAAACCCCACATCTATAAGGTCACTAATTTCAGCCTAAAAAATTTATATGCGTTGATTATTATTATATATGTAAATGATATAGGAAACAAATTGATGCGATCCATAAATGCTATAAGGAGTGTAGAAGCATATGCAATTGAAGATATGGTAAAGAACACATTTCAAAGACATGCAATAATTAAGCTCCATGACTTCAACTTGATATCACCATCAAAAGCTTTAATTTATCCTTCAATCATATGATATGAGCTGAACACAGCCTTTGTCTTTTCACCGAGAAAGGAAGAGAGAGGGACATATTGGCTGGAGAGCATATCCCCGGCCCCCTCCCCGTGTCTCTGATTCATAAAACAGCCTTTCTCTTTTCACCGAGAAAGGAAGAGAGAGGGACATATTGGCTGGCGAGCATATCCCTGGCCTCCTCCCCGTGTCTCTGATTCATAAAACAGCCTTTCTCTTTTCACTGAGAAGAGGGAGGTTGAATCTCAACCACATGCATTGTTTCAGGTTTGGCGTCTTCCTTCTCAGTGAAAAGAGAAGGCTGCAGCTCCAACCTCACACTTGTTGGCGGACAGGAAACCTAGCAATATTCGTTTGTTGCATGTGATCAGAGCATATTAATTTTATTGGAAAAGCCAACTCTTCTCACGGCAGCGATTAGAGCTATCTAGATTCCCCATCAACCAAATATTATGGCTGTCCATGAAGAACCATAGGGCATTAAGAAGTTCAACGAAGATTGATCGTCTGCAGTACCAACCATTGACAAATTTAGATTTATATCGACAAACATATATAAAGTTTCTTTCCCTCAGCCCTAGAAGGTACTGGTGGGATTCAGGGATAGATCAGAAGGGCTAGTTCCATCGTGTATCCTGAGGTCTATTTAGTCTCTCTCTGAACCAAATAAAAAAGAAAAATCACAAATTGCAATTTTATAGGGAGAAAAAACACTCTGATCTTTGTGTTCCCTTTGAAAGGTTAATTTGTTTTTGCCACTCTAGAGACTATAACTCGTATGAAAAGGCAGAAGATGATATATCATAATAGGAAGACAAACTGGAGAGGAAATCAATGCCATGAAGATTGGACCACACCACCAAATAAATGTCTGCATGTGTTCCACTTTGCAAAGGCAGAAGATGACCAATAAATTTTACACACGGGTTCTGTATCCTCTGCAAAAGTCCTACTTCTTGCCTCGTCAAGTCCCATGCATCGATTGCTTCTAATGTGACGAGCTCGGCCCCGTTGGGCCTACTAGTTGGAGTTTATATGAAAATAGCAAGTAGTGCTCGTTCCATTTGGATATAAAATTGTTGCATTTTTGGACCCTTTTTCTCAGACTTGATAAAGAAGATCTGGAGAACTGTTTTTAAGTTCTTGCTGTGTTCAAAGAAACCAAAAAACGAGCGAATAAAATGATGCCAGCATCTGACTTTTTTAAAAAACTGTGTTGCATCTGCTTTTATATAATAATTGTACTAAATATCAAGCATCGTTTGTCGTTTCTGAGCTTCGGGCTCATTTGAAACAAATTGAGCTCTAATTCGTTGTGAGTTGTTTGATGTACATAAACCATAAGAAATATATTTGGTCTGGGCGCCATTGATATCCATATTTGATTCTTGTTGCTTGACAAGATTGTGTAGTAAGCAGCTAGCTAGATTGCGTACATGCACTCAATATTTGAGAATCTAAAAAATGGAGGGAGGATAATGTATAGTAACTAATTCTGTTTGGGATTTAATGCTGCCCATGTTATCTGGTACCGATCTACAGATTTCGACTAACAAGGAAAGAACATATTTTGTTGCTGAATCCACACTGATTTGTAATGCATTTTCCTATCATATGTCAAATATTATACTGTTCATAGTATTTCTCCTTCTAAACAGCATGTTGTTTCTTGAAAAAATTGAACTGTTTGGGAGGGTATTTGGGAATCTGATTGTTGTTGCTTTTTAAAGTACTTTTCACACAAAAAACATGTTAATAATATTTTTATTTTTGAGATTAGCACACATCAAAATAATTTGAAAATATCAAAAACATATTAATTTAAAGAAAAAAATTTCAAATTTTTTCAAAAATACTTTTAAAAAACACTCCCAAATAGCCTCTGCTCACCGGTTCCCCCACGACGTCATTCTTGTGTTTTCTGTATATCCTGGAATAAAATGTTTAGCGTAGTAGTTTGGTATTATTTGTTTAAAAATATATTAAAATAATATTTTTTAAAAAATTATTTTTAATGTTAAATATAAAAAAATATTTGTTTGAAAGAAAAAAAATATTAAATTAATTTGTTTTAAAAAAGACTTTTAAAACATAAATGCAATCAAAATCTTACACTAAAAAATAAGATTCATCCGTCCACGAAATTTATTTCATTTGTAAATTTCAAGAGTTAGCTTTAGAAGAAACTGTTCGTTTTCTTAATTTATTTTTTTTAAAAAAAACTTAGGGTCATTAACTTGAATGGACGGAAACACAAATAAAAAAAATAACAAGCAAGAAAAATCAGAGCTTTGACATAATAGGATTCTCACACAAAAAACCTTAATTTGTAGTTTTAATTCTAAAATATATTTCTAATATAGTTTTACAACTTCTAAATTCAACTTTTACAAAGTAGGAAAAGCAAATACAACGTACGGTGCAAAACCGTGTTATCAAAAATTTTTGGAAGAGTTTAACATGATTCGGTAGGTGGATTCTTGACTCATTCTGGATGGAGTTTTGTAGTTGAGGCACTTCAACATGCCAGAGCTATTAATACTCTCGCCATTCTTTCCTGACCAAGGGGTAAATGCAAGGGTTTTGGAAGAGAAGAAAAAAAGTATTCAATACCAAGAAATGAGGAGAAGATTTATTTTATGAGGGATTTAGTAGCTGAATCCTTGAGATTGGTGTCAAAGATCGTCAAGACAAGTACGTGGACCAACTTTTGAGCCATCTCAGAAACCATGGACTTATCAAGAAAATCAAGGAAATTAAATGACAAGCATAAAATAAAAGCATAGCAGTAAAATCATACATACCAACAACTTACATTGATCTCTAATTAACTAAAGGTCATTATAACCATTGTTGATTCATATCAGGAATTAATGAATAATACATATAATTACTTCTTTTCTGATCATCTCCGTTGCCTTCAAGTTTCACTCAAGTGAAGAGTCAATCTTGTGAACTGATCTGGAGAAGGCAAGAACATCATCAGGATCTTTAACATCAACCTGCTTGTTTTCTTTAGGACCAACTGTATCACTGCTATTACTAATTATTGATTCACGTATCAAAATCTTTGCCATTGGATCATCAACACCCTTTGTAGATGAACCTTTCTTCTCTTCTGTCACTTCCTTCTCTAATTGCGCTTTTCTCTCTTTCTTTGTCTCCATACTCTTACACTGCCTCTAGTTTTCCTACTGCTACTTTTTTCTCCTTTTTTTGACCTCATTTTTAGTTAAAATACAGATGCAAGAAATGTGGGGTTGCAGTGCTTTTACGCGTGGCTGTTGTTAAACAGCGAGGGGTGGCTGCTCTTACATGCAAAGAAGCAGAACAATACACGTATGGCCTCTATATTTAGTGAATGTCAATGTAATAAAATGATCTTAACTGGCTGTAAATCACCCTTGATATGTGGGATTTTCTATGAGCTTTTACGAATCAAAGTTATACACACACACCAATGCTATCTCATGATTGAGAAATATTCATAAAAATTTGTCTCTCTACTTGAATTCAACTTTAACAATAAGAAAATTAGTGTCAATGAGCTCTAAACTTAATAGTATCACTTTCTTTTAGAAGGAATTTGCATCTCTAACAAAAGAAAACTATAGAAGCCAGCCTGAATTATACATCCAAAACAGGTTTTGGCAGCTTACAAGCTCAATTCCACCCTGCATGAAATTTGAAAGCCATCTGTCTAAGTATCACACCAATATTGTGTACAGAGCCGGTCTAGAGGAGGCATCAGTACACGGAAGGGTGGGTAATCAAGTACTGCGTCAAACTTGGTAGAACAGGAGTTACATGTGGGCATTCCATTCTTATCGTTGTTGGTGTAGAGCAAGAGGATGGTGTGGCACTGGTGATGTGGGGACAACAGGGTAGTGTCCTTTCTTGTAATCTGAAGAATTGGACTTGGAGGGTTCATAATCACTTGATGCCAAGAAACAGCACAGAAGTAAGCAAATTTAGAAGGTATTGTGCTCCTTCGTACATTGAAAGCCTTTTTGGCTTTTGACAGTTCCTTCCATGCTTTGTATTTTGTAAACTTGATATTGTGTCTTATCGTAGTGGTGTCCCTTGTGTTTCCCAAAACCATCCAGTCCTGTTGAAAAGCATGCTCCTATATCAGCATATTTCTTGAGGTGGGTTTGCATTTGCTGCTGCCACGGTGCTTGCTCATAATATATGCACATTGTAGTTATTACATTAGAGAATCCCTAATACTAGTACTCCAAACCTGCTATTCCATATCAAATTGGGTCCTGGGAATTCGGGTTAAATTTGTTACCAGGTTGCTGCTGAATATATTCCCTTCAGTAGGCACGATTGCCTAAATTTCGTACAAAATGGTGGCACTATGTTGATTTCAGTATCTATTCTTGCTATCACTGAGACATGCAGCAAACTACGATCAGGTCAATGGTCTATATTGCACAAGTAGGATGGATGAAAGGAAAAACAAAGCATTGCCTCAGGGGTTTTGTATAAAACTGGTGCTTAATAAAGCAAAAATTCAGAAACAAGCTAACAAAACTTCTATTGAAAACCGAGTGGTAGATTAAACATATCTCATGGTCAAATGACCACCACCCTGTCAACTGGAGTAGTTCTATCATTAAACTTAACCAATGTCTGATTACTTTTGATTGACAAAAATACGACCACATCAAACTTGAACAATGTCTCATCAAAACCTAGTTCATCCTCCTGATCAACTCATTGATGTAATCTTCACGGTTTCCAGCATCACCTCCTTCAACATAATGGTTTCTCTTTTTCTTCAAACCTCCGAGGGGTGCCTTGAGCTGGAAAGGCCACAGGAAGTTGTTTGCCTCCTTGAAATGTGGTCCAACAGTTATGATTTCATGTATGAGATCCTCCATGCAGATTATTCCGTGCTTGCCCAATCCCTGCAGTAAAAAGGAAACATGCTCACTAATAACATAAACAGTTTCTGGCAATGCCATTGATAACTCGAACAGTGTTCAAACTACATACCTGTTCAACGATTGAATTATCAGTCAAGGGAATTCGCTGTTGGTTCAGTTTCCCATAGCCCCTCTTGTAAATCAATTCTTTAACACTCTTTAAATTGGGATACCTAGATCCATTTAACACCAGTCATGAAATTTAGCAGATTAAGAAGAACAGGAAGTAAACAGTTTAGAATCATTATGAAAACATACCCAAAAGTCACATAAGGCTCAACCCTGTGAAGCATATTCACAGTTGCTTTGTTTACTTTCAGGAATACTCCGTTAAATATCTGCAAACAGAACACCAGGCAATGTGATTAATCAAACATGATCCATGTCAATTTCTCACCAAAAAGAAACAGTTTCTCATGAGATGATGGCACTAGTACCTAGGCCATTTTATCTCCAGGAAAAAAGAACATGCACAAATTAAAACATTGAAAAGTTGCTCATGGCAAACAACTGAAACCTAAAGGAATCCTTTAGAATTATAACTGTGACCGGTACACACATTTTCACATCGTTATAAAAGACCTCATTATCAATGTCCTTGAACTTCCTAAACTGAGATCTTAATTGTGGAGAAGTTTGAACACACCATCACCTATCAAAAAACACATAAAACTACAAATTGTATGAAACAAACAAATATTCCTAAATAAACTGAGCTAGCATAATTGCAAAAGCTAAAAGAAAGATGCGCGTAGACACATTTCATATTCTAGTTGATGTTTTCATGAATTTGTTTAGTAAATATTTTGAAGAAACCAAAAACACAGAGTGAAACAAATGCCTCAGCCGCTCAACCTATCAGCCTCAGGTTTAAGGCACCGTCCACTACTAAAATGCAACACTTAGCAGTTCACTTTAATGAAAATAAATACTGACAACAATTATAGACAAGCCATATTATGGAATCAAGGAATTTACTGGAATAGAAATGAAGCATCACCTGTCTTAAACGCAGAAGCTGCAGGATGGATCTTGTCTTTGGGTGCATGGCATTGATACTGAAAGTCATAAAATCCACATTAAACAAATGCGCCATTAAAATGAGAACTACAAGTTAAAGTTTATACAACAGTCTTACCCACGGATCCTGACGATAAACAACAGCTTAGCTTCTGGATTGACATAGAACCCTCCCTTGAGTCTTGCTTCACGCTTCAGCCTAATAAGCTCCTTTTGCTGATCAAGACAAAAAAAAAAACACATTTTAAACAGTCAGGATTCATATTACTACCAAAACATCACAAATTCCATTAATAAATAAACACACAAATGATCATATGATGTGTTATACTACCTCCTCATCATATTGCTGGGCATACTGCTTAGCCCTGCTGTAAATCAACTTGCGATTTTCAGCATTTTTCTTCTTTATAGCTAGCTTCTCTTCCTTCTTAGCCAAAGCCCATTCCTCATTCCTTTTCTGCTTTTTGAACACAGACTCTGGTACCGCTACCTTAACTTCTTCCCCACCCATCTCTCTCTATTCACGAAATAATCATCGAAAATCAACCAAAAATCAATATGCTACCGCTCTAAAAACAAAGCATTACCCCAAACTAGATGGGAGCAATAGATCAATTTCTGCATTTCGAGCAGAAACTACAAATACCCGTTACATCTAAATCTAAACTGAGCAGACCACCTAAAATTACAGCAAGGAAAGAAGACAATTTTCTAGCTTTTTAAGCTTCTAAACCCAACAGAATAGCTTCAAAATTGATTAACTAAGACAAATGTTCAACACTAGTATCAACAGCCAATTATTTCAAAATCAAAGAAAAAGAAACCCTTTTAAAATGACATAAAAAAGGTAGATTCTTGATGTTTGTTTTAGCAAAATGAGAAGAAAAGTTTCTAGCTTTTTTAGCTTCAAAATCCAACAGAAGTGATTACAGAATTTCTTAAGCAAAACGATTAACAGCAAAAGAGATATGATAAAGCTCTGAGCAGAAAGAATGAGGATTGATTGAGAGATTTACTTGTTTGGCTTGCTGGTAGCGACTGCGATCTGCAAAGACAGAAGAGGTAGCTTCGCGGTTCTGAAGCAAAATATACGTGCGCGGAGGATTAGGGTTTCTTAGCAAGGTCGATTTTTGTATGGGCCTTGTCGGGTAAGTTGCAACCCTTGAGAATTGAGATCATGTGGCCCTAAGTTGGAGTAGCCCAACATTAATCTAAGTATATTTTCATTTTGTTCTTTTTCTAGCTTTTTCAACAAGATTATTATTTAAGAGCAAATAAAAAACTATTTTTTTTAAATCAATAATCTATTTAAAATTAAGGTAACATGGAAAATATGTATAATAATCCATATAAAATTATTTTATTAAACGTAAGGCATTTATATTTTTCTATTAGTGGGCTATTAAATTATTGAGTCAAGAAAATGTTTTTTTCCCACGTTTGTATTTATTTGTAAAGTTTTAAGAAATTTTATGTTGTTGCTGTTTGAATACAGATAATCTGATGTACTGATGTATAACAATTGTGAATTTAATAAGAAAAAATGATGTGGTATTTTCTTTTTTTAAAAAAGAAATTACTGTTGTATTTGTTGAAAAAATATGTTTTAAAATAAGGTTAATGGAAAAGTAAGGTACATTCACCTTTTATTTTTTAGGTAAAAACTTTGTTAGAAATTGTTCTTCAATATAAGCTCTTTAACATAAAATATTAATATAATTAAAATAAATTATTGATAAAATAAAAAATTGATATTAAAAACTCTTAATTGATATATTTTGAAAAAATTCAAAACCTTTAAAAACTTTTACCTCATGTAAGATTCTTGTTCGTATAGTGAAAATATCAGAGGTTAAAATTTCAAATAGAACATAACCTTTTAGAGGGAGAGATCTTAAGCAGACTAGGCTTTGAACTTAAACTTCTAACTTCTCAACTCTTAAAAGTTTAGGTTTGCTATAAAATAAATTTTTTGAATGTAGCAAATTATTTTTTATTAATTAATTTTGAATTTGGGTATGATCCATGAAAATTATTTATTTCATGTTATTCTCTTGCCCAACCATAATCTAAGTCATAAATTTAACAAGCTAACCCTAATCAATTCAAGATATTGTCTTTACAATAATTTTTTAAAAACTATGCTAAATTTTTATTAGTTTTTTGAGTTATTTTTTAAACTATCAAATTAATTAAGTTATATTAAATCAACTTAATATAATTTAATCTGAAACATACTATCACAAGTAATTAAAGCTTGATTTTAAAATAATAATAAAATTTTGTCTAAAAAATAAACATTCTCATAAAAAATTCTAGAAAAAACTCAATATATTAATAAGAGACCGTTTGGAAACATGATTTAATTTATGTTCCCAAAAATTTAACATTTGTTTTTATTTAAAATTCAAGATGTTGTCTTTACAATATATTTTTAAAAACTATGCTAAATTTTTATTAGTTCTCCGAGTTATTTTTGAAACTATCAAATTAATTAAATCATATTAAATCAACTTAATATAATTTAATCTGAAACATACTCTCATAAATAATTAAAGTTTGATTTTAAAATAATAATAAAATTTTATCTAAAAAATAAACATTCTCATAAAAAATTCTAGAAAAAACTCAATATATTAATAAGAAACTGTTTGGGAACATGATTTAATTCATGTTCCCAAAAATTTTAAAATTTGTTTTTATTTAAAATTAATATCTTGTTAGTATTTTTTTTTTATAATTTTGATACTCTAATATAAAAAATATTTTTTAAAAATAAAAAATATTATTTTAATATATTTTTAAATAAAAAAATATTTGAAAAATTAATAACAACGACAATTCCAATCTAACTCTAACACAGAGGGTTTTGGTTCGAGAGATGTTTTTTGTTTTACCCTTATTTTAAATTGTCCAGTTTTATCCAGCGGCTCTAAAGTCCTAGCATCAATGCCAAACCAAACCCGCTGCCTAAAACCCTTCTGTCCGTTTAGTTTATTAACCTCTCCCTCTCTCTGACCCAGGTAGTTTCTTCCTTTCCCTGTATAAAACACACAAAACCCTAGCTATCCATCTTTCTCTTTATGTCCAAAACCCCAGTTGCCAACACAGTGAACATAAACCCTAATCTCTTATCATTTAAGCCTCGCCAAGTACTGTTGCTCTCTAACAGACCACCAATCATGAAACAAGAAAACAACACCGAATCTCAAACTTTGAAGCCTGAACAGAAGACAATTTTGCTTCACTCTATAGCTAATTATCTTGAAAACACTGGGTTTTCTAAAACATTAAAGAAATTCAAATCAGAAGCCAAATTTGAGGTATACAAAACAAATTTACTCACTCTCTCTTTCTCTCTTGGCTTATCAAATTATGCAAGTTTAGTCACAGAGATAAAATGATTGGATTTTTGTTTGTGGTTTGAGTTGAATTTGTGTTTATACAAATGGGTTTTGTGGATTTGGTTTGATGTTAATGTATTGGGTGTATATGAGATGATCGAGGTAAATGAAGCCTAATGCGATTATGTGTCTGTGCTGTGTTGTGGCTTTTTGGGTGTTCTTTGTTTGTTTATTTGATTTTTTTTTGGTTGTCTTGTGATCTTTGTGCAGAAAGATGATTTGGGTTGTGGTTCCTTGATTGATTTGGAGGAGGTGTTTTGCAAGTTTTTGAAGACCAGGTAGGATGATTTTAAAATCACTGTTTTTATTTTTGGTAATTCTCGTGTTAACAAGATGAATCTCTATAATGGAGCTATATACTGTACGAAGGGATTTTTTTTTATCGATAACCATAAGGCTATAAGATGGTGTTATTTGATATAAAAACAATGCACAAACTTTCTGTCAGCCGTTAAGAATGAATGTGTTTCACACATTTCCCTGAATTTAAGTTTTGTTTTGTTTTTTTTGTTTTTTTATTGAAGTGTCAAATTTGAATGAGCATTCTCAAATTGCATGACTTCCTCCATTTTTGCAGTGACGGTACCTGCAAAAAGCTAGAGAGCAGCCAGGTGCAAGGTGTGTTTAATTAATGAAATTGCTTGTCAGTTGGCAACTGAATCATCATTCTCTACGTTGTTAGTAGAATGTTCTTATATGATAGATGTTGATACTAGCTCATAGTCTAGTTCTATTTAACTGCAGATATACAGACGAATGGCTTTACTAAAAAGAAAAAGAAGAGTGCTACTGATCCCATAAACAAAAAACTGGGAACTGCTGATAAAGTTAACAATTCTGAGAGCGTTGAAGAGATTTTAACAAATGATACAGTGTCTGCTGAAGTAAAGTCTAAAGAGAACAAGAAAAAGAAAAAGAACTCTCATTCTCATGGACAAGAGGAACAAGAAAATACCAAAGCTTTGAAGGAACCTGCTGATAATGTTGCTGGTGAATCTCCTGATAAGAAACGCAAGGACAAAAAGAAGAAGAAAAGCAACATGGAATCTGAGTCTCAAGTTGATAATGTTGGACACCAGTCATTGGACCCTGTGGCAACAGAAGAAAAATCTAATGATGTGGCATCTTCAGAGGGAAATAAAGCAACTGTTTCTGAGACAGAGAATAAACCAAAGGATAAGAAGAAAAAGAAAAACAAGCTTTCTGATGCTGATGCTGATGCTGACAGTAATGACAACAAGAATGTCAAATACGAAGAAAGGAAGAAAAAGAAGGATATTGTTGTTTCTGAAAATATGTCTGTTGAGACAGTTGATGAAGGGAAATCAAATAATGTAGATTCTGAAAAAGATGATTCTAAGAACTCAAAGAAGGATGTAAATGTCAAAGAGAATAAAAGTTCCAAGAAGAGGAAAAGATTGCCTTCTGAAGATGATGCCCCTCAACCTGCTGATGAAAAAGCAGTTGAAGATTCTAAACGCAGAAAGATGGAAAGTTCAGAAGAACCAAAGGAAAATGGCCAGGCAAATCGAAACCTTGAGGAAAATGGAGAGAAATCATCATTGCAGAAATCAATGATGAAGGAAAAGAATGGTTCAGTTGAGGTAGGGTTTTGAACGCTCTAACTTGGGGAAGCTTGTTACTTTCAACTGTAAATTCCGAAGCTGAATTCCCTTTAAAATTCCAAATAAAAGCATGTTCAAATTGTTCCTGTGCTATAAGTTTATCAGGTTTCCTGTATACATGTGCTTAAAACCTATTTGTCCATGTGGTGGAGCCAAAACCTTAAGTATTTATTTCTAACCAGGCTTTGAGCAACTACTGATTTTTCACGAAGATTAATCTACCAGCTCTTCAAACACTCATTGTTATGAGCAAAGCTCTTTTGTTAAAATTCATGATAGCTGTTCTATACCAGCATGAATAATTCTGTTCAAGTGTATTATTGATTTTATGTGTGTATTCTTAGACTGGAATTATGTTATTGCAGCTGAAGACTGTTAAGCATTTTCAAAGAGTAAAAGTTGATGAGGTGGTGTTCTCTGATGAGAGGCTTAAAGATAATTCATACTGGGCAAAGGTTTGACAAGTTTTCGATATATGTTTTTAGTTTTTTGGTCCTTCATTGGTTTATTTTCTTTAATATTTTCCATAAATTCTCTGTAGGATGGTGCCGAGGATGGTTATGGTGCAAAAGCACAAGATGTTCTTGGGCAAGTTAGAGGAAGGTACATTTTGTAGTTATGGCATTTCTATTTCTTTAGTTTCAGATGTGCAAACAAAATGTTGGTCCTGCTATCTTGTTGTCATTCTTTCTACCAGTGGAACCATATCAATAAATTTATTGGCGAGTTAATGATCTGATCTAAACTGCTGACTTGGCTATTCTAATTCTAACTCTAGACTTTCTTCAGTTTAGGAACCTCTTTTCTTCCAGTAGTTTTAACTTTCAGCAAGTTTTATGTATGTAATACTGATCCAAGCATTGCTGTTAAAAGGAAGGGAAGTAAAAGCTGAATCTTGTGGTTACTAGTGTAATCTAGGATGTTTAAAGAATCAAGGGTTTTGGTTTTTGTTGGTCATTTTATCATCTTCTGTTTTTTGAGGAAAATTTTGTCAGCAAGATTGAAATTGTAAAAAGGTAACTGGTATAGGCCTTCAATATTTTGGAGTTACGAAAATTTTCTTACTGAACTATCTCTTACTCGCTCTCAGGGATTTTAGGCATGAAAAAACGAAGAAGAAGCGTGGGACATACAGAGGAGGGCAGATTGATTTGCAATCCCACTCAATTAAGTTCAATTACTCAGATGAAGATTGATCGGCGGTGACATCTTCGTGTGATGAATCTTGATTTTTGGTCCTGTTACATTTTTACTTGCATGTGCTAAGCACAGCTTTTCATTCATCAATGTGGCAATTTGTGATTTGTACTTTTAGCAAACTTTTGACAATTTTGCCTTCCCGTTTCTTCCTTAATTTGAGTCAACTAAAGAATGGAAGCCATCTATTCTGTTTAGCTTCTCACAGCTAGTTGAGGTTTCCTTTAGTGTATTATACGTTGGGTCTAAAATGGGGAAAATCAGAATCAAATTTCGAGGCAAAAATCTCCTTAAATGTATTATACTTAAGGATACCTGCATCTCAATTTGTGCAAGTATCCTTAAGTACACTTACAGAAAAGAAGTCTGTTGCCAGACTGAAAAACGCAGTTGAGACAAGAATCAGGCTGTCAAAGCTCTAAAAGAACCAATTTGGAGCTGTCGGCAATAAAATAATAATAATAAAAAAGTTTTGCTCCGGGCCAAGTTCTGAGAAGAGAAAATGGCAACTCCTGAGTTCAAGCTGGAATTGTCAGGACTGATAGTGAAAATATCAATCATGGAATGCTAGAAAAAGAAGAAAAATCCGATATCAGAGCAAAATATTTTGTACATCAAAATTTTAACAGTTTATTGAAAATAACAAGGCTGAACCTATAGCCTAAAAAACAATTAATGAATCATGCCTAACCAATAAAAATTTTCTTGGCAGTATTACCCTGACTTGAGAACTTCACTAGCAGTTTCCTTTTATGGAGAAACCATTTTCACCTCTTCTTATTTTTCTTTCTTCCTTGAAGGGTTCGCCTTTGGAAGCGTTCGCCTTCTTTCTCTAGACTGCTTATCCTCTTACCTATTCCCGAAGATGAAGACTTTTTATGCTGTAAAAGCTTTGGTGGTTCAACTGGCAATGATGGGGGAGGTTCCTTTCTGCCTTTTGAGAGTTGTTTGAGTGCTGAAAACAGATCAAAGGGAGAAGATTTTGCACCAGTAGTTGGAGGTGCCACGGGTACTTCTGGAACACGCAAGAATTTTTTTACCCCTGGAGCTTTCAACACTGAAATACAAGTAGAGAATTAAGTAACGAAGGTGGTTAAAGTAAAAATCAGATGAAATAATGTAAAAAGCCAAGTTCTCCACTGATCTTTGAAGATTACACAGAAAATTAAAAGGGAGAAAAAAGATCTAAGAACCTGGAAAACTCACCTAACCCATATGCGAGCGAAAACAAGTTGGATGTAACCCAATAACAAAATACAGCCTGCAAAGACAAAAACGAAATTTGTCATTGACTCCAAAACAAACAAGTTCTCAAACTCCAAATAACAGTGGAGGGAAGAGATGGGTAAGGAGCAGAGCCTAAAGCCACCATCTTGTGGGGATCTAATGAATGACAACTTTTCCTTGAAATTCATTTATACAGACCATTACCAAAAGAAAATCTCAACTTTCAAGATGCAGATGCAGAAAACAGCTTAATTATGATCTCATAATACTAAGTGCTTAGCAAATACCATGCAAGTGATCAAAAGATAACCTTTGGGAAATTCATAGTCAAAGGAACTGAAGCAACAGCAAGGGCCCTTGAAACGTTTTTCATGGTGCCAGCAGCAGGATTTCCTTCCATTCCTTCTTGCGTATTGCACTGAAGAAGAGCACAGATTAGCCAGCTAGATAATAAAAATCAAAACTGGGTAGAACAAGAAGAAGCAATTTTTGTTATTTTTTTTAAAGAATAAAAAATATCCAAGCATAAAAACATAACCACCTAATTAGATAGAACAAGTATCTACCTCCACTGTTAGCAAGAAAGTTAATGCTGTTAAAACTGGAAAGATGTATAAACCATCTGGGGTTGTGAGGTCAACAAACCAGAATGCTCCACCACTTTTAAAGGATGGCACTTTTTCTGCCATGTTTGAAATCTGGGGGAAACTTTGTCATGATATATTAAATGTGAAGATCAAATATAAAAGAAGACTCATCTGCAGTGTATTTACGGATAGATGTTTAGCTTACAGCAAGGAAAAAGCTGATGAAGACAGGACCTTGAATAAAGATCCCCTTCAGTGGAGTAAATGGACTCACACCATGTCTGCAATTTGTAAGTCAAAACGAACTAAATTTTCCAGGGAAATTGACAGTCATGAAGATAATTATACTGTATAAAACTTGACCAACCTACTTGTCACAGGGACATCAAGGTGAGTTATACGTGAAAGGTCGAGGTATAAACCCATTAAGCACCTATATCATTTAAAAACAAATAATACAACTTACTTTAGGTAAGATGTCTAAATTGGTGTTTATTTTTCTTATTACATAATCAGTCTCTTATTTAGAACCTCTAAAAGACCATTTAGAATTTCTATAAAATTAGATATCACTTATTTTTCATTTTCACCCTTTTCATGCATTGCTCGCCTCGATATTCCCTGAAGCATTGCTTACAGTAATTGAGCTTCAGTGATAATACATTTTAGCACATCTAAAACCAAAAAGAATGAAAAAGGTGAAAACCTCTTCCCGAAAGAAAAGTACTTATGATCCTCTAAGCAGGACTAGTTAAATAGCAATTTGGCAATACCCTATCTTCAGGATGATAGCACTTGAACAATACTGTGCCTGCAAGTCATCCTAGGTGGTTAATGTGGCATGAATATTTAAATTCCAGTGTGGTCATAATGTACTGCTCTATAGAACACAACTTCATATTTCTTACTTTTAAGAAACTAAATTGTTCATCATTTGAAACAATTAAATTCCACTACGAGCAAATGAAAAGGTTTCTTACTCCTTAAACAACTTCTGCATTTCTTTCTGACCTTCAGAAACAGCAGTAGGGTCCATCACCTGAGATGGAGACAGAGATAGTGGCAACATGATTGATAAGCATTTTGAAACAAGAAATGGATTGTATAAAGTGTGCATAGGCTACATCAACCTTTTGGTGCCTTGTTATATTCATGCTATCATTGAAAACATTTCAGTTTTATTCACATTATAAACCGAGATAAGCATAGGCCAAACAAAAAGTTGCTCAACTATAACCAAGGACATTTTGTCGCAATTGCCTACATTGCCCTTTTGTTTCAAGTTATCCCCTTTTTATACGGGTATTTCATATCAAGAACCAAGGGGAAACCACCCACTTATAGAAACCAAGAACTGCATGCAGAATGACAAAGCATGACATTTAAAACAAGTGATCAAACTAGTATGTGCACATGTGCGTTAACAAACCAGTAGAAAATGCACTGGTAAAAATAAAATTTCGAGTAACATAACAAAGAGTGAGGGATAAAGATGTACAGGCACCGAAAACAGACCAACAATGTAAGTATGAGGTCAATAGAGTAAGGAGTGATAAAACCATCAAAGAACAAGCATAATACCTGACAGTCCACCCTTTGCTTAACCTCCTCCAAATGCGGCCTCAAGATCTGCAGGATACACATAAATCCACATGAGATATAAGGACATCATCTCTGAAGTTTTACTTTGCATGCACCAAGAGGAAAGTAAAAGATCTTTGTGGAGGGTTAGCAGGAGAAAAAAACACGTGGAAATCTAGGTACACACTGCACTCAATGTTCTACCCATTGGATTGCATGTGTCATATGTGATTTAACCAACATAATCAAATTGACACCATTATCCCAAGAGAGGAAACTTGATCTTCTACCTTAATACTGGTGCCACCTAGCAAACACATGGGCATTATAACTTAAAAAGTTACATACTAGATGCTGTGCTTTTAAAATCCCAACAAGAGGCTGAAATGCCACAGCATAATGAATGTCATAGAAGATAATCTACTAAAAACTGAAAATAAAATCAATGAATAAGAAGCAGAAGATTGTACAGATGCCACCCAGCACGAGATCCTCGAAAATGTCCATAACATTGTAAAACTTCGAAAATAGGGTTTCTGGAAGAAACATCCAAAAGTAATTCAAAAACATTTCAAGAAAGGAAACACAATCTGTTAATGACCAAGTAAACACACCTGCCAGATGTACAAAGTGCAAGCATACATCAATTCCATAACAACAACAACAACAACAACAACAGCTTGACTGGTGGACCACACAAATCCAAAGGATGGATTTCTCGATTTCAGGAAGAATCTTTCAGTTAGATTAACATTATTCTTTCAAACACACACACACACACACACACACAAATTCAGCACTCAACAAGCAAACAAACCATTAACACTCATATTCCGCCACAATATCATTAAACTTAAAAGAAAAACCACTAACACTAAGTTTCGAAGTAGCTTTCAACTGATTTATCAAAAGTGGAAGCATCGCGCTTCTTATAAGCAATGTAGTCACAACCATAGAAGCCCACCTAAAAAATTTGCAACAAAAACCAACAAACAAACAATTAATTTAACCTAATATTTAAACACACGCAAACAATTCCCTATTCTACGCAATTTCTAGTATAATTTAAATGTTCGGAAACAATCGTCTTACCAATTCAATCCAGTAAAATTATGAACAGCATCAATAACATGCTGAAGAGCCGCAACAGGCAAGTAAGAATCCGCAGCCGCAATCGCAACCTCATTCGCAGCGGGAGCCGCCTGCGCCACCGTATCCATCACCACATTAATCTTATCTGCCGCCGCAGTGGTGGTGGTTGTTGACATGTAGCGTACGAAACAAGCGCCTGCGAAATGCGAGTGATTTGCTTCTTGAAGTAGAGAAGCAAAACTAGTTGAATTAATGTTGAAGGATATTTGTGGAACGTAATTAGTGGGACTAAGTTGTTCTTGATTGTTTTTGTGGTGGTGGTGGTGGTCGTCGTCGTCGTGGAGAATGTATGGGAAACGCGGATTGTGTTGTCGTTTCAAGATGGTTGAACGAGTTGAGAGACTTCTCATGTAAGCCATTTTGGTAACAGAAATTTGATGCTCCTTCAAAAAAAAAAAAAATGAACTAAATAACTATAGATTAAGCTTCTGGAATAAAAATAAATTAAAAAATGTAAAGAGAAGACTGGTTACCTTTGGAGAACTTCTGGTTTTTTGTGTTACAGATAGAGGGAGGGAGGCAGGGAAGCCAAGGAGTGATAGAGAAGCGAAGCTATTGGAGAGAGGGGTTTAGGAGGTTTTGACTTTTGAGAGGACGGAGGGTTGACGAAGGTCATGATTCCTGATCCAATTTTAGGGTCGAGGTACTGGATATGGACCGTCTATGCAGCGTGTCTGTATTTTCCATGCAGAAAAAACGATATTGAGATAATGTAAACATGTTTTAAATAAATAAGAAAAATAAATTTTTCAAGGTATAGTTCTTACCGATTTAAATAAATTAGTTTTATTTTAATTAAATAAATAAAAATAACAACAATAATGAACAAATATTTTTTTAAAAAAAACTATAATATTTTAAAAAAAAATCTAAGAAAATATATAATTGGATTAAAAAACAGGAAAAAAAAAACCAATATATATATATATATGATAAGTAATAAGAGATATGTCAACTTGTGTTAATTCACGAAACTCATATCACGGGTTAAGCTAGTAAAAAATAATTTTAAAAAAACCACTAAGGTTTTTGTAATTAAAAAGTAATGTTGAACAATAAAATCAAGAAAACAAAAAACAAAAAAAAAAAATCAAACCACAACAACTTTTCAAGCTCATAACATGAGTTATTAGATCTAAAGTACCATACATCTAAAAATAATGAAACTCAATTTCCAACAAATTTAATATCTAAGATTGAATTATTATTATTATTATTATTATTAAGTAATATCATCAAAATTACTACTATTATTATTAGTAGTAGTAGTATTAGTATTATAATCACCACTATCATTATTGATATCATTGTTATTACTATTATCATTATTATTATTTTGACTATTAGAATTAATAATAATAAAAACAACAACAACAACAATAATAATTAACATCATCATCATCTTGCTCCTCCTCCACCACCTCCTTCTCCTTCTTCTTCTTCTTATTATTATTATTATAAATTATTATTTCTACTCCTACTACTATTATCATCATTATTATTTAAATTAATATTAGTATTGATATCATCATCATTGTTTTTGTTGTTACCAACACTACTATCATTATGACTACCATTGTTACTACTTGCTACCGCTGCTACTATTGTCACGACCCGAATCCCGGATCCATGACCGGCACATAGGCAAGATTCCCCTCCAAGGTTCCAAACCTATGCGAACCCAAACTTACATACAATCTTTTAAACAACTCAATCAGAGTTGTACGCAGCATTAACAACAAATTAACTTCATAATATAATTTCATAGTTTTGGAGCACTAACTTGACATAAAAAGGAAGATACAAATTACAACCAAAAAGCAGGTTCGGAAGGTTCAACAAAAGTAACCCGCTATCAAGCTATAAGCCTCAAAAGAATAATAATGAGAGGGTGAGTTCAACAACTCAGTGAGTAGATAATGTTCAATATACACACACGAGATAATATAACAATGAGAATATACATACAATTATGGCTTTAGGTTCTTCTATAAGGTTTCTCAAATAGGCCATAACAAGAATATCATATGGTAGAACTCGTCAGAAAATCAAAATGCAATGAGCATGAGGCTCCGTACTGTGGGATGATCAGTCCACACAGGTTGGTGACTCCCCCGACCAACTAGGGTTCAGATACGATGTGCACAAAGACTAACACTACCTTGTTAGCATGGGTATTCTGACTGACATACCATAGGTTCATAATCATAATCAAACAAACATATTCATATCTCAAAGCTCAACTCATGACATCCATCAAATGAGGAGCTATCAATTCAGAAGTCAAATCATATTGGTTCATATCAAGAAATCAGATTCAATAATTGATCATGCTTTATCATAACAAGGATAATAATCAATATATATTATCAAGAAGCATGATCCAATTCATATTAACAAATCAAATATTTATAGTATTTCTCATGCATATGGAAAATTATCCACTCACCTGACTCAAAAGCAAACAACACACACAAGCTGAAACCGAAGGAAATTCTACTGACGTCCTGCCGGTAGAATATCAGGATTATCTGAATACAAAGGAGACATATTCAAAAACGACTCGAAAGAACATTTAACCTATTTAATACACTTAACTAAGGGTGTATTCCGTAACCCTATATATTTTTAAACTAACTAGTCAATTTTCTCAAAAACCCAAAATCTAACGGTTTTCCCGAAATCTAATCCATAATAAAAACAACTAATAAAATTGGTAATAATTCACTAAATAACCCTTAATTATTTATCAAACTAATCTGAAAAAGCTAATATTGCAGCTAGGGACTAATCTGGATTTTTTTCCATATTTTTAGGGCCAAATTGTAACTTTTATCAAATGGAGGACCAAACTGAAATTTGTCATAAATCCATGAATATACTGAAATTCTGACCGTAATTAATCCTCAATTCTGTCCAGGATGTATCATTATGTTTCAGGGATCATTCTGGAATTTTACTAAATTTTTATGGTCAAATCGTACTTTTTGTCAAATTGGAGGACTAAATTGAAAGTGTTAAATTATCTTATCTATACAGTAATTCTGTCCATAATTCATATGTTATTCTGTTCAGAATCTCGGAATATGCTCCAGGGACCAATTTGTAATTTTCCAAAGTTCGGGGACTAAACTGTAATTTCCATAAATTGAGGGACCAAATTGAATTTTCGTCATCTTCAACCTCAGATCACCTACTGTTATCCCCTGATTTCTAACACAAATTCATCATTTAAACAAAACCATAACTCAAAATCATCATAATCTTCCATAATCAACTTAATAATCAATTACCCAACACAATCAACCCCTAACCTTCAATTTAATTCATCAATTAAACCCAAAACACAAATTCTCCAAACCCTAACATTCATCAAAACTGAAATTAAAGCTTAATTAACATATTATACACATTAAACAACCTAAATCTTACCTTTTTCACTTATTTCCTCCAAATCTCTTCCTTTTTCCCTTATTTTCCCTTCTTTTCTCTTCTTCTTCTTCTTCTGCAGATTCTCTTCCTCTCAAAAATCAGATTTCTCTTTCTTTTTTTTTACTTCTATTTATATTTATCAAATTTTGTTCAATTACCATAATACCCCTTATTCATTTATTCCAACTTTTAAGCCTTTAAGGGCTTTATTGTATTTTCCAACTCATTTATTTCAAAACATTACCACTATCATAATCATTATCATTATTACTATCGCTATCATTATCAGTATAATTAGTTTTATTATCATTATCATTATTATTATAATCATCATTACTATTACTATTACAATTATTATTATCATTGTTATTATTATTGTTATTAATATTATTACTAATAATATTATCGTCATTTTTATTATTACTACTATTATTATTATCACTACTACTATTATTTTCATTAGTAGTTTTACTATTAGCATGATTATTATTATTATTATTATCACCATTACCGCCGCCACCATCATCATCATCATTGGGAAAAAAAACGCTAACTTGATTTAATGGATAAAATTAAAAACCATAAAAACTTTGACAAAAGAGTCAAAAAAGAAATAAAAAAATAAAAAAAGGGAACAATTTTAAAATATTATATACGATGAATTAGAATTGAAGGATTAAATTAAAAACAAATAGAAGTTTAATAAAAAAAATAAAAAAAAATCAAAACTAAAATGATTGAATATGAAATCTAATAAAAATGAGGATCATAACTCATTTTTCTGTGTAAGAGAGAAAAATAAAAGGGATAAAAAAAAAGCTTCATCAACGATAAATCAGCTACTATAAGCTTACGTGCTCTACCCAGGAAGGAAAAAGTCATGAAAAAAAAATCAGATGAGATGGTGGTAGTATATTTTCCTTCTTGTACATACTAACAACTTTTTTAAAATTAATAATAAAAATTTAATATTAAATGACATAATTACCCTAATTTAAATTGAGATTTACAAAACAAAAACGAGATAAAAAGACCATATTACCTATGATTACATGTTTTAAATTTTTTGGACAAAAAGGATATGCGTAATTATATTATAGAATAACAAGACAAAAATACTCCTATTTGGCAGTGTTGTGTTTTATGGCGTTGGGGGCTTTTTGGTCATTATACTATTTATTAAAATATGAAAAAAAACAATAATATCTCCAAACAAACTTACAATGATTAATTTATCATGTGAGAAGATAAAAACACCCATGATTCAAAGACAATTAATTTTTAGAAAAGGTAAAGGGGTGAATATAAAAATAAGTTTTAGTTGTTTTGTTTTTTGTCAGACTTACTTGGTGAATTACTCATAAAATATTTGATTAGATCACTGAGTCAACTTTGATTCATTGTTTTTATTATTTTATTTTTAAATTATTAATAATAATATAAATGAATTTGGATTCATATAAATAGATAAGTTGCATCATTAAAAATTTGACCATTAAAAATTTGACGAGACTAATCAGATTTTATAAAATTAATATTTTTTTCTGATTCAACTTGAAAATTATTCCCCATCAAATTTTGAGTCATGGTTTTGCCAAGATTAACATAAAAGATTCATACCTTAATTGTTTATATTATGTTAGATTCAAAATTTAGGATATCTGGTTGTGACTAATGAAGGGTTCCCGTGGCTTCAACCCAAGCAACTCTGGTGAGGTGAAAGGCCATATTACCACTGAACCAACCCCTGCTGGCAATCGGATTGCTTGTGAGGTTTGGTTTACGACGGTGCAGCTTTAACATTCTGGCTGAAGATATTTCATTAGGTTGTGCAGGCGAGCACCACCACCACATATTTGCACACCTCGAGCAGAGCTATTAATCTTTCCACTCTGCGACTAGTAAAACAAATTGCCGAGTGATTAAGGTCTCAACTGATTGACATCAAGCTTGCTGTATTCCTTGGCAAATGACTACAGCAGAAGACAGGAACAGAGAGATAAGAACGCTTTGTTGCCTCCAACAAAACCTGATGTAAAGCATTCTTTATCTTCAAGAGAGTTGATTGGATTGCTTTCATAGATTCATGAACTCTTAGAAGTACAGAATAATTCACATTTGAAGTGCCGACCGCGAAAATGGGGTGTGCATTTGGCTCTCGAATGGGGTGTGCATTTTTTATTACAATATTTATCAATAACTGCTGCAGATTTTTGACATCAATAGCAATGCAAGAAACAACATTTCCAGAAAGTGACAATGACAATAATAAAACAGATGAAAGAAGCAGAAAACCTCGGTGGTTTTGTTTCACAAAAGGAAGCATTGATGAACTTTCATCAATGGAAGTATCCTAAACATGCCAGGTAAGAGAGCACCAAGCATCTTCGGCCGTGTTCTTTTGATTTCTTTTCTTGTTTCTACATGATCACTTCATCAATGTACAGTATACCCTTGCCTTTGTAAACTTCAGGAGGCTTGCAGCTACCAACAGAAGCAGCAAACTGGTGCATTCTTTCCTCGTCAATTCCAGTGCAGCAAACTACATTGTTCTTGAAGCAGAAATACGAGCAGCTGGAAGAACTGTGAGTTCAACCGCATGACTGTATATCCAAAACCCACAATCTTATGAAAGCGAAAGAATTTGGCTTCCATTATTGTTAAACAGATGGAGCAACCGACTCTATTAAAATTATAATAAGCATAAGAAATTCAAAAAAGAGTCTCGCTTCAAGCAGGAGCTAGGCGCTACAAGTCTCGTCATGGAGAAGCTCAAGTGGCACTCGCCACCAATGAAATCTAGCAAGGGCCTAGACAATAGAACCTATCATAATGTGGTGACTTCATTGATTCATTCATTCTTGGTGGATTCATCTTGCAAGTTAGCTGTTAGCTAAGCTAGCAATATATAGTCAAATGACAAGAAGTCAATTGAAGAAGAATATATTTATAGTTCAAATCATAATAATAGTATTTTTCAATTTATATGTAAATATGTGATTAATTGAGGATCTTGTATCGATGGGTTTTTTCTTCTTGTATTTAATTCTTGAAAGTAACCGCTCACCCATAAATTATATCCAAAAATTAATCCATGACATATATATAAAAAATTAACATCATGGTCCTTTTGAACTAGCAAGAATGAGGCAGTGAGTCCACACATAGAAGACACTTAACTATTTTAAATGGCAGCCCGTTTTTGAAGAGGTTCTTACTTAATTCTTTGTTTTGGTAAAAAATTGTTTGGTTTCTTGAAGCAAAACAAATACACGCAGGTAAAAACAATAAATTTAAACTTTTTTTCAAGAGTTCCAATATCTTATTAGACAATCTATAGTGTTGTTTTACAATTTATAGAAAAATTACTTCAATATTAGATTTTGTTTTTTAGGTGCGATCAACTTTTTCAAAGTTGAGTTATCACAAACTGCAAATTATCCTAATGTCTAACTTTTAACAGTAATTTACACGATTCACTAGTAAAAAATCTTCTAAAACCCTCTTTAGAAGAGAGATTATCATACCTTTAAGTGATAACTTTTTTTCTTTTTGTGTTTAAAATTTTTCTTTGTATGTTCTATAACATTTGTACATCTCAATTTCTAAAATGTACGGCATAACACTTTATTTATAAAAAAACACTAATAACCTTATAAATAGTAAGATATCAATTTTTCTGCTTGAATAATAAAACATATATTATTTCAAAAAATATATTAGAAATTTATTCAATCAAGTCTCTATTTGATTTTTCTTGGTCTAGAATTATAATCACCTGTATTAATTACATCATAGTCCTTAATATTTAAAACTAATTCATAATCAAGTTATACTTGATTAATTATCCAAATTTAATTTCTGACTAATTGTTCTTAATATGCATGACTCATTAGATTTCTAACAAGTTGGCTTAAATATAAATCATAATAATAAATAAACTAGGATTAAATAAATTAAATAAATTATTTTATTATCAATTAAATAATTGATTAATCTATATTTGAAGATCAAGTGTATTTTTTAGCAACGTGTTATATTCCTCAAATATTAGAAAAGTCATAAGTGGTTTGACTTAACATTTCAGCAAACGGTTTCTTAATGTAATTATTATTCATTCATTAAAAATGTTTTGATGTAGAAATTATAGGATAAAGTATGTATACTCTATCAAATCATGTTTGTTCTCAAAAGTATAGTCATTGATTCCTTAAATAAGATTTGAAACTCTTTTCAAATATCATTCCATCTGGCGCAAGGATTTCATGATTGATACTACTTAAGAACAAGTGGAATATTTTTTTCTAATTCACATAAGATGATGAATCCTCTCTTAATTACTCAAATATATTTATATAGTTAATGTTATACCTAATTTTTATTCTTATTTACCCTTAATTAGAACAACACGTAATCGGGATCAAAATATGACATTTTGTATATAAATATATTTATCTCTCAATAAATCTAATTAATATTCAGTTTTAATAGAGCATTAATCAAGAACATTTCATAATAATATTTTGATGCAATAGGAATCTTATAATTATAATAATTTTATATTTTTTAAAAAAGTATTTTTTTTCCAACGACTTTATCTTTAATTTAAATTTATTAATTAAATATAAATAAATTTTAAAAACAAATATGTTATTTCATGAACAAAATCAATATTATATATAGTTAACTGATTAACTATAAAACATATATTCTAACGATAATATATGAACAAAGAGACATAAAGTTATAATGGGAACTTTTTTTAACTGTTTCAAAAGAGACCAAAATATTAAAGATAGAAACGTGTATGAAATAATTTTGGAGTAATTTTTTTATATATTTTTTTTAAAATAGTGGGGACACGTCCTAAATGTTTCTATCTGCTCTATCATAAAATAATAATAATAATAAATGCTCCTTGTTTAATGGCTTTAAAATGAATTGATGATCATAATATAGGATAGGAAATCCTAACTCTTTACATCACAAGTTCACTTATTAATATTTATTTAAATTATAATAAATAGATAGATTTTATAGTGTGGAGTAACCAGTGGCATCAATTGATATATTTTTTGTCTTGTTTAATTAATCCTTTTCATTGTGCTGTCACTTTACTGTATACACTTTAAATCTTAACAGTTTTTTTTATTCTAAAAATACTTAAAGAATCGTGGACCAATGAAAAAAGTGATATCGGTCCATGCCAACAGCTGTTAAAGTGTTAATAATTGTTGATAATTATAGACGTCGAGCTAGCCAAAGGAAGGGAGCAAACCCACATACGGGCGATTCTTGTTGCATTTACTTTAATAATTTAAAGCGTGTTGGATAGTGTGATAGCGGTTGCTTTTTAAATAGCTTTTCGTGCTGAAATATATACCAATAATGTTTTTTCATTTTTTAAAAATTATTTTTAACATCAGCACATCAAAACGATCCAAAAAGTATAAACCGAACTTAATTTTAGCAAAAAAAAAAAAAAAATCAAATTTGGACGAAACACAGGTGCAACTGCACTACCAAACGGTCCCTTAATGTCTTCCACAGCTTTCCATTATTTCATGTAGTCGATTGTGTTTGGCATTGTATTTTTGAAGTATTTTAAAAAAATAAAATATTTTTATTTTTTATTTTAAATTAATATATTTTTTTATATTTTCGTATCATTTATATTAAAAATATTTTTTAAAAAATAAAAAAAATATTATTTAAATATACTTTAAAATAAAAAACATTTTAAAAATTAAATATTACCGTATTTTTTTTTAGTTTAACATGGGTGTGCAGGTCAGCTTACGCGTACCTTGATTAATCCTACAGGCCCTGAAGTTAACAACTATATAAGCCTCTAGTGATTATCATATGAGTAATTTAGAACTTAAACTTGAAATTACAGAAAAAACAAACTTTTTAATCCTAAATTTTTACTACTCGACCACTACCTGATAGTTATATATTACCGCACTTTAGATATACTAGTCATGTGTCCTGATGTCTTTCTTGACACGATTGATCATAGGCCGGCAGCATTTATGGCAGCACATGAGTTTGTTGACGATGAACATTCACATGATTACCCCATTTATGATTCCTTCGTTTGCTTTCTTAACGTGTAAGAATAAGGTTAAAATCATCGTTGAAATTTTGTGTGTTTGTTTTTAAACTAACTTTTATAATTGTAATTTTAAAAAAAAGATTTTAAAAAAATTTAGTTAAATATGATTATTAGAATTTAGATATTAAAAATTATAATTGAGATTTATGTATAATAAAAAAAATATATATATAATATTTGATTATTATTACTTTTAAAAAGTGTTTTTTTATTTAAAAATATATTAAAATAATTTTTTAATTTTTTAAAATTATGTTTGATATCATTGTATCAAAATGATATGAAAATATAAAAAAATAATTTAAAGTAAAGAAAAAATAAAAAAATTTAAAATTTAAAAAAAAATTCTTTTGAAACAAAAAATAAATAGAATTTTACGAAATTCAATAAAAAAACATGTAAGAACTGCTTTATAAAAACTGCGTTTCAAATTTAATTTTTTAATGAATTCTATAATATAAAATATAATTTGATATATTATAAAATATCTAACGGTGTTTTTTTATTCAACAAACACAAAAATTAAACAGGAACAAACGCAACCGAGTCCGAAAGTAAATGAGTTTGTTTCAGATTTTAGAAGATGCCAAAAAAATTATTTCCGATCATCAAGGAGACAAGTTTCAACCGCATTGATCTTTTCCTTGCAACCTAAATAATCTACGAAAGATGATAAGTGCCAATTGCTTTCTTCTTTTTTCAGTGATTGGCGCGAAACCAACGGGTCAATCTGGTTCCAGTTAATGGGGTTTGTCGAGCTGCTTCTTTTTTTTTTTTTTTTTTTTTCAACCGGTAGATTGGGACCAGCTAGATAGCCTGCAGGTTCGCTGGTTTTCTGGTTACACTGCATGGCCTGGTCCCTTACCTTTGAAATTGTGGTAATAATTGTAATTTTAAAATATTTTTTATTTATAAATATATTAAAATAATATTTTTTTAGTTTTTAAAAATTATTTTTAAAATTAAAATATTAAAATAATCTACAAATATTAAAGAATTAACAAATAAAATTAGAATTAAAAAAACACAGTTTTAACCATGTTGCCAACAACTGAAGACATGTGGCAATATTTTCCCCGAATTGACAGGCAAAAGTCCTTGCGGAAGTTGCCATTATTTTTCCTTCTCAAATGTCAGATGGTGGATGGATTTCCACTCCAAGATAACTTTATATCAACTCAAGATAACTTTATAAGTTGTTGGATGGATTTCTCTTGTGGTGTATGATTTTTTCAGAAAAAATATGGTGTAACCGTGCAAGGAAGATGTAGGCATCAGCATGAGGTGAGATTGCCATCATCTCGTAAGAGAATTTTAATATTTAAATATCAAAAATAAAAATAAAAATTATTTTAATATACTTTTAAATAAAAAATATTTCAAATCAAGGCTATAACAATACGAAATGTTACCTGTACTAAGTATTTGGACTTCTACATCAATGTACGTATTCCCTCATTAGTTCCAAGTAAACCGTGAAATCATAAACTATACTGACACCTTTCCTTTTGATTTCCCGATTTTAAGCTGTTTAATTAATGTTTGTAGCATGAACAATGAGAATAAAGCTTGCTACATGAGATGATTGTCACAACATGTCAACGTTTTTTACTTCAATTTCTTTGTCCCATTCTTGACATGTTCTTCCTCCTTGCCCTTCATTTGTTTTTTATGCAAGAAATGAGTGATATAACGTCTCGTAAAGTTAATATAAAATCTTTCATATAATAATTTTAAATTTTAAATTAAAATAATTATTTAGTATGATTTCAAAATCTTAATATTTAAATATTTATAAATTCAATTTTTACTATCATAACTTTATTTAACAAATAATCACGATTTTAATATAAAATATTATATTTTAAAAAATATATATATATATTATCCCGTGCATATAACCTATAAATGGGTTAAATAACATAGTCCCTAAGAGATGTGGTATGATAGTAAAGGACTTAATATCTGTATAATAAATCTTGAATTTAAGTTAGAGTGTGTAATTTTTGTAAAAGTATGAAATAGTTAAAGTTTTACTTATTTACTTGAACTTGTAAAATATATTTTTTATTTATTTGAATTTATAAATTACGCTTTTCAAAGATAAGATTTCCTCAAATCTAAAAAATAAAAGAAAGGGTTAGATAGCATAGTGTCGTTGACTGTTGAGGTGCTAAGGAGTAAGGACTTAAATATTAGGGTGTTTTATTCGGTGGTTGGTCTTGTGTCTATGTGGGGTATAATTTTTAGCAGTATATAAAATTAAAAATATAAAAATCATGTTTTTATTGTTGTTATTTTTATTTTTAACGTGGACCTACCATTAAAAACAAAAACAATTACTAAAACAAAGACACAGTTAAGCGTAAAGCTAGGAGAAGGAAAGTCATTATCAATTAATTAAGTGGTTTATTTAATTAGTTTTTTTTTTCAACAGTAAGGTTTATATCTTCAAAACAGTTAGCGCGTTAATCAATACTGAATATCTGATTTTAAATATATATTCTCCTATTAATCTAAGTATATTCAGAGAAATTTAATAAGTTTTTTTAGATGTTTGATTAGTACTAACTAGTTTTTAAGTCATTTAAATTATGGGTGTGAAAATATATATTTTTAGGTAGAAGTTCTCTTCTTTTTTTTTTTGATGAAAAAATGTCATTTTTTATTAATAGTGTTTTTTTATAAAAAAAAACCATGGTAATTAAATTAAATGTTCTCAAGAATCCTAAATATTTAAATTATGGATGGAAGATTTTACTTGTTGAGGCAAGATTCCTATTTTCTTATTAATTTTATTTATTTATTTATTTATTGCTAAAAAAACATGTTTTTTATTACTATTATGTTTTTTAAAAATAAAAACTTACCATAATCTAAGGCACAAAATTTAGGCAATGTTTTTTTTTAAATAATATCTTCATAATTTTTATGTGACTGCATAAAAAATAAAAGAATAATTAATTCATGAAAATGAAAAAAAAAATTAACAATGAAATATATATATATATATATATATATTAGGCTCATGTATATTATTAACAAAGTTATTGCAAATATAATCATAACAAGTTATAATCTTATTTAAAAAGTATTTTATAAGTTGATTTTTTAAACAACATTGTAATTATTAATTTAAAGAGGATTTATTTTACAATTAAAAAAAGAGGGAATTTTTGTACCCACGAGGCAAAGCCTATGCACCTGTCCTTTAAAGAGGAAAGTCCCAGATTTTTTTGTTTTTTTAATATGACGGATAAAGTTGTTTGCTTGGGGTAAACAATATCTAGGCTCCGTTTGTTTGTAGAAAAGTGGGTTTTTTTTGAAAAGTAAATTCTGGAGAAAGTGAATTCCTGGAAAGTGAATTTTAAAAAATTATTTTCTGATATTTGGTAATGTTATGGAAAATGAACTGGAAAACACTTTCCAGTGTTTGGTTGTGTTACGGAAAATGAACTGGAAAATAATTTATTAATGAATTAAATTTTTTTTCAAGTTTATCTAATATATATAAAATATTTAATATAAAATATTTAATCACTTACAATTGTCATAACCCAATTTTGACCTTTTTTATTTTTATTATTTAAAAAAAATGATGAAAAATAAAAATAAAATAAATGAAGGATGAATTAAAATTTGGGTTAAGAGCAACATGATTGGAAGTTTAAAGATTTAATTAAACTCTTGACTAGTTTAATTAATTAAATCAAGGTTTTAATTAGAAATTGATTTAATTAAATTTTAGATTATTTTAATTAATGAAATCAAGAGTTTAATTGAAGAATTAAAGACTTAATTAAACTTTGATTTAATCAAAAACCCAGGACTTAAATAAAATAAACCAAGAAAACCGGCTTCGTCTTTATCTTCAGGAGCAGCAGACCACACCTTTGCATTTTAATTCACTGCTACAGTAGCAATGAATTATAATTCGCTGCTACAGTAGCAGTGAAGTGAATTATAATTCGCCACCTTTGCATTTTAATTCACTGTTATAGTAGCAGTGAATTATAAATCGCTGCTACAGTAGCAGTGAATTATAATTCACTTGCTACAGTAGCAAGTGAATAATAATTCATTGGGCAGGCATGCGCTACGCACGTCAAAAGAAAAGTGTTTTCCTTTCTTTAACTGAAGCAAAATACTTTCTTTTCTCACAGCAGTGATTTTATGTTGACTGGAATTAAGTTTTTGTTGACTTACTATTTCGGCTTGTTACCAAACATGAGAAAGTAAGGAAAACGAATTCCAGGAATTCGTTTTCCTTGAAACAAACAGAGCACTAGTTCACTAGTTTTTTTCTCTGACCATCAAAAATTAAGGAAATTTTTTTTATTTAAAAATTCAAATTTCAACTTGTTTTTATACAAACAAAAACTGAAAAAAAAAACATTATAAAAACTTTAATAAACTCATTTTTTATTATAAAACACCCTATAGGCACTTTAAAAATAATAAATAAATAAATAAATTAAATCCATAAAATCTTTAAGAAGCTCGACATCTTTTTTCCAACATATTTGAAGGGGAAAATATGATCATTATTAAAAAATTTTCTTCAAGACAAATTCATTAACATCAAAATTAGTTTTTTATGGCAATCTAAACCTTTTTCTTTCCTTATTGTCTAGAAACTTTTTTTTTTCATCTCTTAACATTTAAGGGACTAAAACATGAAAAAAAAGTTTAGAAGAAAATATAAAATTATAAAATAATAACAACAAAATATTTAAAAATTCAAACTTCAGGAATCAAATTGAGGTTTTTCACTTATTTTTAATAGTAAGAATGAAAAAGTTATATATATATAACAAATTGTTCTTTTAATTTTATTTTCAACTATCAACTAAAGTCTTATTTTGTAAAATCAATTTTTAATTTAATTTTAAAACATTTTCAGAGACTTTGAATACACAATAGCATGTAAAGAACAGTATATCACACCACAAAACGGTGTCAACATTGGTTACGAGGATGAAATAGTAAATAAAAAAATTATGATAAAAATAATAATAATAAAAATAACATTTTAGAAGGAACAATGTTGTCCAAGGTGATTTGTGAGGGAGAAAACAATGCTATATCAAGGCTTGATATTATAGTAACAATTGTTTTTTAAAATATTTTCACTTGAAAATATATTGAAATATATTTTTTTTAATTTATTTGTTACTTCAACATATCAAAACGATTTGAAAACATCAAAAATAATTAATTTGAAGTGAATAAAAAATAATAAAAAAAATGTTAAAACAAATGAACTCGTTATATGTTAATTTTTATTATTATTATAATCAGTTTCTGAACAATTACTTGGGCACCAAGTATTGGGTTTCCAAATATCATACACATAGCGAAAACTATGAAACAAAATTATTCGAGAGTCCCTAGGATCTCATTAAATATATCTAGAATTGTTTAAGGATTTATTACTTGAAGAACTAATCTTATTCGACTTTTAATAATTTATTAAAGGCCGAGTTAGTCGCAAATCATAAGTCGTTCAATTGTCCGGCCTACAACGGTAATCCACACGAACCAACTATGAAAAAAATTTTAAATCAATATTTAGGAAAGATGAATTGTTATGCCTAAAATGCTAGCTCTAATATTGCGTTTAAGTGGTTTTTCTATCTAACAGGCTCCTCTTTTTTTTTTTTTTTTTAACTTTCAAAATAATAGGCCTGGCTTTATATTTACAGGGAATCCTAAAATGCCTATAAATGAAAAAAAATATTTGTCCCTTAAATAATATCCATATATTATTTAAAGATATTTTTAAAATTTAATCAATCAAGTCCTTACTTGATTTTTCTAGGTTTAGAAATATAATCCCTGTATTAATTATATTTCGATCCTTAATTTTTAAAATATATTTTAATCAAGTTATACTTATTTAAATCATCTTAGTTTAATTTTTAACTAATGGTTCATAATATATGTGACCCATTATGTTCATAATATATTGACCCAAATATAAAATATAATTCTAATTAAATAGAATTAAATAAATTAAACAATTTAATTTATTATCAATTCATAAATTGATTAATTTATATTTGAAGATCATGTACATTGTCTAGTAATGTGTCATAATTCCCAAAATATTAGAAAAAGTCACTAGTTGTTTGATTTAACCTTTCAGTGATCGGTTTTTCAGTATAATTAATATCCTTTCATCAATAATATTTTGATTTAATATTAAAGCATGGAGTATGCCTGACCAAATAAGATTTTAAACGCTTTTCAAATCTCATTTCATCTTAGCCAAATATTTCCCAGTCAATATTATCTGAGAACAAATAGAATACTTTTTCTAATTCATCTAAGATGATGAATCCTCTCTTGATTATTCAAGTATCTTCATATAGTTCATGTTGCACCCAATGCATGCCCTTTCGTTATCTCCATTAAGATAACATGTTACAGAATGAAAGCATAATATTCTTTATATAAGATGATTTAGTGATCTCAAGTCTAAGAATTTCTTACACAGCCGTCACGTGATTCTTTCCATAAATATGGATAATTTCTCCATATGAAATTCTCATGCGGGTTAGTTCAGTGTACATGTTTTATAACAAACACCTATATTCATGTTGCACCCAATGCTTGCCCTTTTGTTATTTCCATTAAGATAATATGTAACAGAATGAAAACATAATATTTTATATATAAGATGACTTAGTGATCTCAAGTTCAAGAATCTCTTACACAACCATCACGTGATCCTTTCCATAGACATAAATGACTTCTCTATATGAAATTTTTATGCGGGTCAGTTCAGTGTATATGTTTTATAACAAACACCTACATGTTAGTTTTAAATATTCTTTATACCTCAGTTTATGTGAACAATTGATTCCTTTCATAAAGGAAGAAACATAATATATATCAGTCTTTACGACTCTAATAAATATCCAGTATCCAAGAGAACATCGACTATGGATATTTTAGAAACAATATTTTAATGCAATAAGAATCTCATAATTATAATAATTTTTTAATTTTTTTTATAAAGTATTTTTGTCTCATAGACTTTATCTATACTTTAGATTTATAAATCTAATATTAGATAAATATTAAAAATAAATTATTTTTTTATTAATAATAAATATAAATTTATATAAATATAATAACATCTCATGTAACTACCCAGTTGCGTTCTTACATATTAAATTAAGACAAGTACTTTTGATGTCACGTCTTTTTGTATTTGTCTGGACGCTGCTCTGGATTTTCCACAAAGACCCATTAAGGTCGTCGTCTTCGAGTGTTTTCGAGGAAATTCAGCAGCAAGACCACTACTACATCAACAGTGTAAACTATCACAATATATACAGGTATGGAGCAAGAACAACACCCTTGCATACGCTGCATCATTTGATCTCATTTTGCACAATGTAAAAGGCATATAAACAGGTACGATATATATCTGTTGGAAGAAGTATCCATTTCATGTGAGATGAGATGTTGCTTTTCTGGTCTTTCCTTTTCCTGCTCTGTCCTCACCATGAAGGTCACCACGAACACGAAACCGCGTCTCTTTTAGGTCACTGTTTGGTGACTGGGATGAAAGCGTGTGTGTGTGTGTATATATATATATATAATTAGTCGTTCTGTGCTTGTGTAATGCATTTTCATTTTATATATAGAGTAATTTGTGTTTTACTTGAAGGGTGATTACATTATTAGTTGCATATATTTATAGAGATTATTACATATTTAGTGTATAATCATTTTAATTTTATTTATTTATTTAAGTCTCCTAACTTCTTTTTTTTCCATTTAAAGTCCTATTTATTTCTTGAAAAGTGATTTCAATTTTTTAATTTGTAATATTTTTTTTATTTTTTTAATAAATATAAAAAAATAAAATATTAATAAGTTATTTTTCATCTTATTTTTCATCACATAATCAAATACTAGAAAATATTTTATAACTTAATTACGTTTTATTATATTATCAAATATAAAATATAATTTACTTTTAAAAAAAATCATTTAAAAAAAAATTATTTTCCAATAAATACAGGTAGATATGAAGACTTTCCTTCAGTTTTATTCTATCTTTTAGAATTAGTGGTGGAAATGTGCTCGGTTTATGAGAAAGAGGAGGAATTTAAGTAATTTGACTTCTTTTTCAATTTGAACAGGCCGTCTTTTATTCTTATTTGCCTTTAAATTGATTATATTGTTATTAATATTGTTTGCTGTTTTAATTCTTGGTTTTGTTATCAGTATTGTTTGTTATTTTTTTTTTATTAAGTAATTTTTTTTTGTTGTTTTAATTTTGTTTGATCAAAATACGGCTTAATTACATAAGATTGCGAAGTGGATATACGTTAGATTTTAAAATTGGTAGCACTCATCAAAAAGATAACAATTACCCAACAATAGCATACAAGTTAATAACTAATTAATTTCAAGTTGGCAACCAACTTCTCCACCTCAACCTTTTCATCTTCTCTTTTATCGCTTTCTGCAGCTCAGTAGGTAATTAAACCTTCACATAATCTAATCTAGACAAAACAAATAGGCAGGGGGGGGGGGACTAGTTAGAATGGGAAAATGAAAAAAATTAGTGGTTTTTAGGGGTGCCTAACATATATAATTAAAGCGTGTAATTAAAAAAAAAAGTTCACGAGTTTAGACCTAGAATGTAAACTTTTTAAGAACATGGGGCGCCTTGGCACATATTTATGTTGCTATAAACAGAATAAAATTTTTTTTAGAAGATTGATCTGATGATTAAAAATTAATTTTTCAACCTCTTGAGTTCGAATTTAATATCCATAAAGATTTGTTAAATTTATCATTGATGTAGGAGTATGCAGTGAAGATGATTGATTTTGATGAACGTATGAATGACTATAAAAGCAATACGTAGTGTGGAACTAATATTTTTAATTAATATCTTATTTATTTTTGTGTTTTAAAAATATTTATAAAAAAAATTAATTTTTGTTGTTGTTTTTTTATTGTTTTAATGTACTAATATTATAAATAATTTTAAAAAAATAAAATATATATATTATTTTGATATATTTTAAATAAAAATTTTACTTTAAAAAATAATAATTATTATATTTTCAAACACATCGTTGCAACGAGAGAGGGTCACCATCAAAGAAACTAAGGAGACCAAACGAGGGGGCGATATCTTCTCTGAGGAGATGTTATAATTAATTCGTAAATTTGAAAAAATAAATAAATTCTAGCCAACTAGATTAGATAATGACACCACTTCAGAAATTTCCACGAACTTCCCCTTTCGGATTGGAATGATCAAAGTATGTACACACTGGCATGTTCTTCACGTCAACTAAAACCCTTAATTCATAGTGGGAATCCAGTCTTTACAGCCATGATGCTTATATACATGTTCTTCCATCTTAATTTATTGCTATTAATTTCTTGTCCATGACCACATCCATGCATCCATCTTTATTCCTATTCTTCCCTTTTGACCTTGATGAACACCTTGCCAGGTGCATCTTCTCTTTTTCCAGGAAGGAACCAGAGCCAAATACGTAGCATGTTTTCAGTCAAGATCAAAGAGGCCTCCGAACTCTGCGAATGCTGATCTTGAGGATCGTATATCTACACACGCACACACATCTTTTCCTCTTGTTTCTCGACAAGGTAAGTATATACTTGCCTTTTTTGGACTATCATGTGCGCGTGTGTCTCTCTCTTTACTCTCTATCTCTTAACCTTTTGCTTTATTCTTGCCCTGATTGTCAAGAGTGCAAAAGGAGGTGTTCACACTGCTAAATCCTTATACAGTATTTCGAGAGATTCTTATTTTTAAATTAGGCGATAGTATTAATTCCCACATCTATACCAAGATGTTCGAGGCTTGGTGTCTTGAAGCAATTATTGTTAGAATTGATCAACATATCATACAGTTCATCCATGCATGCCTTTTCATTTTGGCAGAGGCTGTGTTTGTTTCTCGAAAGCTGGTTTTTGATAAATTATTTTTCAAATTTTTTTGTATTTATTTGTCATTAGAAAAGTTAGTCAATAGAAAACACCTTCCGATCAATGAAGAACACTTTCCAGTTAAAAAAAAATTTGGCTTGGTTTTCAAAAAAGTGTTTTTCTTTTATTTTAGACGGAAAATATTTTCTGAAAGTTGTGAAAAATTTAGAAATGTCATTTTATTTATTTATTATATCAAATTTAGTTCTCAAACTTTTTATTGTTATATATATTTTGTTTTGAATATTTACTTTTCAATTCCATCCCTTAGAATTTAATTTTTATATCAATTTTGGTCTTGGTTTTTATAATTGTTATTTGCTTTTTCCTTATTATTTTTTAATTAAAATTTTTTATCTATCAAATTTGATCCTCATTCTTTTGATTATTACTTATTTTATTTCAAATAATTTATGAAATGTAAATTATTATTATTTTAATTTCTTTATCTTTTAATTTTTTTTATTTTTTAGATTTGATCTTTATTATTTTGATTATTATTTATTTTATTTGAGATAATTTATGAAATTATATTTTTTTTCAATTTTATTCTCATTCAACCTTTTAATTTGTAAGATTTGTTCCTTATTATTTTAATGAACTTGAAAAAAATAAAATATTAATAAGTTATTTTTTAACTTATTTTTCATGACATAATCAAATACTGGAGAGTGTTTTTCTACTTATTTTTCATTACACTATCAAATATCGAAAAATAATTCACTTTTCTGGAATTTTTTTTTTAAAAATTACTTTTCATCAAATAAATGAAACTTCAGTCTTTTTTGAGGTGCAAGCTTAGTGAATAAGAGGTTTGATTCCATTTTAGTAGTATTTCAGTTTGAATGTAAAGAAAGATTGTAGGTGAAAGTTGTTAAAGAAATATGAACGTAAAAAAGAAAGAAAGATAAAGAAATCCAAACAAGTTCTTAAATTTATATCTATCATCTTAGATAATAGAAATACAAATAACATTTTAATATAGCTCTTTTTAACGAGAGAAACTTTTCTTATCGAATAAAACTTATTAATATCAAAATTGATTTTTTTTAAATGGTTAATATTGGTGTTAAAAATTAATTTTTCCTTCTCAACTAGATTCGAACTACTTTTTTTGGACCAAAAACAGGAAAAATAAATTTTTTAAAAGCAAAAGGAATAAAAAATATACCAGTTAGGAAGTAGAAAAACTAAAGTGAAAGTTTCGTGTCCATTTTGAGAATGCAACAAAATTGACGAGGAATAAGATTGCTCAAAATATTAATTGACGTGGAGTGTATGTATGTTTTTGGTTGAGTGCACATCCATTTAATCTATTTTTATCCCTTAGTTGGTGCCTTAGCATTTCAGCCTGGATTGTAGAGACGAGAAGATGAATTTTCTAGGTTGATATTTACCGGAAATTATGGACACTTACATGAAACTTCGGTAGCCGAAGGATTAAGATGTCTTGCGAGTACACAAACCTTGTCACGTGATTCGCCGTTTATGTTTGTTTAATCAAAACTATAATAGAGTATAAAAATCTTCGAATCTAGACGTGGTCTCAGCTCTCAAGTCTATGCACCGACTTTCTGCGCGCGAATTAAGAATGCTCGTTCGCTTGCCGACCACAACAATTATTATTATCCAGCAATGCTAAAATGTTTTAAAAAAATTACGGTGTTTTATATATATATATATGAACAATGAAGTACTTAATTTTTAGTTTTTTTTTCTTCATATGAATTGTAAAGCGAGTCCCTTTTTTTTTTTCCTTGTCTTTCCTTTCCATTTCCCACTCTTCTTTTTTCTTCTCTCCTTTTTTTTTTTTTTAATTTTATATTTAAACATTTTCTTGATTTTAGATTTATTTTTATAGTTTATTTTGGTTTTTGTCATAGCCCTGGTCAATTAAATATATTGACTTATTAATATTAAAAAAATATCATATTAAATTTTTTTATAAAATTTAAATCACATTTTTTATTAGTTGTTGGGGTTTAAATGAGATATTACATGGTTATTAATTTTAAAATTTATGAGATTAGTTGATGTGAGTATAAGTTACCTCGAACACCCATATTAATAATAATAATAAAAAAATAAGTGTATAAGAATTTAACTTATTTTCTCACGTTTTTTTTTATTTTACTGGAGCCGCACTGTAACGCGGGCATGAAATTTCCAAAGCATGGAAATTTAAATGAAATGGGCAGAGAAAATGCCTGCCGACGAAGATTTGCTTTGGTTACCGCAAGATTAATTATGATTTTAGGGGGGGGGGAATTTATATTCACGATAGCAAAACAACTAGAATTGAAGCACCATAATATTATTGACAAGCTAAGTAGTAGATCCCCGGAAAGAGGTATAAAGAGTACTCTGTCTGGTTCCTGTTATACAGTGAAATCACAATTACTTGGTATTGCGAGGGTGATGTCGTGATGCTCTTTGCCGTAAAACTATACAGTACTGATTCGAGTGTAGGGACTGTTTAAGAAAACATCGATCATCAGTCCCAGCACTGATTTATTCCTTGAAGACGTACGAGAGACCAAATAATGCATCGAAGAGAAGCAAAAGGAGAACTTGGCCCCGTATGATCTGTAACTGTCGAGAACCATTATGCGAGGTGTTTATCTCTGGTACGATTGCTTGTGCAGTAACAAAGCTTGCTACTTCTACTTTGATGGCAAAATCAAACTCAGCTTCATGATCTACCACGTTCACCTATCTATATATCTTGAAAATGTCAGCCATGATCATAGCTTGACATCTCACCAGTACGCGCGAACGTCCCTCAAGGAGCTTGCTTCATCTGCACACCATTCCTCTTTCTATCTAGATCTACAAAAACCTATTGAACAAGCAAAGGAACAAGTATCATAAAGAGGAAACGGAAAAGGAAGTGGGCCGGCTTCATTTTTCTAATCAAACATCCTTCTTTTTCTTAGTGTATCTACCAAGCAACCATTAATTAAGATCTCTGCATTGCTACTACAGGTTCGTTGATTTCCTGTTAAAAGCTCTTTTTTTTTTTAGTGTTTTTAAATTGTTATGCTTTGCTAGTATAAAAAATAAATTTTAAAAAATAAAAAAAATACTATTTTAATATATTTCCAAACAAAAAAACACTTTTTAAAAAATAATCGTTATTATATTCCTAAACAGGCTTAAATTATTCTTTGCTTAAAAGTAAGTGCTAGATCTATATAGATTACAACATTGAAGACACGATTAGAAGTTTCAGTGGTTCAAGTCTCTTGGAAGCAAAAGCTATAGAAGTCCATCTGTGCATATATTTCGTACAAGCCATTTCGTTTCCTGCAATAGCTAGAAGCATTTGTTTTGATGATCTACCGCTGCTCTCTGCTGCATTCCTTGAAGGCTTGCTTGGATGTTTTAAGGTACAGTCCATCTATACAAGATCCTACATGGTCCAATGCATTAATATGGGCTGGTTGGAGATCTCGGAGATGAATCTGAGCACTGTTACCGAATCAAGGAATCGTTTCTTGGTGGGGGGTAAAAAGGGTTACAGTTGCTTGAGATACAAGTTGAAGCATTTACTTTGTTAATTTGGTTTTGAAATGGCCATCTTTCTTTCTCTTTCGCTTTTTTTTCAGTGTAAAATTCCCCCCTTGATGATTTTGAAATCCCGATTCAATTGATGATTATTAACATCATTAATTATTACCATTGATTTTATTCAAGAAGCAAGATATATATATCAGGATTTGGCATGATTCTGTGCCATAAAGAGGAACAAATTAATGTATAGCAGATTTGCAGGAGTGCCAGCCATTGATATTTAAAAGGAGGCAAGGGAAGCCAACTCATGAAATTTCTTTCTTGCTGATGCAGAGGCCTGTCTTGATTCTACTCTCTCTTACTCGAAGCCTGTTAAAGAATTTCTGATATTCCTTCTGCAACTGGTAAGTGATTTCTTCGGCATTCTGGTCCTTGCATCCTTTTTATTGTAAGAATTCTCTATATGCAAATCGCATCAGCAAATCAACTTGGAGGGATTCAACCAACTGGCATGTCTTGTTTTTTCCTGAAATAAACACTTGAAAACACTTTATTATTATAAAATAATCTTTTTTCTTCTAATTTTTATTTTATTTTTAAAACATTAAAATTATTGAAAAACTCCTTAAAAAGATATCAATTTAATATTTTTTTAAATATTAAAAAACAACTTGAATACTCTTTTATTTATGAAAACATATGGATCTTCTATCCCTTAATTCTCTCTCAAAAAAGACTAATTAATTTGAATGTTGAGCTCGCTAACATTAATATAAAACGGTCAGCAAATCAACAAACTTTTGAACGAGATTTGAATTTCTTAAAGAGTTCTTCGCTGCACGTGTCAAGGAATCATACTCAGCCCGACAAAAGCCTTTGAATGAGTTCTTCAATAAAAGTAGAAAAGTAACGGCAAAATTAATCTAAACGCGAATCCAACTGATAGAGAATAAATAACAGTAGACAATAAATTTTTATCAATTAATAAATAATAATAGATAATAAATAAAAATGCAAGCTAATAAATAATTTATAAATACGTAAATTTTTATTATATAAATAAAAAATAAAGTATAAATAATAAAAAAATTGGTCCGCAAGACGCTTTGCTGCCATCCATTTGTTTGTTAGATTGTCTGTTTTTTATAAGGCCACATGGCATCCGCTAAATTTGCCAGAAAATTGCATACCGTGTCGTGAATACAGAGTTACACACATCACGTTGCCACATGCCCACATTACAGAGCTTCAACGCAGCATGCTTTCTTCTCTCTTCTTTATTTTTCCATGGCATTTTAGTATTTATTTTGTGCGATGACTCCAAGTCCAGTCCCGATTTCTTTTGCTAGCTGGCTCCACTGAATTTGTTTATTTATTGATTTAATTTGATTTCCTTTCACAATTATGTCTTTTGTATCGGTGCTAGCTGAGCGATCGCAACTTCTTCTCGCAAATAATGGTTTTTAAAATTATTATTACTATTTATTTTGCTCCACTGAATTTCTTTTTGACTAGACGGCACCATTCCTTGAAGTGGAAGGTTGATTTCACAAATCACATCCCACTTTTCACAGAGAAAGAAGGGCGACTTGGAGATCGACAACCCTGCCCTTCACTTCGATCTGGTAAGCATGATAGCTGATTTAGTGCCTGTACTTTAGATTTCTTTTCATTTTAGTACTTTTTTTTTTTTTTTTCCTGTCCAAAACCTTGTAAAGGATTAGCATGATAAAAGTTAAAAAGCAAGGAACAACAGAAAATCTCAATGGAGGAGAGTTTTTTTAATCATCATGTTTAGTAAATTTTAAGAGATTGAAAAAATTAAATCATTTAAATATTCTTTTGAGATTTGGAATATTTGGAGAGAAAAATGCTCATTGCTATAAATTCATGCTGTAAAGCTGTTTCAACATTGCTTTGTTTTATATTGATATATCTAGGAGCATTCTAGCGCATTTTCTTGGTCCTAGGCTCAATTCTTTTTTAATGTAATTATTGTTTAATTATTGTGTTTTAGTCAATAATTAGATGATCTCTTCACTTAAAAAACATAGAACATTATTTATTTATTTATTAAAAAAGAAAACATCATAACATGAATACATTTTCTAGTCTTTTGAGTCTGAAAAGGCTTTCAGAATTTTAAGAAATGAATAAGTGTTCTTATTTTTCATTGAAAAAGAAAAACTAGAAAAAGAGAAAATAAACTGAAAATAAAGCTCCCCCCCCCCCCATTGTCCCTCTCAAATCATAAACGAAGTTAAGAGGATAATCTATTGAATTTTCAAAAAGGATTAAAGAGATTATAACTTCTAAGTTATGTTTACAAAACCAAAAGGACCAATTTAAAGAATAATAAAAATAAGGGACTTAATAAATTAATTTACTATTCTTATTATCCACGGTTGAGATTACACTGTTCTCCTTATTTTAACTTTCGTAGAGTGACAAAAAGAACACGGGCCCCGTTCATTTTCTTTTTGTAAAATTCAACAGTCAATTGCTCCTCCAATAACTATCCTTCAAATTGCCCACAACCACAGCATAAAGGAAGGCACGAGAAGCGCGTGATATTAAAAATACAACTTTTTTTCATTTTAGGTAAAAAAACTAATTATTGGAGGGCTGAGTGAAATCATAAGTGTTTTTTTGAAAATATACTTGTTTTGAAAAAATATTAAATTAATTTTAATTTTAGTAATTTTACATGCTAATTTTTTAAAAATAACATATTAATAAACACCCTATAACAACACTTTAATATAAATTCTCCTTTGATGAATAATTTGACATTAATTTCAATTATTTTAATGGCTGTAATTGGTGTTGATTTAAAATTTTTCTTTTTAGTACTAGGTTTCAGCAACTTTTTCTCATCTCTCTTATACTAGAGGTCAAAAAATAATAATAAAAAAATTAAAATTAAAATTAATTTTTTTTTTAATTTTAAAATAGAAAGGATTAGATATTTATAATTTAAAAAGTATAAAAATTACAAAAAATATTTTGGCCTAACTTTTTAAGATCACTCACTCCTTAGATGGATTTTATTTTGATCCATATCTTTTAATTTTATTTTTTTCAATAAATTATTAAATTATTTGATCAAATAAGGATCAAATTAAAAAAAAAAAAAAAACATGACATTGCGAGCAGTCTGTTTGTTCACAGTGCCGTGTGAGGTATCGGTAAAGGCTCCTTTAAAAATACATTCTTACCATTTTTAAATAACTGATGTTATTCTTGTGGCAAAAACGCAATTTCACGGAAGATTGTGAGAATATTTATTATTATAATAATAGTTGTTTTTTAAAATATTTTTTATTTAAAAATGTATTTGAATAATATTTTATTTTTATATTAGTATATTAAAACATATGAAAATATATATAAAAATTAATTAAAAATAAAAAAAAATAAATGTTTTTAAAACAAAAAAATAAACGGATTCTGCATGAGCCCAATTTTTTCAACCTTCACGACATTTGAATGAAAAAAAATTGCGAAACCGATTATAGCCTGTTCGTTTTCATCCTTCAGTACCACGCAGTAATAACTGCGTTATAAAGACATTCTACTGCTGCTATTTTAATGTTTTTGTCTTCTTCTTTCACAGGCGTTTCTACCAAGACAGGAGGAGGAGAAAACAAGTAAGCCAAGCGCTTTTTTTACCCTCTCTCCGTCTCTGTCACACAGATAGATTTATGTATTCATTTTCTTTTCCAATTTTCCGTGCTTTATCCACCGCCCCAGCCGTGCTCACTGAGAAAATAGAATTAATTAATAATAATAATAAAAAAAATCAAAACAGAAATGATTTGATACAGCCGTTCTTTCTCGTGGTTTCCAAGAAAAAAATGGCTTAGCCGCTTAGGATACTTTTTTCTGTACAAGAAAATAGAAATGACTTTCTTTTTTCAAATATTTAAATCAAGAAAAAAAAAAAAGCAATAGCGAGAGAGTTCGGTTTAAGGATTTTTTTTAAATGATTTTTCAAATCGCATTATCGAGGCAGACAGAAGTCTCAGGTTATTTATTTTCTTGGAGTCCAGAAAGTGCTCTCTGATTTTGCCTTGTTTTGAAAAAGAAACGGTTTTTTGATTTTAATGGTGGAAAAAGGACTCGAAGTGAGGTAATTTTCGTAACGGTGCCATCTCTCCTGCGACAGAAATAACTGAATGACAAGTTTGTTCAAAAGCTCGCCGTATAGAAGACGGCGAGATGATTTGGAAGCCGGAGGAAGTCGGTCTACTGGCTTTGATGACGCCGACGCCGACTCGTCGGATCCTTTTGATATCCCCAGCACCAAAAACGCCTCCATCGACCGCCTCCGACGATGGCGGGTACGTCCTCGAATCTCTCTGTTTTATTTTTTTATATTATTTTCCGTTTTTCAGGGATGGTGATTAGTTTTTAGTAATTAGGGAAAGTAATCTTGTATTAATGAAAATAACAGTGTGTATATTTTATTTTATTTTGTTTGTTTTGAGTAGGCTATTAATGAAAATAGTAGTGTGTATATTTTATTTTGTTTGTTTTAAGTAGGCTATTAATGAAAATAATAGTTAATTAATCACATCTTTTTTATTTAATCTTTGAAGTTCTATTTTTTAAAAAACAATTAATGTAAATGTGGATTTTGTAGCAAGCTGCGCTTGTACTTAATGCTTCTAGAAGATTCCGGTATACATTGGACTTGAAAAAGGAAGAAGAGAAACAGCAAATATTAAGGAAGATAAGAGCACATGCTCAAGCTATCCTGGTAAATAACGCTTTGGATTTTTTTTTTGAATTGCAGGAGGTTATGTTTTGTTAATTTATGTTTCTTTTTTGGATTTGATTAGGCCGCATATCTTTTCAAAGAAGCGGGGAAAAGAGTAAATGGTACCCTCTTTTTTGCTCATTTACTATCCTTAATGCGGCTTGCTTGCGATTTTGTAACAGCAGTATGATATGTTTTAATTAGGCTGCAACGATGGTTATGTTTGATTTTTTTTCTTATGGATGAATGATTACCATTATATGTTTTCACTATCTATTTGAGTTCTTGTTTCAATTACTTTGACTAGGGTGGTTGTTAATTTCCTTTTTCATCACTCTGTCACTCACTTCTGTTTGTATGTGTTGTGTTCCTTTTCGTTTGCTGTATTATGCAGTATTGCATATCATTTTTTTGTTCAAAATCTCAGATATGCTGTTTGGTCGTTTAATCATTTCTTTGTTTCATTTTTTCCTCATGTTTCTTTTTTGTTCACTCAATGTTAGTTCAAGTGAGGGCATCATATCCTTCTAGAAATCTCGGGCATTCCTTTTTCTTGGTCTTATTTATTTTTTATTTGTATTCCATGTTTCTCATTTTAATTGAAGGTTACTCTGGTGTAGTGGTACTGCAGCAGTTTTTAAGTTATGTATTGGGTATCGCGATCGATTTCATGTTCATCTTTTGGTGTGTTAAGTTTTAATTGAATGGGTATTTTATGATTTATCTGTTTTTGTCTGAGATGTTCAGTGCCCTACAGGCTTTTAATTGTGTTCTTGTCACAAGTAGCATGGTTCTGAATGTTGTGCTATGCTGGTTGTATGTGAACTAACTGGAATTTGTGGTTGACAGGAACCGCAGAATTAGACATTCTGCCACCCCCAGTTGGTGATTTTGGAATTAGCCAAGATCAACTTTCTACAATCACGAGAGATCATAATCATAATGCTTTGGAGGAAATTGGTGGGGTAAGTCTACCACAAGTATTTCTCATTGATTTTATGTATTGTTTTACTGTTCTTATCTTACATTCCTTTTCTTGTTATATATATGCACCAGGTAAAAGGAGTTGCAGATGCCTTAAAAACTAATACAGAGAAGGGAATTTATGGAGATGATGCTGATTTACTGAAACGGAAGAATGCATTTGGATCAAATACATATCCTCAGAAAAAAGGAAGGAGTTTTTGGGTAACTTCTTTTGCAAATTTGTACTCAAGTGCCATTGCTTAGTTTTTCTTTATTACCTTCCTGTTTCTCCATCTACTTCTTTGAACCTAAAAAATAAAAAGAAAAAACATTAAATTTAATTTGGTGCTTTCTGTAGATGTTCCTTTGGGAAGCTTGGCAAGATCTTACTTTAATCATACTGATGATAGCTGCAGTGGCTTCTTTGGTGCTGGGCATAAAGACAGAGGTGAGTTTCTGCAGGACATAACTGATTGTGCCATCATTAGATGACAGTATAAATCAGAAGAATGCTTCACTCAGAGGTTTCAGTGAATTGATTTGTTCAACTTCTGACAACATGATCCTCGCTTCTTGGAAGTGAATAAATTTTGGTTTCCTTGTGCTTACATTATATACGTTGGAATAATCTGGTCTGCTTTTGGGAAATAACACTGATGGTTGATTAAGAAAAAAGAATCATGTGCATGTGTCCACACAGATATAAACGTTGGTTCTGTCATGTAAATGTATAAGCACACAAAATGAAGATGGCATTGGTGCATGAAAATACTGGAAAATTGCCACTGAGTTCACATAGTTTCTTGGATGTGAACTCCATGTCAATTTGCGTGCTAAATGTTTGTAATGTTTTCTTGACCTGCATCCTATCAATAAATTTTTGTTTACTTGGTCATAGTGTCATGGATTTTTTCTTCCAGGGTATTAAGGAAGGATGGTATGATGGGGCCAGCATTGCCTTTGCAGTTATCCTTGTCATTGTTGTGACAGGTATGGAGATACATGTATAGTGCTTTATGTATTTGAATTGGGAAAAATAATATTTGGATAGAGTAGCAAATTTGGGGATCTCCATTGCTTATTATTATTATTTTTTGTTTTAATCTCAGGATAATACCCATATGATTCAGTTTAATGTTAAGTTAGTCAAATCTATTTGGTCTTATGCTGAAAGTCCTAAAACTGTGGCAGGTCTTGTATGATGAGGCCTGGTGCCTTGTGACATGTTTGTGTTGTGTTTCCTTGCATTTCTTTCTATTGATCTGTTGCTGAACGCATGTGTGTTGAATTTACGAAACATTTCCAATAGTAATCATAAAACCGTTGCTAACTGCAGGCATTGGAATAGAAGGGCAGCTAAATAGTGACAATATTGCATAATTAACAGAACTACCAGTGATGTGGAAGTGAACAAAAAATGGAGATACATTTAATTCCGTTGACTGTTTTGTTGTTATATCTTGAATCAGTTCACATTGATTCATTTATGTGCGTCAATATATATATATATTGCCATGTTTTATTCCCTTATAACACTAGTATTTCCCGTCTTCAAATACTTATGTGGTATAATAAGTTAATAACGCTTTAACTCTTGAGCAGCTATAAAGTGCTATAATTTTTCAGTACTAGCAGAATATTTTTATGATCTACTAGCTTGTTCGGCACTTATCATTTATCATGTTAGTCTTTATTCATTTGTTTGGGACGATCAAAGAAGCCTTCAACTGTGATTTGCTTGCTTCATTGGATTTTTTAATGTTTGAATGAGTTATCCAGTATGATAGGAAAAACGTGTTAACGGGCCAGCCAACTATGACTGAATGTCATATAAGATGCTTAGAAAATCTGGTTATGCTCTCTGGTCGTTTTGTAAACAGTGCAAATTTTCTTCTAATGACTAGCTTGATAAAGATGATGTATATATTCTTGATGGATATGAATCTTTTGCTTTTTTTTTGTGTGTTTGCTAATATTAGTTTGAACTTTAAGCATCCACAAGAATTGGTTGCTATACATTATTCCTATACTGAACGGAGCATACTGACTTTCACCATGTTTTCTTGTTTCAGCTATAAGTGACTACAAACAATCTCTTCAGTTCCAAAATCTAAACGAGGAGAAGAGAAACATACATTTGGAGGTGCCTTTTCTACTATGGCATTTTTTAAAGTTTTGGGCATCTGTTTGTCTTGTATTTTACCTTTAAAAGGCTCATGTGTAGGTTATCAGAGGAGGTAGAAGAATTGAAGTTTCTATATATGATATTGTTGTAGGTGATGTCATACCCCTTAACATTGGTGATCAGGTAAGCTCCTTTTTCCTCACATTTTCTGGTATTTTTCATTTCATTTCATTTTCATATTCATTTTCTATACTTCATCCCCATCCTTCATATTTCTTTAGGTACCTGCTGATGGAATTTTAATTACTGGTCACTCTCTTGCTATTGATGAATCAAGCATGACTGGAGAAAGCAAGATTGTAAGCCTTGGACCTATATCTTTCAGCATGTCGAAATTGCATTATTACACACTTTGTATTTAGGTATGATTGCTTTCTTTGCAGGTTCATAAGAATTCCAGGGAACCATTTCTAATGTCTGGCTGCAAAGTTGCGGATGGTAGTGGTACTATGCTGGTAAAGCTTATGCATTCTCATTTTTATTCTTTCTCTGCTAAGTACAATAGTTTTCAATTTCTTTAAAAATCCATCTTGGCTCATTAAGCAACTTGTGGAGGGATACAGCTAAGATCTCAACATTGTTTTTGGTTTATATTTATTTAAGAGGAAAAAAAAGAGTAAAAGAGAGGGAAAAAGAAGATAGTATGTGCTGAAACCTTTTTGTTTTTCCTTAAGGGACCAAGGGCTTGTTTTTAACCTAAGTCAGACCCCATTCATTTTACGTTTCATGGGTATTCGGATCCTCTCATATTCTGCAGGACATGATATTTTAATCTAAGCCTTCCAAATTTAATGAAGGGGTAAGCTCTTCTACCAAATTCTAACACTATTATTTGCATATTTTGTGTAAGTACCTGTGCACAAAAAAATTATGGTAGAAAACTATAAAAGAAAAAAGTGAACAAGTTAAAAAAAAGAGACTGTACAACACGAAATCTGCTTTCAAATTAGAAACTTTGGACCCAACTTGTGCATCTGTGCATGAACAAGAAATGGATGTTGTAAGTGATTAAAGACAGCTACAGACTAGAGATGTATATCGGCTACTCTAGACAGAATAGGATCTGTTTCATTTTTTTTTCTCCCAACAGAAGAATATCTATGTAAAAGCAGATAGCATGTGCTGCAACCTTTTTGTTTTTCCCTAAGGGACCAAGGGCTTGTTTTTAACCTATGTCAGACCCCATTCATTTTACATTTCATGGGTATTCGGATCCTCTCATATTCTGCAGGGCATTATATTTTAATCTAAGCCTTCCAAATTTAATGAATGGGTAAGCTTTTCTTATCCAAATTCTAACACTATTATTTGCATATTTTGTACAAGTACCTGTACACTTCAAACTTATGGTAGAAAACTATAAAAGAAAAAAGTGAACAAGTTAAAAAAAAGAGACTGTACAACAAGAAATCTGCTTTAAATTAGTAACTCTGGACCCAACTTGTGCATCTTTGCATGAACAATAAATGGATGTTGTAAGTGATTAAAGATAGCTACAAACTAGAGATGTATATAGGCCCCTCTAGACAGAATAGGATCTGGTTCCTTTTTTTCTCTTCCAACAGAAGAATATCTATGTAAAACAGGTGGCAACAAATATTGCGAAATTTAGATTTGCTTTTGTTTGAAATGTCATTTAATAAGACATTTGCCATTCTATAATTTGAATGGCATAGATTAAAACAACATGATTATCACGTCCTAAAGAATATGAGAGGATATCAGTCCTCCTAAGGGAAACCACCATTGTGATGAATGACCTTTGGTAATTTGGGGAATACTTTGAGGACTCCTTTTTCATTGATGTGGATTTTCCTCATGCTCATTTTGCATTTTTTTCCCTTCGTTCCTTCTTTTTTCATGTTAATTGGTAATATCGTCATGGTTTCTTATTTAAAACCAATTTTGTATTGTTCCTGAAGCTATTGAAAACTTTCACTTTGAAGTAGGAATGCAACTTTTCTTGCTTGTTGTAGAGATTGTGAAAATCTTGTTCTCAGCTAACAAATATTGTTAAGGATGCAAAGGCTGTACTTTCATGGGAGGGGTGATGGTTTATTGGCTTCTATTTACCTTGCTAGCTTATGTCTCTTTTCTTTTTCTTTTTCTGGTTGATTGCAGGTAACCAGTGTTGGAATTAATACTGAATGGGGGTTGCTCATGGCTAGTATTTCAGAAGACACTGGTGAAGAAACACCTTTGCAGGTCTTTTTTTCAATATTGTTTTGTGTTAACGTTTTATATCTTATACATTATATTTATTATTAGTGATTGCTTACAGGTGCGCTTGAATGGGGTTGCAACTTTCATTGGTATTGTGGGGCTTACAGTAGCTTTGCTTGTCTTGATAGTCCTTTTGGTCAGGTAACTGTGATATCCGTTTCTGTGTCCTCGTCACATCTCTTTATATCTGTATGTTGAATTTGTGAATTTGATCCAACAGATATTTCACTGGTCATACAAAAAATTTTGATGGAAGTTCTCAGTTTAAAGCGGGTAAAACAAAAGCTAGTACAGCAATAGATGGAGCCATTAAAATTCTCACTGTTGCGGTATGCGCTTCTCTCTTCAAACATTCCCTCTAGTTTCTATATGCCTCTGATTAACTAACTTCATCACCATTGTAGGTTACCATTGTTGTAGTTGCGGTGCCTGAAGGGCTTCCCTTAGCAGTTACTTTAACGTGAGTTTCCCTACTCAGAAAATTACTCAAATATCTCGAGCAGCATTGTTTATCCAAACATCAGCCATTATTTCTTTCATCAATGATCATCAGAAGCTCATGTTACTAACATCTTTCATTAACACATGAATTTTGTGCTTTTTGAAAAAGAAGAAAGAAAGAAAAACCCTCACACTATATTACTACATTTTGTAGCAGATTAATACCCAACTTTACCATTATATGGCAGATGGTGTGACTTCTTTCATATGCTGGTTTATGATTGAATCTTTTATACTTAAAATAGACATTTCTGTTTTTTGAATGACAGTCTTGCCTACTCGATGAGAAAAATGATGATGGATAAGGCTTTGGTATGTGCTGTTCTATTTTATTGTTGGTGCTTTTTCTAACCTTGACACACCGTGGCTTAATAGAAGTTGAATTGCAGGTGCGCCGACTTTCTGCCTGTGAAACTATGGGCTCTGCGACAACTATTTGCAGTGATAAGACTGGAACTTTAACCTTGAATCAGGTAAATCACGAGGAGAAGAGTGTTGTCATAGCCTTTCCTCGGCTCAAATAAGGAGTGAATAACAGGGTCATTGTCTTTGTTCTCGCATTATGTTCATAGACATTTCTTTTATTCACAGATGACCATTGTGGAAGCTTATTCTGGAGGACAAAACGTTGATCCTCCAGACAGTAAATCACAGTTGCCTCCTATTTTGTCTTCTTTACTCATGGAAGGCATTGCACAGAACACAACAGGCAGTGTTTTTGTTCCTGAGGTAAGTTCAAGGGATTGCTCTCTCTTTTTTCTTAAATATGAAGACTAATTGAGCAGCTGATCAAGAATATACTGCATTGTATGATGTGCTGTAACTGCTCGTTGGCAGGGAGGTGGAGATCCAGAGATTTCTGGATCACCAACAGAAAAGGCCATTCTTGGATGGGCAGTCAAGGTCTGGTTTGCTCACTTTTCTTAACTTCATCTCGTTTGCTAAGGTGTAATAGCTTTTATATCAGATCATGGGTTTACCTGTTTACAGCTGGGGTTGAATTTCAATGCTGTTCGATCTGAATCCAGTATCATTCATGTATTCCCATTCAACTCTGAGAAGAAAAAAGGCGGCGTGGCACTACAACTGGTAATATAATTACACTGTTAATTTGCTATAGAAACTTTAGTAAAAAGAAAATTTACAAAGTTAATTGTGAGATTGTATTTTGGGAAAAATTGATTGCTTGCCAAGTAGATACTATCCTCCATTTCTAAGAATTTTAAGCCCAAGAGTGTGCTGTTAGTGTTTTTTTGTAACAACTCATGTATATGTTAAATAGCAATTGAAAAGTTGCCTTAATGATTCACCCATTGCACCATTCTGCAAAAACCGTGATGTGCAGAACATTCTTGTGGTATGAAGTATTTCGGCTCATTTGAACGTTACTGGCTAGCAATACGAATAAAACTAGCAGAGTCAAATTAATTCTTCTAAGCAATTCAGAAGCTCTCAAAATCTTGGTCCTCTATTTTTTATGCAGGCTAGAAATATAGTCCATATGTAATTCAGAAATATATTGAAAATTGTGAACTTCTAGAAATGTTGTATTTTACTTTTAGATGCGTGTTTACAAACTGTTTCATTTTTACAGCCTGACTCTCAAGTGCATATACATTGGAAGGGGGCTGCCGAAATAGTATTAGCCTCATGTACGAAATACATCGATGCAAGTGGTAAAATCGTGCCATTGGATCTAGACAAGGTTTAAGTGATTGCTTTCTCTGATAAGTTTTGTCCTTGTGATTTTTTCTGTTCTTTCTCACATCAGACTTATCAGACCTCTCTCTATTTAGACAACTTTAAATCTAAAAAGCGGCGATGTTTGTTTAGATCATGTTAAGAGGCAACTATTATTGTTGATGGTATCTTGACATTGTAGTAGGATTTGTTTTAGTGAAACTGGTCGTTGATTGCAGGTGTTGTTTTTTAAGAAAGCTATTGAAGATATGGCTGCCAGTAGTTTGCGTTGTGTTGCCATTGCATATAGAACATATGACATGGACAAAGTTCCAGCCGATGAACAACAGAAAACTCAATGGGAATTACCTCAAGATGATCTTGTTTTGCTTGCTATTGTTGGTATAAAGGTATGTGCTGCCATATGGTCAAGATGATCTTTTATTCCCACTTGTTTATGATGACATCCTCATTTTATCTCACCGACAATGCTATTTAACTAATGGCATTATGAGATGTAACTAATTAACTTATTCAGTTTGTTGATTTATGTAATCAAATTTTGTTTCACTCAGCTGTCATAATTGCATATACAATTGAATTTTATTTCACTCTGACTGTTAAGATTTAAATTTGCATGCTAACTTGCATATAAAATTATGCAGGACCCATGTCGTCCAGGTGTGAGAGATGCTGTTCAACTGTGCCAAAAAGCTGGTGTGAAGGTATTTCTGCTTGTCAAATGTTGTAAGCTGAAAACCTGTCTGTGATCGACAATTGTTATCAATTATTTCTTGTACGACACTGCAATTTCTCTTGTTGCTCTCCAATTTGTTTTTCATATTTTAAAACTCTGTTGGATTGATTTTTCAGCATCCTGAATGCTGGTTTATAATAACTTTGAACTCGTGTCTATTGTTATATGAATGATTGTTTTGAAAAAGCAAATTTCAGATATAAATGATTCAGTTTGCCCTTTGAATTTCTGACCACATAATTTAGGTCAATTTATTTATTTATTTTTAAATTTTTGTGTGCCTGTTTCATTTGGAATTACTAAACTCATGGTTTCGATATCTTGCTCCATATGGATTGCAATGCTTCTATGTCCTGGTTCCCCCCTCTTCTCGAGAGTCAAGTCATTGTGATATTTGATGCTCAAATAGTTTGTCTCTCTTGTTTGGATTTGCATTATGTTCCATAAATATAAAGATGGATTGATTGAGTTGAAAATAAGTGTTTATCTAGGTTTTTGTTTTGAATGTTAATGCAATTCATTCTTTTATGCTGGTGATTTGGAATATTGTTGGTCAAATGCAATTTAATATTTGAGAGTTTTCTCAAATTCAGGGTAATGCACTGAAACAGGTTTTGGTTCCTAAGATGGATTGTGCTTTTATATCTCCCAGTCTTAATATATATAGACGTAGTCAAGGACAATTAATTTTGTTCATAAATTATATTTAGATTTTTTCTGGGAGGTGATTCTGAAAGTGTGGGAAATTCTTTTCCTGGTGAGTTCTCTCTCTTTCTCAATCAGAGCCTTTATAAATGTACTTTTCAAGCGCTAGATACAGTTCCTGATTAACAACACAAGAACTCAAGATTCTTGGTTGTCAAGAAGTTTAAGTGAAATGTGGATTACTCTTTATTTCCCTAGTTCATGTTACCGGGTCAAGAAGAACTTTTCCCTATTAATGTATTACTTGGAGACATTTTTAACTATCAAGACTCTGGAATTGCATGCAAAATAGAACTTTATATGGTTTGCCTGTGAGAGTTGCAATTAGACAGTCTAGTGTTCCATTTTTCTTGACTCAAGTTGACCCGTTTTCCTTGACATATGCATATTTGATTGTGCCAGCTATTGAAATAATAAGAAGGAACTTTTGTACATAGGTACGCATGTTAACTGGTGACAATCTTCAAACTGCTAAAGCAATTGCCTTGGAATGTGGAATACTGAGTTCAGCAGAAGGTGCTGTGGAGCCTTATGTTATTGAAGGAAGAGTGTTTCGTAACTATTCAGATACAGAAAGAGAGGAAATCGCAGAGAAGATCTCGGTATGAATTGCTTCTCTGTTTTTTAATTAGTTTTTTGTGTTTATATTTTCCAACTGTCTAATATCTCGAGAATCAAATTTCTTACAAACATCCTTCATTCAATATTTTTTAGGTGATGGGGAGGTCTTCTCCAAATGACAAGCTTTTGTTAGTGCAAGCTTTGAAAAAGAGGGGAGATGTTGTTGCTGTAACTGGAGATGGAACAAATGATGCTCCTGCATTACATGAGGTAACTGTTTTATTCTTTTATGCTCTTTTTTTTAATGTTGTGATGATTGTTACATGCATCCAAAGAAGTACGTCACACTGTTCATTTGGAGGAAGTTTGGTGGACATTCAGAATTCTCTCTCAATCAAGTGTTTGAGAAAATGCTTCTGGATGTTAGGATCATTTATTTGATGCATCTCTCCTAACTGGTTCCATTCGCATAAGACGCAGTCACCTTACATAATCTGGTGGACAATTTCAATTGTTTTTTTCCCCTTAGAAAACAGTGGTTTTGGTTAATAATTACAATTGCTTGGTTTTTTAACAAAACAAATTTGAATTGATTTGGTTTAAAATCTGTGTTACTGAATTGTGCAGAACCCTAGTCTTGTTATGTTTTCTGTGTCAATGGTTATGATCGTTAATCTTTTTCTCACAAGTTACTGGCTTGCTATCATAATATTACTGTTCATTTTTTGTGTTCAGGCAGACATTGGCCTTTCAATGGGTATTCAAGGCACAGAAGTTGCTAAAGAAAGCTCAGATATCATAATTTTGGATGACAACTTTGCTTCAGTCGTGAAGGTTGGCACTTTTTTCTGCTAATTTTAGTTTCAATTAGAATTCTTGCTTTTTTATGCTATTGCAGGGCACAGGTTCTTCCAAATTATCTTCCTGTCACAGTAGCTCAGATATTAGTGTTTCATTCTTTTTGTAAGTGCAATTTCAATAATTTTTAATGTCTCCTTAATGCAGGTTGTCCGTTGGGGTAGATCTGTATATGCAAATATCCAGAAATTTATCCAGTTTCAGCTTACGGTTAATGTTGCAGCTCTTATTATAAATGTTGTGGCTGCAATTTCTTCTGGCGATGTCCCATTAAATGCAGTGCAGGTATTTTCAGTCTCCTAGTTACACAACTAAAAAAGATAATTGTTTCAGTTAGTCTGTATTCATGTTTTGTTTCTATCTTTTAATACAGCTCCTGTGGGTTAACCTTATCATGGATACTCTTGGAGCATTGGCACTGGCTACTGAGCCTCCAACAGATCACCTGATGGATAGACCTCCAGTTGGTCGTAGGTACGAAATGTTGAAATGGTTTGCACCTTGTCAGTGTGTAAAGTTTTAAATATCTTAGAACTAAATCAAGCTGTTATAAGCTAGAACAGTGTCCTGCTTTCTGTTATAATTTGATGAAAGGAAATTTGTGTCTGGAAAATTTAGAAGTGGATATTGGATGTATACAACGAGCATCTCATCTGGACTTTTAAGAGAAGTGGATGGCTTTGTTTTTAGTTTGATTCTTGAACCTGACTTATGGCTCCCCCCCCTACCACAAATTGAAACCCAGCATCTCATCTGGACTCTTAAGAGATGTGGATGGCTTTGTTTTTAGTTTGATTCTTGAACCTGACTTGTGGCTTCCCCCCCTACCACAAGTTGAAACCTGCCCACCTCAGCCTAAAATCCAGCTATTAGCCTGCTCCACGTTGCTTTCTGTTACTAGATAACTTGTTTCAATATTACTGTAGATGTTTCTTCTGCAACAATTGTGGTGCCCTTCAGCATGAGAAGTTTTAACCCTTGTTTCAAGGATATTTCCCAGGCAAAATGCCTCTGTTCTGGTCTTTTAATGGTCCTTTTGGCTCTCTGTTATCAAACTAATTCAGATGTGTGTTTGCATTTTCTATGATCTACTTTAAGGTGTCTATTCTTTTTCAGGGAACCACTAATTACAAATATCATGTGGAGGAACCTGCTGATACAGGTACACATTAGTATTTGGTTTTATTCTATATATCTTGTCAGTGCAAACATTTTAAATTGCTATAAATTATCTGGTGCTAAGTGTTTTTTCATTCACATAAAGTACAGTAATGGTAATTGTCAATTGTGGTTCCAAAAAATTTAGGCAGCATATCAAGTGAGCGTGTTGCTTGTCCTTAATTTTCGAGGGAAGAGCTTACTGGGGTTGGAGCATGAAACCCCTCAGCGTGCAAACAAGGTGAAGAATACCTTGATATTCAATGCATTTGTGCTCTGTCAGGTTAGTCTTTAACTCCTCTTAAACAAAATGAAGCAACAAACAATTACGATGATTCCAGTTAAATTCCATTTTAGCATTTTTTATATGATCTGGTTGTTAAGAGTTCATAGCTACGAAGCATGATAAGGTGAGTATAATTTTCTGAACTGCAGATCTTCAATGAATTCAATGCCCGGAAGCCAGATGAATTAAATATTTTCAAAGGGATTACAAAAAACCACCTGTTCGTTGTTATAGTTGGAATAACGCTTGTACTTCAGGTAAGACCTTTTTAACTTATTCAATGCCCTAGGTTTTGGGTCTTCTGTGTGCTATCCATGAACATGCTTTTCCTTTGCTTTTTATAGGTTATCATTATTGAGTTTGTTGGGAAGTTCACTTCTACGGTCAAGCTCAATTGGAAACAGTGGCTGATTTCAGCAGTTATTGCTATTATCAGGTAAACTGCAGCCCTTCAGGGATTTCTCTGATTTCTATTATAGTAACTAATTATGCTATGATTTTCGTCAAATGCTATTTACGAACATGGTTGTAGATAGCAAGCTCGAGATATCCTGTCCCAGAAACTGTAGTTATAACAAGACTCGTATCATGTCTAGATGTAGGCAGTAGCAAAGCTCACATCAACCATCTGATGCGCATGGAAACATACCTACATACATTTTATCATACCAATTGGCTCATATTTGCATATCTAAACTGTAGTTCTCTCTTTTTGTTCTTTTCCAACCAGTTGGCCGCTTGCTGCTATTGGTAAACTGATACCTGTTCCACAAACTCCCTTGCACAAGTTCTTTACAAAGATGTTTCATCGAAGTGGTAACTCTCCAAGTAAGAATCATTTATTTTCCTGTTCATCTTCTCTTCATAACGTGTGGTATATCAAGTCTGATATTTTTCAATCATTGTCTTTCAGGTGATCAGTAGAAGTCTCAAAAGACTCACAGTACTAACATCAACCTGGCTAATATAGATTTACTAGTCGGTCAGCACAGTTTCTTCGTTTTCGCTTCTTAGGACGATACAGATGTGCGCGGATGGTGACATACTTGTGAAGAATTTTTTATTTTTTTCACCAATAACTTTATGCTCCAGTTTCTAGCGAGGATTGTCTAGGAGAAAAATAACTTCCTTGAGTTTAATTTGGCACATACTTTTTCTAGATTGTGTTTATAGTTGTGAAATCATGGAATCAAGTGCATTAAACATATTTTTGAATTAATGCATGGAATGTTTCGTCAATCTGAGGGCATTCATGCTTGTCAAATCACCAAAGTTTAATGAGGAAATTATGGTTATCGACTCCACTTCGTTTCTTGACGCTGGAAGTTGAAGGCGGTGGCGAGTGATGTGGAAGTTAATCAGCAGATTGGGAAATCCCTAATTTGAAGTGGAAGTTCGCTTATAATTTCGAAATAGTCTCTGCACCGTTTCAGTTCTAAATTGCAATTTTTAATACATCATAGACGGCGAATTCGTGTGGCTGGCAATCTTTTTACCGTACGCCGGCCTGGTCTTACACCACTGATGTGAGATAAAACGCCGCTCGTGTTTTTGACAGTGCAGATGCCCCTGTAACAGGGGGGTCGATGTTGGAAGTTGAATGAATACTTGCTGAGAAACGAAAAGGAAGACAGGCCTGCCTGCCGTTACGAGCACATTGACACTGAGCCATTGCCTTGTTCCTAATGATGAAGATACCCTTTTCCTTCACGCTTTAAATCACAGTTTTAAAAAGCACACCAAACAAAGGAAAATGCAAGAGACAAGAAATCATTTGGGTCCTGATTGCATGCAGTAGATAATAACAAGGAATTATTCTTTGAGTATATAGTGAAGCAATTGGTGGAAATGGTGCATGGCATTCTCAACCGTGGGAGCGTATCTGCCGCTGCAGTATGCTGGTGTTTCAAGGCCTCTCTGTACACCTTCACACAGCACGATATCTTCTATCTGCATATTTATATTAATCTTAGAATAAACTCCAAACTGGCCATAATCTTTTACGGTAATGGAGCGTGGATGACATACCTGCACTCTCTCACTATCAACTAGACTTCTTTCTATGAAATCTTCGTCGTCCTGACACCAAAATGTTTAAAATCCTCAATTTGAACATTTTCACCGTTACCAGAATTGCACTAAGATCATGCCTTCTTTGATTTTTGTTTTTGATTTAGAAATCGAAAAGAAAAAACCACCCTTCGTCTTTCTATGTACTGATAAATGACAACACACTATTTATCATCCTGTATCCTCGCAATACACAAGCAGGCATATGTCTAGAAAGTACCTTGAGATGGGCTTCAATAAAGTAGTCAAATATCACCTGGCATTTCCTGGGTCCTAGCGGGAGTACCAGATTAGTGTCCATCCATGGTCCATACCTACGAGATCCATAAGACAATCAAGTTACCAGAGAACTGACATAACAAAGGAATTAACACACAGTCGCCAAGAGGGTACCTGTTAATCATAAAATTAGGGTAGATGAAAGCATACAAGGCTTTTGACCCAAGTCGATCAATATCATCTTCACTTTCTGTCGAGCCACCATCACAACTTTGGATGCTAACCTTTTCATATGTCTATCTCAAAGAGCAACCATTTATGTGACAACAATCATAATACGAATGATATATATATCAGGAAAAAAAAAAGACATTTGAATTTTGAAGTAATCTTTTAGAGCAACCATTTATGTAAGAGAAATATGATACAGAACACAAAATGCCTAGAAGGATATGTGGAGAAGAAGATGAGAGAAGCATACCTTGGTGGAGTAAGAATTAAGCTTAAGACCAGATGCAAGGCCTTTATGAGCATATGGTACATGGTAACCACCATCTAAGTAATTATCACAGAACACCTAAAAAGAAGAAAAAATAGATCATCAGCAGTCTATGAAATCAAGATAGCAACAGTGATGGCCACTGATTTCTACAAGGCTTGGTTCTAATAGAGAAGAAGACATCAAATCCATTCCGACAACAATCAATAAATGAAACATGATGGGAATCCCATTCAAAATTATAGGTATTAACACCACATGATTAACTAGGAGGCAGAATAAAATGAAAGGACCTTGAGATAATTCAAGCCAAAATAGCAAGTTAAGGACAATTACCTTCCAGTTACACTCAATATCGTATACACGCCTGCAAAGATAGCTTAGAGAAGAATCAACTCCATTTGCACCAAGAAATTCTGAACAGCTACCGAGCCATTCACTCCCCACTGTATTGTCAGCTTCTTGCTGAGGTAAAATCTCCTTGTCCAAATTGAGAAGAACAAATGGCCCCCAAGTTGCAACATTTAGTGGTTTAAGCCCAAACTCCTATGTTCCATGATCAGATAAATCAACAAAATTATCAATAAAACCAGAAAATGTCTTACATGAATTGAAAAGTGGATTGTGACCTTATGTTTCAGCATACATTTACATCAAAATTTTGAATCCCGGTTATCCTGGTTGCTTTAAGAAGTGCTCCATCCAACCCATATGTCCACCCCTGTAAGAAAAATTAGATGTATATATATATTAAAGTTGAAAAAATTTCCACTGGCTATGAATTTAACACACACTTGATAAACTAAATGGTCGATCAAAACGAACTATTCCAAGATGCATTGAAAGTTAGAATTTTGCAGGTGAGCTAGTACACTTGTATGTGTTTTGTGGTCAAAACCAAAGAAATTCAAAAGTGAACTCACATGATAAGGGCAAACAAAACAAGACTTTTGCCCATTTCCAGATGCAACAAGAGAGGCATGATGGCGACACACATTGTGAAAAGCATGAATCTTGCCATCATCATCTCGACACACCAGAAACTCTACATTCCCCAATCTGCCATATATAATTGACCCTCCATTTCATTCTCAGAAACAATGAATAAAGGGGTGGACGAAAGAAATATTGATTGGAAATTGAAATGCACATCAAAACAAAATCCGCATTCAATGATTTCCATTGATTTTTATAAGAATCAAATGAATTGGTTACACATGCAAGAATCCATTAGTGCCAGGTTTTATTAACCGGTAAGTTAATCGCCGGTGGAAGAAGACAACTGGTATCAAATCCTGCTAGCATCGAGGATGCGGGGGACTTAGAAAAGAGGAGGGATATCCCATGTCGTGCAGCTCAAGGCCGTATAGACCATCTACTGATATAAAATTGAAAAAAGAATCCATATTCAAGCATATTTCCCTTGTTGTTTCATTAACTTAACAAGAAATTCAAGAAAAAAACAAACAGACAGACAAAAGAACCACTTTTCAACATGTGGGCATTTAACACATAAATAAACGATACCTTCCAGTGAAAAAATCATGAGGATTCTTTATCTGTTCAGTATATCCTGAAAATTCAAGAAATTGATGATGACACTTGGCTATAATTCATGAAACCAATTTAATTATCCTCGAGAAGAAGAGAAAAACAAGAAAGTAAGGAACTAACCAACAGCCTGCCAGCCTTTATAGAAGACATGATGGAGTTCAAAATCAAAAAAAGAAGGGTCGGTGTACCATGAGCTAGGTGGGGTCAAGGCTTTCTCTATAGGAATATTTGGGTCAAATTCATCGACCAGATTTTGACAGTAGTTATCACTCTGATGGACAGAGCTGGCAACAAGAAGAGACCCATTTTGTTTTTGTTGTTTTGCAATAATTGAAGTGTGTTTTTGGGTTTGGAACAGGAGAAGGCGGTGAGCAGTGATCATGGGTTTGAGCAGTACTGCCATTGTAGTTGCAGTGATCATGGTCATCGCCAAGGAGACACTGACTTGACGGATGTTCGTAAGAAATAAAATGGTTAGAAGCAGGACGAATCCAGGAATACTGCAGTGGTTATATTCAGGGACAGAAGGCAGAGACGCAGTCACATCTTTTACTGAGACCAAAATAATAATAAAAAACAAAAATTGTATTTAAGGATCAAACTAAAAGTTGCTTTTAGGAAAGAGGACCAAATTGGTCAGCCTCTAACAAGGAGAGCTCAATTAATATCTTCTTTGAAGCTCGGCCGGGCTATTAGACCTGAGTCCATCTAGTGACCCTGAGCTTTTTTCGACAGGCTCTTCCATTGATCCAAGAAAACTTAGTTGACTGTATAGGTCAACCCATAATCTAGAGGATTTGGTTAAAATTTAATAAGACCTCATCAATTTTTTTAAACTTGTTATTTCATTGCTTAATAATTTTATTTTTAAACAAATGACACTGCTTTGAAAACAAAACTAAAAAGAACTATTGAAGCCAACTCTGAGCCCAGCCCCGAGCTAGGTTTCACTCCCTGGAAGGTTAATTTATTAACTCCCTTTTCCTTAAGTAAATTTTCAAAGTAGTAATAATAATGATAAATTTTATAAAATTACAACACAATTTAATAAATATATTCTCAAACTTACACTCTTTATTGGAGCCAATTCATTTTCTACAACCATTGAAGTTCGCTCTCTTATTTTACAAGGTAAAAATATTTTTATATGTGCTGCCACCCTTGCAAGGTAAGCTGCAAGTAGCATTGTCTCTCTAAGTCATGGAATATGTTTTTATAAGACTTCAATTGAACAAACAATACTGGTCAGAATATTCATCACTCCACTACATTTAAAAAAGACACATTTCATCTTCGCGATCCTTTACTTACTGGCCCTTGAATAACAAAACTAAAAAAACAACTTATGTATCAAAAAATTTGTTTTGCAGGTAACATCAATCAACTCACTAGTGTAACGCAGTTCATAATCGGCCATGAAAAAGCTAGAGACTCTTTAAAGTTTTTCACTAGCTTTATCAATGGTGTTGTACATGGAAAAATAAACAAAAGTTTTGCTCACTTCCTATCCAAACCCTTTCCACCCTTTATTAGCACTTGATTTTAAGATCTTTTCATTGCTGATAACATGGAAACAACAGGTAGAAGAATTATAGATCTTCCGTCATCTTCATCAACTTTGATTGACCTCTAACAACATGCTCAACAAATAAGCACTCATAATAGATGTTTTGCTACCCAACAACAATTTAGGCTCTCCTTGTCTATCTGTCATCAACTTTTCAACAATTTGCACCTCTTGTGCATAGGCACTTCCATTTTCTAGAAGAGACTAGACAAAATAAAATGAGAAAAAGTAGATGCAATGCCCCAATCATTATAAAAAGTAGGTTTTGTCAGTACGAGGAACATTCTCATGTGCAGGATCATCAAAATAAGATCTTCATAGATAAAAAAGGAAGGCCATAGGCTATAGCCTTTATCAATGACCTCGTTCTCCATCGAAATCCCATTCCAGTTGTTCAAAGCCAAAAAAACCATGCAGGGATGAGGAAAATGATTATAGAAATGTTGGACACCATATATGAAACTCTCCATTATATCCAAATATGTTAAATACATGTTTCCCTAATGATTTTGTAGTCACTAAGATAAACTTGAACAACTATGATAACCTGTTTGACCCTAGAAAACATATTAATAATGTTAAAAGCGCTCTTGAATGGGTGATTCATGACACTAATATCATGTGCAAAACTCTCCCTATCATTTTTAATGGCTTGCTCGAGCTTGGTACCATAGTTTAGAACCAAACTTGATACTTATCTTCATTGACTTATATAACATAAGATAATTGCTCACTTTAGCACTAGTATAGCCGTGAAAAGGAGTTCCACGAAGCTTTTTCCATCGCCTAGCTAGTTAAAAAGAGATAGCACTAGGGCCTATCTAAAAAGATTCAATAAGGAGTTATTAAAAGTGGAAAACTTGCTAGAACTTGTAGCGATATAAGCTTTTATTAGCAAGGTGTATAATTACTTAATATGAGAACAATTTTATTCTCTACTTTATAGAAGTCTTCTTAATGTAAAGAAAATGATAGAGAATCACATCCGCATGGAAAAAGCGAATGTATCTAGAAAAAGGGCATCTTTTTTTCATAAACAAAAGGAAAAGCCCCCAAAGCATGACATACATCCCTTTCATGATGCAAATGTATACAAAGGAAATCCAAGGGGTCTTATACAGAATAGATTGGTGTGCTAGAAATGATGACGACTCCTTCGAACATAACTAGAATAAAGGTGTTAATCGCGATAAAAGAAAATGATTATGTGTAATATCCATCAACAATAAAAGTAGACGCTAGAAAAAAACCTAACAAAATATTGTCTGTTCCAAAAATAAAATGATATTGAAAAGTGTCATAAAAAATAAAAATAAAAAGGCTTATAACTAAATGTTATCTTTAATGATTTATAAAAAGAGGACCAGAGTATAAGAAATAAGAAGGAGAATATCCACAAGTCTCTTCTATAAATTAATATGTTTTTAGAAGGAATCTTGCTTGGTGAAGATTCTAGTGGAAGTTAAAATGCTTATGTGAAACATGTATTCATATCAAGGACCCAAAATCCTTGGCACAAGCTATTGTATTTACTCCTAAAAAAAGGAAGAAAAAAATGACATTTCTCTATGAAATTGCCCTCGTTACCTTCATTGTCTTGTTTGACTGTAATACACAAAGAGTACTTATTAATAATGAAAGTGTTGTGAACATTATTTGATTGATATTTATAAACTAATCTTTATGATTTATTTTGATTTGTTTTTTATAGGATTATTATGATCGCATGATTCTAATCGTAAATTTAACAGGTTAACCTAGATCAGTCTAATATATCATCATCTTAATATTTTTTTTAAATATCATCCAATATATCATAATATCAATATCCAAAAAATATATTGTCCAATATGGATGATCTTTTGAGCTCATGATTAAAATTTTTATTTTATTGAAAAACATGTTAGTAACACTTGAATTGAATTTTATAATTTTTTTTTTTTTTTCTATGAGGTTATCATAGTGTCAAAAAAAAGTCTCGGTATTAGGTTGGTGCTCGATTCTGCAATCTTTATTTTTATTATCTTATAGTTAAATAAACAATAATTTTGAAAAAATAAGTTATTAATTCTAGTAGAGTTTATGACTCGATTTGCTGGTTTGACATATTGACCCAAGTTACCAGATATATATTTTTTTGTAATTTGATTCTTTCAATTGATTTTTTTATTTCACCCTACTTCAATATTGAATTGGATGAGAAATAAATTTCATAATTTATTTTTACTTTTATTTTATAGAATTAACACAATCTCAAATAAATATTTAAGAATTATATAAATTCTTAATTATTAAAATACATAATATATTAATCATCATCGATCTACGTGAAGACAACTGTAAATGTATATTATGGCATGATACTTTATCATATACATTAAATGTGATATTTTGGAGATTGTCAAATACATTCTACGATGACATTTTAGAAAATTAATTAATTAATTCCATGGTGTACGTTGCATCTACCTACAAATTAAACCTTTAACAGCATAAATGCCATTAAATTTACAAACATTGAATCTGCGATCAACATATCAAATATTATTGATATTAGAACGTTAATAAATTGTTTAGGTGGAGTGGTTTAAATCTTCAGTTAGGAATTCTGTAAGACACACACACACACACACACATGAATCTGTTAGACAAATCGCGCTGGAACAATATATAATTATGTGATCATTCAAAAATCTCATTGTATGAATATAGAAAAAAAAAATATCAACATGGATTATTTTTATTCTATGCAACTAATATAGAATTTCTATATCTCGAAGGTAAATTTTTATTCTTTTTTTATATTAATTCTTATGGTATAAATTAATCATAATAAAATATGATCAATAGGTATGATGGTCGACTAAATCCACCGAAACATTGGACATTTATGTTTTTAATTAGTTGCCAACACGATGCCACACTGGTTAACATCTCTATATTAATTAATCATCGGTTTCTCTTCTTTTCTTAAAAAAAAAAAAAAATTGTTCTTATGACCGGCCGTTGCTTGGTTTGGTTTCGTAATTATTTTTTTTCTCGGGATAACTTCAAATAAGATCCCCAATTATGATGTGACTTTTCATTTACACTCCCAAAAATAAATTTATTTATTATTTTTTTCTTCAATTTAATCTTTTTAAATTTAATTTAATTTAATTTTTATATTAAATTTAATCTTTATTTTTTATTATTATTTATTTTTATCTTATCTTTTTTATAATTAAAAATTTTTATCTGTTAAATTTGATTTTTATTATTTTTATTGCTATTTATTTTATTTAAAATAATTTATAAAATTATATATTTTATTATTTTATTATTTTTTAATTTGTCAGATTAGATCAATATTATTTTAATTATTATTTATTTTATTTAAAATAATTTATAATGTTTTTATTAATTTCATCGTTCGTCAACTTTTTTATATGTTGAACTTGATTTTTATTTTTTTAATAAACTTAAAAAAAATTAAAATATTAATAAATTATTTTTTAAATTATTTTTTGAATTTATTTTTCATGTTATTATCTAATATTAAAAATTAATTTATTTTTTACAAATCTACTTTTTATGAAAAACACAAATAAACGGTGTTTTAGTAAAAAAAAAAAAAAAAAAATTGAAGACAAAAAAGCGAACGAGATTAGCGGGTAGCCTGTGGCCCTCAACCAAAAAACAGAGAGAGAGAAGGAAAACGAAAAAAAATGGAAGGAGTTGACTTTTTATCGAACAAGAAACATAGCCACGCAAACCCTAAGGGCCTAACGATACGGCCTAGTACTTCCAGAATCGTCCTGCCCTTTTGTTATCTTCCTCATCCGTACGTCCTCTGCATTCTGAAGATATATTTATAGCTTTCGGGGTCTCAAAATAATGCTCATAAAAATATAACCCATACAAAAGCACCATAGCCCTTGTCTTTCTTTTCTTGTTCTTGTTTCGTTTACTATAATAGCCTCTGCTCTCTCTCTCGAATACCTTACATCTTATAATCACCCTGTTGTGTTTGCTGTGTATGGTTTAGAGTTGTAAAGATGATGTATGAGCAGCGACAACAGCAAATGATATATAGAGAGGATGGGGGGGAGATTAATGGAGACAGAGGGAAGGCAATCGAGGAAGAAAGGCTTGAAGTTGTTGATCTGAGTGGCATGTCTCTGGAGACTCTACCTCACCCTTCACTCAACTTAGCTGCTATTTGCAAACTTCACCTCTCCAACAATGATCTGCAGGTATACACACGCACATAAATTTCCATATTGCTGCTAAAGTGAATATGAATAACCCAACAAAAAACTTTTTTGCAGTACAGAAATAAAAGAAACCCTTCTCAAGGTTAAACCAAACAAAGTTTTGATTGATTTTAACACAACTTTTTTGTTCTCCCTTTGATTTCTGTTTTTTTTTATGGAAAAAAAAGCCTCAGTTGTTGCGAATAGGATTCATTTATTTTGGAGTTGCTGAAATATCAATCTGATACCATTTTGAGTTTGAACCTAGTAATTAAAAATGCTGTTTTTAGGGGGGGGAAAGAAAAAAAGGAAAACAATCTTATAACAATTTACTTTTTCTATTTTTTGCTAATCCCAAAAAAAAAAAAAAGCTTATTCCTTTTGAACCCCCCCTTCTTTGATTCAGTCTTAAGCTTCCTACAAAATACTGGTCTGCATGTATATGTCCTTTCGGAAATCCCAGTAGTTCTATTTAATTTCTTTGGGTTTCTCTTATATTTTACTCTCTTGGATCTCAAACAATTAGGGTTTGTTTCGAGTTTAGTTAACCATTAAAAACCCTCTGCAGAGATATGTTAGCACATGTTTATTCATGGTTAACAATGGAAGCAAACTAACTTCTCAAAGAATTTCTGCCTGTATCTGGCAGATTATACCGGAATCCTTAACGGCAAGAATGCTAAATTTGGTGGTGTTGGATGCTCACTCAAACCAGCTTAAATCTCTCCCTAACTCAATTGGATGTTTGTCAAAGCTCGAAGTTCTTAATGTTTCAGGCAACCTTATTGAGTCCCTACCTAGAACTATTGAGAATTGCAGGTTTGTTGTCTCCTGATGTTCTTCTGCTCTTAGAAATGTATTATATGCATATAGCTCAGTTTTTTTTCTTTTTTTTCCATCTTACTGTTAGTTTATTCACTATCTCATCATTGCGGCCTAGCTTTAGTAATATGAGCCACATGCGATAATAACAGCTCCATTAATTTGAGGATGTATGCCTTCTTACAATCTTAATATATATCAAATGAACAGGTTATTAATTATTTAAAATATTTGTTTTTTGGGAAAAAAAAATGTTTTGTTTTATTTTGTGTGCATGAGGTGCATACTCGAATATGCCTTTGATATCTTCATATTAGGAACACTAATGAAATTATATATTAGCGGCCGGTTAACTTCACGGATAATAGGCAAAATACATATATTTTTTATTAGAAACTTATTAACATCTCCATCGGGTACTCTATATGAATAGTATACTCTTGAGAAATAAATCTAATTTTGAATAATGGATAAATTAATCTAAAAATATATTTCACCGATTTTGAACTATACAAAAATATTTGTTGTTGTAGAATAATCTAGTGGGGATAATACAAACCTTTGACTTGTACCATTATGGACAGTCAAGGTTAACAATTACCAAGAAATCAAGGAAAATCTCATTGCTGTTGAGGAATTAAAATTCAGAAAATAGTAATGGAGAGGTGAAGAGCAGATTATGATTCGAGGTGAATCTTTTTTACTTCAGTAAAGTTGTTTATATATATATATATATATATATATATATATATATATTGGCACAATTATTAATCGGTTCACTAAAGCAGAAAAAAGTGTTTGGCACGATTTTCATAGAATCCGCAAGTGATCCATGTGTTCAGACTCCGTTAATTATGATCTTGATCGTGAAAGATTTCCCTTTGGAAGTGTCTTGACCATTTTCCCACCACTCATTAATTCATTTTAGACTTTAATTAAAAATTAAGATGGCTAAGTGTAGATGTCGGCATGCTATACATATATTTGTGTTCATCGATCATAGTTGTCAATGCCGTTTTATTTTGTTTAATATGATTGAGATGTATCATTTCCTTTGAAATAATAGAGTAATTAGCTTATTTTGTTTATATAATTTAATTTCAATGTTTAATATGCCCTCACAAAACTAATTTCTTCTAATATATCTCTATAATTGAAATCACTAGTTAGGCACGTTCGTGGCATATGAATTATCAAAACTTTGTTAAACATTACTACAGTGATGACTCTATATTTATGAATAATATTCAAAGTAAAAGATATAACATTCGTTACTTAAAAATACTTAAAAAATAATATATATATATATATATATATATATATATTGATGTACGTTTAATATCAAAGGTTCTTATATGGTGGTGTTTGAAAAAAAAACGAGTTTATGTTATTATAAAAAGAAAAGTTTATTGTAGTTTTCCTAAAGAGAAGCACAAGATTGGATATTATATCCCAAATGAAAAGGGAGTATAGAAAATATAGTATAACTAGGAAAATGAAAAAGAAAAAAGTTATATAGGAAACACCGAAAAGCAAAAAATAAATTAAAAAAAAAAAAAAACATTTGCGAACGAACCAGCAAGCCATCTAACTTATTAAAAAATAAATTAAAAAAGAAAATTAAGATAAAATTTATTTTATTTTTTTTATTATTAAAAAAATATTATATTAAGTTTGAGCATTTCACGTGAGGGTACTTTTATCAATTTAAATAAAAATATTTGAAAAAAATGATTAAAGTTGTTGAACATATAAAATATAGTATAAAATATAAAAATAAATTGAGCTAATTCTTAAAAAAAAAAATGAAATATTCATACGTATGTTTGCACAATCAATTAAATCATGCTGTATATTCAAAATTAGCAAAAATAGGTCAAAGTATGCTAAATTGCTAATAGTTCTAGTATTTTTTTTCCATTTCAACGGTTAAAAGGTGATTATTTCTTTTTTGATATCATAGTTAGATTTAATTCAATTTAATTAATTATATAATTTAAACTATGTTATAGGAGAATTTATAATACAAATGCAACCTAAGATGTTATTTGTTATTTGTCTTTAGAAAAATATTAGTAAAATCTTAACTAAATAAAATACCCACTCTAGATGGAGTCGGCCATGTATATGATGCAATTAATTACTAGATTTAAATTATAAATAATAATTACTACAACCATTTGAAGTTATATTTACATCGAAATCATGTACTTTTATCCCAGAGCTTTAGAAGAATTGAATGCCAACTTCAACAAGCTAAGCAGGCTACCAGACACTATTGGGTTTGAGCTTGTTAACCTCAAGAAGCTCTCAGTAAACTCGAACAAGCTTGCGTTTCTTCCAATGTCTACCTCCCACCTCACTTCTTTGAAAATACTTGATGCAAGGCTCAACAATCTAAGGTCCCTCCCAGAAGACCTCGAGAACCTTATCAATCTAGAAGTCCTTAATGTAAGCCAAAACTTCCAATATCTTGAAGCCTTACCGTACTCCATTGGCCTCCTCATATCTCTTGAGGAACTGGACGTGAGTTTTAACAAGATCACAACTTTGCCTGACTCCATGGGGTGTCTGAGGAAGCTGCAAAAGCTGTATGTTGAAGGGAACCCACTCATCTCTCCTCCAATGGAGGTGGTGGAGAGAGGTTTGCATGTTGTCAAGGAGTATTTGAGTGAGAAGATGAATGCAGGCCACAAGAGCCCAACAAAGAAGTCATGGGTTGGTAAGTTGGTCAAGTATGGGACCTTCAATGGCAGAGTTGGGTCCAGGAGAGGCAGACAGTGGTTCCATGTTTCGCCTGATCATTATCACTCATTTGATGGTGTTGCTTCTCCAGGATACGATAGGAAATCATCTAAATACACAGGGAATCGTTCCATTGAAGGCCTTGCTTCTCCTAGACATTTGAGGATGTTCTCACCCCGTCGTCTGTTCTCTTCAAAGAAATTCTTTTAGGACTGCTAGACCGTTTGTTGCATCATGAAGTTAGACAGCTTTTAGCATACTTCAGTGCATGAAGATTGTCAGATAGGAGAGGGTGATCAAAACTCCCCCGAGGCTTGGAATCTCCCACCTAGGTCTCCATGCGTTTGCCTTATTTTTGGTTTGTAATTTGTAAATTGTAAATAAATATCATAATGCATCATGATTAATGGATATTATCTGTTTCAGATTCTTTTAGAATCAAATATTTAGCAAGCATCTCATTCACATTCTTATATTATCCTCCAATAATAAAAGTTCAATTCTAAAATGTAAAGGGATTGACTTATCATGAGAAATCATACAACTCTGCTCCCTTTCCTTACAAAAAGTTTACAGAAAAAAACTGGAGGGCTTATTCTCCCCCATTTTCCCAGAAAACCTGCCTGTCCAATCAATATGTGAAGGTGGCAAGATGGAGGAGACGGCATCATGGGTGACCATGTGGCGGACTAAAGGGAACAGAATGGTTATGGCCTTATGGGTGAGGGAAGGAAGCGTTGGTGAAGGAAGCGTTGGAGTGGAGGTGTAATTGGTGACAAAGCATACAGATATACTCTCCAAATGGGCGAAGGATTGCAACAGCGGTTAATCCTTAATACAATTACTTCGCAAATAAATTCTAACCTCTGATTCTCTTCTGCCAATACAGTTTGCAAAACCCCCCTTCATACTTACAAACTACTGTTATTATCACCACTCGGAAGCTTGCACCAGTTGTGACTAGTCTCTCTACAGGGGCTTGATCTGATGCCTAGACTAGAGATTTTTTAACCTATAGATCTTCGAACAACCTGTGTAGGCTTCTTAATCAAGTCAACGGACACACCAATGAGTGGTTCAACATCATAAAAAATGCATAAAGCAACAGGTTTTTGCAGCAAAAATTGCTTAATCAAGAACAAAACTATTACTAGAAGTAGAGCACTTAGCCGCACTTCAACTCGATAAAGGAGGCATCAATCTAGCTTAGCTAACCTTACATACAAATTCAATCACCATCTCAGCATATAATCAACTGAATAATTTTAGATATTTAACTGTCAGGAAGCAAAGAAATTCGTCCACGGTCATCAGAAAAGAAATTCAAACACCAAGGAATTGACCATAACAGTGCAAGAACATTGACGACAAGGATGAGCTTTAATCATTTCCCCATTCTGCAAAATTCGCAACTTTTATTAACAAAACTATTAAAAGTTTCATGATCTATTAGCACCACAAGATCAAATGAGAATAACCCAGATCATAAAAATCCACAATAACCTCATTTGACAAACCGCATTGTAATTTCAGACTCTACCATAACAAAATATCTAAAATACTTTAAAAAAAAACCCCTGAAAACTCAATGAAGATAAGCAGGAATCTTAATCCGAATAAAAAGCATACTCATAACATAAGCAATAACAACAGAGGAAATCCCTGCAGTAGCATAAGAAATCTTAACACTTTTGGCCCGATTTTTATCAAGTGCCAGATCCATCAAAATAATGCCAATACCACCAACAACAAACATGAACCCAGAAGAGAGCCCTTCAATTATATACTGCCCATTAACTCTTCCTGGCATGAAAACCAAAGGCTTGACAGATCCGGTATATGGGTCTTGGGTTGACCCAATACCAGGTGGTTCAACGATGACGTCATAGACGATGCCAGAGACGACCATGAAGTAGGTGAGGAGGACTAAAGAGAAAACTGTCATGGGGGAAGGGAGAGTGAAGGTGGGGAGTTTGAGACGGAGGCGTGGTGGGCGGAGGATGGAGTAAGGAAGAAAATTGAGGAGGAGGAAGAGTGGATCCATGGAGGAGGTGGATGATGGGTCGGAAGAGGCGGAGGCTAGGGTGTGGGAATCGGGTTTGGGTGCCATTTTGATGGATCTGTTGAATCTTTTGATAGTGTTGGGGGGTTTGAGAGTCTCGGGGAAGGCGAGTTTAGGAGTTTTTATTTTTTATTGTAATAATTTAAAAAAAAAAAACAATTATATTAATTTGTTTTTTAAAAAACATATATTTTTTTATATTAGTATTTAGTATATTAAAATGATTTAAAAAAAAAAACTTTACTTTTTAAATTTTAACTAAAAACAGATTAAATTGCCTATCAAACACACCCTAAAAGTGTTTGTTATTTTGGTTGGCGTTATCCTCGTACTGGTTAGAGATTTTTTTGTAATCACATTGATATCCGGGTTATCCTAGTTTGGGCTGGATTGGAGCGAAGAGCAATTGGACTCTAATACAAAAGAAAATATGGATCCCTTAACCGCCATTAGCCCAAAACAATAAAATAAAAAGGGATTCGTCGTTTTTCTTTGAAACAAAGGGGAATGGAAGAACAAGCTCGGATTGTGGTACAGAATATTATTTAAAATAATTTTTTATTTAAAAATATATTAAAATAAATTTTGTTAGATTTTTTTATTTTTCATATTAAAATATTAAGATTATGTAGCAAAAACTATGTCAAACACTCCCTTAAACTCTCCGCATAAATATTGTATTTTATAACAATCATGTATTTGTGGGGATTTTTCTTTTTATACATAATATCATATAATGTAAAGTTGTGTCTAATTAAAAACTAACGACTCAAATATATACTTTTTGATGAGAAATGATGTGATTTTTTTCTTTGTTATATTTATCTCTATTTTAATATTATAAATATTAGTAATTATAGATTAAACATTATAATTTTTTTCATAATTAATGTATCAGTACTCTTTCATATTCACAGATCTCTCAGCACAAATCACTTTAAGAGTTCCTAGCCCCGTTGACACTCTTAAAAAATCTCAATCGTTATTTTTTAAATGAATCCTTTAATTTTCATTGGTTTGTTTGGTGAATAAATTTATCACTATTTCGACATTTAAATTTGTATCATTTTTTTCTGTCCCCTCCTTTGAATAGATAGGAAAATGAAAATGACATTTATAATTGTTTCAGCACATTAAATGCAATTTCCTCAAATAAATGATTTTTTTTTCCTTCTGAAAAGCAACTCCGTTTGTTGTCAAGTAATAATTGTTTTCGGCTACTGATTTTTCATGGCATGATTTGAGCTCGCGGGCCTAAAAAGAAACTTTGAACCTTTTAAATATAGGAAAAAAAGTAAGAAATCGGAATTAAAAAAACAAATATTTGAATACTGATAAAGGATACGACATGGATAGATGGTGGCCCTTGTGTGTTTGGTGCTGTGATTATAACTGTGGCTACGTTTATAGAAAAATATTGTTTATAAATGTTTGGTTAGATATTAATTATATTTTTATTATTGAGAGTTCCACTTGAAATTAAGACTGAAATTCAGTTTGTTGAAAAGTAATTTAAATTTTATTTTTCATGATGGTATGTTCTCCTCTCTTTTTTACTGACAGGAAAAATAATTAACTATTATAAAAATTGAAAATAAAGTCATTATCATAATATTAAACAGATTTTTAGAGATGTTTTTATGTTTTAAATGTATTTAAAAAAAAAATTCATGTTTTTAGATGAATAAGATAAAATATAGAGCTGTTTTGGAGTATTAAGACATCAAACCACTCACCGTCGTCTTATGTATAGTCGTATTGAATGGAACCACGTGCATTAGAGGTAGTGATGTCCTTCAGGTATTTTCAAAAGAATGGCGTTGACATATGGGCTTAGGGATGAATTCTCCAGAAATAATTTTGAAGGCGAAAAACAAAGAGCCTGCTATTTTAATAACTAGCGATGAACAAAATTCTTTGCAAACGTTGAAATAAAGGATCTACGGGTCACATTATCTATTATTTTACCAAAAAGCTAAAAGATATGGTTTTTTAATGGTAACCACATCACTTTTTATTTTCTTATATTTTATTGTTGTTTATAAGAGTATAATTTTTTAAAATTTTCAATTTAATTCTTAAATTTTTTTTTATATATTTAAACTTAAATTAGAGTCTGAGTTGCACTTTTTTTTTGTAAGAGTTGACTTACAAGGTAATATATATAGGTAGTGCGTACCAATTTGTTGGTGAATTATATTTTTGTCCCTTGTATATTTATTTTTTTTTGTTATAAAATGACTGGTCCTTTGTATTTTTTAAATATTCATTTTAATACTAAGATATTAGTTTTTTATTTCAAATGATTTCATATGACGAGAAGAGTTTGAATTAAGTGTTTTATTATCTTGAAGATATCTCAAAAAAACATATTTGATGCAAGGAAGAAATTGAGTTCCTGATTGATTCTTGGTTTTGGGCTGATTTTTTATGCTTTTGGGGGTTAAGGATGGGTTGAATAAGGTTATGAGAGTGTTTTCTAAGTGTTTGGATCGAAAATTGGTTTATAGATGACAAATACTGAGCATCTTAATTTTTCAGCCACTATAATTATCAAAATTTGGATATACCAAACAACGTATCATCTATTGAGGTAGAGGATACGTTGTTTTTTTTTTTTTCATGTTGAATTGAGATGGACAAGCCCTATTATTTTACAAAAAATGCTCGCATAACTAGGCTTGGCGTTGCAGGCCCTCAGGCGAGCCCTTTAGTCCTGGACCAGACATTAGGCTTGACCTCATTATTTTCTTTTTTTATTATTTAAAACTTTATTTATATATTTTTAAATTTATATTTTACTTCTCTGTGATTTTTTGTAAACTTATTTATCCTCTTTTAAATAGAAATTAGTTTAAAATTATATTGGATTTGTTTAATTTTGTAAGAGATTTGTATTACTCATTTGTAGTTTTTTTTAATATTTTTTATATATTAAATTTATTTTCAGAAATGAAAAAATATTTATTTATTATCATATTTTTAATATATGAAACCTCGAATAGCAGTTTTTCCTTTTATTTTATCTAAAAAATCTTATGTATTTGTCAATTTTTATTTCAATTTGATTTGAATAAAAAAAATCCATCAAACACAATTAGACAAATTATCCATAATATAATATTAAATATCTTAATCTACATCTGTCTATTAATTTTTTTATTTTTTTTCTTTTTAAAAAAATTATGAACCCAAAATAGTTATGTTAGGGAGTCTTTCTTTTACTGAACTTAACTTTTGTTTTCATCTATTTTTTTTAATATTCTAAAAAAAATAGTTTCATAGAAAAAATCTAACGAGTTTAACTTCTTTTTTTTTTCATTACTGTTTTCAACATCTTAATATTAGATTTGTGTTTGATTTTGCAATCTTTTTTTTTTTGTAGTCAAATAAAAAATAATTTTTCAAACAATAAATTATAATCTCATTGGAGTTACTAGCTCAGTTCACAGGTTTTGCATGCTAATCCAGGCTACCTCGTTCATAAATTTGACGAGTTTACCCATTAACTAGATATGGTTTTTTTCATTGTTGGTCCTTTAATTGTTTTTAATTGTTTTTTTTTATTTTATAATTTAATATTATATTGGTTGAAAAATAACTAGTGAATATAATTAAAAAAATAGTTTAGAAAAAAATATTAAACTCAATAAAATTCATAATAAATTGAGCCAATTTATCATTGTTTCGATAATATTTTGAAAAATAAATATTATTTTTTTTAAAAAATTAAATTATATTTTTATCAAATTATATTTAAATCTATAAAATTAATTAATTTAATTCAAATTATTTTGATAATGATTTAGTTAGAATCTCGAGAAAGCTAGATTTCAATGTTTCAACGAAAAATAAAATCAGTGGGATCCGCGGTAGAATGCGTGGTCATAGACAATTGTGTTATAATATATGACCAAAACAATTGTAAAAGAGTCAAGCGTCCGACACGTATGATGTGGCCTTGCAAGTGCACGGTACTCTCGAGACTTATCAAGTCACGTGCTGGAGAAGAAGAATGTGACGGATGCTGTCTTCTTCGAATCCTTGAAGAAGAAGAATGTGACGGAGTTTTTCAGAATTGGGGATGAAGCCTTATTTTTCAGAATTTGGTCCTCGAGATCTTAGATTGTGCAAAATTAGTACCTTTTTTCTTCTATTTTGTTTCAAGTGGTGTTAGTTTAAGAAAGTGTTTGAAAGTACTCTAACTATTATTATTTTTCATTCTAAAATATATTAAAATAATATTTTTTTATTTTTTTAAAAAATATTTTTTATATTAACACATTAAAATAATCTAAAAATATCAAAAACATATTAATTTAAAGTAAAAAAAATATATATATTTTAAAAAATTTAAAAATACTTAATGTTAAACACTGTCTAAAAAGAACATTGTAGCACGCAAAAATCAGTTGACTTTCGGTTTCCAAGTTTGAAAATTGAACAACATCTAAAACTAACTTTAAAAGAAATTAATAATAAAATCGGATGAAAAACTTAACTTTGTTCTAAAACTAAAATCTCAAGGACTTTCAATTACAAAAAGAACCAGCTACCTGGATGGGAATTATTCCTAGTATCAATATGGAGTTCAAAGCTCGTTAAACCTCTCATGCATTTTAAATATTGTAATAGTTCTTAGCTCTTTTTTTTTCCTCTCTTATACTTTTAGGGATTTAACTTAACTTGTAAATCGATTTATTTTTCCAATTTTTATCCAAGATTTCAATCCCATATGAGATCATAACTAAACAAATAATTTCTTAAAATGAATTAATATGTTATGGGGATGGCTTGCATCAAACTCAAACTCAGAAAAATCGATAATATGAGTACACAAATTAAGAGTTGATTAAAGTTTTGGGTTGATAATAAGTTCTATCACTGATAGTTTTTCAATTAAAGAAACCGTCGGAAACAAGTCAAAGCAAACTGCCGTGATGGGTGGGATGGCAAGGCATTATTCCGTGGAGGACCCATCAAGAAACTTTGATTAGTTTGCTTGATGCTTTTCGTAGCATCTGTTTTTTTGAATTGTTTCTTTTAAGGAATATATTATTTTTTTTAAATTTATTTTTAATATTAACATATTTAAATAATTTTAAATATATATATATATATATATATATATATTTTTTTTTTTTTTGAAAAACACGGCCAACGTTGCAAAACAGGCCCTCAGACGCGATAAACAGGCCCTAAGGAAAAATGGCAAAACACAGAAAGAGAAAAGAAAAGGCGAATCAGATTTCACGCGGACAGGCAAACACAAGACACTCTTGCTCTCACTACTTTTTCACTGCTTGGTCGGTGTGATTAAGAATGTGAGAGAGAAACAGACAAAAGACCACCTTGGTTTCTTGAATCCCTCCCTCCATCCCTCCCTCCCTCTCTTTCTGCTTCTAATTTCCGCTATCAACGCCCTCTTTGTATCTCACGTGTCACTCTCTCTGTTTTTTATTTGTTTTTTCCGCATTTCATTTTTCTATTAATAATAATATAAAATAAAATTCCAGTTTTTGGCAGTTGTGTTGCATATGCAAGTGTGCTTCTTTTTCGTAGTTATCAAAAACTAGAAACGGGTTGCTTGTTTTTTGAGAGTTTAGAATTAGGGAGGAAGTGGTAGCAGTTTGGACTGAAAACACAGGAAATTGAGCTGCTTAGTCAAAGAAAGATGCTCTATAGCCGTGAAATTTTGAATTTCTTAGGAAGGAAAGATGTGAGGAAGATACTCAAGAGGAAAGACAGTGATGCTGGTGAAAGAGGTAAACTTTTTTAAGGAATTTGTTTAGACCCCATTTCTTTATTTTATTTAAATTTCTCAAAGTTTCCTTCTTTGTTTGATTTGCATTGCTTCATGCCACTCAATTTATCAATTTAGCTTATGTTAGTATCAGTCTAGCAAGGCGTCTCTAGTTTTTTTATGTAAATTTTGCTATTATTTAGTTGCTGCAATTGCGGTTTTTGGAGTATGTAGTTGGTTTTTTTTTTTAATTTTTTTTATATGGGTTGTAGCTCTTTAACTCTGTTAAAATAGTGGCTGATTTTGATTTTAATTATTTTTTTCGAAAGGGATGAAAAACAATTGAAAGATTGTAGAGTTGCCTGCCTAGCTGCTCAAAATCTGGGATTTTGCTCATTATATATTTGCATTTCACCGTTGTCAACTTTAAATGTTAATGATTTATTTTCTTTTTTTATTTAAAATCCACTTGTCTGCTCAAGACATGGTTAATTAGTTTATTATTTTGTTCACAAAAGGTGATTGCTTTGCTCATTGGCTAGTAGCTTTCTGTGTAAACCGTGGAGGTTTTTGTTACAGTTGCTTGTCCCCTTAAATGTGATTGATCGATCTTCATTTTCATCTTTGTGCTCATCAATGCAGGAAGAGCTTTGGAAGAATTGCGGTCGTCTTTATTTAGCAGATTTCGCTTTTCTGAAAGCGCAAAGAGACAAGAGAAACGATCATGTGGCCCTGTCCTTGCTCTTACATTCAATTTCTTGGTTGCTGTTGGTATTATTTTCATGAACAAATGGGTTCGTATTCTATCATTTGCAAATGTGTATTGCTATATCTAATTGTATCAGCGTCTTTTGTTGCTAAAAGTAGCAGCTTCTTTGAGTTGATTTGCCTTTGTTTTCTTTTCATGGCAGGTGCTTCAAGGAGTTGGCTTCCATTTTCCTATATGTCTTAGTTTTATTCACTATTTACTAAGCTGGGCACTGATGGCCATTTTAAAAGCTTTCTCTGCACTTCCTGGATCTCCTCCATCCAAATCTACTCGTTTATCTTTATTCACTCTGGGCTTTGTTATGTCCCTCTCTACTGGCCTAGCTAATGTTAGCCTGAAATACAATAGGTCAAATATGGCATTCCCATTTTCCACAACTGTGTAGTCCTGTTTAAAGTGTTGTGTTTAATATGTTTCATGTTTTTTTGCAGTGTTGGTTTCTATCAGATGGCTAAGATTGCCGTTACGCCGTCGATTGTTTTAGCAGAATTTATATGGTTTAAAAAGAGAGTTTCTTTCTCCAAGGTAAGTTTTTGCTCATATGCGTTTAAACATTTCTGCACAAAAGTAGGCTTTACCATTTGTTATGGTGATGAAACAATCTGAATAAGAAGGCATTGATCTTACTCTTGTTCATTTTCAACTGATTGACATGTGGGAGAAAGATCATTCATGTGGGAAATGCTTTATAATTTTGAAAGTGCCACAGAAAGTATCAATATGGACTTGTAAATGGATAGCATTTGGAGTTCCACTTTATTCGGAGAAATGGTTTATCAATGAACATTTTTTTCATGAAAATTTCTTGGGCTTTAGAAGTGGACTTGCTCATAAATGCTTTAGTCTTGTATCATTATTACCTTCGTGAGACTAAAATCTGCTTTGATAGTTAGGATTTGATCAGTGAAGACTGAAGGTCTGCTTGCTCATGTTAGAATCTTCCAATTAATCCTTGCATCTTGAGGCATGGAACCTCTAGCAACATATTTGGACATGGAACTTATACTTTCCATCCATTAAATGAGTACCATTTCTTCTAGTTTACCTGTTGAAGGGCTAACTTGCACCTTCAAGGAGGAATATAATTGAAAGTGTTGATTTATTTGTTTATTTTGTTTAAAGTCATCCATCATCTTTAAAATGTACTTTCAAGATCATGCATTGAATGAGTACCCATAAATGGCTTTGTAAGTTGATTCTGGAAGTTTTCTTGTGCATGGCATTTCTATTAGCTGGGAATTAATGAGTGTAGAGTGACTAATTTCTGCAAATAACTTAAGTTGACACTATCCCCTGGGTTCTTCTATGAAATCTTTCAGGTGCTTGCACTTACAGTTGTCTCTATTGGTGTTGCTGTGGCTACAGTAACTGATTTGCAATTCAGCCTCTTTGGTGCTTGTGTAGCATTGGCATGGATAATTCCTAGTGCAGTCAATAAGATTCTCTGGTCCACTTTGCAACAGCGGGAGAACTGGACAGCCTTGGCGTATGTAGCAGACTTTTTTTAAAGTTTTTCCTTGTAACTCCCCTCATTTTCATTCCTTACCACCCAATAGCATTTCCATCTTACATGACTTGTGAATCAATTAACAGGTTAATGTGGAAGACTACACCAATTACATTGTTTTTCCTTGCTACTTTGATTCCTTTCTTCGACCCCCCTGGTGTCTTCTCCTATGATTGGAATTTCAGAAACACAGCACTGATTCTCTTGTCTGCTGTTCTTGGCTTTTTGCTTCAGTGGTCTGGTGCTTTGGCGCTTGGGTAAGTGGGCTCTCTTCATTCTTTTTACTGTCACAGGCCTCAGCCTGTTCTGTTCATGGTTGCCAATGCAGTATTTTCAACCTCTGAGTTGTGGCACATTAATTATGATTTATAGTTGTAGGATATTGGGTTTCAATTGCTTGGGTGAGAATTCCCCATTTTAATGATTTTGCACTTTATTTGTTGAAGGAAAGAAACTTGACATTTTTATAGAACTGGCATCTAGTGATTTATCCAGTACTGTCCTTTGTCCACAATTTGAGAACCGAAGTTGCAACCTTGGTATAATTGGGGAATTCTCAAAAAATTGCTGAAAATTTTTCTTCTCCTAGGAGGTTTATTGCAATTGAACTTGCTGTTAATATCTACCATTTTTTTCCCCAGGCTACTCATTTTATTGCCTTTTTGCAAACACAAACATATCAGTTTGGTTTCTTACTGACATTATTTCCATCGCTGTGGTCACTTTTTACCATTTTTCATAATGAATGACAGATGTAGCCTGACTTGGTTTTAATTCTCACAAAAACATGACTTGGTTTTGTGCATTTTCTGATTACTGTTTAGACTAGACTTTGGTGAATTTTCTATAATAGGCAAGAATAATAATAAAAACTTGAACGTAATTAGATATGAAAAACTATAATAATTGCACTGTTACTACAAAATCAAAGAATAAGGATGTTTCTTACTATAATCTGTCCAAAATGTTCTCGAAATGCTATGCTAATTGGTTTAACATTATTTTCTGAGGCTTAGACATCAAATATGTTGATAACTGTAACTCCACTGATACATCAGGCCTAAGAACTCATAATTAAGTTCTTTCATGAGCAGGGATTCCATATTTTCTTGTGATGAAAGGCAGATAAAATAAGGAGTATCATGTTTTGGTGGATACATGAAGGACAAAAAATGGGATGGGGAAAACCCGGGGAGGGGGGTGGGGGGGGGGATGTGGAGGAGAAAAGGTGTAGAAGATTCTAGAAAAACCCTGGAGGAAGCTGTGACTCCAATTTAAGAGAATGCTTTGCAGTTTCCAGTTTCTGACATTTGAGATAAAGATATTGCTGAAAGGGCCAAGTGGGCGATGCTAGAAATTGTTCTTGTTGGGTTATTTGATGCCATAAATATTGAGAATGGACAAAATGGAATCTGTATTGAAGATTTTAGAAATTGCAGTTAAACAACGAATGCAAAATGAGATTAGCTCTTGAATGTTCTCAGAGCCTATTGTCGGCCTCGAGACCTGTGCAAGTTTAAAGCATAATCTGTTCGTGGTTGTGCAATCATGGGCTTGAATGCGAACCAGACTTGCCCATGATGCTCTAAAGGTGGGTAAGTGATGAGGATAAGTTTTTCTTATAACATGGCAATTTTGATTTGGGAAGTACAATTATCTATTGATTACCAGGAACGGTTCTTGTTGCAAGGAATGGTTTGTGCCATTAAAGCTGTTAAGTATACCTTGAGGTGAAATTTAAAAATAAAATAAAATTGAGAGGGTTTGCTTTATGTAGCAAGTTTTGGTTGGTCAGGAAGCAGTCTCTTGATAAAAAAAAAATGACCATAGCTGAGATGAGAATGTTAGGACATTCGTTGAAATACAATAAATGACTGCATAATTAATGAATACATGCATGAGAAGGTAGAGTGGTGCCTATTGTAGGTAAACGAAAGGAAGGGTATATAAAATTCTTTGGCCACTTACAATTTAGACCAATGGATAATCAGGTGATCAAGTGTTATTGCATTCAGATGATAGGAGTGAAGGAGGGAAGAGGTAAACCAAAAACAATATGACATGACACTTGGTCCATGACATAATTGCATACAGGAAAAGGATCCATGTAGCCAGTTCTAAACCTCTTGCTAGTTTGTAAAAGGGTGCTGGACCATTTGGTTAAGCTGTGTTCTAAATCTACTCTTGAGTTGTGATGCTTGGTGTCTGAACTTATGCCCCATTGTTATAGTGAGAGCATATAACAAAAACTTTTTAGCAGACCCTTAATTGTGTTGGCTCATTGATTATGATTACACAGTTGGGTTGGGAGGTCATTGATCTTGGAATGGTATTATAAGCTTGACATCATTGTTGGTAGTTGCAGAGTGCTTAATGTGTTTTGTGTTTGTTAAAATGCAAAAGAGTTAACGAGGGCTAAATTTTATCACTTTGACATCAGAATCTTTTTCTTAAATCTTCTTGAAGAGACAAGTACCATGTGATCATATAGATGTGAAACTGATAAGCATAGGGGCAACATTGATTTAATTGGAAGAAAAGGTGAGGTAAATTTCAAAACACAGACATTCTATGAAATCTGCACTAATATACTAAGCCAACAAAATTTCAAATCCACCCCTTTGCAGTGTTGGATAATTCATAATAAAAAATATAAAGCTTGTTACATCTGTGGAATTCTTGGACCAGCTGCTTCTATTAGTAGGATTTACAGGCTAAAATTATGTTTTTACTCTCATTGACCTTGGATTTCAAAGAGCCGTCTTCTCCAAAACCAGTTGATGACTACTGAATTCTGACCAGAAATCTACTGCTTGACTATAACCAGGGAAACAAGATATCCCTTCACTGTGTGTTGTCTTTATTCTGAGAGCAAATATGTTTTCAGTTCTGCTTGTATTTGTATTGATTAACTTACATTTTATAGATTCTATAGCCAAGGGTTTGTTAGTTACGAGGTTACAAACAGGAGGTAAATTGTTACAAGAGCAATTTTTGCTAGGAAATCGTTAAGGATGTCAAATAGGCGCAGTCTTAAAAATAACTGGTACCTGCTTAAAAATTTAGTGCAAGGTTGATATTGAACTGAATTCAATCAAGAGAATAGTAAACAATGTAAAGGGTCCTAACTGTAAGATGCAAGTAAATGAGAGAGTAGTTTTACAAGTCCAATTGTTTTAGGAGGAGAGAATAACAAGACGACTTTTCCTTCTTAATGATTGTTCCTCAAAACCGCCCTATACAATGCCACCTCTCCAGTTTTCAACCTATATGCTGCCTGCCTAAAGAACAATCAGGCTGCTGATTGCTATATGTTCATATTGTTGTGTGCTCTGTCTTGCTGTATCCTTGTATGTATAAGATCTCACCATGCAAACTAACTTGAAGAATGGAAGTCCGCAGCTGTCTTTAAACTAATATTATTTTACTTGCTAAATCTTAAAGAGGAAGTTGTGATAAATAAACTGGACATATCTACCTATTGGATTTCGAGTTGGATGTTTGGTTCTCATTCATTTCGTCTCATTTAATTTTCAGGGCGACTTCTGCTATATCACATGTTGTTCTTGGTCAATTCAAAACATGTGTTGTGCTTCTTGGAAACTTCTGCATCTTTGGCTCCAATCCAGGAATGACCAGTATATCTGGTGCATTTATGGCTATTGCTGGCATGTCTGGTTACACATACCTCAATATACACAAACCAAAGCCACAAACAGGAAAATCGTCTCCCAGGAAATCATCCACACAATCCAGATTGAGTAAAGAAAATGGAGATGGCCATGATGGCTATGGTGGAGAATCTGTGTAACTCATCTCAGTGAAGATGGCTTATTGGCTAACACGCAACGACAGGTTTTTCTTTTCTTTCACGTAGGTGTTGCTTCATCTATAATTTGTTTCAAATTGAGGTGCTCTCCGTTTAAATTTCTAGAGTAGTCAGCTGACCATAAATTTGAAGTAATCCATCCTAAGGGCTTTGTGTGCCTATGCTGCTGGTGCTTTGCTGCTCTTAAGAATGGACCAACATTGTATATAAAGGCAAGCTGGTAGGTTAATTACACAAATATCTTGATTTGATTATTGTAGTTTGTTTTTGTTTCTTTGTATCTGCACCAGCAGTTTACTGGTTCTTATTTCCGTGATAGCTTTTCTTGCATAAAGTCAAAACCCTTCACAGAGGAAGGTGTTTCTTTTCATGCATCAACCTATCTTCATGTGAAGACCGGACCCTAACTGATGCTATTGAATGTGGGTTTTCTAGCTAAGGTTGACTAACCTGAACGTTTTGGGTCTTGCATTTCCTCATTTACGAGTTTCCTTTGACTTGATTTCTGCATGCTGGGCTTGACAGCATACCAATTGATGTACAGCTGAAGGCAACTCAGTTCCTAGAAAGATGAAAGATTTATAAATATGTCGATCAAACATGACATTCAAGTATGAAAATTGAAATCCCTTTTAGACATTGTTACTCATTAGACATGCATGATCTTTCTTCATGGATGATTTCTTAATAACTGTGGAATAGGCAGAAAAACTAGGCAATGAAGAAACAATTGAAATCTTTTTTTTTTAATCATGTGACGATAACCAAACATTATTCATAGGTTATACATTTTTCAGTCTAAAAGGATTTTTGCTTCTATTTTTCTATTATACTAGATCATTGATTTGTTACTGTATTTTTTTTAGTTCTTTTATATTTGAACACTCAATTTTATTAATTGGATATTTTTTATAGTGACTAATATTATAAAAGAATTGTTTTCACATGAAAAGTTTTGTTTAAGAATGATGCTTAAATTTAAAAAAAATAAAATTGAAGAAGCAATTTTGCTTACTGGATGTAATTGCTTTCAGCCGTAATTGCTTTCAGCCGTATTACCTCTCGAACGCGGTTTTAATCAAGTTTTTTTAAAATTAAAAAAAAATTAAAATTTATTTTTTGTTTAAGAATATTTTAAACTACAACAGGTGTTTTTTGTTTTTTTCGCTGCATAAGGAATTCCATTAGAAAAATGGATCAAGTCCAAGATTACGAATGGCACAAAGCCATAGAGGACAGGGGCCAGAAGGCATCTTGGGAGGCCAATCCAGCCCAGAGAAAAAAGCAGTGGCCACTGGCCAGGCAAAAATGGAAGAACTGAATTGTGATGTTGAGCAGAAAGATTGAAAATTCATATTGTAACAAATTTTCTCCAAATTAAAACTTAATAAAAATAATGAATTCATATTGTCATTGGATCTGATGTCAGGGAAGAATATTTCCTGAATACTCTATATAAATCAAACTCTGAACGGAAGACATTTTGTAAGAACATAAGAAGAAAATTTTGAATAAATGAAAATCGTTTTGGTTTGATTTCTGGGTTCAAACCGAACCGTTTGAACCAATGCTCACTCCTAATAAGAATCCTTCCTTGACCTTCCAGTGCATAGATGGAAGAACTTCCTCAGTTGATTGTAGACCTGTGTCTTTTTTCATGATTTTGAACACAATCCCCTGGGAGCTCGTAGCTCTGCCCTGAAGTATCAAAACATTGGCCCGAGAAGAAATACATGAATAGTAACTCAGAAGGGTGTAGTTTATCTAGTCCAGTATCGGGTTTGCTCCCCAAAAATCACCAGTTCGAGTCCTACAAATTTCAGGGTCACTTAAAGTTTATATGATCGTTAACTTCAGGGTCTATAAAATTAATCGATATACATGCAAGCTGATCCAAACACTCATATTAATCTAAAAAAAAATACATGAATATTTCCAAATGCATAGCAGAGTGGCGTTAACCTCAACCTCTCAGCTTCTGTATCTAGCAGTATCGCTGCCAGTTGAGGTCCAAAACAAACACCAACTCCGGTCTGATCAGGACAAGGTAAAGGAAAGCTCACAAGGCAGTAGAAACAATGTTCTTCGTTAACTGAGGCATGGATGCAAGGAATTAGAAACAGCAGAGCACGTCGAATGTGATACCAATATTTTTCGAGCTTCACGCATCTAGAATGGTCTCCCACTAGATAAAATCTCTCAATCTCATAAATAGCACAAGCTGCGGGAATTAACTACCATGATGCAAGGCAGCAGATTCATCACTAAGAAGAGTGCTGATTTAAATCTGGAAAACACTGTATGGAAGAGAAGACAGCACCAACTTAGCCACCCTGTAATCTTAGCAGAAACGAGCATTTTAGTATATTTTATACTTCATAATGTAATAATAATAATCAAATAAATCCGTGGGCGCAACCTCCGATACAACATTCTTCACAAGTTGCGAATACTAAATAAGGATTTGTTTAAAAAATAAAAATTGAGTAGTGGTACGAAAGGTGCATTGCAAGTTGAGCATTTCTTTGAGAATCAAATCCTTTTGTCATTTGGATGCAAGTGATCTTATACAACGTTGACTTAGCGAGCTGCTTCTCATCCACTTTCCTTACAATTCCCAACTCATATAATTGTTCTTCATTTATCACGTATTAATTAAAAGAAACTAAGAGGTCGAGGAATTATTGTAGCAATATTTCTAGTATCTCTATATTCATTTTTACTAAATTGATTTAAATAGCAAACTTATAATTTTATCTTTCGCAACAAAAACAATTGGCCTGGGCAAAAGGGGTAATATGATTTTTTGATGTTTTTTGCATAGTAAAATGACTAATTTATCTTTTTTTTTTAAAAAAAAAAATACTAAATTTGCATCAGTCAATTTTTTTTTAATATTACACTTTACAAGTTTAATAAAAATAAATTTTAAAAATCAACAAAAAAACAATAATACCCCATTTATATTAAAACATATAAAGTAATCATTACCACACAATTAATTTATTGTCTGTCTTTATCCTAATCTTCTCTCCTCTCTCGTGCTCTTTGTATTAAACACAAATCTATAGTTTAAGACAAAAACAAATAGATTGAATACTAGTAGGACTAAATTTTTATTTGCTTTTCCAATTCCACACCTCCTTTCTAAAGAATCTATACATGTCACTTTTCTCTTGATGCTCTTTGGATATTTGGTCTCGTTTTTGTTTTTCTATTTTGTTTGCATTTTATGTAAAGAGGAATGCATATGTACCCTTTTTCTACAAGTGAAGGGACCTCACAACACAATTTCGTCATATGCATTTCCACTTAGTTTCAAAGAATTTATATAGATCGCAATAATTTGTTTTTTTAGCAAATCAAATGGGATGAGTGTCACTTTGGAAGATTCAAATGACCGAGTTATCAAGGAGAACTTGTTAGTTTACTAGTAATTGCTAGCCCTGTATTGCTGAATGGATCCTAATTTCAAAATAATTTTTTAAATAAGATTATAGATATGGTGCACATGATAGTTTAAGATAGAGAAAAGATGAGAAATAATGATTGTTCTTTTCTTTCCTTTTCTTCTCCTATCTACTTTTTTTTTCCAAGTATTTCAGGGTATTTTTGTTATTTTTAGATTTTATAACATTTTAGTTATTATTTGGAATATAATGATAGTTTTATAAATAAATATTTTTTTTTTCTAACACCGCCTTCTAAGGATGTGAAGTGTTACTTGTCTTTAAATTTCAGATTGCAATATATGATATTTGAAAACTTGATTGTAAAGTAAAAAAAAATCAAATCACATGAATGTTCGAAATAATCACAGGAATGTTCAAAATAATTTACCCTTAGATTAAATGAAAATGAAAATCCAAATATAATCCACATGCACATTGAGCAAACCCTTAACCTTGAAGTCAAACCATGTCTTATAAAATACCAAACTTAGCCGAAGTAATAAATTTAATTCACATAAGAAAGCGACTAAATTTGAGATTGTATGTCAAAAATATTGAACTTTCCCTTTGACCCTAAAATCTTTTTTTATTATTTTAACGAAGACATCCATGCATTTAAAACTCCTGCACATCAAGAGCAAGAGCAGGCTACAGAAATCAATAGTTAGGATTTTCGGTTATCCAAGTCTAGTCCTGGCATTAGGCAAAGAAATGTCATCTGCAACAATGGGAGGAAAGTCCCCATCAGCAAGCTTTGTAATCTGAATCCTTGATTGCGAACAAAACTGCCGCTGCATCATATTCAACAAAAATAGGATGCGGTGGGTGAGCTTCCCTGAGTGCCATGGCGTTCCATTTTGAGCAGCAAAAAAAGAAAAAGAAAAAGAGGAGCCACCAGGCTCCTTCCATCCACGATTTTGTTGAAAAAAAACCCTAAAATCTTGTAGGGTTGGTTCATGTCAATTTTATACGCCCTGATACAGAGAGTTTGGTCCCTTGGGCCCCGATACATGCCCTGCCCTGGCTAATAATAAAGGAGCCTTGCCTTGCCATTTGAAAATAGAAACGTTGGGGATGGCAGAAATTGACGCAATCTCCAGCTATGCCTAGTAGGCGTTGAAACTCTTCGCCACGTGTGTTGCTAATAAATTACTCATCCTTCAAGCGCTGACCTGAACAGCAATTATTATTACTTAAACCATTACAGAGTTTCATTCGTTGGATCTAACGAAAACACATCCAACGGTTGGAAATTCCACCTGCTATCCCAAGTTGAAATCTGCATAGTTGGTCAACAGTTTTACTTTTTATTTTCTCCCTTCTTTTATCTTTTTTTAAAAAAGTCAAACAAAAACCTCTACAATTAAGGCATCCCCCGACACCCTCCACCACTAAAATATCCTCTCTTTACCTTATTACCCCGTTTGCTTGCTTGTTGTCCATGGACTTGTCTTTGTTTCTTTACCTTATTACCCCGTTTGCTTGCTTGATTGAGGAGTGAATTATAATTTAGTCTTTGTAGTTTAAAAAGTCAACAAGTTGGTTCTCCAATTCACGAAAAATCACATCCAATCCATATATTTTCATACATGTTAAAAAAGATTTATTTGATAATAATAATAATAATAACAATAACAACAACCTTGCGAAACTCACATGGATATGTGGACAAAACGCAAGTTTTGTAGAGGGATCAGTGCAATGCTTCTTCACGCGTTGAGAGAGGAAATTAAATAACAAGTTTATATTTAAAAGCTCCATTAGCACGCACGAGAGAGATTTAATAATACTCACGCTATAATTACCTAATATTTATAATATACGAGGGAGATAAATAAAAAAATGGGAGAGATAAAATTAAAAAAAAATTAATGTTGTTTGCTTAGATATTAATTAAAGAAATTGTTTGGTTAATAATTAAGTTGATGGTGAGAGCTAATGAAGGATTAACTTATGATTTCTTAAATTGGAAGAGCTAACTTGTTTTTTTTTTTGAAAAAAAAACTATTACAATTAATATAGTCTATTGTTATATTATTTTGTGATTCTGAAATATGTTGTTAGATCCAACAACTGAAGACAAAGTGTTGGGATTGTAACATGAGTAAGTGCACAAAGAGAAAGCAAATGTTCATAGGAAACTTCTCAACCGATAGGCTGATATCCGGACAAGAAAGTATCAAATTCCTTGTTGCAAGGTAAAGGAACGTCTTTGACTAGAACATAAATTATCATGTAGTACATCGTTTTCCAAGCATTATTAGCAGTAACTCTTTGACTTTTAATACAAACTTTTATGCTTTAGTCCCTTTTTTTTTAAGTAGTACAATTGAAAGATTTTTGTTTTTAAAAGTATTTTTAATTTTAAAATGTATGAAAATAACATAATTTATTAAAAAAAGTAATTCAATTTTAGTACATAAAAAATAATCTAAGAATATAAAAAAATTAATTTAAAATTAAAAATATTTAAAAAATTCTTAAGAACATTGTTAGATTGCAATGCTGAACAAATTTTTAATTACTAAATGAGTTTTTTTTCAAATACAGAAAGTATTTTTTCTATTTTGCTCTATAACTCATAGGTTTTTGTTTTTTTAATAATATTAATTATAATATGACAAATAAATAGGGGGAAAACTTTTTATTTATTTATTATTTTAAATTTCACAATTTGGGTATAAAAAAAAATACATTATAGCTGAGTCAACTATAAGAATTTGACAATGTCAAAATAAAGAAAACAAATCATTATTAAAAAAGTACAAAACAGCCATGAAACTTTCATTGCAATTAGTGAACATTATAATTAAAAGAATATAAATAATTTAATATAAATTGATTTCAACGATGTTCTAGCAATCACCTTGTTAAAACCCATAATTAAAAGTCCAAACTAGCCAGGAGACCCTAGAATTTCTCATTTGTAAATTGTGGTCAACATAAATTAGATGAATTAATAAGCACTACTCAATCTGCTTGCCTTCAAAGATGTTCTAGCGATCACCAAAACTCAAACGTTTGTCAACCCAATTTTAAAAATAAATAAAATATTACTCTCTCTTGATCAGTTTTCTAGTGTTTGGACTGAAGTTTAAATACATTTATTTTTTTTAATATATTTTAAATTAAAAAATATTTTAAAAAATAATAAATCTGTGTTATCTCATGTGCATGTATAGTCTGTCACCCACTATGACCATTGACTATCCCCCAATCTAGGAAAAATCAAAAGCTACCTCCACCACCGTGACAACCACCATCAAACTACTCGATTTCCCCCTAACCTTTCTTTTCTTTTGATTACACCACTAGGTCCCACCACTTGCCACTTTCGTTTCAGACTTTTCTTACAAGTCCCCCCCTCTCTCATGCAAAAAGTCCAACCATTCTCCACCCTTAGATTGACATTTCCAAGTTGAATCTGTTGACTTTGCAGCCCTTCATTTCTTTTATAAACATCTTCTCATCTCCCATCTCCTCCTCTAAAACAACACACCATCCCCTCATCTTCTTCTTCTCTCTTCACCTTCAAGTGTTGGGTTTTGTTCTTCTTCTTCTTCGTCTTTCATCATGGCTGTGGATCTAGTTAGGTATTCAAAGATGGAAGATCAGATGGCAATACAAGAAGCTGCATCAGCTGGGCTCAAGAGCATGGAGCACTTGATCTTTGCACTCTCTAACCAAACTCGACAAAGCCACCAACTTGACTGCGGAGAAATCACAAACTTCACCGTTGCTAAGTTCAAGCAAGTCATCTCCATGTTGAACCGGACCGGTCATGCCCGTTTTCGCCGTGGACCAACTTCTTCTCCTTCTTCATACCCGGTTCCCGTCCGACCTGTCCCTCAAGAACCTCAAAAACTGAACCTTGATTTTGTTAACAGTAAGAGCCCCCCTAAAGCTGAGTCGAAAAATGACCTGTCTTTGGGTAGTCAGTATTCAAAGGATAGCCTTAGCTCTGGCACCACTACCTCATCCTTCGTGTCTTCTGTTACAGCTGATGGGAGTGTCTCTAATGGGAAACAAGGTGGCTCTTCTCTTTTCGGAACTCAAGCTCGATCTACTGGAAAACCACCTCTCTCATCGACCCACCGCAAGAAATGCCACGATCATGCCCTCTCCGCCAGAAAGATCTCCTCCGGTGGCAGCTGTCATTGCTCCAAAAGAAGGTAGCAATTATAAACCCAAGAAATAATTGATAATTACTGACCGGAAGGACATACTAATTTTTTTTTCTTTTTTTTTTTTTATCAAACAAAGCGCAGAATATTATTAGGAGTTTTTGATGGATTGAATCTAAAAGTTTTCTGATTTCATTTTGTTTTTGTGATTTTAGGAAATCAAGGGTTAAGAGGACAATAAGGGTACCAGCCGTGAGTTCCAAGATTGCCGATATACCAGCAGATGAGTACTCATGGAGAAAATATGGTCAAAAGCCAATCAAGGGCTCACCATACCCAAGGTATTATTTTATTTTATGCCTCGATCATCCGCCGTTTTTTTTTTTTTTTTTGACCCAGTGTATGATTGTGAAATCATAATAATTTACGCTTTCTTCTTGTGTAGAGGGTATTACAAGTGTAGTAGTGTGAGGGGATGTCCCGCAAGGAAGCATGTGGAGCGTGCCGTAGATGACTCGGCCATGCTTATTGTGACTTACGAGGGGGAGCACCGTCACTCACATACTCCGTTGCCGGAAGACGTCACGGCTAGTGCTGCAATGCGACACGTGTTTCACTCAACTTGAGAAAAGCTGAGAAGGCAATGATGGACACGTGGTGAATGACGATCCGTCTTAGACGGTAGCGAAAGCGCCCGGACTCTCTGGCCGTGACGGTGTCTTTGAGAAGAGTCAGAGAAGGGAAAGGTCTGATAGACTGTAAAAAAAAAAAATGAAGGAAGAAATGAAGGGCCACATGCAAGTGGCTTGGGGATTTCAAATCTTGTGTAAAAAAGCAAAAAATATTAATGTAGAATAGAAATTAAAAGGAACTATTATGAAAATTCGTTGGTATCATTAATTAATTTATGTTCTCTTTTAAAGATATGGGATTGGATTCTTGGATGGAAATGTTTGGAGTGAAGGAGAAGAGGTCAGAAAAGACGTGGGTGGGATTTAGAATATTTTGCAAGTGTCATTTAGTCAGAGGAAGGTCAAAGGAACTTACAGGCATGGGGGCCATGACAGCTATGGAGGTGCTGCTGGTCGACGACACCCAAAACATATGCTCCTTGTTTTTTTATGAAGAAAGAGGATACAATATTCTTCTCGTTCATTGGATGCCCTAGCTTTCTAGGGTTTTGAATACTGGTGGGTCATCGGGGGGGTTAGAATTTTAATTGAGCGTATCAATATTTGAAAGGGTTATAATTTCTTTTAGGATAATTGAAATGTGATCTTTAGATAATCTTAAACATTTAGAACGGGTCTCGAAAACAAAGTCCATGGCTTTTCTTTCTTTCTTTCCTTGTTTCAATTGGATTCATTTGTGGAGAATAGATATTAAAAGAGAGAGAGAAAGAACAACGATACGATGAGTATTTTGATATATTAATTAATTAATTAAAGAGTTATCGAAGAAAAATAGAATAGTTTACGGTGATAACATTGCTATCTTGTCTTTAATCATTCCAAGTGAAGGATGAATCTCCTTGCACGAAAATGAAGGTGAAGAACTGAAAAGAGCTGGGGATGATGCCCTCGGTGTGGAGAGAAGAGATAGATACCGGTGTTTTATATATATATATATAAAACACTAATATTTTTTTAAAAAATTGAATTTTTTTTACAAAATTAATTTTAATAATTATAAAAAATAAATTTTAAATATTAAAAAAACACTTTAAAAATTAATTATTACCATAATTCTAAAGCACAGCTGAAAATTGAGTTTCATGCACGGAGCAAACACCAAATCCTCCATTTATTATGTCAAATAATAATAATAATAATCCCACTAACGAAGTTTAAGTGGTGATGGATTTCCAAAGTTGACGAGCCTTAAAGAAGGTTGTCTGGGCTTAATAATACTGGACCTTGAGGATTGGATGGGCTATTTACCCGCCCTCTTTGAACCAATTTGGATATCGTCACTCTACCTTCACTCCCTTTACAATCCAGAGATCAAATAAAAATACTACCGTATAGCCAGTAGACACCTTGCGCCGGTCCCCTCCTCCTCTTTCTATTTAATTCCACGGTGAGGAATTCTTTCAAATTAGTTTGCAGAGAATATTTTTTACAAATATTTTTTGTTTAAAAATATATTTAAATTAATTTTTTAAAAACTTTTTTCTTATATCAGCATATGATTGAAAAAAACACTAATATGATATCTTTTCATGTCAAACTCACTTTTAAAACTAGGTTTCAAATATGCCTGATGTATTAGAAAATTAATAAAATTCACCTAAATGCTTACCACTAAAATTTAAACTCAAAGTTTTAAAAATGAAATATACTTTCTAGACAATCACTTGTCCCACTCTTAGTTTTTAAAAATCTTAATTTTTTTTAAAATTAATTTTTTAAAACTTTTTAAATTATTTTGACATGATAAAATTAAAAATATATAAAAATTATTATTTTAATATATTTTCAAATAAAATATATTTTAAAAAATATCTTTTATTACCATCCACGCCATTGAATTAGGACATGAATAACTTTTCTGAACATTGACCTTACTACAACGCAAGCTTGTCAGTAAAAGCACTTCCATGGACATGTTAGTGCATACGTACGGCCACATGCATGCCAGGTAAAAAGCCTACAAGAACCACTCGATTTTTCCTCTAATATATTGCTCCCTCTCCTCTTTATTAGATATTCAGAGTTTATATTAATGGCGAAATTGATTACATCAAAATCCATTCTTAAAAGGAAAAAAAAATAAAAAAAATAAACAAGGTATTAATTTCTTTCGGAAAAATTACACTCATGCTACCCTATTAATTTTTTTTTTTTTTATCTAAAGAGATTAAATCAATACACCAGGATTTATCATAAAATAGTAATTACAAATACTTAATTAGATTTAAATCTCTCTTAATTATATAGCCAAAATACTTGCAATATTTCTTGGGATTCCTCTTCCTCGCATCCTCGAGAAGCAAAGGTTCCAAAAGGGTTCTTTCACGTGTCTTGGCTGATTGTCGACTGATAATAATTATATTTACTAAATTAGCCCCGTGATTTGTCATGTATTAACCACTGCATCATATCCCACCAAAGATAATCAATAAGATTTGTCATGTGATCCCAACAGCTTTTGTCTCTCACCTCCACCAGATTATTATTATTATTATTATTATTATTATTATTAGGTTTGGATCTCAAGCAACCGTTCTTTTCATCTTCACTATGATGGGTTTCTCTGAAGGCAATGAAGATATCATGAGATATAATGTAAATCTTACCTCTCCCTCTCTTTTTGTAATTAATTTCATGACAAAAATCAGTTGTCTGAAGTTCATGTATAAATCATGGCTGAGGCTAGCTAATTCACGTGTCATATGTGGTTCTTAAGAAATATATTCCATTTTCTTCAGAATGTTTCGTGCAAAACATGTAATTTCATTCCTTCCCTTGAACTTCCAAGATTCTTATAGCTAAAATAATTCATTTATCAATAAAAAGAGGGGTCCTGTGTTATAATTATGATTGGAAAAGATACGATAATCATTCACACTATATATATCCAGTGAAATATGAGTGCCGAAAGAATATGTAGACCTACAACTCATTTAATTTCTTCTCAAGGGCTGCGCTTGGATCATGATTTAAGTTGTAGAAACTGAGGCTATATGTTTTGCAAGTTCATGATCTCTGTGTATACGAATGTTTCTAACATGTCAGGAACCCATTGATGATTGGCTTGAGAATATTGTACAAGAAGCTAGCAGGGGGAGTTGCTGGGATCAATAATAACACTCTTAATTAACTGGCAAGAGGTGAAAAAGTAAAACAATTTAATATCTTGATTGAAGATAACACGGCCTTGCCCTGTGTTTTTTTAATACCAGAGAACATGAACGAATGGATGAGAGCTAACGTGAGTGAACTAACATGGGCAGACAGCGACAGCAGCAAAACAAAACAAAGCATTAGCCATCTGTGCCATGTTCTTGTGTGATGAAGGCTCATTTCGTCCTTCTAATATCTATGTTCTCTTAGTTTGGTTGCATTACTTCTATTAATCTGTCGTCGTATCATCTCGACGTGTCTTCGTCAATCATGGTGTTCAATCCTGCCATTGAAGGCAACTGCTGACAAAACATGACATCAATTTTGAAAGAAACTGTTAACGAAGCAGTAAGTAACACCTTGATAGCAGTTCCGCACAATCAACGGCCATTGGAGAGTTTTCTTAGATCCTCCCGTGACGTGCAGCATGAATTCCACCATTTTACCATTCTAGTTTTTATTGTAATTGTTTTCTTTCCTTCTTGGATTCTCTTGGAGAGCAACTCCATCGCAGGAGACAAATCTAAAGACAAAATAAAAAACTGTCATTTTAGCTACTTTCTTTTATTTTAATTGCTCCAAGCCTCCAAAACATACTACTTGAATAGCTAAAATATCTTTTTTTTTTACTAAAATGTTATTTCTACATATATAGAAAGGCAAAAACAAGGAGAAAATATACGTGTTGACCATATATACTTGTTGACTAGCATCTTTTTATCTACAACCTTCGTTTCCCTCTTTAAAAACACAAGAAGAAGATTTTAAAGGTACATATAAATGTTGGCCAACGTCTCTTTATCTTTAATTTGAAATTTGTTTTTCAAAAATCAAAATTTAACAGCATCATATAAAACTAAAAATTAAAAACATTCATATAAAACCTTTGGTAATTTTATGCAGAACAATTATTTTAAAAATAATTCTCATAAGTAATCTTCATAATTTTCGAAACCAAGTCCACAAAAACTTTCTTGGTATTAGTTCCTAAATGGACGTTCTACGCCTGAAGTCCTTTCTTGGCAACATCTTCCATTACCAAACAAAATATCTAACCCTTGCCCTTAACACCACCGTCTTTTTATCTGAACCAAAAACCTTTTCCCAAGCTATAATTTCTGAAGAATAGAGAGCTGTCATCGATTATGAGCATGCTCTGTTAATTCTAAATAATACTTGGACTCTTGGCCACCATATCATTAACACTAATTGGGTATACAAAACATAAAAAAGGATGGGAGACTTGATAGTCCCAAGAGTTGGTCGCCAAAGGCTTTGAACAAGTTCATGGAAAAGATTATTCAGAGATGTTAAGTTTCATTATCAAACATGCCATAATTTGACTTGTATTAGCCATTATCATTCACTTTGGTTAGCCCATATGCCAATTGGATGTTTCTAGTGCTTTTCCACGTAACTTCATTGATAAAAAAGTCTTTATCAAACGACCATATGACTTTATGGATCCTAATTTTCTTGATTATATGTGTAAACTCAATAAGGCACTTTATAAAATCAAACAAGCCCCTCAAGCTTGGTTTAGCGATTATCTCAATCTATTATGAATATTGGATTTATTAGGTCTCAAGTGGATCATTCACCTTTTACTTATAAACATGGCGATGCTCTTATTTATATTTTAATTTATGTTAATGATATACTAATCATAGGTTATTATGATTCTTTTATTTCCTTTTTAGTTGCTAAACTTCATGTAGAGTTTGTATTAGGATGGATAATTAGCAAAAGCTATAGCAAAAATGATTACAAAAGAGAAGAAATCGGCCACATTAAAATTACCTTCTGAGGAGGTTCGTTTAATATCTAAAAACTGCTCAGCAACAGTCGAATAAGTAGGAAATGCTGGGGTGAACCAAAAAAGTTTGGGTATATTACATGAGTTGATATATAAGAATCAAAATCTATCAAATCACTCATGTTATGCTCTTTTACATCTTAGGTCTTCATATTCCTTTATCTGGCTTATGTTCTTCATGTAGCATTCAGATCAAATGACTTTATGAGACGTAACATATTAGGGGTAACGTAGCTTCATGTAGCATTCAGATCAAATGACTTTATGAGACGTAACATATTAGGGGTAACGTAGGAAAAGGATTTGGCTCTTCTTACTTTTTTAATTGGAATTCAAATGTGTTAAGACTCTTATAGCTTCCACCTTTGGCAAAGTTAGTACATCCTTGATATGCTACATCATGCTAAAATGCTTGGAGCCAAACCTTAAACCTTACAGTACTCCATATGTTGTGGGTGGTGGCAAACTCCCATCTTCCTCAGGGGATCCTTTTAAAGATATAACCTAGTATCATCAAATTATGAGGGGCTCTACAATATTGCATCCTTACTCATCTTAAAATTTTCTACTCCATGAATTAGTTATGGCAATAAATGAGGTTCATATTTTTCCTTGATGGTTGTGGGCCAAGGCTTATGTCGTAGATAATCAGTTAATCTTTTTATTCTGGTAATTTGATCAACTTTTCCTATTCAAAATGACTAGTGGCTAGTGCCTGATCCCTATAAAATTAAGATACTCTTTGATGAATTTAAGGACTTTCTAATGTTTAAGTAGGTATCATTTGAGAGAAAATACAATCATATTTTAGAGAAGAATTTTAAGAATAGATATGCAATAGAGAGTTGGGAAAAAAATAAACCCTACCTTTGGAAAAAAAGGAGAAACACCTTGTCCAAGAAAATATAACTTTATCGGTATTCACCAATAAAGATAATTTGTGTTTGTAAACTTTAAAGAAATAACTTGATGGGTATTAAATGTTATAGAATCATCTCAACCAAATAGTTTAAGCTGTTATGTGACGTTCCAGGATAGATTTTCATGGTCTCTTTTATAGTCCATGTGGCTTGTTTCTTTTTTCGAGGTAATGGGCCAAAATATTTGTAAAATATCTTTGACTCTTTGAGTAAAAAGGTCCATATGGCTTTCGTGCTTGACTAAGCTTGAAAATGATGGTCTAACAACTCGCTTGACTAAACCTAAAAATTAGGGGTCATCATCCTAGATCTAGTAGAAAAGAGAATTCAGAAAAAAAAAAAAAAAAAAAAAAAAAAAAAAAAACTCTAATTAATCACCAATATTTTCATTGTCCCACACCACTGCATCTTGGTCATCAAGCCAAACGTGTTTTATGCCACTTGAAGGGCACAATAGATCATGGGGTTGTACTATACACGTGTTTTTTTTTTATGACCACAAATCTGCTACTGGATATGAAGTCTTTTTGGTCCTTGCTTGGTGTTGTGGTGTGCTAAGAAGCAATCGTTTGTTTCCAGATCCAGTACAGAGACATAATATTGTGCTCTTGCAATGAGCACAACTGAATTTTACTGGATTCAAATGGCTCTTCAAGATTTACGCATCTCCATATCTTAATTTTCCTCCTAATATTCATTGTGATGATCCTGGAGCTCCATATCTTTCTTGCTTCAAATTCATTGTTTCATGCCTGCATTAAGCATGTAAGAGTTGATGTTCATTTCATACATGAAAAGGTTCAAAACCGAAGATGTAAAGGACCTTCCTCCTCTCAGTTTTACCCTCTACGAGACAAGCTCGTGGTTTCTGAGCCCACTATTCGCTCGCGGGGGATGTTAACGTAAGCATTAAGTCAGCAACACCTTGATATCAGTTCCGCGCAACCAGCAGCCATTTGATAGCCAATTTATCTTCGTATTTAGCAAAAAGATTAGAGGAGAATAGCAAATAAAGTTGTTTGCAAGGATAAACTTAGTCTCTTTAATTTCCCCGAGAAATCAAGACGTGATGTAATTAATCTTTGGAGGGTTTTTAACTCCAATGACCATGCAATGTACAATCCATATTAGATCTGACAAACTTACCTCCTTTATATTCTTAATCAATATCTTTCTCTCAATCTTTTGAACCAAGCATTTTCATCTTTTTCTTTATTACTCATGGAAAGTAACTCCCAAGTTAGGTGAAGTAACAACGGAGAGTAGGTGGATGAAATTAGGACAAATCAAGGTGAATGGGACCGAACAGGAAGAAGTTAAGAACGGAGGGACCAAAAGCACCATCAAACATGGGGAATGAGGTCGAAAAGATGCGAGTAAGAGACCCGGTATTTTGGTAGAGAACACATCACATGGGGAGAAGTGCAATGAGAGCTAGATGTGCAAACTGTGCCAATCTGTCAGTGAAAAGGCTGCGTTTCTTTATCCCTTAAAACTCAACACTCACTCCCACACGCTAACTATTTGTGTTATCTCTTACTTCCTGCCCTCACTTTATTTGTCTTAAATGTTGCTTGTCCTCTTTTGCTACTCTCTCCCAACTCTTGCGGGTATTCGTCTTCATCATTCCCCATCACTACTCTCCACATTACATCACAACACATCATCATCCTCTTAATTGCCTTTATAGCACGCTTCTTCTTTCTTCCCTGCCCCCCCTCTCTACATCTCAATTCCGTCTCCCATAAACGTTTCTTGGCTCTCAATTTCCTTTTCTTGTGACCCCATTTGCACTTTCTTGAATTTCCTTTTGATTTGAAAGATTTATACTCTTTTAGGCTTGGTGGCTAATGGGTCTTGAAGTTTCAGCAGAATTCAGGCCAGTTACACCAATAAGAACAGTTTCTGCCGCAAGAGGATGCGGTACTAGTGCTAGTCTTGGAGCAAAACTCTGTGAAGCCAAGGAAGCAAATGCAAAGGAGAATCTCGGTTTTGACGAAGATGATCAAGAGTGTAGTAGTCCTAGCACACCAAAGTCACCAGCTCATGTTTTGAAGTCACCACTGGTGTGCCCTCCAGCTCCAAAGAAACCTAGGCCTCCTAAGAGGAAATCGAGTCCTCCTCCACAAGGGTTCTTTAAAATCCCAGTACATGATTTAGATTCGGTTTGTATGGTGTTCACAGCATGTAATTCCAAGAAGATCAGAACAGCTTAAAGACATATTATAAATCCTGTACGTAATCATTTTAGCTAGTCTTTTTCTTGTTCTTGCTGTTGTTTTATAGCTTCTATCGATTTTTTTTCTTGGTTCATGAGAAGATTCAAGACTGGAGTCTTGAAGGGAAGGGGATGATGGAAGGTGAAATGGCTATTACTTGTATTACTACTGTTCACTTCAAATTGCCTTTTTTTTTTCCAGTTCAAACTGTCATGAGAAGAATAACATGGTGTAAAATGTAAATGGAAATCAATTATTAGTTTGAAACCATTGTTTCTCAATTTTATTCTCCTGATAGATCGTGTACTGATTTACAAGCTTTAATGAACCTCTAATTAGTTAGTTGCTGACCATTTGGTGTTTGCAACTTGCAAGCACTGCTTCACGATCATTGACTTGACTGACATGGCCCGTTTAATTGGACCAGTGTGAATTTTGAGCTAATCTACATACATAGCTAGGACAGTAGAGAATTAATGATGCTGATGGGCAATTTTTGAATGTTTATTTAATTTTGTTTTTAGTTGTTTTTTAAAAATATTTTTGATTTAAATAAAATATTGAATTAATATTTTTTTAAAAAAAACTTTTTAATAGGTTTGATATATTAATATCAAAAAAATTATTTTAATATATTTTTAAGTAAAAAAATTATTTTAAAAATTAACTTATATTACAACCTCAAACACTTTCTTAATATGTTTGATATATATTGTGATAAATGTTGTTTTTTAATTGAAAATATATTAAAATATATATTTTTTTAATTTTTAATATTAATATATTAAAATAATTAAAAAATACTAAAAATTATTAAATATAGTAAAAATTTAATAATTTTTACAATAAATATATTTTTTAAACTAGCACTAATACAATCACAAACACAAAAATAAACAACACCTTACTAGGCTATATAAGAAAGGGATAAATACATCAATTGACCCAGATCCCAATCATTCCTAGTTGATCTAAATCTTTTTTAAAAAAATTATTAAAACAACTGATTTTTTTGATAATTTTTTTAAAATAAAAATCCACAAGTTATAAAAATCAATAAGTTAACTTGAGGTTTTTATTAGATTAATTTTTTAATTTTTTTAATACCGGATCGATATAGGTCCGAGGTGAAAACCTAACGGTTTTATATCTATAATATAGGTATAGTTATATATATATATATATATATATATATATATATATATATATATATATATAAAGAGAATTCGTAAAGAGACATTCAGTAATCCAAACCTTTTTTTATTATTATTAATATAAAAATCTAGTACGTATACTTTAATTAATTTTATTTCTAATTAATTTTATTTCTAGTGGCTGAAATTCAAACTCTTATTCTCATTGGATGAGTGTGCTACGTGCACTAGTTTTTTAGAATATTGATTCAAGATGTATCTTTTGATGAATTAATTACTACTATTCCCTTTCTCAAAAACATTAATGGTAAAGGCAGAGAGGAAGAAATTGAAGTGTTGGTACCAAGCTTTTAATGAATTGGATCGTATGCACATGGTAATTTAAGATGGAGGTACCCTACTCAAATTCTATAAGGTACAATTATTTTTCATTTTTATAAGAACAACATTACCAATTATTAGTGTGTATTTGGTAATGCGATGTTTAGTTTTTTTTAAAAAAATAACTGCATAGAAAATACATGAAAATAATTTGTTGATTTTGTATATCAGTATGTTAAAATAATCAAAAAATATCTAAAAATATCAATTTAATGTTTTTAAATAATAAATAATTTTAAAAGCAAGAGTCACCATAATATCAAATGAGTAATTAATCTGATGGCCCAACCATCTAGCTAGGAGAAGAAGTCCCACAAATCCTAGTCTAGGAAAAGAGCTTCCAAGTTGGATAATCAGTTAATCAATTGATTCTAACAATCTCATTCATTCTCTCTAATTAAAGTGGTTGATAGCTTATACTTGGTGTTTGGTAAAGTAAGGGGGCTTGTAACTAGTATCTACAAAAGATCTTGTTTGATAGAGGTGGAGACTCTTCGATGTTTAAATAAATATTTTTTTAGAAAGAGAAAATACAATAATATTTTAGAGAGAGACGTTCTGAAAATTATCAATATTTGTTCTGAAGGTCTCATGTTATATTTATAACCTATAAGTCTTGTCTTTTGTGGAGAGAAGAGACTGAAGTATAATTTTATATTTGTGATATTTCGAGTTATATTGCACTCATTTTATCCACCTAAAAAATAGATGTACAATAGACCATGAAAGACCTTAAAACACCTAATGGTGTTGGCGAAGTATAAACATGTTTAATTAAGACTGTTTGTTGAGAAATCAATTCTCCAATATTTTATGTAAAAAGATATAGAATTAATGGTGTTATATTTAATTATTCTGTTTGAATTCATGAGCGTAACGAATCTGGTCATGCTCAAGTTGTGATGACAAAAATCCATGTGCTCTACACTTTTAGAAAACACTCGTTAGGCACATCCCGCTAGCTTCACTGCAATTGCTAGACCCAGTGTGCATGAGACTTGGCCGTGGCTGGGTTTGGTGCTAGCCAAACCCAATCAGCTTTTGGATTTGGCTTTAACTAGACCCACCACATCTCTACTAAGGCGTGTTATTACCTACGCATGCCAACCCAATACACTAAAAAATTTAGAGAAATTATGTTTGTATATTTTTCTTGATTCAATATTTTTTTGATAAAAATATATTAAAATATACTGATAAAATAATCTTATTCCATCACTAGCATTTATCAAATTTGATAGGTTTTGTTTGAAAGTCTTGTACATCTAGTACTCCACATTAACTCGGATTGGTTGACGAGGTGGGCCAAGCATGGACTTGGTTTAGCGTAGGCTTAATAATGTTGCTTTATGTATACTTCTTTTAGAATCAAAGCTAGTGTTTGACTGGATCAGATGTCTTAATAATCCACTACAAATTCTCTTAGCCCATGACCAGATTCAGTGATGGGCTTGGTCGGCTGAAAAAACATCCTTAATCTAGTCAGTACTAGTAAATATGTCCAATCCATGCGTCGAGGTGAGGTTGTTTGCATTATTTATGTATATTTTTGAATAAATTATAAGAAAAATGAAATTGAACCAAATTTAATTTGAAAAGGTATTAATTTAAATACTGAGTAAATACCCAAAAAACCACATCATATATACATATATAAAATTATCCATGGCATTAAACGCACAAGAATAAAGAACACGTAAAAAGGAAAAAAGAGAAGAGACTGCAACCATGTAATAAAGAACATGAGAGTGCAGGCAACATGCTCTCTGCAGCAAAACATGTAAATTAAACTGTGCTGTTAAAACGAGTATATATGAAGCATCCTCTCATCTATTTCTATAAATCATAGATCCATTTTAAGCTGTAATGAACAAATCATCAATGCACAGAAACAAACACCACTGTCGTGTCGATTTCTGAAATAATCACAACCATTAACAGTATCACACCACACTGTTATCATTCTTGACGATCATGAGAGATGGTGATAAATTGAATAGCAAGAAATAGTACCGGAACTATATTATAAAAAATAAAAGGACGAAATAAAAACAATACTGCATTACCACCTGATGACGACTGACACTCAAGCTCCACTTTTCCATGTTCAAAGTCCGAGTCCAAAAAGATGGCGCTCTCTCTCTCTCTCTCTCTCTCTCTATCTCTATCTCTTATACACACACACACAGAGCAGAAAAATCTATGGTCGCTACTTGCTGACTCTTTGCAGTATATTACAACAAGAAGGGAAAGGAGAGACAGATTACAGCAACGGTTAATTAATGGGCGTTTGTTGCAGCTGTTTAGCTCATAAACCAGCAACAACCCTAGGATTTCAAGACCCAACACCAAGCACCAATGACCATGTCAGTGCAGGTACCAGCACAATCATTTTCAACTTTTTCTAACATTAATTTTATTATTCATTGAATGTTTCGAATTGGGTTTCGTTTGGTTTTGCCCTTGCACTTCCGAAATCTGACTTGGTTTGATAGAATCCTCAGTTTTGATTTAATTTATAACGTATCGTTTGCTTATCTCATGTTTGTGGCTGTGATCAAGTCTTTCTTGTCGGTGCCCCTTCACTCTTTTACTGCCGTTATTGCCTTCTGGAATAATTTTTTATTTTTAAAATAACAAAGTTCCATAAAATAATACTATGGAGAATGATATAGTTTAAAAAAATATTTGAAAAATAATATATTGTGAACATATCTATATTTTTAAATATTATTTTTGTACACTAATTATAGGCAATAGTTGTTATTTAGCTTTGTTCAAAATGTAATTCAATAATCAAGAAAGAGAGAGGTGATGGGATGACATGATAGAATAGAAAAATAGTAAAGATGAAAAGGAAAAGAAATAATGAGTCCGGAGACATGCTAAGACTCTATTTCTGATATATTTGATATTTTTAAAAAAATATTAATAAGATAATTTTAATAACAACTCGAAAAATTATTAAATGAATTGTAATTGGTTAGGAATATTCGTGGAGGTTAATTATGAATTTATTTGATGATCTTTTAAAATGTTGTAATAACTTGTTTGATTCTAACATCTTGTCGGGGTTTTGTTCGGAATTAATTTTAATTTTATTTCTGATACATATGGTAGCTTTAGAAAAATCTAGATGAGATGATTCTAACAATATCATAAAAAATTACCAAACGAGTTGAAATTGATTAGAAGTTTTGTTCGGGGTTAATTATGAACTTGTTTTGTGATTTTTCAAAGTGTTAAAATTATCTTGTCAAGATCTTTTTAATAATACTAGGTATTTAAAAGTTGGAGTCTGGTGTATTCGCGATGACCCATTTTTTCTATCTTTTTTTTTTCTTCTCCATCTCTTTTTTTTTCCGCATCACCTTATCTTCTCTTTTTTTCTTGGCTGTTGGATCTTAAATATCATTTCTTAACGGTTGAATCTTCATAAAATTTTGAATTAATTTTTATATTTATTAATTAATTTAAATAAAAAATAACTTTTGAAACAATCACCAGTTATGTATAACCATTATTCTGAGTAACGGTTATGTTAAAATTATACTATTTTCCTAATAATTTATTAACCTGTATTGTTTTACAAAAACTTTTATCATGCTAAAATATAAAAGACCCCATTGTCATTGCTAATTGTGTCCAACCCTTGAAGCAATGCAAAGGTGGCATCTTTTTTTGCCTTCTCCATTGTGTCGCTGAACGCAATCTCAGGACATATTTAAAGGAGTTAAGAGCATTACTAATGGAATGCAACTCTAGTTGCTTAAATGGCAGAAAGAAAAAGAAAAGGAAAAACTAGAACTCTGCTATCTGAGTGCAAAAATGGTCAAATCATTGGGGACTTGTTGGCGCTCCACTTTTTATTGTTTCAAATTTGGAAAATATTGGTTGCGATTTTTTGATTATATGAGTTTCGTTTGCTTATGCAATGGTAATACATCTTTTGTAGGTGGCGATGACTCTGACAACAGTAGGTGGTTGTCTATGATAAGCACCAGTATTACAACTTGGATATCTCAACCAAGTAGCAGCTTCACAGCTATTTGGGGTAAAAATATCCCTGAGAGCAGCCAATTCTCAGATGCAACTGGAAGTGGCGATGGGACTTTACCAAATGGGCAAAGCGCTACCAACTTGAGAGTTTTCACAGTGGCACAACTAAGAGCTGCAACATATAATTTTAGATCCGATTTGCTAGTGGGAACTGGAGGTTTTGGCAACGTCTATAAAGGTTGGCTCAAGGAGAAGTTGCCTCCAAGGGGTATAAAGAAGACAGCCGTTGCTGTCAAGAAATTGGGTTCTTACAGCACACAAGGATTTAACGAGTGGAAGGTACATGGATTTTCAAATGTTGTATTCAATATCTTTCATGCAGTCGTACTGTTGTTTATTGTGTTTGAAGATAACTACATTCTTTCTTTGCTCAGCCTTGCAAGATCTCTCTTGGAAGAGGAATGTTAGTTCAAAGCTCCTTTTTAATACTTATCCCCTGTAAATATGTAAAATGACTTGGGACTGACTCAAGTTATGTTTCTAAAAATTCTGTCTGTTAACTTCACATAAGTGAACTGAAAATTCCATGATATTTGAGATTTCATATATTATGCCAAGTTGTCTTTTGAGGTGGTTACGAGAGTTTTGGGGGATAGTTCTTTCTTTTAGGCATTATAAGCTGTTTGCTTAATTACTTTTCCATGTGCTGGTGCAGGCAGAGGTGTATTTCTTAGGATTGCATTCTCATCCGAACCTAGTAAAGCTAGTGGGATATTGTTTGGAAGGTGGAGATTGCGTCCTTGTCTATGAGTTCATGAAAAAAGGAAGCTTGGATTTCTATCTCTTTGGAAGTAAAAGACATTTACCACTGCTTGGAAATTTTAACATTTTGCAGAACTGGAATTATTATGCACATCTAAATCTTCATTTCCTACTTGTTTTCCATGTTCGCAGAGCGCTTTCCACCTCTTTCATGGGACATAAGGCTGAAGATTGCGATAGATGCTGCACGAGGTCTGGCTTACTTGCACACATTGGAGAAGCCAGTGATTTACAGAGATTTCAAGTCCTCGAATATACTACTTGATGAGGTAAGTTCATATGAAGCTTGTACATTCTATCCACCCTCAAACATATAAACAATGAATGTCATTTCAAGACTCCACGAATGATTGAACCGATAACATTCCTTTAGCTCCAGCCTTTAGTTCTTGCCGGTTCCACTGAAAATAGTTATGGGAGAATGCAACATAAAGTTTTCTTTGAAGTGTTTGAAATATTCAAGACGACTCATTTCCTTCCTACTTCTTTATTTTAGTTCTATAACGCGAGGCTAGCAGACTTTGGCTTGTCGTTTTGGGGTCCCTTGATTGATTCAGTACATGTCAATACAAGAATCACAGGCACGAAGGGTTATATTGATCCTCAATATCTTGCGACAGGTGCTTATTATTCCTTCTGAACTCGACATTGATGTTGGATTATTTAAGCTAGTTTTGAAGAACTTTGATCATGACTGATTTAAAAACTTTTGTCATGAACTTGATTTCATACTCTAATTGATAGCATGCTGGTTGGTTAGGAAATTTGCATGTAAAGAGTGATGTGTACGGGTTCGGAGTTCTAGTGGTCGAGATGCTAACCGGCTTACGAGCATTTGACTTGAAACGTCCGAGTGGGAAACAGATACTCGTTGACTGGGTGAAGCCTTATCTGAAAAATAGAAGAAAGTTGAGAAAAATAATGGACTCCCGGTTGGAAGGAAAATATCCTCCCAGAGAGGCTTCCCAAATAGCTCACCTTGCTATTAAATGTCTTCAAATTGATACCCGCTTCCGACCATCAATGACAGAAATCGCTGAGACACTTGAACAGATTGATGCCATCCATATGAGACTGGGAGAGCGTAAAATTCTTTCTGGTCAACACAGCTGTTAGTAGCATTCTAGTTTTATTCTTCATCAAGTCTCAACACAGGTGAGAGATCGCTGGTATACTTTCTTCATATAATTCAAACAAGAATTCATGTAATTAGTTCTCATGAAGTGTTTTGAGTTTATGTGACTAGCTGTAGCAGAAAGAGTTGGGAGTGTTTGGCTGGTACTAAGGGCACATCCCTACCAGGCGCACTGATATATATTTTTTGGTGTTAACGCAGTTGTTCATCTGTCTTTAGCAATGGGGTACAATTACTTCTCCCAACCATTGCTGGACTCGCTTGATAAGAGTGTTTTTAGCAGGGAATCTGTAATTATTGGAAGCCTGTCTCTACTTCATTGGAAAAGGGTAATTAGTGGTTCTCTAACCTAACTACAAAAAGGTATAATCAGCAGAAAGTTTGCTAATTAACCTGCCACTCTCTGTGTCCAATCTTTAGACAGCAATGCGTATTTTCCTGGTACTCTCTGTGAGCTAGCCCTTGTAGACACTGACAAACCCTCTTTTCACAGTACGGACATTATTAAAAACAAAACCAACATTGGATAGCAAGCAACCCAGCAACATCAAAGGTAAAATATAGATTACAATTCCTCCATAAAATTTTTCAAAGCTGAATAAATGTCGGTGAAAATTGTTGTTCTTATTGCTACGAAAATAATATAATTATATGTTTTTGATGATAATATAGATATTGAATGATAAAATATTAATTTGATATAATTTTAATATATGCATATTATATTGATTACTTGTAATATATTTCATAGAACTTTTAAATGTTATGTTATAATATTTAAATGATTTAATAAAAAATATGTCAATGTGCTATATGTGACATGATTATGTGCCATGTGTATTAAATTTGTTTTAATTATTGAGTAAAACACAACACATGCTTGCACAAATATATATTAAGTGTTGCCTATATTTTTGCGATGATTTTGATATATTTATATTATTCAAGAAATCATTAAAAAAATAAGAAAAGAATTTGTGAAGGTCAAGAATAAAGAACTTGTAAACATAAGAGTTATTGACTATTATAATACCTACACAAGACTTTATAATAGGGTTTTGTCAAAAAACACAAGACTTGTTTAAGATATTTTATAATACCCACACAACCTAAGCAAACCCAAACTAATTAAAGCAGAGACCAAAACACACAAATAGCATAAAATGTGGACATTAGCTAAAACGATCTCATTATTTTGGAAACAACAAGGAATAACCAAAACAGTCTAACTGTTTTGAGAAACGATTTAATCGTTTCTCAAAATGGCTAGTCCATTTCTAAAATAATTTCAAAAACTTTTAGGGTTTGTTAAAAATAATCTGACTGATTATAAAAAGGTTTAACTGATTCTGCAAATGAGCATAAAATTATGTCTAACGACTAGTTTCTTTTCTAAGTCTATAAATAGCCTTTTACTTGCTCAAAACAAGTGTGGAAATCCTAAGATAAAAATCTAAACATAGCCCTTGTAAAAAAATAACCTATAACACCGTTGTTTCACTTATAATCATCCAAAAACAAGTTTATGTGTGAATTGACAAAATACTCATAAAATGTTTAATTGTTATTTTAATCAACTCTACTAAAAAAATATATTGTGGAAAGTGTAAGTGAAACTTTAAACACTTAAAAAAGTCTTCTAGAGACAAAAATATGATTGGTTTAATATTTATCTTTCAATAAGTATTGATGAAAGGTTTTCTAGTCTATAGCCTGTAAAAAGATTAGGGATAACAGTATAATCCTAAGCCTGTAAAATGATTGTATTTGATTTTGTACCTGCAAAAAGATCATGTAACGATTTAATCTTACCTATTAAAAAAGACAGATGTATGATAATGAAACTCTTTAATAGAAGTTCAAGGAAAGGAGGCCGAACCTCTATAAATCTTGGTGCAATCTCTCTAAACTCTTTAATTATTATATTTATATTGTTTATTGCTTTTGTATTTGGTTAAGTATTTAAAATTGCATTTTATTAGGTAAAAGTTTTGAATTTATAGTTTTACATTACATATCTAATTTATTCCTCTCTTATGTGTTTATTTGTTTATATTGCTTTAATCCTAGAAACGTAAAAATAAAACTGAAAAATAACAAAAGCCTAAAATCATATGATATTTAGTTGAAAAATCAAATAATGTTTTCATCAAGATCAAGATCAAGGCAAATCAATATTCAATGAAAACGAGTGGAATGATGTTACTGGTTAGAAACGGAGCTTCGATGAGTTGTCCAGGAGAGGTAGGAGAGGAGCAGGGTCTGGTTCAGGGAATGGATCCAGGCCTAGTGCTGAAGCTGGAGATGGGGCAGTTGCTGCAGCAATGGCTTGTGCTACGGTTGGATTTGACTACACACGACAGCAAGTCCCCGTTAGAAGTATGTATCTTGAACCAATGATCACATAAACGTGGACTAGGTGAATGGTTTTTTTTTTTTGTAAAACAAAAAAAATCCGAGAGTAGGTCAATATAGACTTGTGTGGTTGACTTCCATGACTTCTCCTCCAGATCCAGACATTTTTTCTTCATTTATATTATTTGCATGTATGTCTAGCGCTCTATTATTATTATTATTATTATTATTATCAACATGCTTATCACTCGCTCACCTGTATTAACTATTACCTCTTCTTTTCTCTACATTATTTTGCATTAAATACTGATAAATTATTAGTGGATTCATTGTAATTGTTCCCTGTTTATCTTCTGATGATTTCTCTTCACACGACAGATTCCTATCACAGAATGCGTTCATTTAATCTGTATTTTTTCTCAAAAATAAATAAATATTCATTTATCAAGTAATAGATCACACATGAAAAAATAACTTTATGCAAGCATCCTAAATGGGATTTTGATTTGACAATTGCAGAGCTAAAGGAAAAAAAAACATGCAACGGAGGTTTAACCTTATATGAAGACATCTAAGTTCTAACAATAAAGCAAGCAGAACTATTTTAAATGTCTTTGTTCTGATGTGAGGTATGGAGGTGTAATCCTTCTAATGTATCGGCAACTTCCTTCATGGATGGCCGGAACATAGGAACTGGGTTAAGGCATCTCAGAGCAAGCATGGCCACTTCTGGAGCTTGTTTGGTTGCATACTTCCCCTGCAACCTGGGATCCATTATATGTCTCAACTTTGTTCTATCTGATAGAATTGGCTAAGTCCATTCCCGCAGATTTTGTTTCCCAGGTGGGCGATTTTTATCAATTGCCCGTAATCCTGTCAACATCTCGACCAAAACTACTCCGAAACTGTACACATCGCTCTTCACATACAGTCTTCCTGACCAATCAACAAACTAAATGTCATGGCCTTGAACTGAAGTAAGCACAGATTTTGTGATCTCTTTGAAGCAAAACATCATTGAATCATCAAGACATCCTAAGCTTAAAAGGTACAAGAAATCAATCACCTCCACTCTTGTATTCAGGGCCAACATAACCACGTGTGCCCAAAACATTCCCTGTTACATATTGGCCGCCATCATTGGGTCCCCATTTTGCTAAGCCAAAATCTGATAACTTTGGAATATAGGACTACATACAGAAACTTTGATGTTAGGAATAATCTTAGGGGTGTCTTTTCAGTTTAAATCTTCTGTTTGGACTTTTGATTGCTTTAAAATATAACTATAGATTAAAAAAAATCAAAAAGTGGGTGAACTACGAGACCAGTTGGATATCATTTCAATTTCTATCTTCATTTTTTTTGTCTTCTTTTCATGTTTTGCTTTTGATATTTATTCTCTTAGACGATGACAATTTGTTTGGTAACATAGTGCTAGTTTTTGCATTAATTTTTGAATTAGTATTTAGCACTAGTGTGATCTCCTTTTGCCATCAATGAGAGGTTGGATTATGATTTACAGAAAAACTGCAAAGAGAAGGCAATGTTCAAAGTGTTTACAGTTGGAAATTCAGAAACTACACAGAACTTTACCTCATTAAGCAAAATATTTGAGGTCTTGAAGTCTCTGAAAATTACTGGCTTCTCCATTGTATGCAAATAAGACAAGGCTTGAGCCATTCCTGTAGCAATCCTTACCCTTGTTTCCCAAGGAAGTATGCGGTCTGAGCGCTCTGCACAGCACAGAGGTTTTTAATCTATGAAATTAATTACTGAATAATGAATCTCTTCAATGATTAGTTCTCAACAATGCAGACTGCAGGTTCTTACTCCCAAACAAATGGTAATTTAAACTGCCTTTCTCCATGAATTCATAGACAATAAGCAACTCTTTATCTCCTTCAGCCTGACAGTATCCTAGCAGCTTTACAATGTTAGGATGAGAAACCCTTGCTAAGAAACCGACCTCTGTCTGTACCAATAAATTTCCACAAGTTGTGAACAATAATTAATTATAATACCCTTACAGGAAACAATAGGAGAATTATCTACAGGTAAGTATAATAAACTGAAAGCTAGCAAATTTTAAGTTAAAATAAGAGGCTAAATAACCAAACGTCAAAACCAAACATGCAAGTGTAAGAATAATTGAATATACCAACGTGTATAATCGTACCAGAAATTAATAAAAGGATATCCACCTCTTTCATAGTTCATTAAGTTCATTAGATTCTCTTTATTATACTAGTTTTTTTCAAAAAAATAAAATTAGATGGATGACTATGGCTAGATTAGAGAACCTTTTTAACCTATTTTTTACAATTTCATTCATCGTGTAAGTGTCTAGTCATTACTTGAATTTAATGCTTTCATTTGTAACCATAAATAAAATTATTTTAATTTAAAAAATTTAAATTTTTAGATTGAAATGATACAATATTAAAGTCTTATTAACTAAATAATTATGAATTCAAATCTCATCATTTTTATTCTATTTGATAAAATTAATAGTACAATGTAATATGAGTCTATATATATTTTAAATTTAAAATGTTTTTATTTTTAAAATTACCATTAAAAAATAATATAAATCATGATTAAATTTTTAGGCTATGATAATTTTTAAAAAATAACTTGATGCATGAATTCCATAGAAAATAGAAGTACTAGCCCGTAAGGCATAACTAATCTTAAAAAATACGTAAAGAGATGAGAATGGTCCATGAGCTTTTAGGGGACTTCATATCTAACATGCCCTCATGCAAAGCATGGATGTAAGATTAAGTATTTTAAACGGAAATGTGATGAGCGGGGAGATTGATTCTAATATTATTTTAAAAAATATACTGTAATTTAAATTTTTAATTAATATATAATTTATATTATTTTCTAATACATATTTCAAATAAAAATCTTTTAAATTTAAGATTTATATAATCTCATCACTATTTTATATTTAATTTTATCTAGTAGAATGTGGTAATAAAATTTAAATTTATTATAGCTTGATCAATGAAGTTTTAATTTTATATATTAAGAATTATCTCACTTTAATTTTCTTAAAAAAATTTAGATTGATATGGTATAAATATTATTCAAAATAAATTAATAGATAATAAAAAATAATATAATGGAGAATTACCTGCCACTGTCGAAGTCCTTGCTTGCTGTTTGAATCCAATTTCTTGACAGCAATGCGAAGTTTCCTAATACCCTCAATCGGCACCTTTTGGTTGAGCAAACCCTTGTAGACACTGCCAAACCCTCCCTTTCCCAGCAACATATCACTTCTAAAATTGAAGGTTGCTGCCTGAGTCCAAGTTATACAAAATGGTAAAACTGAGGCCCTGCAACATAATGACATTGAAAACGAGCAAGAATAAGGTTATGGTCAACATTCAGAAACCAACCTTCAGTGAGATTTCCAGGGGAGGTAGGAACTATGTCTGGGTCAGGGAATGGATCCAGGGCTAGTTCTGGAGCTGGAGTTGCAGGATCTGTAGCTGGGGCTGTTGCAGCAGCTGTAGCTGGGGTTGTTGCAGGATCTGGGCCTGCGGCTGAATTACAAGAAATACAACTGCAGCAAATCCCCATGAAAAGAAGTCTATCTTTCTTGTATCAATAATCACAATGTCTCCGGAAAATTGAGCGAGAGAGACTCATTGATTTAGATAACTTCATTCTCAAGCGCCAACGAAATGTCTCCCAGGCCCCTCGTGCATTAAAGATGGTAAGAAATAAGCTAAAAGGCGCGGGCCCCGTGCCACTGTTTTATAGATTGCCATGGTGATTTGTTTTTTAGTCCATTTTCTTTTTTTTCTTCTAATTACATTCTTATGAGCTCAAATTGATGACCTATTAAAATATATTTATTAAGGAATAAAAAGATTCAAAGATGAATGTTTAACAGAAAAACACGATAAAAAAGATGGTTTTTCTAAGCTTGGGTCTAAACAGACTTTGATATTCCAACTTTGCAAATTATAAATTTTTAGTTCCTAAAAATTTATAAAATTTCATTTTAGTCCTAGATTCTATTTTTTTATTTATTTTTTGATTCATGGTTTGAAAAATGAGAGAAAAAGTAGCTGGATTTATGTGATAAAAAAAAAAGTCACGATTGAGATTGACTTTAGCCACAAAAAACAGTGATGTCATTGTTACTAATTTTTTTTTTGTTGAATAGAGTTTGCCGTGTTTTTTTTTTTCCCTTAAACTTGCTTGAAGTGATAAATTTAAACATGAAAAGAAGTTTGGTTTTGGGTTGATTGTGAATTTTAAAGTCAATTTTTGAATTGTTGGATGCTATAAATATATTTTATAAGGTGCATGTTTCAAGTGTATTTTTGAGTTGAAAATGAATTTTTTTATGTCTTAAACAAATCAACCTGATTTTTTAATTTTTCAATGACTAGAGATCATTGAAATTTAAGCAGAACAGGTAAGGCAGACCTTAAGATTTGATATTTTTATCCATTACAATTTGATATATTTTTAGAAAAATATCTTGTTTTTTTTTTAATTTATTTTCATCACTTAAGATTTGGTTGATTATTAATTAGATAATGTAATTTGTTTGGTTTGATTTTTTTTCTTAATCACCTTGATATTTAGCTGGTTCTTAATTTTACATGTGTTTATTTTAGATATAAAAAATTAAGAAAAATCGTTGAACCCAAAATAAGTACGTAATCAAGTCATGATTTTGGCTGGTTAATTTCAACCGGGTATGGATCAAGCTTTATAATTGTTTTTGCATGAATAATTATTAATTAATTTATTTAGATATATACATTAAATTCTTTAATCCTGCTTTTAAATTTTTTATGCAGGAAAATACATTGTAAACGTTTACACATATTTTTTTTGAGTAAAAACAAAATATTTGACTAGAGAGAGAGAGTCCTTTCACTCTCTTTCCCTTTCTATTTGATAATGATGTACAACAAGAATAAAAATAAAAAAATGATCTACAAATAATTTTTTTATACAAATTGATGAGAATATAAGTGTAATAAATATGTTGAAATATCAATTCAGATTTTTTTTGAAACTTTTTGTCTCTTGGTTCTAGAAATATGTAGGAGGTTGCCCTTGAATATTAAGCTAAGTAATCTCTAAAATACTTGGGAAGGTTTCGTTTAAATATCTTGTCATACTATCCACTTAGTAAGAAAGGTCTAAGCTAATGTGATTGTTTGAAATTATGATGTAAGTTGAGTTTTTTTTTTATTTTTGATATTTTTAGATTATTTTAATATATTAATATAAAAAATAATTTTTTTAAAAAAAATATTTTAATTAATTTATATATAAAAAATACTTTATCCTCTTTCGAACACACCGAAACACTTTAGTGATGCATGCGTGTACGGTGAGTGGTTGCAGTACAGGACTTCCACTTGTAAAGAGAGTAGGGTATAGTGTGTCGATGTGACCCACATTAATTAATTATGGTATGTTGTATATATGTCAGTATTTAGTAAAATTGTAGTGTTTTGTTATCCAATATTTCTATCCAAAATTCAATAAAGGTTTTAGAGCTTTTCTTAAAAAAAAAATATACCTAACAGTGTAAATTCTTAAATCTTTGTTAGAGAAATAATACAAAATCAATATTGAGATCTCATTGCTAGAAAATTAATAAATGGTAATGAAAAATAATATCTATCAACTTATATATTTTTTTATTCCATAAATAATATCTTTTTATTTATAAATTAAAAAATTCATAATATCCCTGAACACATTCACAATACAAATACTTTATTTTCTTTCATTAAAAACTATCTTTAAATTTTATATGTAGAACTCATTGCGATGCAAGTTATTTATTAAAACTTCAAGATAGACAACAATTTTAAAATAGTACTATTAATTTATAAGTATTGTTATCATCCTATTATATATATTATATATATGTAAACTCATGTTATGTTCTAAGTCGACATTTGTTTCAAAAAAAAAATTATGTGTAGATATGTTGCACCCGACATCGCGGCGACCCTAAAAAATAATTCTATTGAATTATGAAAAAAAAACAAATTTCTGGTATCTAGTTCTTTTAGGGAAAAACGTCTTGTTTGAGAAGTCACCACCTAGTATTATGGTCACTAGGAACCCTAACTGGTCAACAGAGATTCTATGGCTCGGGATTAGTTACGTAAAAGGGAAGATATTATCACCCCTTAAACATTCTGTCTAAGACAGACTGCATTGTTGATTTTGTCTTAAATTGCTAAATATTTATTAATTTATGTTATGATGATTTGTTTATAATATTCCTGACTCTGGTGCCAGTGAATATTCAAGCTCGAATAATTCCAACTCTGGCGTTGGTAAAAATTCGTAGCTAAAAAACAATTAGATCAATATTTTTATTTCTTACTTTAGCACCAGTGAACAAATAAATAAAAATAAAATTATTTTTATACATGCATATTTTTTTTTTATTTTTCTAGCTAAATAAATAAAATACAACGAATAAAAAAAATATAAATTTAAACTGGTATTTTTATTTCTGACTCTGGCGTTAGTGAATAAACCAATAAATTTACATTATTTTTATTCATGATACACATTTTTTATTTTTCTATTTTTTATTTATTTTTTTTAAATTTTTTTGGGCTGGGCCAAAGCACGCGTTAACAAGTCCACACGTGCATGTCATTGTGCGAAGGTAATTAAATTACCTTCGCGCAGTGTTCTTGCAAAATTTAAAGAGTGCAAAATGAAGAAACGGGCGTACCTGCTTCTGGAGACCGAAGATTGCTTGCAGCGCTGATGGATTCTCGCCTATTGCTTCCCTTTATCTTCCTTCTGTGCTCACTTGTCTGCATGTTCCTTTTGTTTTCTCAGCAGCTTTTGAAACCGAGAAGGTGATGAAGAGGTCGGCCTGCTTTTTATTTGTTTTGCTCCTGGGTCTTTCTCTGTCTGCAGGGACGAAAACAATGGCAAAGCCAATCCTCCTCTCTATTTGCTCCTTTACTTTTCCTTTTCTTTTCTGTGCCTTTTTTTTTTGTTTGGTCCGTGCTCTCTGTTTTTGTTCGTCTGTTTCTCTGTTTCCCCCGGTTCTGTTTCTTCCTCCCCGTTTCCCTGGTTTTTTTCGAGTCTGGGTTTTAGCTTCTCCCTCTCTTTCGGTTCTGCTCCCCTGGTTTTGTGATTCCTCATTTGGTTTTTTTAGCAGTTTTTTCCTCCGGTCTCTCCCTGGTTTTTTGTGTCTGGGTTTAGCTTCCCCTGGGTATTTTTTCCGCTCCTAAATTTCTTCGTTGCTCCTCTGTTTTATAGAGTCTGATCAGTGGTAACGGACGACATGTAGAGGGACGGCAACATTAAAACGTCCATAACTGAGGTGAGCGGATGATTACTGCCCGTAACTGCTGGAAACGGTCCCTGGTTAAAGACGAAGAAGATGAGCAGTGCTCTTTTGAACGACGCCGTTTTGGTGTATGAGATGACAATTTGCGTTTTGGCCCATGAAGTTCCGAAAATTTTATAATTAAGTCCCTGGTTTAAACTGTAATTGCCCCTGAATTTAGGCGCCTTTTACAAGTTAGTCCTTGTACTTTAATCTTCTGCAATTGTGCCCCCAATTAACCCCAAACTTTGTTATTTCTTCAATTAAGTCCCTGATTTTATTAATTTAATTAAATCCAAGTCCAATTAAGTCTAAAACTTATCAATTCTCTAATTAAGCCTCTAATTTGATTAATTAAATTAATTCCAAGCTCAATTAAATCTCAAAACTTATCGATTCTCCAATTAAACCCTTGATTGGATGAATTAAATTAATTTCAAGCTTAATTAAGTCTCAAAACTTATCAATTCTTCAATTAAACCCTTGACTTGATTAATTAAATTAATTTCCAAGCTTAATTAGATTAATTTCAAAGTTTAATTAAACCCCAAAACTCCCAATCATATTGCCCTTAACCCAAATTTTAATTCATTCTTCATTTATTTCATTTTACTTGTTTTTTCATCATTATTATTTTTTTTTTCATCAATTTTTTTATCCTTTTCAGTAAATAAAATAATAATAATAATAATTAAAATAAAATGGTCAAAAATTGGATTATGACAAGGTACTACAATTATATTTTAATGAAAAAAAATTAACAACTTAAGTTGTAATCCTAACCAGATTTACTAAACACATAAAAAGTAAAACAAAAAAAAATAATCATGACAGCTTAAAAAATAAAACCTTGAAAACATCAAATTGAATAAGCTTAAGTTAAGCCAAGGTAATATGATAAACATATAATTTAAATAATAAAGGTCAAGATAATTTAAGTTAACCCGTCAAATCTGCAACTAGGTTATAAGATATGGATAACCAAATAAAGAAGAAATCGAAGGAAACCACAAAGCTAATTTTAAAAAAAAAAATCAATGTTGAATAATGAAATCGGAAGAGAAAATTTCAATCCCTATCAAATCCAAGATTAAAGGATGTAAATTGAAAAAAAAAAACTAATAACATAGAAGAATAAAAAACCAAAAAGATCAATTAAAAGAACGAGGATAAAAAAAATAGAGGGCATCTATAATTTTTAATTGAAAGGTAAAATTAAAAAGAAAAAAAACTTCAATAAAAGTTTAAAAAAAATCAAAAGAACAAGAACCACAATAAAAAAAATAATATATCATGATTTTTGATTGATGAATGAAATTGAAAATTAATGAAAGGTACACAAAAAGGTAAAGAAAAAAATCAAAAATAAAAATGATTGATAATTAAAGTGAAAAAACAACACATGATAAACTAGAATTGAATGATAAAATTGAAAAAAAAAATCAAACTTGAAAGGGGCAAAGGACAAAAAATTAAGAATAAAAATAATAAGGATCAAATTTAAAGAAAAAAACAATCAAGTGATTGCTCTAAAGATTTAAAGGGTTAGGTGTGGAAACCAAAATGGAGAGAGAAAGGAAGAAGAAGAAGAAAAAAGAGCTGTAAATGCCAAACTATATTCCCATCAACATTACATGGTGGTCAATAATGGAGGGGATGCTGAGATTAATTGGACGTTTCCTTAAAAGTCATCGTTTGGCCTTCAGATGTTACTGCACGCGTTGCTTGGGGCAACCTGCTTAACATAATGGTCAGGTTATGAGATTGGAATAACATGATAAAAAGTAAAATAAAGAAAATAACAAAACCTAATTGTCTTAAAAAAAAATCAATGTTAAATGTTAAATCATGAGAAGAAAAGGATAAGAAAAATAGCAATTATAAAACAAAAAAAGACTTGAGCCCATTCAAGTCAACTCGGCAGCCCAATATGTTAAGTTATAGGGTCGAGATAACCTTATAATAAAAAAAAATAAAAAAAATCACGAAACCTAATTTTTGTAGGATAAAATGACCAGAGATGAAATTGCAAACAAAAATCAATTAGGTGAAGAATATAAAAAAATAATAATTAAAAGAATAAAAACCATAGTTGATATAAAAATTAAAATAAATAAAGTTTCAAGAGATGAAGTCTAAAAGAAAAAAAAAATATTAGTTAAAAGAATAAGGATTATATTTGATATAAAAATAAATAAATTTAAATTTTAAGGACTAAAATTAAAAAGAAAAAAACTTAATCTAAATGGATAAAAAAAATCATTAAACGAATCTCAAACAATTAAAGATTAATTAAAAGAAGGAGAACTATAACTTAAATGAAAATAAAATGGAAGGATGTATTTTTTAATTTTTTTTGCTTGGCCAGCATGCGTTCCTAGGCCACATGAGAGAGAAAAAAAGGAGGAAATAAAAATCCTACCGCCGTCAAACCATTGAGAACCACCACATACGAGCTATCCCAATGAAAGCGTCGATACTTGCCGAAGATGGTGAAGATATAATGTTTTTTGCCACCGTATTACATGTCATGCGCTCCTTGAATGTGACGTCTCAGCTCGCGTGCAGGTGCTTTCTCCGAAGACATCTGACATTTCTTTAAATTTTATTCCTCCAAAAAAACCAAAATAACCCTTATTCACATTGTTTTAACACAAAAACCAGGATGAGAGTTCCAAAAAACCCTTAGATGGAAGCCTATAAACTTTTGGATATAAAGGCATGAAAGTAATTATATTATATATTAAAAATGAATTTATGAAGAAACCTTTCCATCATAGCCTAAATAATTTTGGCCATTAGGGTTTGACAGTAATTATATTGGGCAACCAAATACAAAATAATCAAAATACCCTCTAGTGGAATGTTTATATTTTTTGTTTGAATCTAACAAATAAAAACCAATAATGAAAATTAAATCTATATTAAAAGATAATTACACCCCTCAAACCAAGGCTAATATTTTTTTATGTGTGGAGGCAAAATAGTTACTTTATTATAGAAATCCAAAATAATCTGTATGTCTACAGTGAAATAACCAGGCCCTTTAGAGTTTGTTTAAATTATTGATTTTGTTATTTGTTTAAATTATTGTTATTGTTATTGTTATTATGCTATATATATATAGATGAGAACAGAAAAGTTCTCTTCCCTATCTTTACCTTCGAAAAGTCTCCATCTTTTCGACTTTTAAATCCCAAGAAAAACCAAACAAACCAGCCTTAAAAACAAAAACCCAAATCACAATATCGACCTGAACAACATAAGAATCATAGAAGATGGCGTATGTGGATCATGCATTCTCAATAACTGATGAAGATTTAATGGTGGAGACATCGTATGCAGTCAATAATAAGCCTCCTATTAAAGAGATTGCTCTTGCTATTTCTCTTCTTGTTTTTGGTGTCGTTGGTATTGTATTGGGCATTCTCATGACTTACAACAGTGTTGGTGGTGATAGAGCTCATGGTAATTTCAATTTTTTTTTCTAAATAGTTTTTGCCTCTCTTTTTTTTTTTTTTCCTTTTCTGTTTTTAGATGTTTGAAGTTAAAGTTTTGTGCTTTTTTATTGGAGTAAGTTAGAATTGAATGCAAAATTAAAATTCTATTTTGATTTTTACCTCAATTTATAAGATTCCTGATTTCTGGTTTTTTTAAGTGGGTTTTGTGATTTTTATTTATTTAGCTGAAGGATTAATGCAAAATTAAAAAAACCCTGTTCATTTTTAGCAGAATTAAAAGATCCCTAATTTAGCTATTCAGTTTTTAAAATAGGTTCTTTGAAGACATTAAATCTTGGGGTTTGTTGTTTGATTTTGATAGTTTTAAAAACAAAAGAAAGAAAAGATGGGTTTTTTGAATGGTTGTAATGTGTTAAGTTTATTTTTCTTAAAAAAATAATGTGACCGAGATGCGATTTGAATTGAATTTTCGTGATCGAATCAGGGCTTTTCTTTGCAATATTGGGAGTGGTGCTGTTTATACCAGGGTATTATTATACAAGGATTGCATATTTTGCATATAAAGGATACAAGGGCTTCTCTTTCTCCAACATACCGCCTGTTTAATTGACGATAAGCAAGATAAAAAAGTTGGAATCTTGTCCTCCACGCTTGTACATATCTTTCTCGAGTTGTGCTTCTTCTTTGATGTGCCTTGTCATGTTTTCTTTTTTAATAATTATGTGTATTAGATGGTAGTTTTCTAAACAATTGATTTGTTATTTGATGTAACGGGTTGGTTTTTCACGTTATTAAGGATGTAATATAGTGTTCACAATCTTTAGCTTCCATGTATTTCATGAGGCTTGAATCTTATTAAGCATTGTACACCAAATTGGCAAATACGTATTATCTAATAGTTTTGGCTTGAGCGATCATTCTCTTGTTTTTCATGATGCTCAGATCTCATTTAGCATCGACTTATTTTTGTTTGAGATATGACGTTGGATAATGAATCACTGTTACATTTAGAAAGTTTTACTATAAAGGTTATATAGTCTCGGAGGATGGTGCATAATGAATCAGTGTTACATTTAGAAAATTTATGGTAGAAAACCCTGTGTTTTACTTGACGTTGTGAATCTTTTTTCTTAAGATGTCTTGGTTTTTGCCTTGTGTCGGTTTTTAGTATTTAAATGCAAGGGGGCCCCTCAATGTCGTAATGGAAGCTTTCTATATTTCTTATGTTTGAAAGAGGAGGTCTATATTTCTTGTGTTTGAAAGAGGAGGAATGATGCGGACTAGCTGTTTGTCGGTGTTTAAAAGTGGGAGTCTCATCTAGAAAAGTTCTATGTTTTGCTAGTATTAGGCGAGGGTCTATATTTCTTATGGTTCTTTCAAATCTTGATAGAATTGGGAAGGTCTAGGTGGGATTTTCTTCAGATTCAGCAAAGCTGTAATCGTACTATCAATGTCTCAATTCATTTTCGTCTACAGGTGGAACTTGTAAGGTCCAAAAATCAAGTTTGGAGTTGTTGTGACTCTTTATTCTGTAATACGTTTTAAGTTCTGGTGGCGCTCTAGTGTTTTATCCTTAAACCTGTAAACGGTTGGGTGTTATTTGAGATTCCCAGGAATGACAGGGTCCCTCTATTTCATGTTATTTCTGTCACTTTTTCTAACTGGGAATGCTTGTGTCCTAAGTTATGCTCCTAGGATGGTAAATGATGGTCAATTCTCCACCACTGCAGGTGGGTATTATTCCATTATAGCTGCTGCAATCAATGTTTATACTGGTTGTTTCGTTAATGAGAAGTGTTTTTCGCCTCTTTCCTTTAGCGCTGGTTTCGGCAAGCATTTGAAAACTACTCTAGCAGCGGGCAGGATTTTAACCTGTCTAACCAATACTATAATTGTTTGTTTTTGTGTTTTAAAAATATTTTTAAAAAAATTTAAATTTTTTTATTAATTTAAAATTAATATATTTTTAATGTTTTTAAATTATTTTAATAAGTTGATATTAAAAATATTTTTTAAAAAATAAAAAAATATTATTGATATATATATTTTAACATAAAATATTATTTAAAAAATAATTATAATTATACTGTAAAAAAAAAAACTCTAATCAAAGTGTTGGTGGCATTTGCACCATGACAAGTATTGCTTCTTACGCTGTGTTTTTCTGTGACCAGAAAATTTGACGATGATAGCACGACTAAGAACAGTTTCTTTGAATCAGCACCATCTGTAAGTACTTGGCCGGAATCAGGATCATAAAATCTCCCAACGCGACTAGTAACAGTTGACTTTCCCGCTTCCACAACTAAAGCTGCAGTTGTGCCCCTTGGATCCTTAAATTTCATTATTTTTCAAAAAGCATTACATCTCATTTTTAAAGAAAAAGCTAATATACTGGCAGACTTACTTTCATAAGAAAAGAATTTCACTATAAAAAATTAATAAATGTTTAATTTATTCAAAAAAAGCTAATATACTATTAGAAAAAACTAATTATGTTTAATTTAATATAATTTTATTGTAGAAAAACTATCTTTTTTTCAATCAATGTTTCCACATTATTTCTGTTTTTTTCTTTTTTCTATTTCTGAAAACAAAATAAATTAAAATAATGAAATGGACGGAAACGATTAATTTACAAATAAATTTAAAATTTAAGAAGTAAGTACTTAGTTATTGATATTAATATGTAACTTACTCCCTTTCATTCTTAAGACTACTCTCTTCACTAGTTTTTACACCTCGAAGCTCCAAACTACCAAACACGCAACAAACAGAGAACTAAGAAGAGAAGTTGCTTCTGTAGCAACTGAAAGATGAAAATGGAGGAGCACCAAGAAAACAGCAAGAAGAGAACCCGCAAAAGAAAAACGAGAAAACCAATAACCGCTTCCGCTTCCCTTCTCTCCCTTAACAACACTAGCACCATATTCCCTCTCTTACCAGCTGCAACAACCCAACCCTCCAACACTCAAAACAACACACCCAGTAATAATTTCGAAATCTTAATCAATAAAATCTTAACCTAATTACACCACTCTTTCCTTTCAAACAACCAAACATTTCCCATTTCAGTCCTCTCTTTGTTTCCTATCCTCATCAACTCCAAGTAATTATTTCCTCTCTCCTTTTAATTTGGCGCATTTTATCGAGCAGTTGGTGGGCGTTGCTGATGTCGAAGTGCGGATATTGTTGGGTTGGCTTCGCTGGTATCAATGGAAATGAATGAACTGGTTGCTTTGGATGTGGGGAGAGTGAAAGGTTTGATCTTGATGTTAGTGATTAGAAAAAGGAAACTTTCAGTGGCTGCTTGTGATGCCATTTTGGATTTGTCCACTACTTTGATTGGAAGACAAAGGTTATTGAAGTTCTCAGCTTTAGAAAAGCTTTTGTGATTATTTTTAACTATGGTCTTCATTTCTTTTCAAAGGGTTTGGTTTCATATGAAATTTGGTTTTCTTGATTGATTTAAAGTATTCCAATTTCCATTTATGATGGAAAGAAAATGGTATATCTATTAATTTGCGTAAAAGGTTTTATTTTTCTAAAAAAAAGGCTTTGGACTTTATTGTTTTTGTGATTTTAAGTAGTGCTGAAAATGTAAATGTTTCCATTTGTATGTTCACTAAACATCTCCATTAGTTTTGGATTTCTTCAGGTTCCTGCATCTTCGATATTATTGGTTTCTTTATATAATGAAGATGAGAGAAGTATTGCCTGTGCCAGGATAACTTTTAAAGAAGATGGACATTCAGTGTCACTTCTTCACAATGCTATTACTTTAATTAATACTTGCAACATTGAGCAATTGGAAAAGATCCCATCGAAGCTGTCTGAAAAATTCTTGGATTCTATGAAAAGGTTGTGGGAAAAAGTGCACAATCAGATGTTACATGGCAATGCTTGGATGTCCTTTCAAGAGAGGGATTTAAATTTGAGCAATGTTACAGTTAACAATCTGGCAGAAAGTATTTTTAGCTTTTCTATTAATACCAGTGAATTTGTGATTCCTTTGCCATCTGTGTGAGTTGAAAGAAAGATCTTTGGTTGAAGTGAGCTAAGTTTTGAAAATTTCATCTTACATCACTGGGAACCTCTCCCTCTCATGTAAGAAGGCTTTCAGGGTCCTTAATTGAGGAAGATGACATTTTTAGTTCAATTGCACAATCTCTAAACTGAAAGAAGCATCTCCTACCTTTGTTTCATCTGTACTTCAAAGTTTTGTTTCATGTGTACCTATTGCTTTAGATGAACTGAACATCATAAGTTTCTAGGACGAGGTGAGAAGAATTGGGTTGCCCTATAATCAACCAGCAGGACATATGAGTACTAAGAACAGAGCCTTCAAAGAAAGAGGTGCATTTCTTTCAAAAGAAATTTGATCCATCCTGCTTTAGGAAACATGCTTTCAACGCTATGGATATTATGAAATGTGAAGAAGCATTTAAAGAGGGCTATACAATAGCTCTGAGTTTTGGCTTACAAGTATTGCAGCTGTTGCAAATGCTTTAACATCTTTGTTTGATCAACCATCGGTAGGTGCCATATATACTTGACACCACCTTATTCTCAGGGCTTGGATCGTCACTGTGATGACCACTGTGTGTTTGTATGCCAACTCTTTGGAACCAAGCAATGGACAATCTATTCACAACCTCGCTTGTATGATCCTCTTAATAGAGAACAATGTTTTGTGGAAGAAAATTCTTTGGCTGGATATAGAAAGTTCCTGTTGAGGGAAGGTGACATTTTGTATATTCCAAGAGGCTTTCCTCACGAGGCATGTACACATGACTGTGGGTCTAGTGATTTAGCCAGATTTTCCTTACATGTCACACTTGGTATTGAGGTGGAACCTCCTTTTGAGTAAGTAAAAGTTCATCCTTTACTTTTCTCTGCAACAGATTTGTTTGGTCTTACATGTTGAAAAATTATGTTTGCTTAGCAAATTTGTTTTTCATCTCTAATCTCTAATTTGGTTGATTTATGAAATTAATGGGGCGGGGTTTATTACGCATGCACTTGCTCACAGCGGATGGCATTAATCCCTTGCACCTCTCCCCTAGAGACAGATACACGTATGACCAGTCAATGAACTACTGATTTTATCGGTTGATAATATCCAAGAGTATCCTCACCTACATGTCCCCCAGCAGTTACCTTTGACTGACAATATCTGCCAAGGGCCATTGATCCTTTGGAGCTAGCTAATATCCGTTTCCTCAAACAGAATAATTAACTACTTTGTAGGGGCATTCAATGTATGGGTTGGATTCTAGGTAACTTCTGTGATGGCCCGTGAATGGCCAATGCACTCAAGAAATATGGCTTCATTAGGAGTTATCCATGAATCTTGTTGGTTTTGGGAGAAGGGAGTACTAGTTGTTTTAAGGATAAGGAGTCTATTGTAGTGTACTATATTTGCAGTGATATGGAAATCTTTGGGTTGCTGAATTTAAAGAACCAGTCCCTATCAAGGCAGTTATTTGCAATATGATTGTTTTTTCGCCTTTTATTCTCTTTTAAGGTCTATTGCTTCATAGGTATTTAGGAGGTTTATTTTTCTCAGGTTAGGAGGCCCTTTTGCTTTGATTTTCTAGTTATTGTCTTCTAAGGAAAATACCTTGCAATCTTAGTCACTTTTTTCTCCAATAAATTCTCTGAAATAATAATCACCAAAAAAGTTTCCCTTTGTGTTTGCGGTAGTTGATGTACCTAAGATTTCTATCAATGCTATTTCTCATCATATGGATCTCTTTAGTCTAGATTGAAAAGTTTTTTGACTGATTCAATTGATGTTGTTTACAAAGCTGGAAACTCAGCAGCCCATGTGGACTGGCCCATGCTATTGACAAAATTATTTAAAATGAAGACATTTTGTCTCTGAGACAGAGACATAATTTTGGGCTAATGTCTCTGGAAAAGCTAACTCATGGACATGTCTTTAAAATATATATAAGGCGCACAGTAAGGCTTGTGCCAAAGGATTATCTAAATGATAATGTTTGAAACTGATGTACAAGAAGAACATTTTGAATGACTAAATTGTGTCAAAACTATATATGTGGTTAAAATTTCTTATTAATGTTTAGATTGTGTTATATTTTTTACTGCTCAAGGAAAAACTGAAACGAGGACATATAAAATCTGGTGGTCTTTTATGCGGTAATATTCCTGCCTGATGCTGTTCACTAATGAAATGTTTATGGCATGCCAAACTCATCAAAATCTAGGATGAATATTCTATTTGGCGTTGCTTCAGTGCAGTTTAGATGAATTGAATCATGGAATTTCAAGCTCTTGCGTGGTTTTTATATTATGAATGTTCTAATTAACTAAATTTTATGTTCCATGTTTCCAAAATGGCATGAAAGGACATGATTATGGAATCTTATCAAAATTGGAATCTTTGATGAAATTAAGATTTATGGCTATCTTTTCTCATGTGTCTTTCGCTGTATTTCACTTAATCGCAGGTGGGAGGGCTTTGCACATGTTGCACTCCATTGCTGGTATCAGACCCAAAAACAGCTGCATCGTGCTTCAGCTGAGCCATTGTCTGGAATTCTGGATCTGATGCCTGTGACTCTGTTGCATTTAATGATTGAATTAATTGGGGCTTCTGATTCTACCTTGCGGGAAGCTTCCTTAGTTGGTGCTCATTTTTGCCTTTGAAAGCCAACGATTGGCTTAATTTGGACCAGAAAACCACATTCAACAATATTATTGATCAAATTAAAAGGCATCGAGGTTCTTGGAAGTATTCAGTAGTGTGGAAATAGCTATTGAAACGAACAAGGATCCTTTTCATCGGATGAGGTGTAGGAGACGGAAACCATTCAAGAACATGATTGGAATTTAGCTTTCTACGAATTTCAAAATTTATTTCCTTCATGTGCTCATGTTAAATCCAAGTTCTGTGATGAAGTGTTATTTGAGGATGTGATTGATAGCTACAAACTACTACTCGAGAAGTACAAGAAAGCCATATATGAATGGAATGCGCTCGCTACTTTGTAATGTATCTCTTTCCTCCAAATTAGATTTAGATTATCATGTTTTTTCCCCGAAAGTGTTCTGCCCTATCAGATTTGGAGGGCAGCCCATACCAGCAATTGGTTTATTGCATTTGTTAAAACAAATCACAGGTATAATTTGATGAGTAAAGCCTGTTGACAAAGTAATATCTGTCACTTTTATAGTCTGTTTATATGCTACAAGTACAAGTTGATTAGTGAAACCTTGAGAACACACAAATACCGCTCATATACTGCCAGCAGAAATATATATTCATCCTAATTGTATTGGTGTAATTAATACATCGTTAACTAGTTGATTAAAAATAAAGTACATGTATGCAGCATTTCTTCATCTGAAATCTTAAAGAAAGATTTTTTAGGGTTTGGGATGCTTTGGAGTTGGAGTTGGATGAGTTGACACGCCATGGTAATCAACGTGGTAAACAAGATCATCTATATTATCACTGCTGCTTGGATACTCTAGTTGCCTAGAATCTTCCTTGATTGTTGCTTGCTCTGTCTTTTCATCAAGAACCTGCAATCCGCACATCCATACTTGTTACTTTTGGAATATCAATTTAGAAATGGAACGGAGAAAAACAAGTGTCTAAAGCTATTGTGATTGTTCAAGATCTCCATGTAAAGTTGGACGGACAAGGTATTTCTATCACCAAACCGTTACCTTTGTTGCTTCCAGGCACACTCAAGCTAAGGATCAGAACGTGGACACTACTGGAAGGCACAACATGGTGAAGTTTGAATACCTAGAGAACATACGGACACAAGTTTGGCACATATACAGAGCTAATGATGGCAACGTGTGCAATCAGAAGAAGATTTCTGCAATGTTGTATTTCGAAGCAAAAAGGGAAATTCAATCAAGCTTCAGATCCTACCTTGGTATTCTCATGCTCATCTCTGAGGATGACCGATGACATCCTCTGTTCGCTCATGGATCTCTGTTCTCTCATGGATCTCCTTCCTGTGAGGAAAAACATGGAAGGGGAAGAAGAAGAACTGATGTTCTGGGAAAAGAAAAAAAAAGCAGTTGTAAGCATCACCAACAAGAGAAGATGCAAAAGTTTCATTATTCTTGCTGAGGACTTTTGCGCTCTGTCCAGGATGAAAGAAAGCTGTGGAAGAGCAAATAAATATACACAGAAGAGCACTGCAGGCAATGCCTAGAGATAGAGAGAGAGTCAATTATTGGTAGAGGGGCAGGGGGGACATGTTTGAGCCCATGCCTGTGATTCTGTTGCTTGTGAGATTGAAAAATACGAGACCATGCCAGGACGAACTTTGCAGACTCTCCTCGATGCTATTATTGCCCAAATGTACACCATTTTCCCTAGTAGGATTTGACAGTGGAATCATGGTGTTTTTTTTTTTTTTTTTCTATTTGAAGGCTGGTAAAGCAAGGAATTCCTTTCATGAGTGTGTTCAATGTCAAACAAAACCAAGTGTGTTTGAACCATTAATCCATGTTTTGTCCTCACCAGTAAGGACTCGATTTGGTTATGTCATCATCCTTTTGCTGTATTTGCTATTCTCTCTCCTACACGCCATCTTTACATTGCATTTCAACATGAATCATGAATTTGCTGTATTTTTCTTTCTGCCTAAGGAAACTACTTTTGCTAATATTTGCTTGTCATCTCTCTCTCTCTCACCTATCTATGTTTTGTTGTGGGATAAATCAAAAATCAATTTTAACATAAAAACTTTTTATGTAATGACGTGAACCTCGTAATTATATGATTACACAATCCATAATTAAGATTAAGATTTGATCTTGAAAAGCTGAAAGAAATCTAATAGAAGTGTGACACAATATAAATTTGTCCCAAAAAACTAATACTATTGGAATGAAGTCAAACAACGCCATAAAACCAGTTAATCTTTGTTAAGTTAAATTTAGTTCGTTTAAGAACAAAAAAATACAATAATTTTTCTTACATGTTAAACTGAAAAGTTTGGAAGTATTATTGATAAAAAAAATTGTCAAAATTTAGGCTTACAAGAGTTTAAGTACTTCTGAAAAATTAATCTTAATAGATCTATTTTTGTGGGCTGAATTGATCCACTTACAAAACTAACCCAAAATCTATACTAGCAAGCCTCAACCTTGATCCAAATAATCCTTAGATCTTAGCTGAAAACAAATTATTAACTAAGCATAAACAAGTCTTAAGCTATAGTTGAAATAATAAAAATAAAAATCATAAATTAATTCCATATGTTGCTGTGAGAAAAGAAGAAAAAGAAAACAATGTAAGTCCATTATAAGGCTTATTTATAGCCTACAATGTTGTCTAATGATTCTAGAAATCAATCTGTCATTAAATATCACAAGTTTTTTTTTTTTTTTCTTGTGTAGTTAGGATAAATAAAGAATCATTGTAGGAAAAAGGATTTTGAAATATTAATTAATTCTTATCACACTTGAAAATTATATTGCAATCCATTAAAGATCTTAGTAGAATAAAGAATTTTTAGATTAATTTATATATCAATTAAAATTATAATTTCTTAAAGATACATCATTATATTACATAGTTATAAATCTCAACTACTGTTGGCTCTAAAATTCCAACTTTAAATTGGTAGATCTATTTTCAGTATAACTAGCTAATAACTGCCCCTGTTGATTGAGAAGCAATGTACAAGATGGAAAGTTTTTAAACATCCTCTTGAAACTTCAATTTCAATCACTATTAATTTATTCTTAGCGTATAGAACTTGTTTCATATAAAATGTTAGCCCTAAAACCCTAATAGCAGGTTTCGTAAAGTAAAGTCAGCATGCCCAAATTGAACCCGCCCCCTTAATGATCAACGAAGAGATCTAGTTTTTCATAGTACCATCGATCATCTTATATTCTTGAAATTTGTTTAATATACATAAAAAGCACATATATTTAAACCATTAAAAAAATAGAGGGAAAAAATAACAATTAACCTACAAAATTCATCTTAATATTGATAGATACAAATATAATTGATCTAAAAAACCCTCAAAACAGGCTCAAACAATCACCTAAAAAGCTAAAAAAAAAATCATTTTAGACCCGAGCTACCACGCTCGAGCCCAATTGCTACTAAAATACATGAGCTCGGGCATGATTGTCCAAGCCCATACTAGACGTGTTGTCATGTCCAGCTTTGCTTACTGAGCATGGCACCTTGTTAGGTATGTCACACCCAGTAAAAGTTAGGGGTGCTAGGTTATACCTGGACCTAAATATTTTGGGTGCTGGGCCACACCAACACCCATTATTACATCCATACGTAACACCTGTACCCATTTAATTAGGGTGTTAGGCGTGCCAGTATCTAATTTATTAGGGGTGCTGGGCGTGCATTCAAGCAACCCAATAGGTGTGCACCTCGAGCTCAATACTTGCCAGAAATTATTCTAGGATTTTATGCGGGTCTCTTAGTATTTTATACTTATTCAATATATATTATTTTAAGTAGAATACAACTTAAAATATCATAAGGGTGAAATTACACTTCAACCTCTCCTCTTCACAAAAGGATAAGATTAATGTGTTATAAATACACCATGAATCCTTTAAGCCAAAAATTGACATTCATTTCATTCTTAACATTTTCAACATATATATTTCTAAAGTCCATTTTTCTAAAATATCATTGTATTTTCTCTCTCTATAAAGTTACTGACTTTACTATCGGAAAGTTCCTACTTCTATTAAAGAAGATATTTTACAAGTATCAGTCATTTTAACTTATCAGATACCACCTGTTACTAACATAGCTACCAGCCATCTTGGTTTGGCAGGTATCGCTTGCTACTATCAATTACTTGGATTTTTTAATTGAATCTTAATAAAAAAAAATTATGATTAAAAGTTAAAAATAATATAAATAAGATAAAATCTGATTGAAAATCTATTTAGAAATATTAAGAATAACAAAATGATTTTAATAGAATTTTCATGAATATTATTATTATTATTATTTTCACATCAGATACATAATAATTAGAACAAATTATTAAAATTAAAATAATAATTTATAATAGTATTTTAGAACAATGTTAAAATTAAAAAGTAAATGGATCTAGTAATTTTTTTTTAAATATTAAAAAATAAAAATAAAAAATTAAAAACAACTAGGCCTAGCACCTAGCCTATCAGTAGCATGCTAGTGCATGGGCCTGGGCCTCTAGGTTTTTTTTTTTGTTTTTTTTAATGGGGCGGAAGATGTTTATACATGTCAGCCACACTTTTTTTTTTTCGGATAAAAATGATAGCCTTACCATTACTTGCAACCCTCACCTCAATCTCACACGCTAATCAACTAGGTTACAACACGCATTATCAAAATAATTAAACAAATATATTAACTTAATTCACTGTTCATATAAATAATTAAGCACCATAAGAAACTCTATCTTTTTAGTATAATAATATAATAGTTAAAAACTAGGTTACTTCATGTGATACATTGCAAGGAAAACAAAACATAAAATAAAATAAAATATTTCTCATAAAAAACAAACAATTTTTTTTAAAAAATCATACAAATACAGTTTATTTATAAAAAAAATAAAAATATATAAATAAAAATTACATTAATCTTGTTGAAATATTAAAATAAAAAATAAAAAAATAACTACAATTTAAAAAAATTGATTAAAAAATTCAGAAAATCTAAAAGAGAGGGTATTAATTTAAATTGAATTAAAAAATTAATGTGATCTAAAAACTACATACAAAAAATTGATTTTATTTATTTTTTAAAATTCATTTTAGATATCAATACATCAAAACAATTTTAAAAACATAAAAAAATAATTTCAAACAAAAACAAAATTAAATTTTAGTAAATATTTGTTTGGACCGTAAACAAGAATATGTCAGGTTAGATGCAGATATATAGATAACGACCAATTGCCATCCTATGTTTACTTCCATCCAAGACTCTACTTCTTTTATTGCTCCAAAAAAATAATGAAAGTCTAATTTGGCCTCTTTCATTTTAAGATGTAAACAAATTTGTTTGAAGAATTATGATCAGAGTCTTTGTTTGAATAATTTTGAGGGGATAAAGTGAATTCCTCGCATTTAGGATAATAATAAAAAAACAAAAACCCAAAATTCAACTAAAAAGAGTTTGTCAAGCACCAAGTATTTGAAAAAATGGTGTTTTGATTATGAAATTAGCTGAGACATAGGGTGAAGATAATATAGATCCTTGAGTCAATTTATTATAACTTTCACCACCTGGAAGTGATAAAAGCACAACTTTAGCTGTCAAATGGAGTCCAACCCTGTGGGTTAGCTCGCAAACTCCATGACCCATCCATTGAATCAAGTTCCTAATTAATTGAACCTCTACATCCTTGGTCTGACCTAGCTACCCTTTGAGAAGAAACAAATAATAACTTTTTATTATTTTATAAGACAGATATAATTAATTAGCTTATAAAATACCTTCCTTCAATAAATATAATAATATAAAACTAATAGTTTTCCGATATTCTTTGTACTATAGCTTAGTGAATTGAAATCATGACTAGAGAATTTATAGGTCATATAAAAATATATATAGATTAGATTTTATCACAAGAAGATCTCTTTTATTTATAAATTATTTTCTACGTAATCCATATATAAATTATGCTTTATCAAATATACTATATATTTAGTATAGTAAATATCATGAGAAACCTGGATTATCGTACGTAAGAAAAAATATTATTATGATAATAAGAATTTTTAGAAAAATATTAAGATTTCTATATAAATATAAAAACATAGAAATTAATTACATCACTCTTGATGTCATTGAAGAAATTAAGGTGGGAAGTATAATATGTTTGCATATGCGTAGACAATTGACCCCAAATTCAAAACAAAGAATTCTTTTGTTTTCATACGCAGGGAAATTGTCTGGAAACATACGGTCTGGAGGAGAGTAGACTCAAATCAATCAAAGTCTAAAATTAATTATTAATTAATTAAAACCCTGTGGAAATTAATCGCGAGGTCAAACATGATATGGAAGGAATGAAGGAAGTCTTGGTTTCCCTCAAAAGGGTCATGCATGGCTCTAACGCACCCATTAGGACACTCTATCTCCATGTCTGGTTGTCATTAGCACTGTAGTTATTCACAAAAATAAAAATATTTAAAATCATTTATATATTCCTAAATTATATCCAAAGGCTTGAATATTCTTGTATAAAGTCACCTCCTAACCCCTTCTCTCCATTCGCCAATTATATTCATCATCTTCTCTTTCTCTTTTCCCTTCCCCCCCCCCCCCTCTCTCTCGCTCTCTCTCTCAAACATGGAAGAAGAAGGGTACTGTAACACAAGACTTGGGCTTGGACTGGGTGGTGAAAACTATGCGCCATGGCCACAGAAACAGAAGGAGAAGCCTGTGGTATGTCTAGACCTCTCATTTACACTCTGCCCTGATCAAGAAGATTCCATGAATATAGATCATCATGACAAGGCAGAGGGGACATGCTTCAAGTCTGAAGAAGATGAGGATTATGGAAATAAGAGAAGTGATCAATCCATTGATAATAGCTGCATGTATGGAACTGGTAGAAAGAAACTCAGGCTTACAAAAGACCAATCAAGCTATCTTGAGGAGAGCTTTCGAAGGCATCCCGCTCTTAATCCGGTACCCTTTTTTGCTGCTCTTTATATATATGTTAATTTATATCATCTTTTCCCTTCCCTTGTCAGGCAGTTTGTGCTGCTGACTGTCTCTCTTGATCTTTGATTAGATATCAGAAAATCAAATTTTAAATTTAATATCATTATTGTAAGAAGTTGTAAATTATAATATATAATTTTGCCTGGAAACTTTAAGTTTTAGAGTTACAAATAAACCTCTCCCTGCATGACCTTTTTTGCTTTTGCTTTTATTTATAATTTGCTATATAAATCCTTGATTCAGTCATCAAAAACATTAGATTAATTTCAATTTATTTGTCTTTAATTTATTTATCCAGTGACTAAATAAAGGATTTCACCTGATCATGCATGCAGGCTAAGAAGAATGCACTCGCTGAGCAATTGAATTTAAAGCCGAGACAAGTTGAAGTCTGGTTCCAGAACAGGAGGGCAAGGTAATAATCTCCATAGCTCAGTTTGTGCATTCAGATCCTTGTTGTCATTTTTTCATTGGTTTCTTTTTGGGTATTCGGTGTCTTCTCTACAGTAATAATGGTGATAAAAATTAAAAATTAAAATAATTAACGTGCATGCAGGACCAAGCTGAAGCAAACAGAGGCAGACTGTGAATTCTTGAAGAAATGTTGTGAAAGTTTAAGCAACGAGAACAGAAGATTGAAGAGAGAATTGCAAGAATTAAGGTCACAAAAAACTGGACGGTCGCCGTCGCCGTCGCACTCTCAACTTGCAAAGGATTTTGGTACAATCACAAAGTGTCCTTCATGTGAGGAAAGCACCACAACTGATCAGAAAAACTGTAGCCGTTTTTGACATGGTCCATAAGAGCTAGCAAGCAAGCAAGCAATTTTAATTAATTGCAAAGCGGCTATCGATCATGGTAGTACAAAATTAATGATTCTAGTAGGTTTATAGCTGAAATATCTCATCAACACTGCTTTATGTAAATCAAGTATTATTATTATTATTAGTCAGACTATAAAATACCAAATAATTTGAAGTGGTGAATAATTCAACAGGGGACGGTGCGCCCCAAGTCTTGTACCGATTAGAAAAGAGAGCTCGTGGTAGAATAAATTAACAATTTGTTTGTGGAATTTTAGTGGAATTCTATGGGAATGTAATTCGATATCCTTCTACATGGGTTCATTTTGACCAACTACTTTTCTTGCGCACTCTCTCTCTCTCTCTCTCTCTGATCTCTCATTTTCATATATACAATAAAACCTCTTTGAAAATTATTTTTATATGAATGTTTTAATTTAAACGTGGATGTTTTGTTTAGAATTTAATTATATATAAAAAATAAGGTTAATAAAAGTATATATATTTAAAAAACAAACAGATATAATATGAAGCGTATTGACGTACAAAAAGGTTAGGGCAATCATGACCGTTTGTGCAATGATGGGGTGGGAATGATGGACCTTGATCTTTGTTGTTTTCATCGATATATCTCTTTAATTTTTGTTGACTAAGTTAAAGTTTCAGTGTAAGCTTTATTTGAGAAACAACAAATTAATATAACAAGTCATATTGAATGGCTTATCTATTTGTTTATGTGCTACAACAAATAAAAAGATCGACGTGTATATTTAATGAAATGATGAGAGGAGAATTGATAGAAGCTTCATTTCAAGAGAAATGAATTATATATATATATATAATTCTAAATTCCAAAATATTTAGTGGAAATGATAGGGAATATATTTATCAGGCAATTTTTCTCAGTTAATCCTAAATAATATAATTTAACTGATCATGTCCTGAGTTTGTTCCCTAGAAATCACCAATTTAAGTCTCATAAACTTTAAGGTCACTGGAGACTTACACGGTCGTTAACTTCAGGACACTTGGAATTAATCGAGGTATGCACAAATTGATCTAAACACTTACATTAATCTGGAAAAAAAAAATTGTTGAAGGATTTAACAACTCTATATATATATATATATATATATATATATATATATATATTTTGGAATAAGGACTGATTAATTTAGTTGTTGAAGTTGAAGGGATGTGTAAGAAGACTCCCTCTATCAAACAACAACTTAGTTAGCTTCATATATATATTTCTGCTTTTAATTATACTTAACAAGGCAGAGTAACTGGCCAGGCCAAACTACAACAATGTTTTTGCTCAGTACCGTTGGGATTGATTCTTAATTAGTTATAAATAAAAAACGAGCAACATGAAAAAGGAAATCCACTCACTCACATGATTATGAAGTTTGACTTTAGCATTTAATTTTGCTTTATCATAGTAAAGATTGCTTAATAAGTTGCCCTATGTCATTAATATATATATATATATATATATATAGTTGGCACCATAACGCCAACCTTATGATAAACTTCAATTAATTTTCTATCAAGTCAAGTTGTAAAATTATAGAAGCCAAGTCTTCGAAGTAAGTTAATTGATGGACCAAAAACATTATGATAATAATATATCCCTTTTGTTTAAATTCTCCACCCTTATTATATTGACCAAAAAGTGTGTGTGTGTATATATATATATATATGGACTCGTGCAAGAGGAATTCCATCGGTTTGGCTAAAGAGAAAAGACTCAACAGAAGAGACCATTTACACAATCATGGTAATAGCATGAAGAGTGAAAAAAGAAAAAGTCAAAGTTACAATGTACACAACTCGCACCGGCATGTACGATCATATAAAAATCAAGTTTATTTTTTGTATTTTAAAAATAAAAATTATATTATTTTAATATATTTTTCAATGACAAAGCAACGACTACCTGCTAAAAAAAGTCTATTTTCTGATTAGAAAAGGAGTGGCATGTCAACGTTTCTAGGAAGCTTATCATACTTTTCAAATTTTTGGCCATTTAGTTGGTGATGATCATTGGATGAACTCAGTCCAATCTTCACCCAAAATCACAACAATCATTTTCATTGCTTATCAGCTTGACTTTTCTTGTGGGCAAAGAATTGAAAAGTTGTAAAAATAATTTTGGCAGATTGACCAAGTTAGCTGAGATTAGATTAAGATTATATGATGGACCCATGTTTTATGGTGTCCAAGCCAAGAAGATTGATGGTTGATGGTTGCTTACAGCTTTAAGCTAAGGCATTACTTTATGTAATCTTCTTGGAAAAAGACCTCCCACAGAAGCAACCCAGAAACAACCCCCTGCGTTGAAAAGGTAAGACCATAAATAGTAACCTCACCAATCATCAGCACACATTTCTCCTACATAAATATATATATCATAGATTCAGAAATGGTTGTCAGAAAAAAAATGTATCTCCATGACTTGCAAAGCAGAGTTCACATTGCAAGTCTTGAACAGTACAAAACTTGGAATTCTCCATACCTGGTGAGAGTAAAATTATAAATATATTTTCTTTCCCCGTTGAAAATGAGGAGGGAAGGTTGTTGTTTCAACTCTTGGAAAGTCAATGTTGAACCAGGGTTGCATATATTAGCTCATTCCATGCATCAGGGACACCTGGAAGACACCAATGGCTGCAGTCTTGGCGCCTTGATGAGACCTTCATCCCAGCAGTTACGTTCTTGCCAAAGATTGAAGGGTGCCCATCCTTTCGAAAATTGGTCAAACTAGTGACATTTAACAGTGTAACTGGATTCTTCATTTCCTGGATTACCTCCTCAACTATCTTCATTTTGACAGGATAGTTGTTGAGAATTGACCCCCTCAAAACTGGTTCAGTCTCCCCGTTGCATGTCCCTCCTGAATCCCAATCTCCACCTCTGCTTATTATATAATTAATGTAGAAAAATAAATAATTGCAGTAGTTATATCTATTTCAACAAAATATTTGCTTTTCACAAGAAATGCTTCCAAATAGGGAAAGAGTGACAGAGCTGATCCATGCTACTGCTATAAATTAACCGACTCGAGGTATTAAATAAAATGAATTTTCCGCATTTTGTAAATCTGAAAGAAGGCAAACATGAACAAAATATACTCTCCTACATACAATTTATAATATAACCTAGGTCTAGGGATGAAAGAACGGTTCGAAGAAAACGGAAGCAAAAATGTACCTGAAATGGGCTGAGGAGTATCCACGATAGAAGACTAACTGCTTTTTTGGATTCACATTTTTGTCAATCCACTTTCCCCAGGTCCTTAGAGCCCTTCTGTAAGCCTCCACTGCATCAAACTTTGGATAGAGATAGTCACCTTCTTTATAGTAATTTTTCCTGCACAATTAAGCAGTCCTATGTTACAAGGGAAAACAAACATTTAGATAGACAAAATAAGCAAGGACATCAATTTCTGAATCGAACTATTTACCAGTATGATTTCAAACATGCATTTACACACGTCTATAAACCAACTAAAGAATGTGGATGCAAGATAAGGTTCACGAATGGGATTTTCCTGCAATATGCAGGGTTTAGAATCTTTGCCGGGAGGGACTAATTTTTTTGTCTTAGAAATGGCTAATAAAAAGGGATTCCTACTCAAATCTCACCGTTTCTTCTTGTTCAATAGTGGATAAAAGATAAGGTTCACAAAAGGGATTTTACAGCAATATGCATGGTTTAGAATCTTTGCCAGAAGAGACTATTTTTTTTTGTCTTAGAAATGGCTAATAAAAAGGGATTCCTACTCAAATCTCACCATTTCTTCTTGTTCAATACTAATCTTTCTTCTTTCTTTTTTTTTTGGTTACTATTAATAGAAAAAGAAAAAAAAAAGAGTGAAGTAGCTCTCAAAATAGAAACAGAAGAGTGTGTGCCAACTAGATTAATTTATAAAGCGTGTCCCTATTATTGTCCAGAGTTAACCACCACCCACATCTTTGCTAAGAAAAAAAAATCTTCCTCAACATCAACGGGAAGGATCATGGAAGAGGGAGGGTTAACATTCTCATGTAACCTAGCTGCTGAACCAAAACGTGCAGAGACAAGTAACAGTAAACTACATTTTTGCACTTGTAGTTTTATCAATGTTCCACTTTTACCCCTATAGTTTAAAATGCCCCAATCTCACTCCTATAATTTTGACAAAGTTTTGATTTTTCCCTCCGCTATTAAATAACTAGTAAAAATCTCACATTTTTCCTACTTTATTTTAGTTTTCCTTATTTTTCTCTAATTATTTCCTATCAAATTCCCATAAATGTTATAACATTTCACAAAAAACACTTACAAATATTAAAAAAAAAAAAAAAGCACCCAACCAAATTCAAAAAAGTAGGTTATTTAATGTTTAGGGGTAAAATTAGAGCCTTTTGAAAACTATGGGGTAACAAGGAGAATTTTTTATACTGTAGGAATAAAATTGGAACATTGATAATTTCATAGAGGCAAAAATAAAGTTTGCCCGAGAAATAATATAAACATGGAAAAATACCATCCTGTTTTAGTGATATAATAACAAAGGCAGAAATTACGTGGAACTACAATTTAAAATATAACAAAAACAGCAATTCAAACATACCCACGAGCTGTCTTTCCATGAGTCCACCAGTGCCCAGTATTAAAAACCAGGATGTCAGCCCTCTTCCATCGGCCTGCTGTCTTGTCAATTACATCTATAGATAGAGTTGGGTTTGAGCTTCCTTGTGCATTTATCCGCACCCCTTCCTTTACAAGGAAATGTGACCTCACAAATTCCACAGTACACTTGAAATCCTGCCCAAGAAATTATTAAAATCATCAACCCTGTTCTTTTTTCTTTGGAAGAATAAACATTGTTGATACACCATATTTACAACTAAGTCTATCTAAGTAGATTGTTGTATATTCAGAAGGAAACTTGTGGATTCCAAAATGAGAGAGAATTCATGGGTAGTACTACTGCATTAGAGCTACTTCCGGTAACAAAACACATAATTTTTTTGAACCAGAAACAAACGAGAAAAAAATTGTAAAGACAATTTTTATGGAAGTATAGCAGATTTATTTCACAATACAAGCGCATTCAAATTATTTTCTTGAAGAAATGGATGATTCCTGATAAAGCCAAGTTATCATTGCAGCCATGAAGACCTATTACCACTCATCTGTAGCAAGTCAGTGCTCAAGAAAGAATGTATAGACTACTTTTTTGCAATTTTTTGCTCCTTTTCTGATCCTCTATCTTCACTCAGCTTAACTACTATAATATTGGCTAATGCTGTCTTCTAGCCTTTATAGAGGACTAAAATATAGAAGCAGCATAACTATATAAAATCTGTAATTACCACAAATTTGAAAACATAGTAGCCTCTTCCCTTTGTTATTCTGCGGCCATGGATCTCAAACATTTTGCTCTTATCAGGCAGGCCTTCACGAAGGAGACACAACATTGATTCAAACTGATTTCGGTTCATGGAGTCTCCAACCAGCATGAGCCTCTTACCTCTCAATCTTGTCAAGAAGTCTGTTGCATTAAACCTACGAGTGAAAAGCAAATGCAGAAAAGAAATGCATTTCTGATCAGTGTTGTCAATGGCGAAAGGTGCTAAAGGACGCCAAGCCTATAAAATGCTCAAGGAGCTAGGCACTAGGCGCATGCCTGTGCGCTTGCCCGAATGAACCAAGGTGATATGCTATAAATTATATATATATATACACACACACACCTTCCCAATTAAGATTAGATCATTAGAAAATCAAAAGAAAATATAAAATTCCATAACATAACATAGTCATATAAAATTGTATTTTTCATCCTTAAAAAAAAGATAATTTAAAGTAATAAGTAGCCACATAGATTAAAAAGCAAACTTAAGTATCATTATTCATTAATCTTCAAAAACATCTTCATCCATGCTTTCCTCTCTTGTACTTGTGTTGTTCTCCGACTCCCACTGTTGAAAAGAGAGAGTGTGGCTGGTGTTTCTCTTCTAAGGTGTCCTTCCTTGTCTGTTTTTGTTTCCCAATTTAATGATTTTTTTTTTAATTTTTTTTTATCCTTATCTTTGTCTTTTTTATAAAAATACCCCCAAGTTGTTTCTTATTGTAAATTACAAAATGGAAAAATAGGTCAAAACATAAATAAGTTAAGAAAAAAAAGTAAAACCCAATAGAAAAAGAATTACTTCATGCAGGTGCTAGCTTTAACGCCTTGCACCCACTCACAAGGCGCTCGCCTAGGCAGCGTTTCATTGAAATTCATAGCCTAAGGCTAATTTGCGGCCTCGCCTCGCCTAGAGTGCTAGGTGCCTTTTGACAACATTGTTTTTGATAATTATGTAAAGTGATTGAAAAGTACTGAGGCTCAGCATAAAATTCATATAACTGTAGTTAATATGTCTCCATCAAGGCAAAAATCACTTTGAAACTGTTGCTTAAATAGTCTAAAAAGAAATGTCATATAAGAGGAGAAGCAAGGATTTTCTTAGTGGCAATGAATAGTCTAACCAAATGAGCGATCAATAACACATTACCGGATGAGTCAACAAATATTTGTTTCTGATCTTATCTCTCACATCAAAATGTCTTGCCCTGTTTCTAAGGTATTGGACTCCAGTTTCATTCATATGCACATTCACGACTTTACAGATCGTTTCATGAACCTTGGTATAGTTCTGCTTCGATGATGGAAATACATGATAGATTGGGGAAAAAAAAGAAGAAAGAAAAGAAGAAGAAGAAGAAGAAGGTGCTCTTGCTTATAAAATTTCACGTTATAGAATGCATCAAAAGGAAGAAGAGAAAAAACAAGCACCTTGATAGTGAATCTCCACTTCACACACATAGATTTAGCGTTCAACATTCCATACAAGGTGGAGTAACCTAGGATGTAGCAAGATCATCTTATAGCAAGCCACCAAGGTTGGGGAAGCAGACATGAGAAACATTTGGAAAGACAAATAAGGCCCAAAGAATGTAAAAGAAAGAGTTGATTGCACAAAAAACGACTAGCACTCTTCCTTTCAATAAATACATATCACAAAGTATTCCAGGCCTAATTCTTGCAATATCTCCAAACTCATTGACATGCAGTTACATTATGCACTAGCAATACACACACACACACACAAAATTAGCCAAAAAAACAGCACAAACCTTGGAAGATCACAATCATTAGGCTTCCAACGCCATTTAAGATAATCGGAATCTTTCCTTCCATTACCTTGGCAATCAAAAGCCTCATCAACATAAGGACACGAACCCGCTTTATAAATCGGATACTCTTCATCTTTCACCCAAGCACCCTTATAAAGATCACAACTTTTCAAGCTCTCCATCAATTTATCACCACCATTGCCACTCAAATTCCCACCAGACTCCAAATCCCCATCTGGGTCTTTCTTATTTTCACTAGACACCTCCACATTTGTTGAGTTATAAATCAAATCCTCACCAGAGTCCACACCCCCATCTGGGTCATCCTCATTTTCAGTAGACACCTCCATATTTCTCGAATCATCACCGGTTTTGGACTCAATTGTCTCATTTGGAGAAATGGGTTGGTGAATCACTGAGTCAACCGGTTCTTCTGAGTCGGGAAGGGTGAAATTAGGCAAGGAAATGTGGGAGGCAGTCGTTGTTTGTGGAAAGAAATCTCTGTAGAAATAAAGAGTGGGCTCAAGAGCTCGTTTGTTGAAGAGGAAAATTGTTAAGAGGAAAGAGACGAGGAATAATGAGATTATTACAGTGTAACGGTGGTTGAAAGAAGAGGAATTTGCCATGTTTTTTGGTGGATTTGGAGAACATGTTCTTTTGTTTATGTTTTGCTGTGTTTGTCAACAGAGGTTAAAAAAAAAAAAAAAAAAGGAGGGAGCTGTAGCTGTAGCTTCGGAGCAGGACAAACAGAAAAAACTTTTTTATTTTATGGAAGTAATTATTTTTTAAATTATTTAGAGATATATTAAAATAATAATTTTTTATTATTATTTTAATGATTTTAATTCAATTAAAAATAAGTTATTCATTTAAGAGATTCATAAGATTTTTTAAACTTGCTAAAATTTAAAAATCCTAGGTATTTATATCCAAGAATAATTTGGTCAAGCATCAAAACTTGTTAAAATTGTGGCTATGTAGTCAATATGGTTTTGGTAAGTCAACATTTTGGTTAATCCTTTTGCAATAGATCGTTTCTTCTTTTCAACATTTTCAATATTGGAGGATTGTATGTTTATTTTATTGACAAATTTGATTCTTGAAATTTTATTTTTTTAATTAACAAAATCAAAGTATATCTTATTAAATCAAGCATTAATTTAATAATGCTGAAAAAATCTCTCAACACCTCAGTAAGCTCAAAGGACAAAAAAGAGAAATCGCATTACAATTTTTCAATGAACAATGCACCGTGACTTTTTCATGGGATTTAGTTTTAGTTCTAGTTTTAATTTAATTTAATTTCAATTTCAATTTTAATATGTCATTTTTAATGAATGATGTATTAAATGGTTGTTGCCTCATATCAGATGTACTAGAGATTTGTTGACATTCTAAATACCAAAACTACCCCAAATATCTTTCATTCTAATTTCTCAACAGAAATAATTTCTTATGACACAAATATATTTACAATTTCTCAATTGACTCTTAGTTAGTAATTAGGATTATTAGTTATAATTATTTTTTAAAATATTTTTTTATGTTAAAATATATTAAAATAATATATTTTTTTTAAAAAATAATTTTTAAAATCAGCACATTAAAACATAAAAAAATATATTTTTTAATAAAAAATAATTTTTAAAAAATACAACCACAACTATATTTTTTTTAATACTCTAGGATTGTTGGGTTCTAACTCTCATTTATTTGTAATAATAATAATTGAAACATGTATCTTCTACTTGTGGGCGACACGTTCTAAAATTTTTAATATTTAAAAATATTTTTAAAAATATTTTTTATTTAGAAATATATTTAAATAATATTTTTATATTTTATATTAATATATTATAATGATCTAAAAATATTAAAAAATATAATTTAAAATAAAAAAAATATTTAAAATTTAAACAACCAGCATTTTCACCGTGCTGCGAGACATATATGAGAGATATGATACACTAAAACCTCTATTTATTGTTTTTGTTACTAATTTTGTAAGAGTAGCAAAGATAAAAGAAAAAGGAAATGAAAAGCTTTCTAAAATCTGAAGGGTATTAATCCCACAAGGAAAATTTATTAGCCTAAAATTGGGTCATTGGCCAGATTCGTGAGTTCAAATCCAACAAACAACACATCAAGTTGGCTATATTTTTATTGGAGAGTTTTTTTTTAACCTGAGTTCCTCGTTATAGAAAACAAATAAATAAAAAAGTATAAAGCGTGTTTAATGCAAAAGGCCGGAATTAATGAAGCCTCAACTGTTCTTGGCGTCATTCCGGCAGGAGCATCAGCAAACTAGCTAGCCGCAGTTTGTCTAACTAAAAACCCACCTAGCTACCTATCTAGTTTTCATCATTTATTCAATCAGGCACCTGCACCCAACCAAGCAGGAATCGACTTGCTTCACAAGACAACAGGAAAACACAACCATATGCATGGTCTAGTCAAAACAATCCATTAATATTTTTCCTTTTTTCTCGATATATTGTCAGCTTTTGTTTCTTTAACCTTGCATGGCCATTGAGAGCACGAGTAAAAACTACATGGAAAAGAAAAAAGGACTAGAGAAATCTTACAACTCAGTAGACTCTTGGGGGTTTTGGAGAGGTACGTAGTTATATAAGAACAGATCTCTCTACCTTGAAGTCTTTCTGTTCTGGTTTTTTGAAAAAAAAAATTTCTTTCTTTTACACTTCCCAAGTATGTCTTAGCTCCATTGGAACTGAAAGCAATTAATAAGGTTTGGTGAAGGTTCAGATCAAAAAGATGTTGATATGTCAAAGCTTTTCTTTACCTTTAAATCCGAGGTTTTATACATAGTTCATGTCACTTTTATCATCACCGCTCACTTCTTCTCCTTCTACAATTAAGCAGCTCAGCCATTCTTTTGATCTGTTGCTCTCAGCAGTATCTCCATTCCTTTTACCACTGGAATCCCTCTCCTGTCACTTTTCAAGTACAAAACCTCTTGTTCTTTTCAGGGTCAATTTGATCCAAAGTTTTCTTCGACGGTGAGAGAGAAGTATTGGTGCCATGAGATTATTAGTTGTTCTTGTTATGGCATCGTGCCTCATGATTTTTGCAAGTACTGGGTCTGATGCAGTGCCAAAATCAGCTTTTCTTTTTCCTATTGATGATGCCAATAAGAAGAAAACTTCATCACTTGAAGCTGTCAACACATTGATCTCTAACTCCATCAAGAACAAGAATCTTACTTTGGATGAAATGAGAGTTGTTCCTACAGGTCCAAATCCCTTACACAACAAGTAGAAATAGAGGGCGTGAAGATTCAGTCTTCCAAAGATCTTCAACTAATTGCTCAATGCTTGATATCAATTTGTTGCAGTGGAAATTAAATACAGATTTTGTCTAGCAAATCCTTCATCGTTTTCTTTCTTCCTTTCTTCTTCTTCTTCCTTTTTGTATTTTTTTTTATTTTGCCTAGTTCAATCTCTGAAGCTCAGTTATGTAAATGGTGTCCTGCTTCTTGATCAATGTTATATCTGTGATCATACTGTGTCCAAAATCTTAGTCACAGCAAGAAATATGAAAGAGTAGTGGATTTTTTAGCAGCCAATTCTATGAATCCAGGATAATTTCTAATTTTTTTTTCTTTCTCTGATTAACTGCATGAGATTAATATCAATCATATATACAACATATATAAATGGTGTCATTCTCCTTCTTAATACATAATAATCCCACTCTCCACCAGTTGAAGTAATTACTAACTACGAAAAAATCAATTAATTAATCTTATTTACCATTTAATATTTGACCGCGGGGAGTAGGTAATGGAATTTATTATGAATAACTGTTTGCATAGTTCTGGACTGGTTTGAAGTTGGAATCAGTGAAAGCAACCCTATCAGTTTCTGAATGTATTTTGCCATTTTGCAAGTATAAATTAGGTAATATAAACTGGGAGCAATTTTTGGCAAATATATGGATGGGAAGTTGGCAAGAGAAGAGAACATAAATATTTCTGAGGTGTGGTCCGAAGGAAAACAAGTTCTTCTGTTTTGATTCGTTGCCTTTATTTATTAGATATGTTTACTGATTAGGAAAAGAGCATTAAAATTTTGTCAGCATGAACTTAAATGCTACTCTCTTTTTTTTCTATAATTATTTTCTTGTGGGGTGAAAGAATTTAATGGTGATTACTGTTTCATCACAGGGTGTGTATTAGGCTTTGTGTTAACTTTTTCTGCTGTTTTAGAAAAATAAGATTAAAGAAAAATACTTTTAATTGTGGTTTTTTTAAAAAAAAAGGTTAAGAAAAATGCTCTCATTTCTCCTGAATCAATTCACTAATCTTTGATGACACTTCAAGGATATTTCAAACAATCATTAAATCTCTCTGTAGTTAAATCGTTTCTAGTACATTTATATTTTTTTACTGGTATTCTTTACCAGAAAAGGTTGATAATAACCCTCCATAGAACATCTTAATAACACCATTCATAAACCTGGCTGGAAAATTCCAGGGAAAAGCAAATGGCAAAGAGTTAGTTTTGTTGTACGCAGAAAAAGAAGAGGAGCAAGGCAGAACTCCAAAAGGAAGTGACAAACCCTGCGGCAGAGGGCAAAGTGCTCAGAGTAAATACAATGAAACAAGGCCTACCCTATCAAACAACAGTTCAAATTAAAAGCAAACCCTAGCTATCAGCTAAATGCTAGGGAGCTGAGAAGCTCTGCAGACCTAAACACTGCTCTGAGTAATGAACACCGCACTTTGGAACAATAACATTCGAGCTTGCCTAGAGTTGGTTTTTTCACCACCTGTTTTGACTTCTTCAGCTGTCTCTCACTATTCTCAATTATCATATGATATAAATCTGGACTATTGGTTGACGAGGGATCTAGACTTTCAATTGGATCGGATATTTCGTGTCTGAATTTTTAAGGATCCAATTTGGCTTGTCCAAACCCGATAAGGTCAATGTCTTGTAAGAAAAATTTTGGAAGTTATAATAAAAATAATTGACAGGGTCGGTTCTACATCCATGACAATTATAAATTCTAGAACAGCCAAATCAAATATATCACTTCATTCCCTCTACAACAAATGGTAAACGCAGGCATTCCACATCTGGGACTAATTTGAGCCCTATAATTTCAATTTTCGGCCCTGCACCATTAGTTTTGTTTGTTATCTTTACAAAAAATTGATAACAATCTAAGAAGCCAGCTCCACTGTGCCCAGAAGTACTCCTTACGGGCCACCATGACCAAATTTCATCATCTGCCAATTTCCTAGCTTGTCATCCTTTTTACGACTTCTTTGCAAGAAAACTGGCCTCATAGGTGTCCCAACCATTTCAACTTTGCATGTTAACTGGGCAACAATTCTTGACATAGGAGGTCTCAGGTTAGCAAGAGGCTGAAGGCATAAGAAAGCTACGTGGATTACTTGCAAGACGTCTTTCTCCACAATTCCATGTTCTAGCAATTTCGGATCTACCAGATCCATCACTCTTGACCTCTCATGTAATTTCCATGCCTGAGAAAATAAATGTTCAGAAGAGAAGGGATATTGTGGAAAGGTAATGGTATGTACATATTCAGGAAGGTATTGCATTTCTGATGGTAAACTAATATCTGGGTTTTTCCTGCTGCTGATAATTTCAAGCACAAGCACTCCAAAGCTATATATGTCTGCTTTTTCGGACAATTCTCCCTTGATGGCATACTCAGGAGCTGTATAGCCTCTGAACAGGAGAGAGTGGAAAGTTAAGAAGAGAATATGTTGAAAGCCAATCAATGGCTCCTAGGGTGCTTTCTTTCATTTGGACTCCTATATTTGTAGAATACTTACAAAGTTCCGGCGAATGCATGCTGAGATATGCTTGATCTTCAGGGAAGAACCTAGCCAGCCCAAAATCACTAATCCTAGGCTGGAACTTATCGTCAAGAAGAATGTTGCTTGCTTTGATATCTCTGTGAACAATTCTGAGGTGTGAATCCTCATGTAGATATTGCAGTCCTCGAGCAATGCCTAAAATTATTTGGAATCTGGTGTTCCAGTCCAGGAATTTATCTCTATTTCCTGCAGCAGAGGACTATAGAAGAACATTTTAAAGTTCACTGGAAGGTTTAAAAATTATCATCTTGTTTCATGATCAAATGTAAGATGAGACGGTACCGTATACTATGAGGTCCAAGCTTCTATTCTTCATGTATTCATACACAAGTAACCTTTGTGGACCATCTGAGCAGCATCCTAGACGTCGAACCAAGTTCTTCTGTTGGATGCTCGTAATCATCTTCACCTCCGAAAGAAATTCTGATTCTCCTTGCTGAGATTTGTCAAGAGACATTTTTTTTACCGCAACCAGTCTACCATCATGTAACTTCCCCTATGAAACAAGAGGATGAATCATAAAAGTTGCAAGTACCAGAACATGAACTAAAGTCTTGCTCATGAAACTCAGACTCTGAAACTGACTTGCCAGAAAAGACATCTTGGTTTACAAACTGTACCCGATAGACAGGCCCGAATCCACCTCTTCCAAGAAGATTAGCAGGATGAAAATTCTTAGTTGCTTTCTTCAATGTCTGAAAGTCGAAATAGTTTATTGTTTGCAGATTGCCACTCCAGAAATCAATGCAGAAAGAAAGAACAATAATTTCCTTGTTCTTTTTTCCTTTTCTTTTGTTTAGTAAGCTTGAAAGTTCCAAAGGTAACATAAGAAGAATCGGAGGAAGGGAAAATGGGACAATGGAAACTGTCTTGTGTAAAATGAAACGTTGGGGACAACGAGAAAGATCCAAATGTTAACATAGTGAACATTCCTTTCAACGTCTTTATTACTGTTAGTGCAATGGCAGGCATTCTATGACCTTGGCAACTCAGCCGACGGTTTACTTATTACTGCTATTATTATTTTCAGTTAACGGTATATGTTAGCTTTTGCAAACCAAAATTGAATCACCATCAATCAAATTTAAGAATCCATCAACTTGTATTCACAAGAAATTATATTCTGATAACATCCCCTGATAAGCAAATCTGGACGTCAAGAGCACGCCCAACATATTAAACACGGTAATCTTCTAGGTTCTAGCGATAGTCCACCGGAAATTCATATGTGCCTGGCATTACAACGTCGATATGGATTACACTGCCAATGACAATAAGAGAATTCCCGCGGCAGAGCACCGTAACGATAGACTTTTTCGTAATTGGAAGTCTTCAACATACCATCAATTGATGAATCTCTCCACTAAAAAAGGGATAGGAAAGACGAAGAATGATCAGGAGGCAGCCAGACGCTGTTGCCTCTAATGGAACTCTGAAAGGAAAACCAGCGTCAATCAATACACTTGATGCCAGAAAAGGAGGATAGTTGATCAACTGGCTGGTGAATAGCGAGAGCCCAGAGAGATTTCTGAAAGTAGGGGTTGAGATAGAAGCCCTGGCCAGGAATGAAATTGAGGATTGCTTGAGTTTTTTAGATGCATTCTTAGAATACCATCAAATAAATAAAGAAGAAGAAGAAGAAGATCAGGAGAAAACATCGTTCATCATAGATGTAGAAACTCACTGCTATCGGGTGATGTCGTTGGGATTGAAAAACACATGATTATTTTTATTAAATTATTTTTTTAATTGTCAAGAGTTCAATACGATAAAAATTGGTATAGTTTTTATATGAATGTTGGTTCCGGCTGAGATTTTGTTAGATAACTCTGAAAGCTTAATTATACAGAGGAAGTTGGTTTACCAATTGTTTTCATTTTCATGCTTAAATTCAAAATTTTATTAATTTTACTTCTTGTATTTTATTCTTTTTATTTAGACCATGAATTTCAATAACTAGAATTTTACTGATCACCATATTTTTCTTTTATTTAAACAGGATTTCTTGTTTTAAAAAAGTAGAACTTGCCATATACACGCTTGACCTTCGGAGGGGCTGATGAGAAATCAACCTTCGATTTGGCCTTGTCGGAGAACTACAACACATCAGCTTGGGGGAATCTGCAACACCAATATTCAATAAATCCACACATTAGAACCACAAATGCTGATGTGAAGGTCAACAAATTGATTGTTGTGTCAGTAAGACTGTCCACATGAATTTACCGATATAACCTTTCATTATTAAGAAATTAAATAATTCCACCAAACCAGGTTCTTCAAGATCCCCAGAGAACTTTCAACCTTGTCAAGTTTTGATTGTCTTTGTCATTTTATGATTATTTTTCCTATGAATTTCAATGGATTGAAATTCATGGAATCTTTTTCGTGGGGTTGAGCTCTTTGTGTGACTTTTTAGGACATCAAGATCCAACCATCATCGTCGTCCTGTACAACTTCTTGCCGACGCCCATCAACTGTTCACTCCAAGCTTCTAGAGTCTCCATCTAGGCGTAGAGAGATCAAACAGACATCGCACTTACCTTGACAGCAATTGGACTGACCTAGGTACGAAATAGCTCCTACATATTTCTTTTATTTCCTTTCCTCTTTCTTAAATTAGCATATAAGACAAATTTAATCTTATTTTTATGTAGGATTAATGGGTATCTTAATTTCTCGTGGAATTTTACAACATTATGTAGAGGCAATTCATTATATAAGAGTTATATATAATGTCAATTGAAGCAGAATAACGTTGTTTTTGCTGTACCGTAGCATTATTTCTTATTAATATTCTTTTTTCAAAATATTTGTTAAAAGCTTTTCTTTTTATTGTGTAGCGAGAGAGGTGTGTGTGTTTCCTGTAAAATCTGCTTAAAAAAAAGATACACATTCTGCTAGTACAGCAATAACTATTTTACATTTTATTGGTGGGGATTCAAGAAAAGAATATATAAGGCATCAGAGTCTCTCTTTTTTTATTATTTTACAAAACGAGAATGATGCGTCGATGTTGAGAGTAATTAAGACAAGCTCTATGTTTTGCTTCATGCCATTGAGCATTCCGGAGGCGATCCTTGTGGGAATCGCTTGGTATCAGTGCAGTAGTTATAAATCATGTAGTTCTTTTGCACCCATTTTATTCTTCCTTGGCCCGTGCTACCCAGGGACTGTGATAGCCAGGAGTTACTGGAGGAGCCAGAGGAGGAGCAAGAGGAGGAACCAGAGGTCCAAGTGCAAGCTTGAGCATTAAAGTTCCTGTAAGAAGCTGTAAACGGTGCTTGGCTCCAATCGGTTTTGATAAGACCTCCTCTTGTAGCCCAATCATCTGCATTCCAGAGGCTTGAGTATATCCACATTGGTTGGCTCTTTGGGTATGGGATGCCCTTTGATTCCATGTTCTTGAACTCTCTAATTGGGGTCCCATCCACAGAAAGGCTGAAAAGTACAGGAAGTTGTGTTAGCTAGGAAATATAAATCTAGCTACAATTTCACTGTACCAACTAATAAAAACTCTCTTTTTTTTTCGTAAATGTTTTTTGGGGGCTTACATGATGCTAAGAGGATTCCAAAGAACGGAATAGGTGTGGAAGTCTTTGGTGGGGTCGAACCAAAGATAGAACTGCTGCTCTCTGTTTCCTTTTCCTTGAGTGAAGACGTTGGTATGGAGAATATAAGGGTCTCCACTGAGGTTACCAAGGAACTCAAAATCTATTTCATCATGCGCTGATCCCAAAGAAGATAGCTGCACCATCCACAAACATGAAACAAAGTTAACAATAGTTAGTTTATCCTTCTCTCCAAGAAATCTTAGATTCGAACGTCTTCTTCATAACAACACACACACACATATGAAGAAAGATTTTAAAAAAAAAAAAAACCCACATAGTAAGCGGTGACAGTTCCGGCAGAGTTTCCAGGCACCAACTTTAGTTGCATGTCGATTTTCCCAAACAAGTATTGGTTCTTGGACTTGAACCCTGAACCAGAGGTTTTGTCAAGAGAGAGTGTAAGAAGTTGGCCATTTTGAAGGACTTTAGCACGGCCATCGCCCCATGTAGTGTCAAATTGCTGGTTGAAGTTACCAGCAGCCATGGCAGCAGCCATAAATAAAAAACTTATTACAATAAAACAAGTAAACATAGGAGAGAAAGTCATGATTTGTTGGAGGAAAAAGGGACAAAGCTTAAGAAAGACGGGACAAGGAAATAGTTGGACGATTTTGCATGGAAATGTTAAGGCTATATATAGTGGAAAGAATTGCTAGAATTTAAAAGTGCATGTAGCGAGCTAGCCAGGCAAAAACAATGGATGCTTTAGAGTTGTTAGGAAAATATGCAGGCGTGCTACCAAAATTGACTTCGCTTTAGGTAGGGGACCTGACAGCTAATGGAAATGACGTCCCTCAAATTGATATCTTGGGAACATAGATTTTTTTTTATTTTATTTTTATCTACGCGGTTGTGATTTATCGGTGGCTGTAATAGTTTTTTATTTTTTAAAGTTACTTTTAAGTTATTTTATATTTAAAAAATATTAAAATAGTATTTTTAAAAAGCTCGTTGTTTTTAATGATTTTAATATATTTTAAATTAAAAAATATTTTACACTATATCTTTGTATACATATATAATTAAATTAAAAAACACTTTTAAAAAAATAAGAATTCACCGTATTACCATGCAAACACCTAGTTTTTTCCTTAATTATAGACGACAGTGTCATGAAGTATCCTTAATTAATTATTCTTATTAAAATTATTTTATTTTATCTTATTAGTTCTTTTATGTTGACTCGATTAGATTTGAAGAGGTAGATGAAGTTTTCAAGACCTGGTTATATCAACATGATTTTACCATATCAATATTTATTATAATTTAATTTAAGATTTTATCCAAATTAAATTCTTCAAAATAACCTTTAATTAAACAGCTGTCTTTGGATGATAAAAGTTCAATCCCTGCGTGCAAGCTGTCTCGTGTTTGTTTGCAATTAAATTTTTGTACTGTCCGAGTAGTTAGAGGTCCTCAAGCATATATTTCAACCCAGAAAAGAGCAGGTCCCATGCCTTTACGTCCCTGATGATAAAAAAGTATATTATAGAAGGCGGAAGCTACAACGAGTTCATACCTTTTCAGAAGGAAACTTATAAAAACATTAACAAGGACGTGGCTAATAAGATAATTAAGGAGCTGGCAAGATGATCCTTTAATTATATTTTATTTGATTACAGTGGATTAATCATGATCCATAACACTTCTTTCCCAATATTATTATATAGAATATTTTTATTTAAAAATATTTGAAAGTAGGGTAGTAGTTACTTTTAAAAATATTTTTTTAATTAAAAATACATTAAAATAATATATTTTTTATTTTTAAAAAATTATTTTTGATATTAATATTACATCAAAATAATTTAAAAATATAAAAATTAAAATTAATTTAAATTTTTTTTAAAATATTTTGAAACTAGAAATCAAACAGTTTTTTTAACATGAATAAAAGGCATGCGACTTGGGATGACGTGGAAAGAATAAGAAATAATTCAAGATTAAAGAGTTATTGGTAGTTCCTAAGTTCAATAATTGTGGCCAACGCCAGTCTAACACTGGTCAAACGCTGCTTTCGTGCAAGGCTGGCGTTTATCAACCAGGACAGGTCATGGAGGATGATACCTAATGCTGGAAAAATGCCCTTCTGGAATTTTACACTAAAAAATGTTCCATCCTCATCCTCTTGTTCAAACTCGAGCAATCAATTGTATCCAACTTCCAGATGCTTCAGCTACAAGAAATAAAAATCAAAGACACAAAAGTCTGTAGCAATTTTGACTTCTTTCGAGCGTTGTAATGGTTATTATAATTGTCTTGTCTGGACAATGTATATCTTTTTATTTTTATTTAGAAATATATCAAGTAATGTTTTTTATTTTTTTAAAATTATTTTTAACATTAATATATTAAAATGATTTAAAATTAAATTTTTTTTAATTTTTTTTTAAATTTAAAATAAAAAAACAAAAATAACCTTGTCACTAAACTTCTTCGAAGATCAAACTTGAGACAGCTGTCTAAGCCTAACAATGTTTTCGAGGGAGCTTTCGAAACAGCTGTTTAGGCATAACAGTGTTTCGGGGAGAGTTTTTCAATGGTTGTAAAATTGTGATTATCTCTATTATTTTTTAAGTATTTTTTAATAATTTTGATGTCTTAATATTAAAAAAATATAAATTTTAATATATTTTTAAATAAACAATACTTTTAAAATAATCTTTACACCTCATTACCAAATATTTACTTGAAAAAATGACAAATGTTACTGAAATAAATTTCTAGGGTGTCCATTCAAATGGGCTGTTGAAAATGCTAATATGCAATTAGAAGCGGTGGTACTGGTGGTGTTGTGTAGTACATGTTTACGAGGCAAAATACTATAATATTTAGATTTTTCTTTCTTTCAGTACGTGCGACTGCTTGAAGAATATTCTCATAACCAGTTTTTATTTAATTTCGTGGTGATTAAAAAAGTTCTTAAAAGAATATCAATGATTTAAATTTTAGAGTAAAATATTTATCTTTACGTTCGGCTGAAGGGTCAGTGGAAGATACCTCCCCCTATTCATGGTGAAATGGCAGCATATTTACGGTGGTCTGAACAGCTCCTCCTTCTTTGCCATATTCGAACCCACCAATAGCAGTGGGAGAGGCACCACCACCGCTGAGCATATCCACTTCCAGAAGCAGATGGAAAAGAATGGATGATCAAGAAAAGGGGCCCTTAAAAATACCTATAAAAATGATAACAAATAGGAAAAAAAGGGGCTTTTTTCGAATGAAGTACCAAGCTTGGGTTCTACTGGGACTTGCATTGGATCAGTGATGGACAAAAATAAAGTAAGAAAGAAGGACTTGAAATCCTCAAGTAGAAAATTAACGGATCATGATAATAAAAGAAATTGTGTCATGAATTGACAGGTTTTTGTTCAATAATAAACTCAATTATAGAAGCAAAGAAACGATATAGCATCCTGTCATTTCATTTAGATAAAAACATCTAATTTAAATTATAAAGGAAAACAAATATATCCACGAGATTTAAGACAACAAAATGCCAAATTGAAATGATGTTTCATGGCTGCAGAATTCACTCTTTGAAGATTTTCTTTCCAGCTAAATCTTAGTTTATGAATATGTGAAAAACTTCATATTAAATCTGTTCTTTTCAAAGCTGTAGATCTAGGTTGGTTATAACTGCTCTATAAAATAAGTCTTTTGTTGATACATGAACCATTTCATATTTACAATTAAATTAGTAAATAAAAAAATTGAGTGCATATAGAGAGTGTTTTAGTTTGAATTTCCTTGTGAAAAAGAACTGGCCATGGTGTTGATTATATTATTGGAGGAGAAATTGATGAGTGACTATGCGAGAAAATACGCATTGACGGGAAAAAAATGATGCTTGATCTGATATAAAAATATTGTGTGCATGACTCTTGAAAAAAAAAATACATAGCAGAGTGTGGTAGGATCAAGGTTGTCAATTCTGTTTCGGTAAGTGTTTTGTTTTTTCAATTGAAATGAAATGTTTCAATTTCGGAGTGTTTCGGTGAACCGTTTCGGGGTTGTACTGTTCATATATATATATATATTCAACAAAAATAATTCAAATACAAGATAAATTAATTATAAATTATGCAATACAAACACAATGCCAAACAAATATAATTTTAAAATTTAAAATATTTCTAAATAGTCAAGATTAAATAGATCTTTAACTTAAAGTAATTCAACTTAAACAAAATATCAAAATATTATGAAAGTAAAATATTTTAACAAAAATATTTTAAATATAAAGTTAGGTCAACGTTATCAAGTGGCTAATAAAATCTAAAGCATCCTTATTTTTGCTCAAATTCCTATAAAGTATAAACATGAAAAAAAACAACATGAATATAAACCATATATATTAGTGATAAATCTAATTTTAAAAAATTAATATCATTGTTAATGAAAATAGTAATAATAATTTTCAATATTATTATTAATATCATTGCTATTAATGACCCAATCTAACAATTCATTGAAAGTTCATGCACCAATTTGATATTTTCCTCTAACATAGACACGTTTATTTTATATATATATATATATATATATATATATATATATATATATATATATATATATAGAGAGAGAGAGAGAGAGAGAGAGAGAGAGAGAGACTCCCAAGATATTTGGCTTTCTTAATCACAAAGATACATCAAACCACAGATATCGAAATCTTTGTAGCGCGTCTAATTTATTCCACGAAGAGAGAGGGAAAAGGAACAAACAAAGAAAGGGGGGTGAGGTTGAAATTCTTAAGACAGAAACATCCCTTCCAGCTAAATGTATCCAAAGAAAGAGGAAAAAGAAAAAGAAAGGTGAAAACAAGATTCTTTTCCGTCTGACAGATTCCAGATTTCTAGGCGTAAGTTTCTATGTTTCATGAATTTTATTTTTTTCATTTTCATTGGTTTTCTCTCATTACCAATTCCTCCCCTCGGGTTTTTTCCCTTTCTCTCTTTGAATCTAATATAATAAAGATTATTTTTTTCTTCTTGAATTAGATTCAGATTTAGAGCACCCGAATTCATATTTTTCAAGAAACCCCCCCCCCCCCATTTGTTTATTTAATATGATTTAGCAAGCAACCCCTTTTTGTTGAATTCTCTCCCATTTTTATTTATTTCTTGTAAAAATGTTCTCTTTTTAATTCTCTGCAAAAGAAGAGAGCAAGAAAAGGAATCTTTTCAGATTTGGTCTTATTACTATATGCTTTTTTAGCATGGCATTGAAGTTTTTATTTGAATTTTAATTGGTGTTTATGATTTAGATTTCTATTTATTCAAACAAGTTCATTTCTTTTTCATTGAATTCCAATTCTGTTTTTTTTTTTTAAAAAATTAAAAATAAAATAAACTCAGGGACTTTTTAGTTTGTCAATTCATTTCAGACAACACTTCACTTTGACTTATGTTAGTTTAAGGAAAACATAGTTTTTAGTTTCCCATTCATGTTAAATCACAATTTTTCTTTTAGTACCCGATTTTAATTGTTGTCTGATCTTATGCAGGTTTTTTTGTCTCTATACTCTCTCTCTCCAATCCTTTCTGCTCAAGGTTGGAATATCAAAACATAGTAAAGAGAGGAGAGTGGGAGAATGGAGTATGAGAGCAGCAGTTCGATTTGGGATGGAGTGTATTACCACCCACATCTGTTTGGAGGACTAATGCTAACAGCTGCTTTGCTTGGATTATCAACTAGCTATTTTGGTGGACTTGGGTACTCTTACTTGCCTTATATGTGGTCTGATCTGGGAGTTTTTTATAAAAAGAAGAGCGAGAAGAAGCGAATTCGGGTTTACATGGATGGTTGTTTTGATCTAATGCATTATGGACATGCCAATGCTTTGAGGCAAGCTAAGGCTTTAGGAGATGAATTGGTGGTTGGTGTTGTTAGTGATGAGGAGATTGTTGCCAACAAGGGCCCTCCTGTTTTATCTATGGAAGAGAGGTATTTTAATGCAGTGCTCCTTTTTTTTAAAAAAAAAAAAATTCCTCTTTTTTTTTGGGTTTGAAATGGCTAGACTTGGTTAATTACCATGCATTTTATTTAATTATGAGGAATTAATTTGCAAAATCTTGCTGATCAAGAAATGGAACTGGTCAAATTGTACGAGTTAGATTGCATATGTGTTATGTATTTCTTGAGGGCCACAGACCAGTCATTCAAAAATCTCATTTTGTCTATTTAATTATAATTGCAATGGACTAGAAAACATGAATAAGATGAAATATCCGTAGTTAGGCTAACTTTTAGTGGCAATACATTAACTGGACTGTATATGTTCCACGTGATCATTCTTCCCAGGCTGGCCCTTGTCAGTGGATTGAAGTGGGTGGATGAAGTCATAGCAAATGCTCCTTATGCCATTACAGAGAAATTCATGAACAGCCTCTTCAATGAGCATAAAATTGATTATATCATACATGGCGATGATCCTTGCTTGCTTCCTGATGGAACTGATGCCTATGCCTTGGCCAAGAAAGCTGGGCGTTATAAGCAGATCAAGCGAACAGAAGGTGTCTCCAGCACAGATATCGTAGGTACTATTACTTCTCTTGAACAATCTCTGCAGTTATTGGAAGAAAATTAAATATTGACTAGTTTGAAAAAGAAAAAAAAAATAATACAATCGTAACAATATGTTTGGGGCTATCTATGAATAAGCTCTATTTTAATTTGAGTTGAGGGCATCTCATCAGTTCAAGTGTTTGATATATATATTCCACTCCCCCCTTCGTATCATTATGATCATGTCAATTGTACCGGAGACTTGAACTCATTTCATCATCATTTACACCAACAAAGATAACTTTCTTGTTTTATTTTTGCTTCTAATTGCTGCTCTACTTATTTGAATGTAGAGAGAATACTTTCTTCTTTGAAGGATGCAAAAGCTTGTGAAAATCATGATAATACATCACCTTTGCCCGGTGATGATCATAAAGGAAGTCAATCCAACAGTTCCTGTATATCTCAATTTCTACCAACATCCCGGAGAATTGTACAATTTTCAAATGGCAAGGTATCACTTGTTTGTTTTTCTGAATTATATTGTCAAGGCAGTAAAGCATGAATTTGTGACCACAAACTGGAAATAATTATATATGGTGTATTTGATCTTCCTATCCAAATTTACTTATGGTATATGTTTCATACCTGCATTTCTTGTTTGGAACTAAAAGGGAAATTAAGGTGTTAATCAGATATGTTGTGCATGATTTAAGGGCATAAAATAAACTTTTTCTTGCTTTCATGAGTGTATGTGGATCTTATTTCCTTAAGTAACACTAATTGTTGTATGTAATATTAGGGACCTGGACCAAATGCTCGTGTTGTCTACATCGATGGAGCGTTTGATCTCTTCCATGCAGGACATGTAGAGGTATTACCAATTATCTGCAATTTACGGTCAACCTTTTTTGCAATGATTCTTACAGTTTCAAATTCACAAGGAAAATGTTGTGATTGTATCTCCTTGTTGCCATGCCAAAACTCCAATATACTTAATAATTTTCTAGACTGGTTCTATTGTGCATTGGCTTAATGCATTTTAACATGGCACTATAGGTATACATGGCTCATTGCCACTAACCCAAATACCTGCCTTTGGCATGCACACACGGTGAAACTGGTTTGTAGCTCAAACTGACAATTCCAGCACTCAGGGCTGGGTTATGACAACTTCTGGTTTTTATGTCTAATAGCAAAATCAAACATGATTGGATCAGAGTTGATCCAATCAGGTCTGAATCCAGTAGAATGGTTTGTCAAAAGCTTTCAACAAATTTAATGTCACTGTCATGGCTGTTGGGTGATGAAGCTCCATCAGATTCATTTCTTTTTTTTGGCATGTGATTGGCTAGCTTGTATCTCTCAAGACTCTAAAGATTGATTCCCTTGGTGGTTATCCAAGTGGATGCGTGATGCACACATTAATAGTATATGTCATTTACAAAATGTGGCTGTTTCCTTTATTGCTAAAGGCCAACCATCTATGAAAATTTGTTGAGAAATTTTTTTCTCAGATTCTCAGGAGTGCTAGGCAGCTTGGAGATTTTCTGCTGGTTGGGATCCACACTGACCAGATTGTAAGGTATATTGATTTGTTGCTTGATTTTACTTGTATACACTGTTCTTACCGCACTTGATATTGGCAATGGTTTGCACTATGGATTTTTGATTGCACTGCATAAGACTATCTGCACTTCTGCTGTGTCAATATAGCAAAATACAATGAAACTTAATGCTGTTTTGTGCAGTGAACACAGAGGGAAAGGTCACCCAATTATGCATCTGCATGAACGTAGTCTTAGCGTTCTGGCTTGCAGCTATGTTGATGAAGTTATCATTGGTGCGCCTTGGGAAGTTACCAGAGACATGGTGTGTTAATTGTTTCTATTTACTTCCCTTAGAGTGTTCTAAGTATCAAATTAGCCAAGGGAAATGGCATGATTTCGATTGTGGATTTTGAACTCTACCCATAGGAAGTGCTCCTAAGGAATAGCATAAACCAAATTGCTGTATTCAGCCAAAATTTGCTCCTTCCTTCTCTAGAGTAGTTTCAATTCTTTGATCAAACAACTTCCACCTTAGGTTTCAAATCTCCTCCACCTTGCTGGATTTCTGTTAATAGCAGATGCATTTTTGGATCGTGTATCAAGATATGAAGCATGACTGGCTAACAGTACTTACTCTCTTGAGACATAGTCCATAATTTGGATGATCATTGTTGCTGTATGATATCTAGTTCCAAAAAAGATCCTAAGGTCTTTCTTTATTTGCTTGATCAGGTCACAACTTTTAACATCTCCTTGGTTGTGCATGGGACAGTCGCAGAGAGCAACTCCTTGTTGGCTGTAAGCTAAATTCTTTGATTTCTCAGACTGGCTCACTCATCTTTTCTCACTTTTCACGCAACTTACTATGCGCATTAAGGGACTGGGAAATTGAAGAAAATATTTTGCTTTATGCAGGGTGAACCTGATCCATATGCAGTTCCGAAGAGCATGGGAATTTTCTGGATGCTTGACAGCCCTAAAAATACAACGACCACTTCAGTGGCCCAAAGGATAGTTGCCAATCACGAGGCTTACGTGGTATTCCTTAGCTTCTTACCATTGCTATACTTGAATGAGTTCAACGTGATTCTGTTTTTCGTTCTGGATTCACTTACCATTAATGCATTTTTGGACTGTCACCAATCTTCGCACCACCACGCATTTTTTAGAAATGGTCAGAGAAAAATTAATTAAACGTCACTGGATCCTTGCGAAATTCACTCGGCGTAACTCACCAGTTTGACTCGTGATGTGAGCGATAGGATGGGCCAGACTAGTGGGACCCACCAATCCAATGGCTCACATCATTCAGTGAGTCAAACTGGTGAGTTACAATCAGTTATTCCAAGGGATTTTCAAGTTTCGTTCAACTGTGAATGAGTTATCATTCGATTTCTTTGTTCTTTCAATCTGCTATTCAAGTTTAAGATCCAATGTCCTTGATTGTTTTCCTCAAGCATTCTTCCTTTTAGGATGTTTTGTTTATAATTAACTGCTCCTCAATAAAGCTTTGGAAGAGTTATAACCTTTTCTTGTACCTCTGAAATAGTTCTTTTTTAACAATTTTAGGATAGTAGCATTGTAACCACAGCTCGCTGCATCATTCTGTGATGTTTTGCTTGCAATTAACGGTCATCTTGAATGCAGAAACGCAATGCCAAGAAGGCAGAAAGTGAGAAGAAGTACTACGCAGAGAAAGTACATGTATCAGGAGACTAAGCAGCGGGACAGTTTCACCGTAGCTGGTTTCGTACAGTTATTTATGCAGTTCACCTTAACCATCATAGAGACGTCCAATCGGCCAATATACACGACAGTCCCATAATTTTTATTGAAAGTTGGGAACGACAATTAGATCGATGTAGAAGACCCTCTGGAGAGGCCTTGGACGGGTCATTATATTTTATTCGTCACTTGTTGTAACTTACTTTCAGAATAGAACAGAACCTCAATAATGTCACCTTGTTTAAACAGTTAATCACGTTGGGCCTTCCCATCTTTCAAGTTTTAAGCAAATTCATTTTGAAGTTTGAGCTCTTCTGGTTCAGTCAACCACTCGCAGAATCAAAAGGGGGAGGAACTGCACCAAGACTTATAGCCCGGCGATTCTGGCTCCTTGCTTCTGCATCCTAGGTTCAAGTTTTAGTATGCATGTCTGTTACCCCTGTGATGTTTGCAGGATGTTGAGTGAATGTTGAGTGAAACTGGAGGAACTGTTTAAAGAAGCAATTGGATTTGCTTAAAGAGTCAATGCTTTGCTCTGGTTTTAACTTGAAAACAAAACATGCAAAATGAACAAAACGTGATCAGCTACCATTGAAGAAACATTAACTGGAAGAAATCACGAATTTCCAAAGCATTCACCATTTTACTATTTCATCTAAACTTTCTTCTTACAATAAGCTTCTCATCTGGAACAAGAAACCCTTAAGAGTCTTCTCATACAAGGAACTCTTAGTCTCCAAGAACCAAAACAAAAGGGAGGGATCCCAAAAATAGCCAAGAAAACCTGAGTAACCCTTTCAAGTAGTCTCCCCACTCCATCATATATACATTCTATATTCCCCAATTTCTGACACCCAATTTCTGACCATACTTCCATTGCATTCCAGATGAAAAACACTTGCAAAAAATGGAGGCAAATGATAAAACAAGCGAGCCTTCTTTACTGGAACCAAGTAATAGGAGTTGGGTTGGCATTTTGAGCAATCTGTGGCATAATGCAATGTTGCTGGGACCACTGAGGGAAGCCATCACTCCCTGCTCTTATTCCACCAAATCCAAATGCCTGGTTCCCTTGTGCTTGCCCTAGCTCAACACTTTCACTATAATTGTTAGTATCATTGTCTTCTTCAATGTCCATTGTTGCCTCTCCCATTTCCTCAAAATCCATCAACTCGACAACACCCTCAGTTTGCGGAGCACTAGCATTATTATCCATCATTGCGAAAGCATGCTGAGCTTGAGAAGGAACCCAAGGCACCACAGCCATGCTATAATCCCTTCTTGCTCCTGCTTCTTCTTCTTCAGGTGGTTTTACTTGACCAGATTGGCTTGACCATAGAAATTGTTCTGCAAGCACACAAATTATCTAATTTTAGCGACAACCCATCAATTTTTAACCATCAAATTCCACTTACAGACAAAAGCCCATCAAAGAAATTAGCTGAATCACTTACTTTTGAAGCCCGAAATGATGTTGGAATCTAGAGAAACAGAGAAATCATTAGGAGAATGATGAAGCATGTGCAGGTTATTAACAGGCTTGAATAAAACAATAGCCCTCTCTTCATTATCAGAAATTGATGACGATGATGGCGGCAGGTTGATCAATTCCTCAATTTGCACTCCCTTGTTCTTTTTACTAATAAAACTACCGTTCCCTTCTTCTTCTTCTTCAACAAACCCAACTGGCACCGTTGATCCCTCTTCTTCCTCTATTATTGGCGGTAAATCAGCACCCTAACATAAAACAACACAAAACCCATGATTATTCTAGCAAAAAATCTCGAATTCGCAAAAAAAAAAAAGGAGAGAATAGTAAGTACCAGTACAAGACGGCGAATCTTACGAGCAGGAGCGGAGAGGGAAAAATCAGAGAAATCATCACTGACTTCATCTACTTCTTTTCTCTTCAACATCTTCATTGAACTGTCCAAACTGTTTGATGTTTTGTTCTGTTCCTTTGTATCTTCTAGATTTTATTTTACTTCGGGTGGTTATATGGAGGGAGGGAGGAGGAGGGTGAAGATGTTTCTATGGGTTTCTGGAGGGATCCAGAGAGAACAACTGATAATTGAGAAAGAAAGAAAGAGAGCACCGGTTTTTTGTTTTATTTACGGTTTTGCCACTGCTTCTTGTTCTTCTTCAATTGCTCTCCTCTTTTTGTTCTTTTTACCTCTCGAGGGAGAAATATGGTAGGGTATGCATAGGAGAGTATAATAGTATAGTTTACTTGATGCATATAAAACAACACAAGCTCTACTCGCTCAGAGGGGAAGACACGTTCGTCAGTGTGGAGTTGATAATAAATGACAGGGGAAAATTACATCAGTATCCTATAGTTTAGGATATTTTTCATTCACCCATTATAGTTCAAAAAATTACAATTTAGACATAAACTCTCATAGGAATCCCCCCATTGAAACTTTAAGAATGCCACAACCTAATCTTGAGCTCTACTACTTGTACCACGAGGTGTTGAGAATTTATTTTAATTAACATGACATGAATTATAATTTAATTTTAAATAATAATTAGTTTTTTTACTTAAAAAAAAATTCTTAGTTTTTTTAGATTTAATTTTTAATTTATATTTTCATCAAAAATATTTTTTCTACAAAAAAACCATTTAAATTGAGGCACCCCTAAATCTATCAAGAGTCTTGAAGCCCGTTGACCAGGGAGGATACATATACCCCATAAATTATCAGGGGAGCCCCTCGAATTATGTTCATGGTCAAATAAGAACAGCAGCAACCATCAGCAATTTTAGAAACAATAAATAAATTCAAGCGCTAAACAAACAACTTCAAGCATAAATGATTAAACACATACAGGTTGGTGGCAACCTCCAGAATGATTCTCGTCTACATGATCTGCTGTGAAGAAATCACATGCTTATTGCGATGAAAATCATACACAACTTTCATTCTCCCACTTCTAAACCATATCTATACATTATGCTTCCAGCTTCTAGGGGAAACATTTATTGCCCCAACTATATCTGAAATCCTTATAAACTTCTTTTCTTCAACTTTCAAGGGTTCTTTTCCCGCTTCCATACAATATGAATTATACACATTGCTGGTTCCAGGTTTAGACAGTTAAGCATTGTCGTTGGGAGAGAGTACGAGGATGATGGAAGTATAACCAAGCATAGGGTATAGATTGGCCTCAAGGAAGTGAGAATACTGTTTAACTGCGAGGTCTCTTTCTGGGATGTCACTAGAAAGGAAATCAAACGGTGCAGGCTTGCCAGAGTCTACCAGGGGCTCCCATCTGTATCCTGGCCGTTCTGGCAGTGTAATGGTAACTGCCAAATGGCTAGCATTGAAGGCGATGTAGATCTCGCCCTTCACCGAGTCAATCTGGCTCAAAGCATATCAAGAAGTGGTAAATCATATAAACCAAGGATGTCCTGAACTGACAATAAAATAAAAGAAAAGGGAAACATTAATGCATAAATTAGTTTGAGAAAGCAAAGTGGCAAGAGGGTCTATGCAGAAGATTGAGATCAACGGCAGAAACAGTAAAAAAAAAAATCCACTCATTCTGGGACAGAACCAGCTATAATTAATGTGGAAAACCTTGTGAGGCTTGGAATTATTTCAGCAAGTTTTCCCTTATTTCATCTTCCTCCTGTGTCCTCAGTACTGTTTGTTATGCATGAGTCCCATCTTTGGGCTCTAATAAGTTCAACTTAAAATCATGAAGCACGCGTTTGTTGGTTATGCCCGCACTCAAAATGGTCACAAGTTTTGAATGCATAGCCACTCCTAACATTTCCTTTTTCTTGCTTAATCACATGCCCAGAAAGTATAACAACAAGAAGTGACATGCTAGTTGCAGTGAGAAAGCATACCAGTGTAAAGGCCACAAAACGGCTTGTTTCTGACCAATCTGGTGTTCCAGGATCATGACCATGCCATTGCAGCCTCTCTGCTGTTGGGAAGTCATTCAAGCCAAGGGACTCGCATTCACTGCAAGTTGACTACTCATAAGATGAATCTGGGGAGAGAAACGAGTGAAAAGAAAGGAAAATGCATAAGTAGAGTTCACATCAAGGATATACTCACTGGCGGAACTTGGTCACGAGGCGGCAAAATCTAAAGAAGTCTGATGAGGATTCTTCCTTCTTATCCCAGCGGAAGTAGTTAATCTGCGTAGTAGTGGACAATTAGTGAACATAATCAACAGTAAGCTTTGATAGGGGATATGAGCATCTGAGCAGTGGTTGGGTGTAGAAAGTTACACAGTTATCATGGCAATACGTGTTGTTGTTTCCCCCTTTTGTGTGACCATATTCATCACCCATGTATATCATTGGAACACCCTGGTCAGATAGAGAAATGTCAATTGCTAAACCATCAGGCTAAAAGATATGCAAATGCAAGAACAAGAGTAGAATTTGAGCCTTACTTGTGAAACCATGAGACACAGGAAGAAATTTCTCATTTGTCGTTTTCGCAATTTCTTCACTGCAATGCTGGCAAATTCACCCTCCTGTGTAATCATTTTGATGAATCAAAATGAATCCACATAAACCATGCGCTTTAATAGTCTAATGCAAGTACTAGGAAAAACAACAATTGCCATCACAAAACCTGAGAACGGGAGTATGAGTAGCAGAAAGAGTTGTCTTGCAATATTTAACCATTTTGTCATGTTGCTCACTTACCACAGCAAGAAATGAATGCTTAATTCAATGCAAATGAACAAGTGTACAAGTTAGATAAATTATAGTGGTCTCTATGTGCCCTAAACCTCATATACTTGTGCATTCCAGATAAATTACATATGACATGGCCCAAACAAAACCCAAGTACAAGCATAGAGTACTTGGTTTTTTTATTTTTTATTTTTTCAAGATAAAAAGCATAGAGTTTTTTTGTTGGTGTTGATACCTGTCCACAATTCCAGCTATTGTTATGATTTTCTCCATCATTGTTGTCTTCGCCATTTGCCAAGTTATGCTTCCCGTTATATGTCACTAAATCAGCCAAAGTAAAACCATCATGTGCACATACAAAGTTGATGCTGTTCCATGGTTTCCTTCCTCCTTCCTGATCCATTGACTCATTTAGAAACCACAAATTAAAATGTTGCGGAATAGAATTTCAAAATAACATGCTCAAATGGATCATAGAACAGGGTATGCTCCAGGAGTTAGAATCGATCTTGTGCTACATCAAGTATCTATGTCAGGCTAGTCCATATTTAGTAGATTTCCCTATGGACAGTCCAGCAACTCTATCATTATATACCAGTCAAGTACGGAGAGTGCATTAAATGGTCTGGTAACTAAACCAAGACTATATGAGTGCAGCTACACATTACAAAATTGGTTACATGAAGAGGACACTTGAAATAAAAGGTCAAGAAGTAGTAGTTAATTACAGTTCAGTCATTCTCCTTTCATGTCATATAATAATATTCGCATACCCAATTTCATGATACTGCAAATTTTTCATTTAGAGAGTACAAAAGCAAAAAAGTAATTGCACAAATAAAAAAAAAGAAAAGGTTCATAACAGTAAACAAGATTAATGCTATCCAATAAAAGGTTAGCAGAGATGAGAACTGAACAAAGAGAGACTAAAGACACACCTGGTATAAATTCGGGCTCCCACAGAGGCATTCAGCAAAAGCCCCAGAAAAACCATCTGTTCCCTTAATGAACTGCCGCACAATGTCTCGATACTAGAAAAAGAAACAGTTTGTAAATCAAAACAAGCAAAAACTTGATAGAGATAGAAATGAAAATGCTAAAGTTAAAGTTGCTAAACTTTTTTCCTCTTAATAACAAGGTGAAAGAAATGGAAGGGGTATAATAGACAGCCTATGTACTTTGGTTATACATGCAGCATCGCATTGAGAACCTTGAGTCACCAATTGGAATGATAGAATTGACAATTTTAAATTCACACTTACCTTCCCATTCCATTCTGACCAAATACGCCAATGGGGAAACATCCCAACTTGATACAATCCTCCCGCATCCCATGCTTCAGCTATAAGCTATCCAAGACATTGTGAGAGAATTTAAATTGATGTTGCAAGCTTAACTGATCTTAGCACACTTCCTGGGGAGCATGGAGAAAGAAATAAAAAAACATGTACCTTAACATCACGGAGTATGGGATCATTACTCATCATGTCAATCAATGGAGGGCTGCTGAGAGGAGTGCCAGTTGTCAGCAAGTCACCTTCTATGGGACTCCCGAATACATTAACTGCATCCCAGAGACTGGTTAAGAGGAAAAGAAAAATACTCATCAACATAGAAATTGAAACGTCCAGTCTTCAACACAAGTGAACAAGAATAGGGTCTACAGTGAAAAAATAGGTACAACCTACTACTTCTAGTCATAATAGAAGCAAGGTCAAAGCGGAAGCCATCTACATGCATCTCTGTCACCCAATATCTGCAAGACAAAAATGAAAAAGTGAGACCTGCTCATACCACAGTATGAAGAAGAATTGCATTTAAAGAATAACAAACTTGAAAGAAAAACCAATAGTGTAAGCAAAGCAACAATAAAAGGCAACCAATCAAGAATGACAGAAGGAATAACAATAAAGCATACACATGTTTAACAACTGGCATACAGTCCTTTCACCCATAGAAACAGGATGAGGGACGAAACAAAAAGGCCCTCAAAATATGCCATTTCATGAAACATTGCCAGCATTTAAATGCATTTATAACATCCACAGCATTATCAACTGAAATAAGTAAAAAAATATAACTTTGGATTTTAGGAAATTCCTTTAATCGATGATCCGAGGCTATTTTAATGGCCTCATAGACCATCAGCCAGCCGAATTTATTCAACAGCGGACCTCATTAAGAGAAAAAAAAAAAATCTTAAGAATGCCTCACCACAAAAACCTCATGTGAAATGAAAACCTTCCACTTACCTTTGTGATGGTATTTACAAAGCTGAAGGTGCACTTAAGCACAACATTTTCATGGAGCCTAGACACAAAGCGCAACAAACAAGTAACATGTGATTAAAGTAACTCACAGTTTTAAACCATGACCTTTTCTTATGTCGAAACTAAATTCGTAAGGTGCAATCAAGAAACATAACAAAGTCAATAAATATCTCCTTCTAGTTTGTCCATTTTGCTTTACAGATTAGCCAGATATTCAGAATAGAAAGCTCATGTGCTTCTACCTTAAGCACTCCAATATAAATTGACGCACGATAGGATGGTTGCAATTGAATGTGTTGCCACAACCTGAATAATTATAGAACTCTCCCTGAAATACCATAAAGTAAAACTTAGCTCATGATAAATCACAATAATAATGTGTTAAGATAAAAGATATCACAAATTCTATCTTTTGAAAAGCATCCAAATTCTTATATTCATTTTTCTCATTGGATTTCTTCAAACTATCGAGTTTTGCCATGTTGTGACAGAGACAACATAAAAACTCAAAAGTGGGACATGGAGACAGAACAGGTATCCATAAAGCCAATACAGTACAATAAATTCAAAAAACAAATATGGGCCACAAAGCAATGTTGTGACCATTTCAGCATATTTTCAATTTATTGTTAGATATTTTTTAAAAAAAAAGAATAAAAAGTAATGGCTTCTTATTTAAGTGATGAACTGAAGAAGTATTGATTGAACCATAAATCTTAACAAATATGAATACAGACAAACTTGGGATATTAGAAACATGTTTTTCTCCCACAAGAGGAAATTAACATATAGCAGCAACATGTTGGTATGTTTCGTAAAATATTTTGGACCAGAATTGAATTGCTACAATATCAAGAACTATACCTTAGGAGCAAGCATGTAATAGATACTGTTATCAACTCCTCTGAAAGACAGAATGGGACCTTTCTCATTTCCTTCCGCTGTGTGATTGAAAACAACGTCCATGAACACCTGCTCAAGTAAAATTAGAAACTACTATTTGATAAACTCACCAAAGACATGCTTTATCATATATCATAATGCAGCAAGTTGTCACCTCAATTCCTCGTTTATGTGCTTCTCTAACAAGAAGCTTGAATTCATTAATTGCATCTTGGCCACAGTTCCTTGTACCAGCAGATGAGTATCTTGTCATAGGCGAAAAGTAATTGACGGTAGAATATCCCCAAAAATTAACCCTGTAGAAGAAACTGTTGGTAAGCATCATATGAAATGTAACGCATCATTTTGCTGTTCCTCAAACATCGTCAATCATCAATACTGTCATTTTATTTTCCAATAGGTGAAAGAAAAGGAAAGAGAGAAAGATAGCAAAAAAATTACAAACAGGAGAATAAGGTGGACATCTCTAGGGTCGCAATAATTTATCATTTTTAAAAAACTAAAAAATCTTTGACAAGTAAGCATTCAGAGGCTACAGGCAGTCAAAGAAGCATATTGTCAAAGATCTTGATGAACTCCAAATATGAAATTTGCCATACAAGGACTCACTTACGAGCTGTTTAGTTATATAAAATGTAACATAGATCTTCTAGGAAACATTCATGAGCTAATAATCTTCAATAGTATCCCAAAGAAAGTCATTGACAAGAAGGAAATTATCATACTTGTAGTCACCTAAGACAGAATTGTAACTGTAGTACTCAAGCTCATTGAATTCATGGCATGGCATTAACTCTATGCAGTTGACACCAAGGTCCTGAAAAATCAGTAAATGGTTAATAAAAACATGCAGCTATAGACTACTCATAATTGCACAATCTCCAGTGGTGCAAGTAAAACAAACACAGCTTCAGCAAGACATTACACAGTTAAACATATCTGAAGGATCATACACAAGGTAAAATTCAAAATGCACTAAAAGAAGAATTTTGGGGTCCATTAATTCTAATCACAAAAACAACAAAAATGAGGATTTTGTGCAATTATGAACAACGTTTTTTCTTAAAACAGATGCAGAGAACTGCTCATGAGATAAAACATACGTGTTTGAAACATACCTTCAAATGATCAAGCTTCTCCACTACACCAAGGTATGTACCAGGGAATTCAGTCCTGCTTGATGCATGCTGTGTAAACCCTCGAACATGCATTTCATATATTATTAGATCTCTTTGTGGGTACTTTAATGGTGAATCTCCCTCCCAATCAAACTGAAATCAATGGCCAAATGCTTTAACTAAACTTAGGGAAATAGTGAAATAAACAAGTAAGGAACAGGTATCAAAATATAATTGAAAGCCATTTTCAAATTTAGCAGATTCCCTGCCTGCGAGTGTAAAATAATACAATTCCTTGCTAATTTCTTTGTAAACTGACTAGTTATTTAAGGGATACTGCTTGGGAGTCCCTTTTGAGTAAATAAGGCATCAAATTTACGCACACATTAAGAGAATTATGCCTCAAGTACCTTGTTTTCTGCAGTAGGTATCATGCAGGCCATTTGAGGCCATCGGTTATCATCATGCCCCAAAACACCAAACTCCCCTCTGCTAATAACTGACTAGACAGATGAATAGAATATCAGAGCTCACAGCATTTGCTTATACCTACACTAAAAGCAAAACTTTATGAACAACACCAGATGATGAAAAAGGTAACGGAAGAAACTAACTTTTGCATAAGGGTCCAATACGATCTTAGAAGGATCATAGTAAAGTCCTAATTCAGGAGAAAAGTTCCCATCAAACTTGTACCCATATAGCATATCTTTAAGATCTCCTTTCAATAGCACATGCCAAACATCTCCAGTCTTGTTGGTCAAAGGATCAAGAAAAATCTGCTCGGTCACTATATTCTGCATCAGCAAATGGCCATAAAAATAATCATTCGAGGTACCCTCAAATGAGAAGCTTATTAAGCATGAAACTACCAGACAAAACAACTAAAAGAAAAATGACAATCACAATCATTCTTCACCATTATAATATACACTATTTATTCACAGCAAAAACTCTTAAAAACGTTAACCTTAAACCAAGAAAGCAATCGAGGATCAAATGAGCGTTTCCTATTCCATAAAAATGTGAACTTCAAAGTAAACAATAAACCTATAATCAAGAATCGAAATGGGTCTTCAACTCCATCAAAAAGTATGAACTCAAACAAACAACAAAACTACTACTACAATCATTCTTCACCATTATAATATAGCCTCTACTATTCATTTACAGCAAAAACGCATTAAAAACGTGAACTTCAAACCAAGAAAGCAATCGAGGATCAAAAGGGCGTTTCCTATTCCATAAAAAAGTGAAATTCAAAGTAAACGATAAACCTATAATCAAGAATCGAAATGGGTTTCAACTCCAACAAAAAGTATGAACTTTAAACAAACAACAAACTCTACTCAATCATTATTCACTGTTATAAAATAGCCTCTACTATTCATTCACAGCAAAAACTAATTAAAAATCGTTTAACTTCAAAACAAAAAAGCAATCAAGGATCAAATGGGTGGTTTCCTACTCCATAAAAATGGGAACTATAAAGCATATAATAGAGCTACAATCAAGAATCAATTCAACTTCATAAAAACGTGAACTTTAAACCCAATGATAAAGCTACAATCAAAAACTAAAATGGGTCTTCAACTCTTCTAAAAATATGAACTTTAGACAAACAACATAGCTACTACCGAAAACCAAAAAAGGGTTTTGAATATCAATCAACCTCAGGCAAATCAGAGAGTGAAATCAAGCAAAGAGTAGCAGAAACTGCGTTGGCAGCAAATATAGCAAAATTGACACCACCATCACGAACTGTTGCACCAAATGGTGCAGGATGGCCTTCAAACACCTGAAATTTTTTCAATTTAGGCTCCTCCTCCTCCACCACTACTACAGCTGTATCCACTCCTTCACTTGCTGCTTTAATGGGAATCAATGCTGTTGAATTACTAAAAATGTTACTGCCAATTGTTTCTAAATTGGAAGTGGTAACTCTTTTTGGAGGATAGAATTTGGGGGCATTTTGGAAATGGGAAATGAATTTGGGGAGTTGTAGTGAGTGTGAAGGAGAGTGAACTAAGTTCATGTTTTGCAGTTTGAGGGGGGATAGAGAGCGGTTGCTGATAATTACTAGTACATGATCTTGAGTGCCAAGAAGTGGTACATTTTGGTGATGGTAAGCGGTGTGTGTTTGTTTGATGGGGACACAGAATGTCATATATATCTGATCTCAGACATGTGGAGTTCCTACTGTTTATGGCATTTTCAGTTACCTTCGGAAAACTGAATCACATGATTTGGGATGCTATATTTTGTGTCAGCGCTTCGCTGCGATGCTGGAATAATTTTTCGCGCAATAAATAATGTTCGTGTATCAAAAGCATGATTTGTTTTTTTTAAAAAAATCTGCATCTGGTGTTATAGATGATACGAATCAAATAAAGTAGTTTTAATTAGATTAAAAAAATAAAAAAAATAGTAAATAAATCATATTTATATAAGAAAAATGATTAGAAAAACTTTGAGAAAAATATTTTTTAAAAAGATTACAAACGAGATATCTTAATTCATAACTTTTTAAAAATGAAAGAATAAAATGTTGTAAAAAAAATAAAAAAATTAATTCTGGTCGACCTGAGTTAACATGATAAATATATAACCTTGATAATTAAAGTTGAGTCAACTCGTAATATCCTATCAAACTCGCAGCTCAAATCATAAAATTAAAAAAACTAGGTTAAAAAATAAAGTCTTTTAAAAAAAATCTCATTCCTTCATTTTTTTTTTCCAGCCCTTATAGTAGTGGTTAAGTTCTAGAGTGTGAGGTAGGCAATAGGTTGCCTACTGCTACAACATGTTTTATATATTTTTTAAAAAAAATCTTGAAACAGACAATGCAAAAATAAAACCTATAAGTGGAAGATGTGTTGTCTGCTCTCAAAAAAAAAAAAAAAAAACCAAGCATAATTCTAGGCATCCAAACCCAAAGACACATTGGCTTGTTGGTTAAGGCTAACCACATGGCTTGACCCCTCAACGCCTAGCTTTTTTCATTGATTTTATTTTAATTTTATTATTTAATATTGAGCTTTTATTGACTCCTCTTTTATTTCATTCTTCAACATTGATTTAATTCATCATTTTGCTCCTGATGCAAAAATAAAAAAAACAAGCATGAGCTTGGGCTTTTTTTTGTTAAGGTTAGGCATGTTGGTTTGGCTCATCACCACCTGACTTGTTTTTTTTATTTGTTTTTTTATATAAATTTTTACTTCAATTTTATCCTTCAACATTAATTTTTTATCTATCTTCTTACATATTTTTTTCAATTTCATCGATCTAGGCTTAATAATTTGTTTTGATTTGCTTTTTGTGGTTTGCAACAATCTCAAATAAACATCTTGGAATTTGGTGGGTGCTTAATTTTACAAGCTTATAATTTATTATTACATGATTAAGTAAAAAATAGTTAATAATTTTTTTTTATTAAACCTAGTAGAGTTCACGACCCAAATAACAGATTTGGTTGGTTCAGCTATGAAACTTGGATTGATTTAAATGTTATTGTCTTGATATTTTTTTTTAAGAAAAACTTGTTATCTTAGACTTTTTTGTGAAGTCAAACCATGTTTTTATTATCATCCAAGTTGTTGTTGAACCCGTCACATCAACTAAGTCACATAGGGTAATTACTAATTACCAGATACATTGATTATGTTCATGCATTTCAAAGACCGACATTTTTATTTCTTTTTGTTGTTAAGCATAGATATAAAACTTGGTTTGACTTAATAAATCAATTTGGTAATTCATCAATCCAAGACTTGATTAGGTTGAGTTTTTTTTAAAATCTTCCATGAAGTTTTCCAATTTGACTTGATAGATCAACATGGTAATCTGTCAACTTAAAACTTGAATAAGTCAAATTTTATTTTAAATCATCTATAAAACTTACTTAATCAAATTCAAGTGATTCAATGAGTAAATCGAATATCCAAGTGACCGAGCTAAACTAGGGTGAGATACAATCATGGTATTAAGTATAAAGTTAAAAACATGTAGGGTTTTTATTGTAGTTATTTTCATTGTACATTCTTTTACAAATCATTGTGGATTGAAATAATCAATTTTAACAAAAAATCAATTTGATACTCAAAATTGTTTTTTACACAATTGAGACCATTTAAGCTAAAATTTGCACTCATTTGCATTTTTTTTAGGAAGGTTGGATTGAAAGTGAGAAGACCAAAATGAATATATTGAATAATATAGATGGTGGTTTTGAATTTCATACAATAGTTTACTTTAGCCCCCCATCTCTTTTTGTTTATTAGTGGTCGATCCCTTTAGTTTTTATAAATTCAATTTTGGTATCAAAATTCATTTCCTTTATTTTCAATCATTTTTTGTCAAAAGAGAGAGAAGCTTGTCGGATTCCGGCTTAAAGAGAGAAATTAGTTGTTTATAACTATTTCAACCACCAAAATTATTGAAATTGGTGTCAATAAGTTATATTTGATGAGGAGAGTTTTAAAGTGGTTTGTTTTAAGCCTTGATTTTACCTTAAAAACTTATCTAAGTCGAGGAAGAGAAAAATCATTTGATTTGATTTTGTTATTTGAGTTGTTTATTGGGGTTATTGGGTTGCTAAATTGATTTCTACATGTTTCGAGACTGGTTTTTGGCTTAAAATGGGTTGAAAATGAGTTTGGTGAGTTAAAAACTCATAGCCCTAATTTTTCAACCACCACTGTAGTGGTTGAAATTTGGGCTGGGAGATGATGCGTCATCTTCAGTTTTTTAAAAAAGAAATAAAAGGGGTGAACGATCTTTAAATGAGAAAAAAAAAAACAAGCCAAATGCCTTATACATTTGGGCTATTCATTTTAGAGCCATAGTGCATTGGGCCATATAAAAGCATTGATGGGCTTTTTGTTTACCCTTTTTTTAAATATAGAAAAAAATATATTTTACCTGGTTAGTTTTATTACTTGGTTAACAAGTTTCACAAGTTAAGCTATGACATCTAATTTATTGTTTTTTTTTGTTCAATGCATTTTTAGTACTTCAATTTTTTTAAAAAATAAATGCAATTTCACCCTTTATTATTGATAATCTATTTTTTTAATTAACTTAAAATTAAAAAACTTAGTGTTTCACCCTTTGTTATCAACAATTTGCTTTTGCTATCTCAGTCTCATGTGCTTGTCATGTTTTTTTTTTTTGCTTTTTAGAAAATACTTTATTAAAAAATATTACATTCACTTTATTTTCATGTAAATTTATTAAATAAAAAATAATTTATGGAATAAAAAATTTATTGAATCTGAGGGCGTGCATGACTTGCATCGAGAGTTTGGTTGGTTGACTCAAGTTCACTTGTGCTTTTTTTTGTCAATTTTATCCTTTAACATTAAATTAATTTAAGATTTAAGTTCTTAGTTTATTTTTTTTAAGATTATACCCGCAACTTTCGCATGTTAACCTGTAATGACCTAAATTGATCCAATGTATTACATTCTCAATGCTAAATAAAAATATCATATAGTATGCAATTAATTTTGAATTTATAGATAAAATATTTTTATTTCTTTAAAAGACACGTTACCAATACCTTCTTTTTTTTGTTTGGTCATCTTTCTTGTGTAGTGCGGGCCAATGGGCCAACCTAGGTGTCATTTTGATGACAATGAGTTCTATTTCATACAAGTAGTTTGACCTAGATTTTTTTTCCCTTCTCCTTACTCGAGAAAATAGATCTAACCACATGAATTATTTTAGCTTTGGATTGATTTTGGTTTTTTTAGATTTTTTTGGGTTTTTGGTGGCTATGAATAAGTCTATCAGGGTGTTTATGGTGTTTTCTAGGTGTTTTGGGCTAAGACTGGGTTTTCAATTGAAAAAAATCAAACCCTTAATTTTCCAACAACAATAGAAAGCAAGTGACACCTTTTCTATTTTTTTATTTTTTAAAATTGTTCTCTCCTTTAAGAAATTAGAAAAAAAATGCTCAAATGTGTTGGTTGCGCTGAAAGGCCACACATATGAGTTTTTTTAAATGCTCAAGTTCATACAATTAATTTTTTTTTTTAATTATTTCATATCTAGTTTTAAAAAAAAATGATAAAACAAATCATTAAACCTAACCATTATTCGTGTAGTAGTTTGGCATATTGATTTGTGACATCTAATTTATTATTTGTTTTTCTTTTATTTTTATTTAATGCTTTTTTTTTCCCAAATATATTTTTTAAAAAATATAATTTGACCTTTAGTTATCATTGATCTATTTTTTTTAATCTAACTTGAACTTAAAAAGAATACAATCTCATATGTTGTTTTCAATGACCTTTGTTATCTTGGTTCTATGTGTTTTTAATGATTTTTTTATTAAAAATATCATATTTTATATTATCGTGTAATTAAACAAAAAATAATCTATGAAATAAAAAAATTATTGAATCCAGTAATATACATAACTTTAATTACATGTTTGTATGGTTGATTTAACTTCACTATGTTTTTTTAATTAAATGTTATTTTTCATCAATTTTATCTAATAACATTGAATTAATTTAAGATTGAGTTTTTTAAAAACTATTTCAAGATTATCTCACAAGCTTTCAAGTCAACCTAAATTAACTAAAATGAACTAAATATTTATACATTTGATCAAAATATTATCCATATTTAAATGTTTTTTTAGAAGACACTTCAAACATTTTTTTTGCTCAATATTTTTATATTATTAAAACCGGCGTCGTATCGCATTACAATGGGCTATATCTTTTCAAATGTTGTTAAACTCGTTTCATGTTTAAATTAAAACTTCAAACTTTTAAAACGACGCCCTTTTAAATGAAAAATATGAATCCCTAGCTTCCCCTCACTGGCAGCCACCACGCACAATGAGATGAATCCCTAGTTCCCTTCAGTTCTTCACTAGCCTAAAACACTTTGCCAATCTGCTTCCAGCTGCTACTATCGAGTACTGACCTTCTATCTTCGACATTTTAACCACGGCCACAACTGAAGGCAACAACTGATCTAGCCACCATTGCTGACTGGAACGCACTCTCTTTCCAGGTAATTCATCATCTTCTTCTTCTTCTCTTTTTATATAATAGTTATATAATCATACTAAGATCTGGTTAGGGGGTTGAATGTTATTCGGCTTTGTTTAATTTAAACCCCCCTATATATAAATAAATAACTAAATAAGATGGAAAAACAAGTAATTGAAAAGCTAGGAGAGAAAACTAGTAAGACTGTGCGGTGGCCTTGTGTCCCTCTCTGTTCAATGTGCTTAATGCTGGTGTTGAAAGGAAAACTAGTTTGAGTATAGCACTACTCTTAACTTAGTGAGCAGTATAGATTTTCTGATGATAAATTATCAGGAGAGATTCCTAAGGAAATAAAAAGCCTTGGAGGATTGCAATTTCTAAATCTGTCAAAAAATCTTTTGATTGGAAGAGTTCCTCAACATGTAGGTGCTATGCAGTCATTGCAATCTCCACAGTATGTACAAAATAACAACTGGAACCTAAAAATAAACTAATGATTGAAATTTGACTGTCATAGAAAGATTTTACTACATTGATAGATTAGCACATAAATGACTTATAATTCACTGGAAAAGAAAAATTCCATGACACACACACACACACACACACACACACACACCTGGTATGCAATTTTATATCACCAATTCCAAAGATACATTTGTATTTTGAAACATATGATATACCTTTTTAGTTTTTGCAATGACATAATAGGAGTAATAAAAATATAATAAAACTTTTAGCGGTATAGTCCACATAAGTTACGAAATTAAGTATTGTTTCCTTTCTGTCTGTTAATCTTTCTGACGAAATGTGCTGCATTGCATATAACAAGGAAAAAGTGGGAGGGGGCCTTTTTTTATTCAATCGGTCGTAGCTTAGTTAATGGTTCTTACTATGTTTCAGACAATTAGTTGCAGCCAATCAATTACCCTATAGCTATGTTTATTAATCAGATCTTAATTTTTGAGTTTTTTTTTCTTTCAAATAAGCATAGTCAACAAACTTATTTGGGTAAATAGCACAAAAGGAGACAAAATTGGGCAATAGGACATCTCTTTTGTTGCCCTGGTCTCACTGGTGCAACAAAAAATAAAAATTTCCCTAATTGTGCCAGTACAACTGCCGCAATAAATATTGTGTTGCGGTAGTCGTACTAGCGCAACAAATATTTTTTATTTGGTGTGTTAGTGGAACTCTCGCAACAAAATATTTTTATTAGCTGCGGTGGTAGGACTGGCGCAACCTTCGAAACAGATTTATTTTTGACAGATTGGTCTATTCCCCTCATTTCTCTCCTCTGCCTCCTTCCTCACCTAAACAACCCCTTCCCCCCTCTCTCCACCTTGAGCTTCCTTCACCCCGTTGCCTCCTTCCACCAAAAAATGTGCCCTTGTATCATAAGTGGGGAAAACAAAATGGTTAAAACAAGAATTTGTGTATTGAGCAGATGCTATAGATCAAAGATTGACATGAGGTTGAAGATGCAACTGTCATGCAAGGCTGGACTAAAGTCTATCTCTAACAATTAAGGCACAATTTTCCAGCATAAATAGTTTTCATTCAAAAAATACAATTACATTACTGTTTTTGTTTGTCCCCACTACGAATCACTAATCATTAAAAATGTTAAAAGGACATTGTATTTTATCCTCTCTTTTTTTTTGTACTTGTTCTTTGGGGCATAGAATTCATAGAGGGATAATATTCCTGTCAACATCGTTGCTCTGATATGGAAATGCTGAAAGAAGGAAAGGTGACACTTTGTGCGATGGTTGACGCTGACCCCAGAGGTGTTGACATTTAGCTTACTTCTTTATCTAAGGCGTTGTTCGGGTGTGGCATTTTCTAATCACAATTTCATGAATACATCTCTACTCACAATTTTGTGAACATGCTATCATGCCTAAGCCCTAAGGTGAGAAATCTACCATTATGCTAATGAGTCATGATACGGTTGATTAAGTACTTGTAGACCAAGTTTATCTTTATAATTTTTCAATGCAAAAGCTTGTTGTTGTGAATCATCATCAATTAATTTAGCTACTTGGTCCTATGAGGTTCATTTGTGTTGTTTTTGCTCTCTAATTGGTGTCCTTTAACAATTATTTGGGTAACTCCATTCTAACTAAGGTTTACAATGAAGATTTCAAGAGACAACTTCTGTATGGAAAATTTTGCATTTTTAAGTTTTTTAAGCACAAATCAAACAAAAACCTTAGATGTGTTTTTCACTATCTATGTATTTATTTATTTTGATGGGATCCACTATTGATATATAAAATGACAGTACTATCTGTTTGTAAGCTCTATAGTGCATTTCAATTTATTTGATTAGTTTGATCCTTTTAAAAGTAATGGATAATTGCCAAATTATAGCAAATGCATGTCCCATCTATCAATTAGGATTTGTAAATGTAATGAAATATCAAAGAAGGAACAAGTTCCCAATTAAATTATAAAATACTTTATAAATTATGTCTTTAATTTTGTTGTGATAAGAGGACACTTCAGCAATTAAAATTTGAGGGTTTACTTATAAGTTCTTGTTCAAATTCTAAAGAAGCTAAAGAAGGGTTGTTCCAAATTTTCAATCCAGACCAGACCATGTGGATGCCTTGACTTTAGCAAGGGAAACTCAAAGACAAAAATCTCACAGCCCGTTTCTGATAGTCATAGCTCATTAGCCCATTCTGCTTGCTTGGGTGGAAGTCCAGTCCCTCTCAAGCATTTTGTAACAAGAAGCTGCAAAGAAAGGAACCCCTAAACTAAACCCTCTGGGAATTGATTTCACTTATCTACCAGAACTATACCTCTCTACAACCCAATAAGCCACCCACTCTCTTTATAATTCGATCGCAGCTTTTCATTTTCTTTGAAATTTATTTGTTTTGTGCTCTTTCTGTGCTTGATTGACAGTTTGTTTGTTGGAAAAAATGCCGTTGGGATTGATAACCGGGATAGGGAGGGCAATGAGGAGGAAGCGAACGTCATCGTTGGACATTCTCTCGTCAAAACGTGCTCCCCGGACTTACTACAAGGGAAAGAATTGCAAGCCCACTGGTTTTCACACTCGTAAAGGTCCTATTTCACTTTGTACTTTTATATAATTATGAGTTTTTAGTGAACTCACCAAGTATTTGATAAAATGCTTCTTTCTCTATTTGGAAACTATAATCCCAATTCTGTAGTGTTTATTTTATTTTATTATTATTATGCTGAATCATAGGCTTTAAGTGGTAATGTGTGAGTTAAAATGCTCCAACCTTGCTGCTCGCATCTCAACTTTGTTTTGTATAAGGAATTGTATATCATTCAGATTGTTATTTCTGTTCTTTGAGTTATTGATCAAATGATGCTTAACACATTCAAAATGGTTAAATGAGAATATTAGATATGTATACTTAGCTATATGATTTGACTGTTTTATTTGAACTGCCTTGATTTTTTAAAATGTTGTCGATGTATGAATTATGAATCTATGATTTATCGTTTCCTAAAATAACTTGTTGCAGGTGGGTATGTTGTTGTACCGGAGAAACTGCCCAACTATGTAGTCCCTGATTTGACTGACTTCAAGGTAATCTTATTTCACATTGTCATTTGTCTGAAGCTGCATTTTTTTTTTTGGGATGATGCACTTGCATCAAGTATCAAAATAGCATTGCTAATAAAGTGGCAATATCTTTTGTTCTGAGAGTATGTTACTCTCTTTAAATTTCTCAGGTCATAATTTGGTTAGGATGTAAGTTTTGCAAATACTTGCATGGAAGTATAAGATGGTAATCCTTTACTACCATATGAAGTTAAAACTGTAGGTTCCCTACCAATCCCTTATGTTTGTTGGAATAGTCGTTGTCATGTCAATTCTTATTGTTGGTTTCAATATGAAATGTCTTGTTTTTCCATGATATCTTAGTAGGTATTGGTGTGCTTTTGAATTCTCTAGGATGTATTCTTGTGACCATGGTTCTCGATTGGGGAAGTTGTTTCATAACAATGAAAAAATGGAAAGTGGAAACTTTGATGATCAACTTTGTAGTTGACAGTCAAATTACAATTCCATCATTTGTATGATATCTTGGTAGTTTCAAGGTTCTGCTCTCCATAGGAAACGAAAGATGAGAGATGGAGCATTGTATGATACGTTGCCTTTGTAAGGAGAAGGGTCTGTATTCATTCTGCTAGTTCTGTGGTCAGCATTTATACTAGGAAAAATAGGGCCATATTTCACATATAATGCATAACATCCACACCTAAAAAATGCATATATTCCCCTTGATAAGATTTATTTTTTTTGAGATAAGTTCTGCATATATCACTGACTGGGATTTGTCTTTTTTATTTCAGCTCAAACCATACGTGTCTCAATGTCCAACGGAGGTTAAGACAACTGAAGCATCTGAACTTGCCAAGTAGAGCTAGAGTGAATATTTGATCTTTGACAATGTTGTCTAGCTGCCCATTCGCTGTTCTCAACTCAAACTGGAAGTAATGTTGTGGTGGCATTGTGAAGAGTACTTGAAAAAGGTTTTTTTCTCATTCCTGTTGAACTAATGAGAGTTCTTAGTTGCTTATTCAAGTCTATTGCTGGAAAATCTTTGATGGTACAAGTAATGTCCATTGTCTGAACCTGTAAAGATCCAGTGTCGTGATTTTGATATTATAATGAGCAGGCAACTATGAAACGTCTAGCCCTTCAGCAAGACACAAACAGTATTCAAAAGTTTGGAAAGTAATTTTTTTCCCTGCCGACCCTTTTGGACATTCTTTACTTCATCAACAATCTGTCATGTAATAACCACACAATATAAAAGTTTGGTCCTTTATAGCTAGGAGACATAATTGTTATAGCATCTATGACATGTTAATAATAAACAGATTTAACAATATTAAATGGCATACATGCATCAAACATCTATTTCATTATAACAAGATCACATCGTTTAACTTTTACTTTGTTTTGCCAGCCACTTTTAAAAGACTTTTGAGCACTATAAGTTTTCTAGACAGGAAATATGCCACCACTGTTATGGTCTTGGAGTTGTTTCAAGGTGATTGATTATGCTTTTAGTTTTCTAAATAGATAGTCTTTTATATTTATTTTATTGCACATTGTTAGATTCAAATTTTAAAATATCTTCATAAATCAAACTAATTTAATATTAGATATATAGATTAGAATTTAAATCTGAAATTGAAAGTCTTTTTTTTCCCACCAAACCAATTATTTTAAAGGCTTGGCTATGCTGATTTCAATCCAGGCTTTGGGAGTAAATACTTCAATATTGGCTGCTGAATTGATGATCACAACGAATCTTATGAGCCATTTTGTTGGGCCGGTATTTGAATCTATTTTAGAACAAGAACTATATACTATTTTGTATTTTAATTTTTGAGCAACATCAGAATCTATTTTAAATTTTGTTTGTTTCTTAGGAAGCGTTTGGAAACGCGGTTGAAATTATGTTTCTATAAAATTTAATTTTTTTTGTTAAAATTTAAAATAATTTATATATTTTAGATTGTTTTGATGTGTTGATGTTAAAAATAATTTTTTTAAAAAAAAAAATTATTTACATGAAAAATTATTTGAAAAATAATCATTATCGTACTGAAAAATATACTCTTAGTATCCGTCCTCTCCACTGTATACTCGAAGCAAATTCTAATTCATTTGTGTCAAGTTTTGGCATAGATGAATCTGCAAGGGCTGCGAGCGTAACTCTTCCATTTTATTTTTTAATATTTTAAAAGGTTGTGTTATTTTTAGTAGTACAATTTAAGTATATTACTAGAAATAATGTAATTTGTTACATATTTATTAGTTGTGTTGTTTTTTATGGCACAACTGTTCAAAATGTGCTTCCTTTTGTTTTAATTAAACTAATTTTTAAACTTTTTTTTCAACCTGAGCTATATATATATAAAAAACTTTAATTTTATTATATCAATAAAGTAAACATTATATGTATGTTATTTTATGTTATTTTTTATTTTAAAATATATTAAAATAATATTTTTATTATTTTTTAATATATATATATACACACACGGACTAACTTGCATATATTTTAATTAATTTTATAAATTCTGAAGTTAAATAATTATATAAGTTTTTAATAATATTGAGATTTATGAGATTTAAATTGATAATTTTTAAAAAATAAATTTAAAATTTAATTAGTTAAGTTAGTATTTGTAATGTGGGAAGATGATAGCATTAAAAAAACAATAATTCAAAGCATGACAGAAGATTCTCCCGTGCCACAAATCCATTACAAATGACAACAGTGGGAATCTGATGACTCATGACCACCTTCACACATGTAGAGGGGACACTCCATGGTTCAATAACAGTACAGCATCATTATTTATTAAATTATATGAGATTAGATCTGTAATTTTATATTTTTTTACATTAAAATTATTAACTTAACTCTAAAATAAAATAATTTAATGTCTGCTACTATGGGATATTTTTTTCATTTTTATTTTTTTTAAATAATATAATTGTTTTAATGTTCTTAAAGACAAAATCAACAATATTATCATCCAATAATTTTTTTTTATCATTTAATATTGATTTTGTTATAAATTTCAAGGATACTTAAAAATATAGCTGTAAACTATATTTATTAAATACAATTTAAAAACACTTACACATGCGGCAACATGTGGGCAGTCCTCACATTATCCAGGTGGCGAGTGAGGAGTCATCCGACTATTAAACATTATTTTTTAAAATGATATTTGAAAGGTATTGACACCCTTAAAATAATGAAAATGCACGTGCCCCTAATGTACATTATGTTTGGCGCTCATGACTATTTCTCTCTCTCGACCCTTAAATTTCATGTTAGTCCGTTAAAAAAATCAGGCAAGCCTCTCAATTTATTTTCTCTTCACATTCAATCCATTTCCTTTTGATTATTTTTTTATATATATAACAATAAAGGGCTAGCTCTTTCACTACTCGTAAGAATTGTGAAGGGTTGGCTTGTACTATACTACGAGTCATGTAAAAAATATTTTAAATATAAAAAATATCTAAGCTGCAAGAAAATATTTGATATTATTGTTAAATCTAAATCAGTATGTTAACTTTAAAACCTTCTTATCTGATCCTTTGTCTAACTCGAGTTTAAAATTAACATGTTTTAGAGTCGTACTGAAATGACCTAATCAATTTTATAGATTAAAGACAACTCAAATAATTAGTAAAAAAAGTGGTTTTACTTAAAAAATTAAGATTTTTTTTTTAATATTGAAACAATGATATATTTTATTGATATGAGCTTCATAGCTTAATCTATTAAATCTGTGACTCGATTATGAAATCTATTGGGTTTAATAATTTTATATATTTTTAATTATTTTCTGCTTAATGATATGACAATAAAAATAAATACTTATAAAATTGAGTGTTAACAAAATGCCATGATAATTGTTTAAGATTGTGATAAACTCATAAAAAATGTAAATCAAAATAAATTATAAAGGTCAATTTAAAATATTAAATAATAAAATTTAAAAAAATACAAAAATAATTCAATAAAAAAAAGCTGAAATATGAAATTTAAAAGAAAAGGAAAAAGAAAAAAAGGTGAAGGGTTTGAATAATTGAAGAAATTTATGTAAACGATATCACTTAAAAAGAAACCCAATCAATAATAAATACACTTTTACATAACACAATGCTATTTTAATAACAAAGACAATTTAAATATGTTTATGCTTAATTAATATTATAAAATATTTGAAAAATAATTTTTATCCCATTCTGAAACACCCCCTCAAACCTGTAAAGGTTTTTCATTATTTTTAGTTTCGAAAGATTGTTGTTTTCTAATCAATTTAGTAGTAGTTTCGCAGATATGATTGGAGTCTCTTGAACGTATGCCACCATACTGTTTTCTTTATCAGCAATTTGGAGATTGAGCTTTATAGCCAGATTGTGCTTGGAATGGAATATCAAAGATTTCTTAAAATCTTTGCAAATTGGTTTATTCTCCCTATGAATCTCAATGAGATCAGTACCATTTCAGGTACAAAACCAACCTAACGAAGACAAAAGGAGTGCAAAAATCGCAACCAAATTGGTATAGAAATAATCATTCAATCAACAACTATCTACCCAAAAGAAAGCAAGAAACCTTTCAAAATTAATTGCATCACCTCTTATAGTAGAAACTAACCAGGTGGCTGGTGCTAGTATGTGGGCCTAACTTTTTTTATTATTATAAAAATAAATTAAAATAATGCAATTTTTTTTTAAAATTAACATCAAGTTATATAATATTAAAAAACTCAGTCAATTTAAATTATGATTAGAAAACAAAATATTACTATCAAATAAAAAATAATTTAATACAAAAAATAAATATTTTCCAATATTATTAGCACTATATTCATAAATTTTCAATGATCTTGGTACACTATTCATAATTAATTATTTTTTTTAAGAAGTAAGATAAATTTGATAACGGGCTAAATCTTAATTAATTTAATAATATAATAAAAATATGAGATAATAATAAAAAAAACTAAAAACAAGTTCGAATGATAAATTGAAATTGAAAAACAATATCAGCAACTGAAAATTAAGAAAAGAAGAAGAAGCAACAATCACAATTAATCACACGAAAATTTTATTAATATAAATCATCATCATCGTCATAAGCAAGGACATCACTCTTAACAAATCAATGCCCACAAAATCCTAAGAGATAAGCTCTGGCATCATCAAAACAAATAGAAGCCTACTAGCTAGAAAAACCCCAGACATTAGTGAGGAAGGAAAAAGCTTCAACAACATCTCATTGAAACCCATCAAACACTGTTTGAAAGATGGGCACAAGGATGGTCATAGCCCAAAAAACTCCATAATTCTGGAAAAAGAAAAATGAGATCCTAGTCTAAAAAAAAGGACCCTCACAATGTCATACCCTAGCTTTCTCTAACAATGGAGTAAAAACATTAGTTGTTTCCTTGCAAGAATCAAAACCCACTTCACAAGAAACAATCTTGAAATAATCCTCCAAACCAAACTTACCAAATCTAGCCTCGTCTTTATGTAACAACCTTAAAACCTCTTCAAAAAACTCAACCTCACAAAGCAACACAAGTCCTCCATTACATTTAAACCCAAACTCCTCTTCTGTTTTCTTTAACAAACCCACAAAAACAGGCATGTTTAGAAACCTTGTAGGTATCAAGAACCTCTTTTCTTGCATCCCAACATAAACTGCAAGATACCCAGCTGGTGGTGTTTTCTTGGTTAAAGCCCCTGATTTTTGATGGCTTCTTCTCAGGGTTCCAAGACTCCTTAGCTTCCAACGGTGAATGAATAACTTGAACCTGACAATCTGACTGATCTTGTTTACCTTCATTGTCGTTGGATTTGCCAATGAGGGAGAGGGTTGGTGTGATAGATAAAGAGAGAGTAGTTAGTGTTCGTAGTGGAAAAGGAGAGTGCCAGAGACGAGTGAAATGCTCATTGGTATAAATTTAACAGGACTTGGCTTTAATTTCTATGGCTGATTTGCCCTTCTTAATTTGTTTTTGCTTAATTTTCTTAAGATGTTTTGTAGGGCTTGATTAGTCAAATCCTCGAAAAGGGAGTTTGGTATTTCACTCTTTATTTATATATTATTTACTGGTATTTAGTGGAATATTTATTTTGTTTGGAAGCTGAGTTAATTTGATTTTAAATAAATTAATAAGGTAGATTTGGATTAATTCTGAAATTAAATCAGAAGCATGATTGTCAAAAAAAAGCACAAGGGTCACGAAAAGTCTCCATGGTGAGTGGAGCCGGCCCGAGGTCTGAAAGAAATAGGGTTAGAATCAATTGGAAAAGGAGATTTTGTACCATCTAAGAAATATTCATTTAGTCCCTGTATTCCTGAACTAATTAAGCTCATCCTTGTACTTGTATAGTCATCTAAAAAAGTATTGAAAATAAAAGTTGACGAAAGAAGCTTGTTCTTTATAATTTCACGTTAGATAGATGTCTAGTCACTTTTCCGCATTGCAAAGTTAGCAGAGATCATCTTGTTGCTCAAATGTACAAATTGGGAGATAAGGAAAAATCATGTTCAACTTTTCTAAGGCTTGAAGGGTGGATTCTCCTTGAAGTGATTTCATGTCAAGGGCAACGAACTCATGATGTCCTTGTTAGCTTTTATGCAAAGTAGAGAAAAAAGAGAGGGTAAAAGGTCAAATGTTGTTGGCTATCAATCTTGCAAAATGCGGTTGATACGATTAGTCATCTATTATTGATTACGTGCTTTGGTGTCAATGACACTTCAAATTGCTTCCACTTGATTACATCAAAGCTTAGCGATGCTTTAATTTTGGTTTGTCATATATAGTCACCTCTGCCACCAATTAAAGTTATTTTTCGTCCTTAAATTTCACTTTTCCTCAAAAAACGAAAGGTATTAAACCGTGTGGATGCAAGTCATTTCGTCCATACTTGTTCAGGCAATCTCTCTGTCGTATTTCGGCAACCCAAATAATAATAATAAAAAAAATTATCTCTGAGTAAGTAACCTTTGATTGGTAATTATCAATACCAGAAAAAACTCGAAAACAATGAGTGGGGTTTCTTGGCCTAGAGAAAATGAGGTAAAATTCTAGATTTTTTTGTTACAACGAGTGTTATTTCTTGATGGGGTTGCTTAAATTTGTCTGAAGTTTTTTTTTTTTAATATAATTTAGCTTGATCCAATCGGAACTTTTTATGGGATTTATTTTTATGTAATTGAAATCTTGATTTGAGACAATGGTTTTTATGGTGTGGCATTTTTTGACTGAAAGATGCTGGCTTTTCACTCATTCCAACTTTCATTTGTTTTTTGTTGTATTTTTTGATTTATTTGTATGTTTTTGTTTTGCAGCTAAACGAAATAAAGGAGATTGTTTCTGCAATGGCTGGAAGAGGTCCTGAAGAAGTGAGAGTTGTGGTCTCTCCTTATCGGATTTGTCCACTTGGTGCTCACATTGATCATCAGGTTCTGTTTAATATACTGTTCTTAATATTTTCACGGTGTTGCGATTGAAAATCAACATCAATAAGTTTTATCAATACCGGAAAAGATTGAAGTTTGTTTTGCAATTCAATGCTTGCAGGGTGGAACTGTTTCGGCTATGACAATAAACAAAGGAATACTTCTGGGGTTTATTCCTTCTGATGATACTGAGGTAAAATCTTCCGATGGCATTCTCAGTCTATTACTTTATGAACCAGTGAGGGTTGATTGGGGATCGAGTCGGGAAATTGTATCTCTCTATGGCATTTATTTTGGAATGCAGTAGATCATAACGACAGGATCTAGGATTAACATTTCCTTGATGATTTTGTAAATAGTATGGGGTGCAGAGTTCCAAAGATCACCTAGGCATTTGGCATTAAAGGTTTTAAATCCTTCAATAACATGATAGTTTTTCTTATCACAGGTCATAAGACCAAGATGCAAATGTGTTTCCAAATGGGCTTATGTTGTGGCTGAGAGTTCAAGCCACCAAGTGCTAGGGGGACTGATTAGAGCAGCAGGCCGTGGTTTTTTAACCGGTACCACTGTAGATTCTGTGCCTTGCTTGTAGGGTCTTGCAATATTTGAGTCTTCACATGCACAAATCTCAACTCAATAACTGTTGAGATCAGAGTAGAAAATTTTAGTTTTGTTCCCTCAGTTGCCAAAGAATATTGCTTTTGGCTATTGATGATGAGTAACCTAAGGGAAAATATGATGTCTACATAAGATCATGGTAATGGGGGAGCCTGTGACTTGAATTGTTGTTAAATGATTAGATTAAGGTGGGATGACACAGCATTTTGCTTTCTTAAGTTTGTTGTGATTGGATCTAGCTTATCAGATTGGGACAACATTATCAATTTCTCCATCTGAAAGCTTCTGAAGTGTTTTGATGCTTTGCCCATGAAATTCTCATCACATTCCTTTTCCTTAGCTGCTCTCAATGTCATTTTTCTCTTAATGTCCTTGCAACACTTGGTGTAGGTTATACTGCGTTCAGGACAGTTCAAAGGAGAAGTAAGGTTCAGGTGTGGTATTGTTCTTGTAATCACTTTTCATTTTCCGATGCATCTATAGCCCATTGCAGTAGCTAAAGCTTCTTAATTTACCTTTTAACATCAGATTTTTTCCATTCGCATGACACATGTCCTTGATTCAAACATATTTTGCCTATGAAAAGAGTTAATTCAACACTTCCAAGCTAGATGAGAGTAAAAAAGTTTGTACATGTTCAAGAATGAAATTGGTTTACAAATTTTCATTTGCTTCTCCACAACGTAAATTTCTGACAGATATATGGAAATATCTATGATGGTACTTCAATGTACTTGACATGCATGGTGTAATATAAGGGAGTGCTAGATAAACACATACAAGAGGAATCCATCTCCTTAAAGAGAAGAAAGTGCCTTTCCATCTATCATTCCCAAGGGGACCTGCTCCACCATCAGACCATCAAAAGCAACAGAATGTGTGTTTGTCATTAGTTTGCATCTTGTGATTCAGTGACAATATACATTTGACTTATTCTTTCACTCAATACTGCTAGTGTATGAACATCTTTTGTGAGTTTATAATGTTCTCCAGGGCTACCAGAGTAACATGGTGAAATCATCAAACTGCCTTTGCCATTCAAATTTAATTGAATGTAAAAAAATTTATTGTTAGAAATTGTAGTTTACGACTTTATTTGTGTGTGTTCATCCAAGTACTTGCAAAATTTTCAATCTCAGGGCTAGGTGGAGTTTTAATTGCATCTCATTGCATTTCTTAGTAGCCTTACACTGAATGATTTATATCTTGTATCATGCCTTGGGTTTACAGCGTTGATGAAGTTCAGCAACCCAGACCCATTAGGAAAAAAGGAGAGCCCCATGCAACTGATTCCCCAAAACTACAGGAAGCAGATAACTGGGGAAATTTTGCAAGAGGAGCTGTCTATGCACTACAGAGCAGGGGGATCTCTCTTACTCGGGTTTGAATATTTTGCTTTTGTACTTCATTAACTTCCATCAAATTCCGAATTAGGTTTCTAGGGTATTCACATTGTCCAAGCTAATCATTTTAGGTTGCTCATGTAGGCTCTGTTTTACATAGTTTAGCAGAGAATCATGACATTCAGGCTCTATCAATAGCCATCTTTTTCTCAAGAATATGGATAATCATCTCATAGATGGATTTATAATTTCATACGAGGATTTCTTTTTTGTGCCCCCCCCCCTCTATTATTATTATTATAAATGTTGCTGCTGCTGCTGCTTTTGTTCTTGTTGAAAAGAAGATTAAGGCAGTGCTTTCATTGTATTTGTTTTTTTTTTTTTTTTGCTTTCAACTTTTCTTTTCTTGAATGTAGTGGTAAATTTTAGAGGAGTTCTTTATTTGTTTGTTTGTTTTTTTTGGATTTGAAAATGACAGCTAATATTAAAATCTTAAAGAATGACCTTGAGCTATTGATTGCTGACTATCCTGTTTAACACCTCCACTCTCACCACCATTCTGTAAATTCTCTCACTCCTTCCAGATAAGCCCAGAATTCCTTAAAGAGCTTTCATGAAATGAAGACCTTTCCAGACCTCCTCAGTGAACCAACCATCCAGAAGAGGATAGGTAAACCAAGGATTGAAGGGGAAATGGCAGGAGGCATAATAAAAGAAAAAAGAAGGGATACGAAAATGGTTGAATAATATAAAGATCAGAAAATTCCTTTTGTGAGAAGCATACTAATTTTAGGGGAAAATCATTTTCTACTATTAAACATTAACAAATTGGAAGTTGCAGTGTTCTTTGAAGCTGTGCAAATTTGAAGTGTGATTTGGTCTGTGTGTACAGAGAGGAATTTTCTTTGACAACTTGTTTAAAATAATAGGGGGTCATTTATTGGCCTCATTGTGGTGTTCTCTTCCAGTAATTCTACAGGAGTTACAATTGCCAACATTCATCAGTATCAGCCAGCTCTTTTACTTTAATGCTTTTCTGGGGGCGTCTTATTCTTCATTTTGTAATTTATTTCCTTTTGTTCCCAATAAAATACTCTGAACAAAATACTTGTTTTATATAAACATTCTGACTTAGCCATTAGTACAGGCTAAAATGCATGGAGATGCGCCTTTTTTATCTGTTGTAAGATTTTATATATTTCATTAACACAAAATGACTTCTAAAATACCGCAGGGCATCACAGGATACATATGTGGTTCTGAAGGTCTTGACAGTTCAGGCCTCAGCTCTTCTGCCGCTGTAAGTGTGGTTTTAATTCTTTGCCTTTGATGCCAGCTGCTTCTATACCTCCCCCATGTTATCTTTTCTTCCTCTTCCTGCAATGTATTATCTCACACTAGCATATTGAGGTTTTATCTTCTTCTTCCCTATCCCTGTCAAGAACTTCCCAGTTTTTGCTCATGATATATCTGTATTGGTATATTTGACAGGCTGGAGTTGCATACCTGCTGGCTTTTGAAACTGCAAATAACTTGACCATGACTCCCACTGAAAATATTGAATATGATAGGTAGGTTTCTTTAAAAATAATATCTGCTTATTGATTTGTTGCATGCATGTCTTATTGCTGACTGGAGCATAGCCTTAATGAACTTTGAATTTGGTGAACCAATTGACATCTACCTTGACTTGACATCTCATTATAACTCGGCCAGCTAATCAAAGTAGAGAAAACTTTAGTTGCTTTTTAGTAGCCCTCTCCTTCAGTTTTGATTGGATTAGGCACTATGAGGTCCAAAATTTTGCACCCTCATCTTTATCCATATTTTTTTCCAAGATTCTCGTGGCTCCATTGTGTCTATCTTTCATTTGTCATAGTATCCTAGTATTTACATTATCATATCTGGGGGAAAAGGAGTGATGAATATAATTTAAGAAACTATTTCTATAACCAGAGAAATAGCATTGAGAAAAATAAACGACTGTCACTGTATATACCATGCAGCATCTTTTAAGAATTTTGGCTTGATAGTTGATGTTGCATTCTATGAAACAGCTCTAGACCAGGACCCTTTAACTACCTGAAAGAAGCATCTCTTCCATGGGCGTGTGCGGCCCTCTGCCTGCTATATCCTTGTGTATACCTCTTAAATGTTGGAATATTCCTATCCTTATTGATATGAATGAATGTTTGTCAAGTACTGATTGTTGCTTACTTCATACTAACTCGGCTGCTCTGATTTAGATGCAATAGATTCTTTGAGCTATCAAAGTACCTCAGTTCTTTCAAAGTCTTAGGTCTCTACAAATCTTACTATTCTGAACTTTCAGGTTGATTGAAAATGAATATTTGGGTCTGAAAAATGGCATATTGGATCAATCGGCAATATTGCTTTCAAGCCATGGTTTCCTTACACACATGAACTGCAAGGTAATGATTGGATCCATGTGCCTGTATTCTATATCTTTAAGCAACATGCCCTCTAAATTTTCAGATTGCAGAATGAAATTTTATTTCTGTGATTTTAACTACGTTTTCCCAGTTTATCTGATGGGCTTGTTGTAAGTTGAGCAGCATCATTTAATTTCATGGCTTCATACCACCTTCATAATAGCAAATGGTAGTTGTAAATTGAGCCAAGTCTTGTTTACCACAGCAAGTGCCTTGTGTAAATGATCATGTGGTGCATTTCTACCTAGTTAAAATGAATCCTAAAACAATTTATATAATAGATCTGAACTCAAATTCATCCTCCTTAAGGTTTCATCAATATGTCTTGCTATTTTAGTTTGGTGTTTTGAGAACCTCTACAGTCACTGAATCCCATATTATTTTCTACATTATAGAGATGGACATTTTTCTTGAATGATTATTTTGCCTCTGTTGCAACAATTATTCTTTGCAGGATTTTGTTTATGACTAACTAATGTCATTACTTAGTTTACCTGAATTTGCAAAAGCACATTGCTAGTTGCTTTCTTTGAAAAAAATGTCATTTTGCGCTCTTTCTTTATTTGATACCAACACAGTGTAGCATTTGTCTTGTTCAATTGATAGACTAAAGAACACAAGCTTGTTCCTTCACCGAAGCAAAGCGACTTCCATAAATCCTACAAAATATTATTGGCATTCTCAGGCTTGAGGAATGCCTTGACTAACAGCCCTGGATATAATCTTCGTGTGGTAGAGTGTCATGAGGCTGCTAGAATTCTTCTCAAGTATGATTCTTTTCGCTTCTGAGATTAAATGGCTCTTTTAATATTGTGTCTTCATTTTGTTCATGCGTAAGGTGATTGTATACCCTGTTTCAAACCTTCCAAGACCATGATGCTGGAGGACTAGTAATTCAGTACAAGGGAAAAAGAAGAAAATGAGTGATAGAGGACTAGTAAACACAATACATAGAAAATTTGTTTCAGGACAAACATACAAATTAAGTTATTTCTTTTGGGAATTTTAATATTTTACTCTGTATCCTATTTGTGATTTTTCCCCCCATTTTCCCCTTTAGTGGCTAAAGCAGCTCCGATCTGGGATTCAACATTGTTCCTTTTTTAGTTGCTAAATTAGTTTATTAATTAGTTTTACTGTATTATTTTATATTTATGAGTTGCGTTTGGTTCCTATGTAGGAGGACCATCTATGTATCAAGTCAATTTGTTGTTGAGGAACAAAAACTTGAAGTTTTTAGTTATTAGGAATTCTGCTATTTAGGAATTTTTAGTTTGATTTCCTAAAAGTAGTTTTGTTTAGGACTTGTTTTATTCATATTTTAGTAATTTCTTTTGCTATTCTGGTGCCTATATGAAAACACCTACCATATCTTTTGGGATGGTTCTTCAATTCAAGCAGTTATGACATGACTTTACCTGCAAATGAGATCTAGTAGGAATGCTTGTGTTTGACATGGACTTCTTGAAATCTAGTTGACATGGTATCTCCTAATTGAAAATTATTGTTATACAATTTCCTTTGTTCCTTTACTGCAAACACTTCTTGATTACCTTTACATTATCAAGAAAAATAACTTTTCTTTCTGTCTAACACATGTTCATGGATTAACTAGTCACTTTTCCCAAAGAGTTCAGTCTCTTGCTCACCAGTTTATGTTGAAATTCATAAAACACGACCTCCTAATTTCCTGTAAAGGTTTTTTTTTTTACCGTGTTAAATATGAATTTAACAATTGATATGAACATGCAATTCCTCTTCTTTCATGCTTATTGTTTTTGTGTTATTGTTATCTGATCAACAGAGCCTCTGGAAATGACAACCTGGAGCATCGTCTATGCAATGGCTAGCATCTTGACTCCCTCCTTTTTTTTTGTCTTTTTTTTTCCATTTTGAATTCGATTCTTCTTTATTTTCTTGCATTGTAACTTTGATTACCATCCTCTTTTTTCTAACAGTTGATCCAGAGGTATATGAGACTCACAAGGTAATTGAATTAGAGTTGACTGTTTTTGTGCATAAAATTTTTCCATTCATCAACTTGTCAAAGATAATGATTTTAAAGCATGTTTTATCACACAAGTGTTAGTGCAGTTGCTCCAATTCATCTGGTTCTATTTTTTTCCATGTTTTCTAGAATGTTGCATTTTGACTTCAAGCTGAATGCAGCCTGCCAATCATTTTACTTGATTGATTCATATTTGATACAGCTGAAATAAAATGACCTAGCAAAAGTGTGTAGGGGTATGATGAAAATGAATTTACTGTCACACATATACATTACAGATGAGCTTTGTTTGCTGCTGAAAGGAAAAGAACATTTAGGTTAAAATTGACCCTTTGCCATTTTATAGTTTAATTTTGAATAAAACATGTACAAATTTTGATAAGATGTGATAATTGAAATTCAGATTTCTGCCTCCTTTTTACATTATTTGTTTTTGTGATTCCTTCCAGTTATCAACATGTTTACATATTTCATCATAAATTTTTTAATGTGCATGTAGCCCCCCCCCCCCCCCCCCCCCCCCTTTTTGTCTTGATAATCAATGTATAGTAAGAGGCTAATACATTCTTACAAAAAGTAATCCAGTATTTAACAGTTTGTAGATAGATTTGTGTCTAATCTGTGTTTCTCTGTATCTGCAGGGCTTATTAGAACCCAATCTAGCGAAAAGGGCAGAACACTATTTCTCAGAGAATATGCGGGTTATGAAAGGTACTGCTCCATCGACTTGCTTTCATAAATTCATAGCAAGCATATTCCTTTTTTCATATTCACCTTTTAATTTTGTGCTAAATCATAGCTAGTTAACCTAATAAATATCTCAGGTCTTGAAGCTTGGGCTTCTGGCAACTTGGAAGAATTTGGAAAGCTCATCTCAGCCTCTGGTTTAAGTTCTATTCAGAACTATGAATGTGGTATGACCTGAAATAATTTTTGGGTTTTAGATGTCTTGTCTGCCAACCCCAAAGCCACCTTTTTTCTGAACAAAAAATGAAAAAAAAGAAGGAATTGTTTGGTAATAAGAATATTATCAAATTGAATCATTTATTTGTTTATTTATAATTATCCAAGTCATGCATTTAACTTTCTAGATGCATTGTTGAGAGCAGTTTGTCAGAACTGGCCTTTTAGGCTGGAATAACTTTTAAGCATTAACTCATATAGCAGAAAAAAATTTTCACACAGGTTTCTATCCTGAAGGGTTAGGATGGAATATGATACAGATGGAATGCCACAAAATCACTAGTGTTGGTTTTATTAAGAAAGGATTCCTTAACCTTTGAGGGTACCTTGACTCCTAAATTAGATTGCTCAAAGGAAATGAAAAGAATCTTAGTTAATGATCTGAAGTTTTAATAATTAAGCAGTAGAACATAGCAAATTGAATTCCACTCATTACAATTCATACTTTGTTTAGGTTGTCAGCCAATGAAACAACTGTATGAGATTCTTCTGAAGGCACCTGGTGTATATGGAACCCGTTTCAGTGGTGCTGGATTTAGAGGTTGTTGTCTTGCATTTGTAGATGCTAATCTAGCAGAAGAAGCTGTTACTTTTGTCACGGAAGAATATCGTAAAGCCCAACCTAAACATGCTACTCAAATCTTCACAGAGAAGGCTGCATTGATATGCGACGCAGGTGACTGTGCTCGTGTAATTTGACCCGAGTTAGTTTTTTGGCAATTTAATGCCATGCTTCCATTTCTTCATTGTTAGCAAGCAACTTTGTTTCATTTTTACAATTCGTTATTTGGATCCTTCTCCTTTAATGTACCAGGTTGCAGTTTTGCATGTTGATTGCAACAGATATTGTGAGTGTGTTCTGCCACCCAATATATAAGCATTTCATTTTTCTTTGTTGTTTTGGGTGAATACATAGACATTTGATTTAGTCCATAATGGTGGTCAGTGGGTTATTAGCTGAAGCCAGACATTATTGCAGAAAGCTTGGGATTTAAGAAATTAACTACTCTCATTATCTCAAAGAGAATCCTTATGGGCTTCCTTGACAAATAATAAACAAATAAAATGAACAGTTAGATAATACTAGTTAAGTGCCTTTTTGCTATGTCATGGGTCGGGATAACTTTTTTCTAAAATAATTTTCTTTTCCAGCTACATCAATATTTTTTAAAAAAGCAAGAAAAATCTAAGAGCCCCTGATCATTGAGTTCAATAAGCTTACTTAGCTTAGTAATATGATTAAAAAAAATATTAATAGTAAATAAAACAAACAATTTTTTTGACAATAATTACCTATAAAAAACAAAATGTTAATATTATGCTTGGGAGGAGAAGAAAAAAAAGTTTGTTGTAGATTCACTATTTTTTTATCGTGGATATCACCCCATCACTAGAAAAAGTTTATTGAGATGGTTTTAATATTATTGTAAAAGGTTGTATGACAATATTGAATAAATATTGAATGATAAAAGTGAAAAAACATAGCCTAAAAAAAAAAACAAGCAAAATTAGACAAATCACCTAAACATAGGGTAATTTCTCAAACTTGCAATCCATGAAATCTTAAACTTGAATTGAATTGAGAAACTCAATTTCTAACCATTTTAATGTTGAAGGATGAATAAAAAAAAATAATTTTAACAATTAGCCAAGAAAACTCAACAAACAACGACAAATAAAAAAAACCCGAGATAACTCAAGTCATTTTAAAAGTTAGTGAAAATTCTATAATTCTTTAACCTGACTTTGGGTAAGTCCTAGGTCACAAGTCAAGGGGATTGACCTGAACTAATCTAAGTTAACTAAATTTTGTTATTTTATAAAAAATAAAAATAACATCATTTTAAAAAATTAATTATTTTTTTGAGAGGTTCAAAAACCACCTACTTGAATTTTTGATTACCTCTCTAATTATCATGATTTAGACAAATGATATATTGACTATCCATTTAAAAAAATAAAAAAATAATAATTACATGCATGGATCTAGATCACGTGACCCAACCAGACCCAAAGCTAGGGCTATATTTGTAAAGGTATTTATATTTTTTCATACAATTTTAATTTGAATTCATTAAACTAAATGGCTAAAGATATATTTAAGATATATTTTCCTAGACACCCTTAAATTTTCACTTTTTTTTATAAGATTATGATATTTTTTTTATAATATCATCAAACACTTTTTTGAACAATATTTCATGATTTAAAAAAAACATTCTCCTTAGATTTTATTCATCTTTTGTGTGCATGTCAATGTTTATTATTGTACAATTAAATAAAAAACATACTCCAAAAAGTTTCACTTTCCAACACGTGAGGGCTCTTATATTTTTTAGGAACATATAATTACAATTTGATCTTTTTTTTTACTTACCTACAATATTTTAAAAAATTATAATTTACATCTTGAATTTTTATCATGCGTAACATATTACATCCTCTCTTTAGCGTGCAAGAAAAAAATCAATAAAAAGTATATAATTATTTATAATATTGTTATTATATTCTATTTAATAACTAAAGAGCTATTGCAATATTAACATTACAACTTTTTTTTTTTATATCGAAATTAATATTACAAATATTTTAAAAATTAGAAAAGAGTTAAAACTGTAGCAACAATATTTTATCGAACACCTTGTTTGCGATACAAAATCGACCCTTATTTCTTGAGACCCGTTTGATGCAAACTACACATGACACTTCAAGGTTTAAAAAACTGAAATGGACATTATTTGGTTTCTCTCTCAAGCCTTGGACTCAAGGATGAGTGAAGAAAGTACCTAACTTTTTTAAAAATTCGTTTGCAGTTAGAGAAGTCTTTCAGAGATGGTTTTTTTTTTTTTAAAAAAATAATTATGATTTGAATGGCGGTCTCTTTATTATATTATCAGAAATCTACTGTTTGTATTCTCTTACTTATTAATTCTATATTGTAAAATTAATCATTTAGGAGTGCATATGGAAATGTTAGGTTCTCAGCTGGCTACAGCTGCAAACAACAACTTGAACCTGACAAGTTGTGCAAAGATTCATGGTTTGGATTTGTCGGAAGGTGGAGTTAACATGTGAAAATTTATCCTCATTCTCTTTGGAAGGCTTAAGAAATTCAGCATCAATGGCTGTAAAGCATGGAAGCTATCCTACCTTTTTCAAAAATAACAAGTGGCAGAGCTCTTACAAATACGCCTTTTTAGGCAATTATCTTGTTTCCATGAGAGGACAATATTAAACAACGTTGGTTTTTGTAATTAACTTAGTAATGCACTCTATGCCCCTTTATTGTATAAATCATTAGTGAAGTCGTATGATTTTGTGTGGATTGCAATCCCGAATGGTAGATGGTCCCATATTTTATTAAGGTATTATTTAGGATTGGGGTATAATCATGATTTTTTATTTTTTTTAATTTTAAATTATTTTTTTTAATTTTTTAAAATTGTTTTAAAATGTTAATATAAAAATAAATTTTATTAATGTGTTTTTGGATTAGTGGACCGTGAAATCAAGGGTCATCGCCCATTTTCTTAGAAATAGGACTTAGGAGTCCGTTGGTGAAAAAACAGAACGGATTTTTTTTTATCATGAATTGTTGGAATGATGAACAATTAGTGGCAACTAGATAATTTTTCCGTGCCAGCACGACGGTTCGAAGATTTTTTAAGTGAAAAAAAGATAATATTATTAATGTTTTTTAGTAAATTTTTTAATAAAAATGCATTGAGAATTATGCATGCTAATGATTATTACAAAAAAATTTTAATACTAACTAAAAACTATATCATAAAGTTAAGAAATTTATGTATATTAAAGTATTTGATCTTGTGATATGGAGAACCTTATAATTATATGCTATAATTTTTTTTAGTATATGCTAATGATTTTTTTTAAAATTATTAGTAAATAAGATTTTTTTTTTCTGTCTATTTTCTATATGGTGTTTTTAACCATTCATTTTTAGGTTTTGTTTTCTAAAATTGATTTATGTATCAATTTTTTTTCTTGGTTGGTCTGTGTCCATAGTCATATTCTATATATGAAAAACTTTTTTAAAACATGTTGGCATAGATGCCCCTTTTTTTTTATTTAATTAAAAAAATGTTATGGCCATAGTGCGGGCCCACAAATTAATTATCTAATCTAAATTATGAATGTAGATTAGATGAGTATCCAATATATTTGTTTAAAATCATCCTTAATGTGGACTCTTACGCATATTTGATAATTTTACTTCATCCCTGCACTTCCTCAATTAATTTATACAAATAAATTTTAGAATATAACGTGAAAGAAACAATCAATAACACAATTTTTACCATTTTGGAGGAGAGTTAGTTCACAGGAGATGGACCCTACAACCAATCCACAATTTGTTCCAATTATAGACCATCTCACTTTGATCAGAAGTGTGGACACGAACGATACTCCAAAAGCGTATCACGAGCCATTACAAGACAAGCTGATCCTTTACTTTCTTCAGTTTCTCAATGTATTTTAATCTTATTTTTCTACGTTTCTTCCTTATTCTGCCCGTATATTATTCTCTGCCTTTTAAGCAAAACCAAACTTCATTTTTTTCAGTCCTAAAAACAATGGCTAAGGAGCACCAGTTCTGTTCATTGAAGTTAGCTCTTCTCGTTTCCTGTTCCCTGCTTGTCCTTCCCTTTTCATCCTTTTATGTCCAAGCACTCAACATTGGAGTTCAAGCAGCTGATTCTGCTATCTCCCTGGTTTGGTCGTTCGATCATCTCTCAAACTATTACATAAGGCTCACTGTAATAAATATTTGAAAATTTCTTTGTTTTCCTTAGGGCAAAGATTGTAGTAGGAAATGTGAGTCAGAGTTCTGCTCAGGTATGCAAATTCTTTTCTTTCCAAGAAGTTACTGGTTCCACCCAAAGGTGGAGTACTACTGTAAAACTGGACAGGCACAATCACTTCATAAGCATTTTAGAATTATCCAGATTTTTTTTTTGTGTTCGTGTTTAGTTATACATTTCATTGTGTTTTAACTAGAATATTGGTGATCAATATACACTTGAGTTGTATACTTTTTGTTCTATGGTCAAACTTTCGTTGATTTATGTGAATGGCAGTGCCTCCATTTTTGAGATATGGAAAGTATTGTGGGCTTCTATACAGTGGATGCCCAGGAGAGAAGCCTTGTGATGGCCTTGATGCTTGTTGCATGAAGCATGATGCCTGTATCCAATCAAAGAACAGTAAGTACTCTTCCATGATATCTGGTTTATCTAGCAGGAATATATATATATTTTGGTATACAGCAAAGTTTAGCTACAACTTTTTGGCTAGTATTTGTGATTTAGTAACTGGGATAACATGGTGATTGGTGTCGATGGAGGTATATAGAAAATAAGTTAAAACTGGAAGCCCGATTTTATAGATGGGAACACCATTAGAGCAGGGATATGGGGAAACTATGAATTTGGTTGCCTGTGTGTGTAACTGATAGGAGATTTGCTGTTTTGTGTTGCTTGTAACTGTAGAACTAATATTTTTTTGATTTTGTTTTTGCGTGTTGATGGTGCAATATTGCAGATAGCTATCTAAGTCAAGAGTGTAGCCAAAACTTCATCAGTTGTATGAGCAACTTCAAAACAGGTGCTCGGACGTTCAAGGGAAACAAATGCAGGGCTGATGAAGTTATTCATGTCATATCTGTAGTCATGGAAGCTGCTTTGCTTGCCGGAAGAGCACTTCATAAGCCATAAGACAGAACAATATTCCTGTTGTCTTTTCATTTCTATTTAAAAAAAAAAAAAACAGAATAAATTAATTTGGCTTTTCCTTTCCTTGCATACTGCTTGTAGCTGTGCATGCAAACTTAAAAGAGCCATTAGGCATGTTAATCACCCGTTTATTTCATGTCCCAATTGTCTGCTTTCTCAATTGACGTGTGCTGTCACGGGTGGCCATAACATCCAACTTTTTTTTTTTCCTCTTAATTATAAAAATTATTTGTCCATTACCTGCAGACAAAAATATAAATTAATTGAAAACTAATTCAAGCTGCAAAACTTATAAAATTCAGGCCCCTCTTTTCAAATTCACGAATCCAAAGTCGCTTGGAGTATTGTTTTTTATTTCGGAAAATGATTAAGTATTCTGTTCTTTTTCTAGAATTAGTTTATTTTTGGGTGCTTCATCTCCTTCAGAAAGGAAAGAAGAGGGAAATCTGAAATCAGTTTTAAAATACTTTTTTTATTATTACATAAAAGAGATTTAAATTCAAGACTTCTTAGAAGAAAGGGGGACATTAATGCTAGTTGAGTCCTTACAAAGTTATCCATGTATCAAATGAGTCCTTACCGAAATAAACTATCAGATGAGTCCTCCAAGTATTTATCACTCTCAAGTATACCCCTCAGTCCAGATTTGTTCATGCATCTCATCTGAAGTTTAGTTTTATATATGCAATAAAAACGATGCTATTTTAGTATATTTGAAGGTTTTTAGTATTGTTTGTTAACCATTTTGACGATTTTAAACAGAAGCGTATAATTGATAATATCTAAACTTTAGAGATCCAATTGAAGTTTTTTTTTTTTTTTTGTTCTTTCCAGAATTCAATTGAAGCTCACTATATAAGTTGAGGGACTAATTTCAGATCTTCCCAAACACTATTTGAGCGACTGCAAAACTGCACTCGTATAAAACCATTACTTTATTAGAAAAATAAATTGTAATTAATAAAACACGAAATGATGAAGATTCGACATTGATACAAGTTTTATAACTTTTAAGTATTTGCTTATTTGTAAAGCCTAACATCTGACAAGTAAATAAATAAATCTATATTAGTTAAGTAAGATGGTTATAAGAAAAAAAAATTAACATTCTGTTTTTTTTCATTCACACAAATAAATATACGTTCTATTAAAAATGAGAAATTTTCATTTTGGTTATTAAATTTCTCTCTCCTCAATTAAGTTCTTTTGTGGCTAAATTGATGGTGAATTGGCTCTAATTTATCCAACAAGTTTAGGATTGAAAGATAAAGGGTCAAGTTGAAAAGATGAGAAAAGTAGGTGGTAACTTCCAAGTTTGCATAAAAAGTTTACTTTCATCCTCATATTTACTAATTTCATTTTTGTGGTCTATTTGGTGTTTGAAATTTTAATTTTGATTCGAAACTTGATTCTTTTAATTTTTAATTTGAAAGATGAGAGAGAGATGCTAAATTTTAATGACAAAGAAAAAATTTCAATTGATATTCATTTAGGCCACAAAAAAGTTAATCTTGATTTCAATAGATTCCATTCAATAAGGGAAGTTTCACCTATGTGTTTTTTAGCCTTTTCATCGCTTGATGAAGTAGATCTGAGTTTAAGAAGTTTTATGGATTTAGTTTGATTTTGGGTTCTTAAACCAATTTTTAAATTATTTAATGTCATGAATGAGTTTATCAAGATCCATGAAATGTTTTATAAGTATTTTAAATTAAAAAAATGAGTTGAGAAATTAGATTTAGAGCATTAAATACTAATGCCATAGTTTCTTGCGAACAAAAGGTTGCTTTTTAAATAAAATGAAAGAGTTTATATTTTTTAAAAAATTATAAATAAATAATTTATTATTATTATTATGGTGGGATAAATTATTTTTATATAGCTTAAATTTGTTTTTTTTTTAAAAAAAACAAGCATAGTTTTTTTTTTTCTGGTTGGTTTCCTATAATATTATTTTGATCTCATTATCTATGTAGTGGTTTAGTCATTAATTAATCTAGGTTGACTTGTGTTTGTTTTTTTTCATTGTTTTTTTCCAAAAAATATATATTTTTTCAATTTTATACTTCGACAATGGTTTTGTTAAGGATTGCTTTTTCATTATTTATTTATTTATTTATTTTTTATAGAATAATCTAGTTCTCATGACTCAGGTTGTAGGATTGTTCTATTTATCTAGGTTTATATTAGTTGCTATTTATGATTTTTTTTTTAAATTATTATTTATTATTTTTTTCCTTTAATATTTGGTTGATAGTAGTTAAGCTTTTAAATTTATTTATTTGTATTTTATAAGATTATTATCATCTTAACTTGAATAGTGAAATTTATAACTTAACCAGAGCTAAACTAATTGGAGGCAATATATCACCTTCCCAGGATAGTATCCAACATTATTTTCTTGGCTGATAGGCCCTGATTCCAACAATGGATTTCAACGGAATAATGCAGGTCAGAGGTTTGGAAAGGAGCTCATATATCACCTTCCCAGGATAGTATCCAACATTATAACTTGATTCGTGAGTTTTGTAAGTTAACGAGAGAGAGAGAGAGAGAGAGAGAGTCTATTAATTCATCATTTCTACTTCATTATAGCTGGCAATCGGTCACATATAACACCAAATATGCTAACTAAGAGTAGCTAATAGTACCCTATGCTTAAGCCAACATGTGACAGTTCTCTTAACTTCATAAAAAGAACAACTTAGTAAACGGTGTGTTTTACATGAGTAAACAATGTGTTTTTGAGACAACCCTGCAATTCCTTCAACAGCCATAGAATCCAAATGTCTTGATTCCTTCTTCCCCTGTTACTCATCTCCTCTTTGCAAGACCTGTGACATAGAGTTTCAATTATGTTTTGACTCATTGTCTTATCAATCAGAAACTGTATAAATGCTTGTTAATGTTTAATAATAATTGTTTTAATTAATTATTTTTTTCTCTCTAATAATTGGTGGGGTGATTGTGTTAATAGTCCAGTATAGATCATCACAGAGGGTGGCATGATATTAGTTAGATTACTCCTTTTCTTTCTTTCTTTTTTAAATCTAGCCCTACAAAAGCAAAGAGCTCTTTGTAGATTATAGCTTAGGAAGTTTGAGGCCGTTTTGATTTCGGAATCCTTAGAGAGTCTTCTACAGACCAAGTAGCATGCCATCAATTTTGATTTGCATTTGGCAGGCAAGACACTGATTGTTGTTTTCTGAAATTTGAAGTAGCTATAATCTGCTTTTCTGTGCTCTTGTCTACTTCTATGTAATATTATGATGGTAGAATGCCTAATTGCTGCAGTTTTATAATTAATTCTTAAGCATACCAGTAAGTATTTCACTGTGATGCATTTAACCACCACTGCATGCCTGCTGCCATGCTTCTTGGAGATTAAATTATGGACTCTTCCCTTGGGATTGGGTTGCAGCATCTTGCCACTTGAAATCCCAGTTGCAGCAGCAACAGCAGACGGCGATATTAGCACTTTATCTTCGGTTTACTAGACGAATATATGTCTGGTACCTAGAAGAAATGCTATGGGATCTGTCAGGCACAGTTGCAGATAACATAAGATACGGACCACAATTGAAGGGGAAGAAGCTTACCGACGATGAGGCTTACAAGTTGCTCTCGCTTGCGGACCTTGATTCTTCCTTTTTACAAAAAGATTATGTAACAAATCTAATAATTCAGGTTTTATTGAATTAAAAGAAATTAACTACAAAGATGTAATTAAAACAATATATAAAAATTGTTTCTGAACATACTTGAGGTTGTCAAATCCTCCCATGACTTCGAAAATCCCAATAAGTTTTTCTATAATCTCAAAATTCTACTTGACTAGCACTTAAATAGAAAAGAAATTCAAACAAATTTAAATTTAAGAGATACTAATCTACTAACTTTGAATTTAAAGAGTTATCTGTCGGGCAAGCTCAAAAAGTTGCACTTGCTAGGACATAGCGAATGAACCAGAGGCAATGCCTATTGAAATGTACAGAAAATCTTGGCGATTTGAATGAGTTCCTCTGCATCGTGTTTTCATGCATCAAATCCTCTGTTATTCCATGTCTGCATTTAAGTGGCCAATAAATGCTGTTCTTCTGTGTTTTAAAAGGTTTTGCTGCTGGATGAGCCAACCAGTGCATTGGATCCACTATCAACACAAAACATAGAGGATGTTCTTCTGAAATTAAAGAAACAACAAGGGTTGACAGTTATTATGTATGGTCTCTCACAGCGTCAAACAAACTCAGAGGATTGCTGATGTGGTTTGCCTCCTGATGAATTATCTGAAGCCAAGCATTCCATGGCACAAAGGTTCCTTGAACTCAGTTCTTAAGACTTGTCTTTTGTTTTATGCTCTTTCCTGATGCTTTAATTCAGGCGATTTGCCTACAAATGATAACTAGCAATGCAAGTACCATCCCTTTTCCTTTAAATACTGATGATCATGTTGAAACTATCAAAACATGTTTCTTTTAATTGCTTTTTGATGGATAATATGTTACCAACTAGTGAATTTACTTGGGATAAAAGGTTGAACCGGATTTTCACCAGGATACAGTGCATAGGTAAGTAGCAGAAGTCTTAGGAATTCAGTTGACAACATACCACAAGGGCTTAAACCAAAGTTTTACGGTCTGGATTATCCAGATAGAGAAAGTTGAGGGGTCAGCATTCCGTTGACCGTAGTTTTCAAAATTTCCAAGGACAAAAGTTTCACTCACCAGGATCCAAGAGCTACGACTCTTCACAGATACCAGCAAGACACGCCAACCTCAAAATCACTAATAATTAATCTTACTGGAAATGTGCCTGCTCAACTGAGTTCAATCCCCAAGTTCTCCATTTTCCAAAAGTTAGCAACTTTCTTTTTACACCTGTCACCCCTGCAAGGTTTTAGGTTCAGAACTCAATCCCCAGTCTGATTCTGAATGGCAAGTGCTTTCTCATCATGGATGTGCAAAATATTCCTCTTCTTAGTTGAAGAAAATGTTGATCGTAGTACATATATAGATAGCCAAGGTCCAAGAATTTACCTATAAACTTAAGAGTATGTAACCAAAGAAGAAAACTTGAGAGGTTGTAAAATACTGTAATTTGTATAATTCTGGTGAACTGTATTCCTCTGAGCACAAATGTTACAGAAAGCATATACCCCATTTCCCTTTTCTCGATGAGCAAAAACTAAACTAAACACATGTACCCTACCCCTCAATTATTTCTGTATCCTTTTCTGCTGTGGTAATTAGAACTTGATTTAATGAAGTAAACGAAGCTGTAGTAGTAGTTGTAGAGTTGTTACACCAAAAGAAAGACCTCAAAGAAGAAGGCCCTTGGTTTTGCTTGCTGGTGGGTTTTGAAGTTGAAGTCAGCACCGCTGCTGCGGCCATTTGCTGTCGATTGGATTCAATAAACATATTCCACATCACTTCCACATCTTTATACCCACACATTTGTACATCATCTTGCAACTTCAACAAGCCACTAGCACTCCGACTAGTCGCACCACCCCTGCCACCTCCTGAACCTGCTTAATCATAAAACAATGACATCAACATCAACATCAACATCAACTCTCCTATTAGACTACAATCATGGGTTCAAGCAAGTCAAATTTCCATCTACAATGGACAAGACTCTGGTGCAGTAAAAGGAAATAAACCATGATAAGAAGCAAAAACAAACCAGCTTTATGAAACTTGACTCTTGAAGAGATAGCAAACCAAGCTTTCCTCATCTTATGCCACCAATTCATATTAGTCTCTTGTGCTATAACTCTCACTAACAGAGCTCCAAAAGCAGCAGGGGTTAAACAGCGTTCCACTCGTATAATACTCAATCCAGGAGGATCAGGAGGAGGAGGAGGAGGAGGTTAAAAGCACACGCGGCAAAAAGTGCACCGAAATCCATAACACGCTTCTTGATGACCGTGCCAGGCGTCTCATCCTCTATCACATTATATATATAGTCCATGAAGAGTCATGGAACATCTCCCTTTGCCTTGCCTTGTTAACTTCTAATTTTAACTCTCTTTTTTCCCTTTTGGCTGCTTCTCATTAAATGATGGCTAGAGTACTTTCTTTGGCAACGTTTGGCGCAAAAACTGTAAGAGCACACCATTGTAAATGCATATTGTTTTTGAAAAACGAACCAAAGAAAGAAAAATGGTTGCAACCTTTAGTCAACAACAACTTGGTCCCTAATACTTTAAACTTCTGATAAGTGGCTCTTATGTTCTATCTATTTCTTTGGAATGTCACTCCTTTTTCAGGGTTCCGTCTATCGGCGACGGCCAAGTTATGTTGTGATCGGTCATTTAAAGGAAAGGAGCCACTGTTTTATTGGTTTATGCACGAGGCTCTGCTAAATCTGTTAATGGATGGAAATTGAACCTTAATAGAGGGGTGCTAATTAATCGAGAGAAAAAAGAAGCACAGGGACTAAAATAGAAACAATTTAAAGGTGGGGACCAAATAGCCAAGAGAAAGAATCACAGGCTAACAAGTCTTACGTTGTCTAATAATAAATGAGCTGCCGTTACATTCATCCATCTACCCTTGAACAGGATTGTCAAACGAGACGGGGTTAGCTTGTAAGGATTATTTTGACTGCCTTTAATGAAAAGGGACTTCTCTATTCATGGAAACACAAGAAATTAAAATAAAGAAGCAATATTTTAATATATTAAAACATGTAGTTTACTTAGATTCGGCTCTCCTCGAGCTAATAATTAGGATGACACAGAACGATGATTTTTCATTCTCTTGGACAGTAGGAATTCCTTCTTCGTACGTAGCACACAGAAATCTTTCAAAAGCTATATATTAATTATGCGTGGATACTATTAATTATTTTTTAAAAAAAATTTAGTCAATTAAAATCTTTGATTCTATAATACAATAATTAGTCTACAAGAAGATTTATTTATTAAGTAAAGATTAATGATTGTGCTTATAGTTTTAAAATCCAGCTCAAGATCCGATCAATTCAAGGCTAGAACTAGATCAGATTAAAAAAAAAATAGGAAAAAAAATAAATCGATGTGACTTAACTAACCTGAAGGGTTGACCCAGCAAAACCTGATTACAACTTATTATTTTTTATTTTCTTTTTACTAAAAGAATATCATTTTAATCCGGATTTTAAATCGCGGTAGTCACCTAACTGATTTTAAAACATTGATTGTACTTAATTCAAAAGATTGCCATGTGTGGGGCAACGAGAATTTCTATAGGAAATCATTATTCGATAACACAATCCACCATCATGTTTGTAGAACCTAAACCATATATTGATTTTTTATATTAATGGTTTTACATTTCTTATAGGGAAAATAATCTTTATAATTCAAATTAACCAATGATTTGAACTTCACCAACGTAATAAATCATGTTAATATTCTCAAAACCCTAATTATGATTCAACGTACGAGGGATAAATTCAACTTGAAAGCCCTGTGATTTAAGACTTTATAGAACACAGTGTATGAAGGGCTCATATCAAGAGGAAATGTTATACAAACAAATTATAAATTTTTCAAAAATCTCGTATAAACCGATACCCATAGTTTAGAGATCGAAATGTTGTGCCAGAATAAATAATACAATAATATTGCTAATTAATGGTAATGATGCCCATTTAACAACAATATTAAGGAAATAATCATAGCAAATATTCATTGTTCAAAAGGAAAGAGAGAAAGAAAGAGGCTTCTATCCCTTCCCAATCACTCATCTGCAATTTTTACAATCTTCTTCCCAACATTATGACCGTGAAAGAGTCCGGTGAAAGCTGCAGGGATGGTCTCCAGACCAACAGATATGTCCTCTAACACCTTAATCTTCCCACTACGGATGTAATCAATTGTTGTCGTCATAAAATCTGAAAGAAGGTTCGAGTGATCAGTGGCTATGAATCCATGGATTTTAATCCTCTTGTAGATTATGTCTATCATACTCGGTGCTGCTCGTTTTCCACCATCTGTATACTCAGCAATTACCCCGCATGCTGCTACTCTACCCAGCTTGTTCATATTAGCAACTGCTGCTTCCAGCATTTCTGCCCCAACGTTGTCAAAATATATATCGATTCCGTCAGGGAAGTACCTGTGATGTGTGGGAATAAAAAGGCAATCACATGGGACAAAATTAAATCCTATTTTTTTATTATTATATAGCTTAACTTGAAAAGCTGATTTAAATTAAGCTCTGTAATAAAATGCTGATAACATAGCTAAGTAAAGGTCAAAATGCACTTTCAAAGGCTCATTTCTAGGGTTTTTTGCAGTCTATAATGTAATGTTGATTAGTGATTTTTTATTCATGATTTATCCATTTTCCTTGTTGTCGTTAATATTGGAATAATTTAAAACTATGTGTTTGCTTTATTTTATGATTTATTATTTTTGGTCAACTAAATCATACTATTCAATCAACTTAATATAAGTTTTTGACCATCCATTATGATTTAATCAAATTGAATTTTGTGAGTAACCAACCATCATCTTTTATTTAATTGTTATTGATTACTCTTTTTTCATTGAAAGTTGTTAAAAAATAATATAAATTATATCATCAGACTTTAATTTAAGTTATTGGATTGAAATTATTCCTTTAACATGATATCAAAACCTTGATGATGAAGTAGTCTTAAAGAGGTGTTTTAGAAAATTATATAAATCATATCTTGAGACTTCACATAATAGTTTAAGCTATTGAGTTTTGAAAATAACTTGAATCTTTTTTTTTTCGGTTCATGAACACATTTGTTTTTTAGTTTTAAATATTGAAATTTTTTTATTTTTTTAATTCAAATTAATTTTTTAATGTTTTGAAGTCGTTTTGATGTGCTAATATTAAAAAAAATTAAATTAAAAAAAATATTATTTTAATATATTTTTAAATAAATATATTTTAAAAAACAATTATTATCATGAGTATGAAAACCCTACTTCATAAGCTTAGTGTTTACAGTCCAACCTTTACTTACCTTTGGAGTGTGGATTTAAAATCAGTTTCTTCTTTGTAGTTGAAGGCATCATCAAAACCAAGCTTCTCCTTTAGCAATGCCACCTGCATGTGAAGCTAAGGTGAGACCCTTTTTTTATCGCATAACATGAAGAGTATGTTTGTATTATAATAATTATTTTTTAAAATATTTTTTATTAGAAAGTATATTAAAATAATATTTTTATTTTTTATATTAATATATTCAAAAATAAAAAAAATATAATTTTTTTAAAAATAAGTAAATTTATTTTTAAAATAAAAAACAAAACAAATTCAGACACTGACCTTATAATTGCTTCCAGCACTTCCAACCACAAAGCAGCCCGATGTTTTTGCATACTGACCCACCAAATTTCCAACTGATCCACAAGCAGCAGATACAAACACCCTTTCTCCCTTCCTGGGCTTACATATTTCAAAAAGCCCAACATATGCTGATGGTCCATTAAATTCTGTTAAGCCGTCAAGGGAGATCATATATTAAAAAAAATGTATAGAAATTTATGATTTTAACAAATATTCAAGAGAGGAAATAACCTAGAACTCCAAGATGATAAGATAATGGGAATTCAATTGTTGGGTCAAGCTTCCTTAGCATTTCCACTTTTTGCACACTATAATCTCCCCAGTGTATAAATCCCACAACCAGGTCATCTTTCCCGAACTCAGGATGATGAGAAACCAAAACCTTTGCTACACCAAGAGCTTGAATAGGCTGTCCAAAACAAACAACCATGCTTAGTGAAGTAAAAGTAGTGCATTTTAATTTGAGAGGTACAGGGCAACTAGTTAGATCTTGGATTTATTTTTTAGAATTTACTAGTTCGAGTCTCACAAACTTTAGGCAAAAACGGAGCTAGAATGATATAATAGAAAGAGCCAAAACTCAAGATATAATTTATTATTAGAAATTTTATCTATTTAAATTAAAAATATATTATATTATACTATATTTAAACATTAAAAATATACAAATTTAAAATATTTTGTAGGGATCCAGACCCTTGCTCGTCTTCCCCTGATTCCGCTTTTAATTTCAGGATCAGTAAAGACTTATATGGTCATTTATTTTAAGGTTCGTGGAATTAATTGAGATGCACATAAACCAATCCTGATACTCGTGTTAATAAAAAAAAAATACTGCATTTTGAAATTTAAATCCAATGAATGATGCTTTGTCCATCAATTGTCATGCCTCCATTCAGCGCCTTTTTTAATGTTTCTAACTCTTCTATATGTCATTCTATATAAAAGAATGTTTTCGGACAATTCCTTGATATTAATTTGTATGATTTTTTTTTTAAAATGATAGTGAAAGTATCAATTCATTAAATTATAGTATGCGAACCCTCTGCCTATTGTAAAAATAAAGTTTGAGAGGTTATTTCAAAATATTTTTATTTTATATTGGAAAGACATAATTTTATTTATATTTTTTAAAATTTTTATCTTTAATAATAATTTATTTTTTATTTTTAAACTGACACTGTAGTTTTTTTAAACTCTCATGATTAATTTTATGACAGCTATATATTTCATAAAAGCTCTTTAACATTTCTAATAGCTATTTTTCGAAAAAATATTGTAACAACAACCAATTACAAAACAACACCTTAATTCTACAATTTATTTTCTAACTAAATAGATTTATTTTTCTAGATAAAAACAAAAAAAAGGGCATCCATTAAGTGATGATAATAAAGACAAGATGAGAAGCAAGTTAGGCTTGCTTGATGATAGAAAGGAGGCAGCAGGGACTAGGGAGGGCTGCTTTGCAGCATCAAGTTGCACTGTGATAATAAAGTGATGACACACCTGACCAGGAACGATGCCAGATTCAGTTTTTACTGATTTCTGTGAGGAGCTGTAACTCTTCATGCGGTTAATCTGGGCAGGATCTATTGATACAAATAGGTTTCTTAGAATAATCTCATCAGAACCGGGCTCCGCCGCCAGTCCAAGCGACGCCACTTTGAGCTCGAAGTCAGACTCATCAGCTGAGCCCTGTACGTGATTCTTTATTGTTATATACCTTCTGCATCACTTCCATTTTAGTGTTCCTGCTGTGCTATCCAAAAATCCCTGGTCTCTGCAACAGAGTTGATTAGGTCGAGTGATGACTTTTTTCTGCTCTAGTTTTCAACAAAACATCAGCGACGGTGACCACTTGAGCGACTCATGACCTTATCATCACAAAAAGCTAAGAGAGAGATACCATGCAGTGTCATTTTTGTAACCCAAGTCAAAATTAAACCCCACCCCCCCTAGAAAATTTGGGAAAAGTGATAAAGACAAGGGAAAGGAAGTGATGCCAGAAATTGCGATTGGAAAACCCAGTTCCAGCAATGATCATCGTTTGCAGTAGTGTTGCTGCTAACCATTTAGCTGGGGGTACTGCAGTTTGAAAACTAAACAGATGTCAAACAACAAGCCTAAATTAACAAGGAGACAAGGCCAAATTTAAAAACTAAACAAATCATCTAATCAGATGTGATCTGTGCATTAGAAGTTGGAACAACTAAATGGGATCGTTCGTTTAGTTTTCAGATTTGGCCTTGTGTCATTGTATAGATCTAGGAGACAAGGAGTTGGAATAGATCTGTGCATTAGAAGTTGGAACAACTAAATGGGATCGTTCGTTTAGTTTTCAAATTAACAAGAAGACAAGGCCAAATTTAAAAACTAAACAAATCATCTAATCAGATGTGATCTGTGCATTAGAAGTTGGAACAACTAAATGGGATCGTTCATTTAGTTTTCAGATTTGGCCTTGTGTCATTGTATAGATCTAGGAGTCCGTCTATTTGCGTACAAAACTAACGTTTAGTGCCTGTTTGGTAACGTGGCTGTGGGCGAGGTTTACCCGCAGCCACTAAATGCTGTTTGGTTAACAAGAAAAAATTGCTTTATGATGGTGGGATCCATCGCATATTTTAGAGAAGCAGCAAAATGCTGCTTCTTGTAGGGAAGAAAGCAGAACAATGAAGCATGACTCCACTGTTGCAACAGTGTGAGTGAATTAATTCACTCGCACTGAATGCAGGCTTATGTGATCCATGGCTAAAAATCCTTGGATTTTAATCCTCTTGTATATAACATCTATCATATTTGGTGCTGCTCGTTTTGCAGCATCTGAATACTCAGCAATTGCTCCACATGCAGCTACTCTACCAGAGGGATTCATATTAGCAACAGCAGCTTCTAGCATGTCACCTCCAACATTGTCAAAATATATATCAATCCCATCAGGAAAGTACCTGTGGAATTAATGTGGAATCAACAAGCAAGCTCAAATAATTTATCAGAAAAAAGCAAAAATAGTCAAACTTGACTATTTTTCAAATTTTCTTGTATGTTTTCATGTATTTGGAGTGTCGAAGTGTCCATATTAGACATGGAATGCTCTGCAGCAACGTAGACCATGCTCAACGTTCAACTTCCAATTTTTACTTGATATAGTTTTCGCTTTGAGTGATTTTCACGAGCTGAAGCTTTTTCCTTTTTCGTTGACATCATAACCTGAAATATTGATTTTGATGTTTCTAACCTTGTGAGAGCGGAATTCAAATCAGTTTCTTCCTTGTAGTTGAAAGCATCATCAAAACCAAGCTTCTCCTTCAGCAATGCTACCTAAATAAATGATGCTAACATAAGATTTTAATTCCTAACTCTTCAGATTGAAATACAAAACTAAACCAGATTCCTAACCTTGTCTCGACTACCTGCACATCCAACTACATAGCAACCAGAAAGTTTTGCATACTGGCCCACCAAATTTCCTACTGATCCACAAGCAGCAGATACGAACACTTTGTCTCCCATCCTGGGCTTGCATATTTCAAACAGCCCAGCATAGGCTGTTAGTCCACTTAATCCTGTAGCATGAAAAGATCAGTGAACAAATCAAACAAATGTTCTTGATGATCATTACCATGCTGGTGATTTCTGATTTTTCCAAAAAATGAAGACAGGTGATTGATTACCTAGAATTCCAGCATGATATGATAACGGTAGTTCAGTTTTTGGGTCCAACTTCCTTAACATGCCTCCTTTTACTACACTATATTCTCCCCAGTGAACAAACCCCACAACCAAGTCATCTTTCACAAATTCAGGATTGTCAGAAACCAAAACCTTGCCTACTCCAAGAGCATCAATAGGCTGGCAAAGAGAAAGAAATAACTCACTGCTCCATCTGAATAATCTCCAACAAGGATATTCATTCTGAAACTGTAGTAAATTGATGTACGTACCAGACCGGGAGAGATACCAACTGCGGCTTGTACTGTTTTCTGTGAGGAGCTGTAACTCTTCATGCGATTAAGCTGGTAAGGATCGATTGACACACACAGATTCTTCACAATAATGTCATTGGAACCAGGCTCCACCGATAATCCAAGAGGTGCAACCTTGAGCTCGAAATCAGACTCCTTTGCCGAACCCTGTATGTGTTTCGTTATTGTGACATACCTGTTGTTCACTTCCATCTCAATGCTCCTGCTGTGGTGAGTCTAAGAATCTAAAATCAGTGATAGAGTTTAACACTGAGAAAAGAAGAATCAAGAGAAGCCAACAAAAGGTCAATTTCTAAAAGTTACCTGGCCCGGAATGTTTGTTGCCAGTAGTTCTAGACAAAAATTAGATGGCTGTTGTTACTCCTATCATAAGTGGTGGTATTTATGGTAGTTATTAAAGCGGATCGAATTTTCTTTCGAAAAAAAAAAACCCTGGACTTGGTGATGTCCAACCCTTGTCTTGTTGTAAACTCAATATGAAATGAGTTCAAGTTGATCTGTGCTCGATGATTTCTAGAGATAATTAATAAAGAGCAATTAACCTAGAATTCAGATTAACGAGAAAGATTCTGTAGTATTATCAATTTGATGTCATTTTCCATGGTGAAAAAGAAAGGTATAAAGAAATTAATCATGGCCTGCTACTATCAATTCCAAACAAGTTTCATGTGTGTGCTAACTCGCTCATCCCATAAGATTCCTGGAATGAGTCGAGGGCGATGGTGAACATGCTCATTTGGTCGTATTCTGGTTTTCGAAACTTGTTATTTTGAAAGGCTTGTGATGGTTGGGTCAGATTTTCATTGCCTGCCTCTACTTTAATACGGGTAGGACTATCATAAATTGTTTTTTAAAAATATTTTTATTTAAAAATATATTAAAATAATATTTTTTATTTTTTAAATTTTATTTTTAATATCAACATATCAAAACAATCTTAAAATATTAAATATTAAATTTAAGTAAAAAAATTTCATCACCGCAGTACAAATCAGAGACTTATATATGCTGCTAGTATACAAGGGGAGCCCCGATTTTGCCTTCTATCCAATGACAGAAATAAGGCATTCTGTGCAATTTTTTTTTTTTGCAATAAATAGTATATGGAAATAGTCCACAGCAAATTTTTCCATATAATTAATTCAACAAATCAGGCCAAAAAAATTAACAAATAAGTCATGAAGAAGGATGAACTTGAGGGATCTGACAATGGAAAAATGGGAAGCGCCACCTGTGTTGGACCGTGATCAGACATGCGCCAGTAATAATTTCCTCACTCTTTCAAATATACTATAGTCAAAACTAAAGATGAGTTAAAAAACTGAATAAATAACCAATTAAATTAAGAAAACTAAAAAAAATTAAATTGAGAAAAAAATCAAATTAATTAATTAAAAATTTACAAAAAAATTCCGGTTTGGTTCAGTTCAGTTTCGGTTTGTAAAGTCTAAAACCGATTAAACCGAACCGAACTGAACCGGTTCAACCAAGCCACCACTTAAAAAAAAACGGGTATAAATAACATGTTTTCCTAACCCTAAACCTAAATTAGCTTTCCTCTAAAAACAAAACCAGCCGCCCCCTCCCTTGCTCTATGCATCTCTCTATCTCTCCTTTTCATTTGCTCCGTACATCTTTACTTTTTGATTCTCCTTCATGCTTCTTCATTTGTTAAGTTCTGCTCCATGCTCCTCCTATTTGAAAGGCACGCCACCCTCTTCGGTCTTCACTTTTGTAATTTTATTTTTAATTGTTTTATTCATTCTATAGAAGACATATCCCTATTTATTTTTGCTTTTAATTTTTTTTATCCTTCTTTTTATTTTTCACATAATCATGTAATTATTGTATAATTTTTCATGCACATATAACCAAAAAAAATTATCATGTTGAACCAATAAAACACTTCCATGTGCTTTCTTTGATGTTGGTATTGTGAGAACAAATGAGGATCTATGTAAACTATCTTTTGATCTTCCCTTTGTGTTTTTTTTCTAGTCAAATGACTTCTGTTCTTTTTTTTTGTTTGTCATACATGCCCAGCCATTTTAAGAAAAAGCCATGTTGAGAAAGTTAAGATTTCTCAGAAAATAGCACAGATCTGTGAAATTAAGAACAAGACGAAGATAGAATTCCTGAAAAAATATGGTCAGTGAAAAAACTCAGAATAAAAACTCAATTAAAATAATTTCGGTTTAAATTGGTTTGGAAGGGAAAAAACCAAACCGAACCGAATATAGTCGGTTCGAACCAGTTTTCGGTTCGGTTCAAAAACTTGAAGAAAAAAAATTTCAGTTTGGTTAATTATTTTGGCCCAAAACCGAAAATGCTCACCCCTAATCAAAATTACCATAATTTTCCAGTTATAAAATGTTAAAAATTTATTTAATTAACATGATTAAAATAAATTATAAGTAAATAAAAAATTAATCTAAAAAAACTTGATTTTTCTATTAAAAAATCTTTAATTTTTTTATATTTAATTCTTGATTTATATTAGTTAATTAAAAATTAATAATAATAAGAATTAATTCTCATCGTATTTTTAGTGTTTTCTTTTTATTTTTAGTGTTTTTTTTATTCTTTGATTTTCTTCAAAAAAAAATCTAAAACTTAAATTTATTTTGTTGAAAAATAATCAAGTTCTTTTACTTTCATTCAATGTAACATCCCACATTTTTAACTGCACTTATACTTAATTATAACGATCTTGTACGCAACAATTCCAGTAAATTTCTTTTTACATCATGTACATGGATGTACCATTTATTTTTACATATTAGTAAGTTTTCCAATACTTTTGATATTATTTTCTTTTTTTCCATTCGTTAAAAAAACTAAATAATTTGACAATCCTTCGAAGGAGATTTGATATCTTCTAAGATAATTTTCCCAAATACATGTAAAATTATAGAATTTAATTGACATTCAAATAGTCATAATATTTAGTATTTATCAATCAATATTAGCAACTCAATATTATTAATCTGATTATACAAATATCATGCACACTTCAACATACTATTTTTTTTCATTTATTATTGATGAAATCCCTTCTTTTATTAATACTTATTATTAATTATAATCATCCCACTCATTTTAAAATTCCTTAACTTATAATCTAATTTCTTGTTTAAAGTTTGATATCACACTTTTCATTAGTTATCTAGTTGTAATACTTAATACACACACACACACACACACACACAACACACGACCTTGTTTTTTTATCTCCATATTGTTCACTTGAAGAAGGATATTTTGAGATTTTTTTTAGAGAAAATAGAAAGTCTTCATCTTTTTTTCTCTCTCTCGTGGCTGTTCAATTATGCAAATTATCAAAACTACCTTCATTACACGATTTATAAGAGTGTTCCGACACCCTTATTTAACACAGTACCACTATCCATCATCACACATAAGGTTCGATAACTTTTTCCACGTATATTACATCCCCTTTCCTTGCACAGTTTCCATCTATTCTTGCTATTGTTAGTTGAGATACTACCCCACGTAATATCTTGCCATATAAATTTTCGACTACTTGCTTTACTTCATATTTTCGTTTTGACGTTGTTCTTCCAATTATCATTATCATTACTATTATCATCGTTATCTCTCTATTTAATCATGTTTTAATGAGTTTATTGAATCACAAACCATATTTTAATACCAACTATAACACCAATGATGACGACCCAATATTTTCATAACCTTTCAAGTCTTAAATCTATTGAAATTAGAGTAATTATTTTTTCACAATTTAACATCATGTTTCTAACCTTTACATCATTTAAGGCTATATCAAAATTTAGACAAGATTTTCCTTTAATGTGAACCATTTCCAAGTCATCGAACTCCTACACACAAAGTTATATCACAATTTTAACACTATCTAAACGGTTTCAATTGCGTTTCCAAATATTATTCATGAGATAAGGTTCACTTATTATTGAAGTGGAAAGAAAATGAATCCTCTTGGTGTTATTTCCATGCCTAACAACAAGCTTGAAGTCAGGACAGAGAGAATCAGTGTAGAATCCAGTTCGAGGTGGATGGACAAGATCTAAAGAAGAAGTCTATATGGTCATGTAAGGGGAGAATCCCTTGGATCCAGAACAAAGGAAAACTAGGCAATGGTTTACTGCTATATGAGACTTTTTAACAAGTCAAGCACCTGTTTGTGCATAGTTTGTAAAGAGCATGTGAATTCATGACCATACATGTTTTGCAGTAGTAATAAAACCCATGTACATCTAACAAAAGTCTACTGACTTGCAAAATACAGACCTGTTTCTACACAGCCAAGAATCAATCAGTAGGAGCAGCATCTGTTTCCTGCAACAGAAATCGACACGGACGTGAGAGAGGGACTTCACATCGTAGAGTAATAATTTAAGCAACTCATCAACATATATACAAATTTCCATCATTCTATAATTTCTTGCTCTGATTTCTATAATTATACATGGAGTTCATTAACCAAATAGCCAGATACAGTTGCAGCTACTTGAAGTAACAGCAGAAGCACTGGAAAACTCTGGCATACCTTGTTGATACTACTGCACCAAATCTCAAACTAATTGCTGGATGGTTTAACCTTGAAGCTCGAGCCTTATGATTCTTTTGGTCCACTAGTTTTTGAAGGACCAGCTCTCTCCACCATAACGTCGTAGAGTTGCTTGCCATTCTATTTATAAAAGAAACAGCATTGATCATAAATTTTGGACACCGAAACGTAATAAGCTGCTATGAACATTGTATGGACCTGATCCAATTAACTCCCCTTATGGAGAAGCAACTAGATGCATTGGAGCTCTGATGTTTATTTTCTATGATATACTTACAAAAATTACTGGGAAGAAGTGCACTTGTCCTTCAGGTTTCGTCTGTGTCTCTTTAAAGTACACCAGAATCGGGAAATTTGGCCACCACAGTTCCCAATTCACAAATGTCGAATACCTGTAGTAAACTGAGGGGTGAGTAGGCTTCATTGATCCTTCAAATTTGTAGGAAGCACAGAGTGACTTACTTCCAACGGTTTTTTCCACCCACAAAGACATTTTCACCTGATTCCTGAAGCTGCTCACCTACTTTTACCTCCTATATGACCACAAATATCACGTCCTTGTAAAGCACAATGAAGTCTAGAGATGCCAGCTAAACGAAAAATCAACAACAATAGCATACAATGCATAAAAGATATGAGTTGACACTGACTGCAAGTTGGAAAAATAAAATTCATAGAGTTCCACACAAATCAAATTTCTCAGAAGAAGCAACGTGCATTTCCATTTAAGTAAAGCCAAGATAGCAAGATTTATTCCTCAATTCATTCAAAAAATCACAGCAGCAAACCTCTTACACTTGATTTGAGTTTCATAACAAATGAATTAAGTAGAAATAGATTTTAAATATAAGCATCATTAATCCTTTTGCACAACTACTTACAAACGATTTCAGTGGGAAAGCAAAATTGCTACCCCAACAAACACATGAAGTCATGTATTATCACTAATCTGAAAAAGCCTCAATCAAAACCTATAACTTATAGAACTCACTCAACTCAGTCATTAAAAAAAATGGGTTTTTCAAAGTACAAGTCATTGCTGTTAACCAAGATGTGAAGAGATTATAATAGAGATAACAAATTAACACAGATTCATCTCTTTTTTTCTTAACTTTTAGAGAATTAACTATTAGTACAAGTAAGTCAACAAACCAGAGCTTCGTCGTCAAAAACAAATCTCACTCTAGTAGTCTGGAACAATAGTAGCAAGCCAAGGAGACCAGCAGGCGCAGCTGGCAATAGATTATTTGTATATGCTAACCCGCCAGCTAAACCTGTTTGAACAGAAATATCACATCATATATAAGACTATACTTGTCCAAGAAACCTCAGAGTTTCAGACGATGAGAAACTAGGAGAGACAGTGAACAACTTTTACTAATTCATATTTATCTTTTTAATTACACAAATGCAGGCATTACAAAAACCTTTGAAAATCCAATCACCCTTGGGCATGGAGCATCAACAGAACAAAAGCCAAATCCAAGTTGATCCAATCAAGAAAAAAGAAAGATAAGGCTAGTTAATAGGCATGAATGCAAGTTTCCGTATGCAGACTCTAATTGGTCCAAGCAAACCTTTCATCCAAAGACCACAAGATTAAAATCCATACACATACAATTCATCATGTGAAATGCCACTACTGTCTATACTGCTTGGTCTGGTTACTTTCCATCTTATTCACCATTAACTAAAAAGAGAAACCGGGTTCAAAATACCCCACTTGCAAAATTCCTAGGTCAGTTCAAAGTGGAATCTTAATTGTTAATACCACAATGCTTCTCAAATCCTCCAAGCCATACTCCTGATGAAATTATTTTCACAAGCAACATACTCTATGCGCACAAAATCAAGTGCTTATATACGTACCAAGTAAGACAACTGGGATTCTGTAATCAGGCTCAGGAACAACAGTCTTTCTCCTTCCAAGCTGTGTCAAAAAAATAAAACCATGGTAAACATCTGAAAAACAATAATTTATCTAAATGAAAGTAACCCATATCCAAGAAACACACCCATTAAATTACCAAGGAGCTAATGAATCAAACATAGAAAATTTCGATAGTATAATCACAAACCACTGAAGCAGCAACAAAAGGGTCTCTCCGTATACTTCCAGTTTCCTTCTTTAAATGAATTTGATTAGCTATCACTTTGCCATAGAATGAACTCCTCAGGTTCATCACATATCCATTCACTTCCCTATCTGTTAAACAAGAATAAAAATGAAAGATTCGAGACAACCAGCTTATAATTCAAAAACCCAGAGGCGTTTTTCAATGGATTTAAGGATAAAGGTTCTTACTTTGCGAAGGGAGAAGGCACAAGGTCGATAGCGGAGCACTAGCCATCATTTTTTTAAGGAGAAAACAGAGGATTTTGAAAATTGCAAGAAACAATTGCTGTAAAACTGGTGTTAGAAAATATTTTAATGACGTTAATGCACTTGGTTAACGAAGTGCCAACTACTACCTAGGCATGGAGAGGAAGGGCATTGGAGTGAAATTAAAGGAAACTATTTCTTACATGTGAGGCGTTATCTGTTGATACACTTGGGTTCCTTACAACCACCAAATAACTAAAACAAGCGCCAACAGAGAAAAGAAACTTGTTTTAACGGAAAACATTTTCCAGCCATTTTTTCAGAAAGAGAGACACCCGAATTTCTAAAAATTAATTCAAGCCGTTTTAACAAATGCTCTTGCTATTTTCTTACCCTCTCTTTTTTTTTTATTTTAGGAATCAAGATATTCTAAAATAGTTTATATCTCAACTAAGATCAAATTTAAAACATTCAAAAACATTATTACTTTTTAAATACGATATCAGAGTTACACTTCTTCTTTTTTCCACCACAACATAGCCAATCCATTAATAATTTTCACAAATGCATGCCCTTAATATTTATTTGTATTAAATTTGATATTTGTCAGTTAACTAAGTTAATAGAATGTTTGAGATTGTAGTAGTTATTTTTTTATAATGTTTTTAATTTTAAAACATATTAAAAAAAATTATTTTTAATATTATTATATCAAAATAATCTAAAATCATTAAAAATATATTAATTTAAAACAAAAAAAAATATTTTTAAATTTTTTAAAAATATTTTTAAATTACAATGACAAACGCTCGGTAAAAGTGAGTTCCGAACGTCCTTTCTTCTCCACATACCCAATACGCAATGAATAATAAAACCACTTCCAACTTTCCGAACTCCCAAATTCCTATCATCCCTCACCAAATAAGATTTAACAATGCTTCAATAGCGCAAAAAAAAAAAAAAAAACACTAAACAGTAAACATGATCATCGGTTGGACAAGCCCCATCATTCACCAAAAAAAAAACAATGTTGTAATATTGACAAACAACTAGTTAATATTTTTTTAGTTATTATAAAGATCTTGGTGTTTTATAGTTGTTTATACAAAGACACAAATAAATGTGAATTGTACTATTTCTCTACGTGTAATCTTTAATAGTTTAATTTGGCCTTTAAAGTTTTCATAAAAGATGAATTTTATTCTTTTTTTTTAATCATGATAGTTTTGTGTTTTTATGTATTGGCATTAAAATGATTTGCAAAGTTCTTTTATTATTTCATTTTATTTTTTTATTTTTAGATTAATTCAAAAGTGTTTTGAAATTTAAAATGAAGATATTAAGATGTTTTAAATAAAAACAAGTTAAAATATTAGTTTTTAACTTAAACTCAAATTTCTCAATCATTAAAAATAACCAAAATACATTGCAGTAGACACGACACATTATTTTTTTAAGTAGATGATATGTCATCTATTCAATTAAAAATTATTAATCGGTGACACATCATCCATTTATTTAACATAAAAAAATAAGGTGTATTAGGATCGTCTTTTGAAAAACAAGTACATATGAACTTCATTTACATGACCCATAAATTTTTTATATATATTTTTAAAATAACATCCTCTTTTGATAAATAATTATAATGATATTTAAAATATTAGTTGAATATATAATTATATGTGAATGTGATATGTAATTAAAAAAAATGTACTTGAATATTCAATGATAATAAAATATATATTTTTATTGTGAATTTTTACATAGTTTTCATAAATTAATTATTTTTTATTTTTCCATCTAGTTGTATAAAAATTATCAGGACATAATTTTTATATTTTTATTTTTATTTTGTTGAAACTTGTTTTTCAGTTCATGATAATCTTTTATTCAAACAATATATATGCACATAATAATAAAAAAATAAAAAAACATGTTTTCATCACAATAAAAGTAAATAATAAGGAAAATAAGATATTTTTTCTCATGAATTTAAATTATTTGAATTTTTATGGATAATTATTTTAATTACTGTAAGTTTTTATTCAAAAAACCATGTTGTTGATAAAAAAAAAAAGAAGAGTGTTTTGTAAAAACAGGAAAAATGCCTAAATAAGAAATGAGAATTTTGAATAAATAGGTAAATCTTTCTTTCAGAATTTAAATCATTTGAACACTTTTGAATATTTATTTTAATTATTGTAGAATAAATAAAAACTATATTTAACTTAAAGAATAGCTCTGGTGTTAGCAGTTTTGCACCCGGAAAATCAATGGCAATGGTCTTCCCTCAATGCAAATTTCTGCTCTTCGAAGGACTTTCCTTCCCTGTTTTCCAGTTAAGGATAAGAATCTAGTCTCGTTGCCTTCATTCTTTCTTCCATTTCATAGTTTATTACACCTATTTTACCATTAACCAGCGTGATTTGATTCTATGTAGTCTATAACTATAAAATATTTAGATATGTATTTATTTTTTACTTCCTATTATAAATTTTAACTTTTCATTTTTGTTTTTAATTAGCGTTTATATATATATATATATATATATTATGATTTATCAGTTTATATATTTTTTAATTCACTATATTAATTATAAATATAATCTTTTTACTTCTCAATTAAAATATTTCATGACACTAAAAAATATATTCATAGCATCAACATCTTCTTTTCTTGTATTAGAAATTAAATTGAAATCGTAGCGTGGTCATGTAACTAGTTTTAACTCTTAACTATAAATAAAAACACCATTTTCTGGCAAGCATACTGAGATTTAAAGGATATTTTAAAAAATGCTAATTATATATAATAATGTTAAAAAATGATAAATTATTTTATTATCTTCATGTCACAAGGCTGCTCGAAAAGAGTCCAAGCACTATAATTAAATGAATTTCTTCAATTTACTAAAAAATAGGCTCTCGATCGGTGCTTTTATTAGAGGATTACATGAAAATAAACCCTTAAGAATAACCAGGATCAACAAGGTCTTGGTAACTAGGTCAATCCTCAAGTACATGACAAGCCCATTATTAGTTATTATCATAATGTGTTTAACAAAACACGGCAACAATCATCATCATGATCATATTGTCGTCTACATTATTGCCGTGGACAGAGATGCACGAACACAGACATTAAACCCATACCAAACCCCATTCGGAAGGAATTTGTTGTAGTTGAATTTAACAGTCTTGGTGTATGGACCGTAGATCTTCACGCTCTCAGGTTTCCAGCCATCAGATCCTGTTCTAAGCATGTATGCATAGCAGATATCATAAACGCATGGTCCATTTATCTGGAATGTATCTGTTGAACACCTCTCAAATGTTCCTGAAGATGGATCGTCAAGCCTCTTCATATAGACCTAAAAGAATCAATCTATTAATCAGTTTTTTAAATCAGATCAGACCCTTTAACTAGAATTTATTTTCCTTTCATGGGTTCATTTTAGATTTTGGTGTCAAGATCTGTACGTAGCAATGAAAATCTGATTAGGCTCTAGATGTTCTGTTCTTGTGCTGCTGGTTTCTTTACATTTTCTTACAGCTCATTAGCAACTAAGCAAACATGAATCCAGACCCGGGATATATTAGATCTTATGTAGAACTAAAATAGGTTGCATACTAACCTCGTTGCCATAGGAATCACCAAAAGCTAGACTGATTTTGTCTCTGGTGTAAGTTGTAGAGGTGCAACTGGTCTTTATAACAAGCGTGTATGGACAGCTCTTTGCAGCCTGAACAAAAAGAAGGAAAAATAAGCAATTATACAAGCTTTCTGAATAATGTGAATAAAAAATCATGTCAAAAGAAATGGTAATCTCGATTGCTCCATACCTGAATATTTTTGGGATTGAAGGATTTCGGAGCATGGGGCTGCAAGGTAAGAGAGAGAGATCCACCATGTGAGAATGGTATGGAGGAGAAGACAAAGATGAGCCAAAACAATGAGATTTGTTTGACCATTTTTGTCCGGCTCTCTTTCAGAGAGAGAGAGAGACAGGGTTGCTTCATTTAATATCTCTCCTACCATATATATGGAGATGAGAAGGATATTGATTCATGAAGTTAATTACTAAACAATAGACAGCAATGAAAAGAATGTGCTAGGTCTAAGCCTGGTACATTATTGAGTTTCTTGTTGAATTTCCAGCTCGGACACGTATTTGGAGAGGAAGGCAGCATCCTCCACGGCTACATAATAATAACTCATGGATAAATTTCAATTTATTCCCTCAAAATTTACGTGTTTTCTTACTTTCATCTAAAACTTTTGATTAACTTCAATTATATCCTATATCTTCCATTTCTTCCTAAAATCATTTCCATCAGGTTTGTAAATTCAATTTGATCATGAAGTTTATGAAATATCTCAATATCATCCAAAAAAAATAAACAAATTGAAGATATATTGGCGCGCGGTAGTTGTTTTAGTGAGCGTGCACTATATATAGGAGGTCCATCTTTTTTCCATCTAGATGTAGTAACAACACCAAATCTATAGGTTGTGTGGGCTCAGGAACACATGCCTTGAACAACAGTTGAGACTTGAGAGAGATTAAAATCTTGAATTAATTAATACCTCGCCTTTTTCTTTTTTGTGGTAGGGTTTGCACATGTATTCAGGAATGCTATGAATAAAAGTTCAAGTAATGTTCAAAGGATTAGCATATTACTATTTCACCACAGTACTGTTTCTAGGACTTGTTCTAGGTTGTATTATGGGAGCGTTCACATAATTAATTTGTATAATATATAAGCTTCTCTTCTATAAGAAGCAAGATTCAAAAGGTCACACGTTACAAAAATCTTGATGTTCAGTTTTTTCAATCAGTTGCATGTAATAGATTACTAAATTGTCTAGTCCTAGTTACTCATCTAATTTCTTAGTGGGTTAAGAGAATCATCTTACAATTGTGATGTTCTGCATATTATGTGGCTTGATCAAGGATTCATCATCATAATTGTATGAAAGTTGTATTATTCAAGAATGCTTTTGATTCCTCCTCCTCCTCCTCCTTCTTCTTCTTTTTTTTTTTTTTTTACATGGGATATTTGAACTAGTTTATCCACACTTCGATTAATCCCCACGGGCCCTAAAATTAATAATTAAATAAGTCTTTAATAATTATTATATTGATAACTATCATATTTAAATTTAAAACTATAAAAAAAATAATTTTTTTAATTTTAAATTTTTACCATTACATCACCAACTACATGATTTGATTCCTTCTTATCTTACACACTTCTGTTCTATCCTGATACTGTTGGGTACAGCCTATGGGTTCATGACTTTTTTTGTTTTTTTCTGTTTTGCATCGACAATAATCAAATTTAATACAGCAGCTTTTATATATTTGCAGGTAATATGTGAGTCAATATGTGCATGTGTATGTTGGAAGTTTCCTAACATGCTCTTCTTGGTTGTTAGACATGTGTATACAACAGCACAATGATTGGAATCTATTGGATATTTTTTCTTCTCATTTCTTCTTTGTTTTCTTCTCGGGTTTCGCACTAACATGTCAATGTATAAAGGTATTCTATCATTTTTTTCATTCAATTTGGTATTTATTTTTATTATTATTATTTTTAGTTTTTATCTTTTTTTATTGACTTTTTTTTTAATTTTATTTCTTATCATGTAGTTTTATTTAATTTTTATATTAAATTTGGTTCTCATTCTTTTTATTGTTGTTTTTCTTTTTTTTTCTTAATTGAATTTTGTTTTCAATTTCATTCCTCAACATTTGATTTTAATTTATTTTTATGTAAAATTTGATCATTATTTTTTTTACTGCTATTTATTTGATTTTGGATCCTTTTTATTATTATTATTTTTCAATTTCATCCCTTGATATTTATTTGATTGAGAATTTTGTTTTGTTAATTTTTTTTGTTTTTTTCCCATGAGGTTAGTCTTAGACTCATGACCAAAGTCACGGATTTCAAAGTTAACATAAGTTGACTTTAATTTTTTTAAGTTTTTTTTTATAAATTAATTTTTTTATGAATTTTATCTTTTAATATTTGATTTATTGAGAATTGGTTATCATCCTTTTATTTTTATTTTTATTTTTTTCTTTGTATTGAGTTATCTCAATTCTATATCCATGATCGTCGGCTTAAGTGATTAACTCAGGTTTTTTTATTGCTTTTTAATTTATTTATTTTAATTATTTCTTTTAATATTAAATTATTTGATAATTAAACATTAAAATTTTATTCGAACCGGTTACTTTAATATCATCACCATGCTATAGAATTGACTTTCTTTTATTTACGGTTCTAAAAAACATTTATGTTACCTTAGCATTTTTTTTCATGGTTAAAAAAATATTTCAACCGATTTGTGCTACAGGTCACCTAACTGGTAGGTCGAAATGGTCTCAGGGTATAGACCTGCTTCGGGAACTTGGCACACTCGCAGTGCAAAGGTCACAAGACCAGCTTCAACACGATGCCATCACCATCTCATTCCCATGACATTCAAGGTTCGGGACCCGTTTTCAGCAGCAGAATCCAACTATCTCAAAATCCATTGCCCGAGCATCTACTCCACAATCTAATAATCAATCACTTCTACCATTTTTTTAACATGAACACCATCCACACTTCAAAGAATTCTTCTGTAACAAAACTTCAAAAGTGAGGGAGCGTAGCCCAATGCCAGAGAGTTCAAAAATGATCTCCTGCGTTTCAACACTACGCTTTGGCCAAAGTTAAGGTGATTGAATTTATTATATTCAATAAAGTACAACATAAGTTACATGATTTCATTGATAGTAAAGTCACAATGGAAAAGGAAAAGACTTCATCGTATACACAAATACTTGAGGCTTGCGCCTTTACACAAGACTACAAGTATGTCAAGCAATTATAACATCACTATAATATCAGGCGAAGAATCTCCCCTGAATGCTTGAATGATTTCTCTGTTTCTTCTAAACAGTGGTTCTTCTCCTCTCTGGTCCAGCTCTGAGCAATCCCAACAATTAACACATTATAGTTAAGAGGTTGTAGAACTCATAACAGAATGTTCATAGAAGTAAAGTGAGTCGTATTAATGATACCAGGTTGAAATTAGCAATGAAATGAGATTAACAGGGAAATTTTGCAAGAATCGCAAGAAGTACCTCCGCAACTTTATTCAATTTGTCCCTGACATTCTGCAACAGCTGGGAAAGGTCACCATCCCATTTATAGAATTCTAACTCCTTTTTCTCAAGTAACAGCTCAGCAACCTGATGCAAAACAAAAAGGTAAAAGTGAATATAGCACCTCACAAACGAAAATATTATTGATATTATCTAGCTGCATTTCAAGACACATCTGAAAAATCAAAAGGTTGAGCTCATTGTAAAATGTTACCAGTGCCTGTATCAGGCACCGCACTGGGTTATATCCACATAGCTGCTGCCAGACAACCTTTATGCAAACCAGACCGCAATTGACAAGAGGAAAAGCACATTCCTAATTCATTACAAAACTGCTATCCTGTTGTGTTAACAAAATTTTTCTCTTAGATGGATTCTGGTACATGAGAAAATAAAGCTTAGGTCGCAGAGAAATCAGTATACAGATAAATACTCTTCAGGAAAAAGAAGAGAGGCTTCAAAATTCCCTCACGCCCACGCCCAAACATCAAGTAGTACCAAATATCAGCTAACCATGAAGCTATAAATATAGCTCCATCCATGTAAATGCATATCATGTAGCATGAAAAATATTTTTGGCACATTTTCAGGTTAATAATATTTGCTTACCTTCCTCCCAATCATTCGACCACCAGCAGAGTGGGCAAAATATATATTGTAGAAGTGACAAATAAATGCTTGAGGATCCTTCTCTGACAATTCCTGCAGGATCTGTGAATAGGTAACACCAGGAGAAGAAGGTTCCGGAATGGTATACCCTTGCTCTTTGAACCACTCCAAATCTTTTGCCAACTTTTCAGATCTTTCCAATCCAGTGTTTCTGAACTCAGCATCTAAGGGAAAAGATAAAACCAGATTTAGAGTTTAAGCTCTCTCATAAGTGAAAGTCATTACACATATTGTACACCATGGTATAAAAAAATGTACAGAAGCTACAAAGAGTGCAAAAGGGAACTTGGGGATGCATTGATATAAAACAATAAAACCAAAACACCACCAAAACGATTCCTCCCCATGCATTTTACAGACATGGAGTGGTAAATGTAAAAGCATGTCCAACTTTTGTTCATTATTATAATCATTAACCACAACAGACATTGATCTCCATCAGTCTCTCTTTCTAAGTTCCATAAGGACAATTCGAGATGAAAGTAGTGGGGGCTGTTGGATTGGGAACCCTGCAATATGGCTGTTCTTCTATTCCACATTAGGCAAAAGGAGCACTCAACCACTAGAACCAAAGCCTTAAACTTAAATGAGAGTCTATGCTTTACCATAACTAAGCCGAACCTCACTTTTAGCAGAAACATACCCCACCCCTCATACTAAAGGGCAATTTATGAATTACAAATTGAAAGTCAAACTTCCATAATAGAGGGTTGATTTGCCTACAATACATTGAATTCCATAACTCCTAGCAAAAATTACTAGTGCGAACAAATAAAAGCAAAATCAAAAGACTACAGTAACACAATCCTTCAAGCAATTCAATAACAATCACTGAACCAAACGAGATAACCATTCCCACACCTCAGGGACAAACATAAACAATATTAAAAGACAGGCAAACAAATCATCCAAAACAAAATCAAACTAACAAAAGGATATCAAGAAATTCATAAATAAAAACCTTAAAAAAAGAATCAAACTTACAAAAAGGAAAAACAGCTTTTTCCACAATCCCTTCAAGTGTATCATAAACCAACTTGCTATCAACCAAAAACTTCAGGTACCCGTCAATAGTAGGCTCCCATTTACGCACAGCCTGTTCTTCTTTCTCTTTCACCTCCTTCTCTCCTTCCTTTGCTTGCTCCCTTGTATGCAACTTCATAGCCACAAACCGCATCTCCTCCACAAACCCTTTTGCCTCACCTGGATACCTCTTCTTAGGCTTCTCAGCTGTTGTAGCAGACACAACAGTAGCAGCTTTCAAAGGCATTCTATCAAAGAATGGAACTCTAAATTGAAAAGACAACCTTTTTGAAGCCAAACTTGATTGAAAAAAAGTTTCAAGACAAGGAGATGAGGATTTGAGGTGGGGCTTGTTAAATAAAAACTGGGTTTTAGAGATTGGAGTCAGAGAAGCCATGTTTGTCAATAAATATTGGAATTTGACGGTAAAGTTAGAAAATTTTATGAAGAAAGAAAGAGTACACGGCACCTTCTTTGATTAAAGAAAGTATAAGAGAGGGCAATAAAAGAAAGATGCGTTGGCTTCAAATGGCTGTTTAAGTACTCTTGAAGACAAAGGGATAGACACGGATACAGTAGTCTCTGTCTGTCTGTCTGTGTATGTGAGTGAGTCTGGGCTATGTAAATAAGAAAAAAAATGGGAGAATTGAATAGTGGAGTATGGGTTTCCTCTCCTTTCCAGCTTTCCTTGTAGTTGTGCGCATCTATGGAGCTTTATGCTGTTGGACCTCAGGTGATAGATATGGTCTCGGTAAAGTGTGTTTTGGGACCTATAGCTTTAGCAATATTTCACTTTCACTCCTATTGTTTTAATGTTTCTAACATCAATTTTATAATGTAAGGATTTTTTGTTTTTTTTATATATTTTATAGTAAAGAATATAATATAGATAATATTTAAATTCATAATAACATGTCTAATTAATAGTCTACTGTGTTGCTGCTTCTAATGTTTTTGTTTTTAGTTTCACTTTCTTTTATTTAATCATTGTTCAGATACAACATATAGAATGAAAAAAAAAAAAAAAAGTCTTTAAAACTTCGTTAGGTATTCAACAACAAATGGCAATATTAAAACTTCTCGAGACTACAAAGTTAAAATCGGGAAAATTTTAAACAATAGAGATTGAAAGAGAAAGTCTCTGAAACTATAAGGGCCAAAATACACTTTCCCATTGTTAATTTGAGACTTCGAGTTTTGAGGTTAGCAACGAATTTGGGCCTCTTTTGTTTGTGGCTGTTTGCGCTCCGTGCCGTGGAGAATTGTAGAACCAACACAAATTATTTTTCCTGCCCACCCATAACAGCTCTTTATTATATTGGAGAATGGTGGCCCTTTTTTTGAGTTTTCAAACTTTTTTTTCTTATTAAATAAATCCTTTTATAACCTCATTAAAGGAAACTAGATTTGCAATTATGATAAACACTTCCAATTAATTTAAATTATAGGGAAAAAATATATGTTTAATTCTAAATTCATTATAATTTTTATTTTGATCTAATTTTTAATTTATAAATCAAGGAATAAAAGAGAAAGTTATTGAAGAATACCATAAGAGAGTGAAAGTTATCTATTACCACAATTTTAGCAACCAAAATAGTTAAGTTTGGTGTCAAAAATTTCCATCCATGGAGAGGAGTTTAATGATGGTGATTCTTTTATCTCATTTTTACTTGAAAAGATGGATTGATAATTGTAATTTTAGATTATCTTATAGTGTTTTGTGTTAAAATAAATTAAAAATAAAATTTAGAACTTGAAACACCACGATCTGATTTTCTAGCTACCCCAAGTGATTAGAATATGAGCGTGAAGATAAAATTTATTTTATTAAAAAAAAATCATATCATTTATCTCTAAAAAGAGAAAAAACCAAACAGGTGGGTCTAGCCTTCAGCCTAAGCATGTCTAATATTTTTCTATTTTGGGTCCAACACCGACCCTTTTTTTTTTTTCAATTTAAAAAAATTATTGAACTTGATAGTTCACCTACCTTTTAATTTTGATATGGTTTTTAAGTAATATTGGATGATGATAAGTAAATACAGTCCCCATCTGTGTCAAAAAAATTTTATTGTTGAAAAAAAACAATTATTAAAATATTAAATATTACTATCAAAGCAGTTCAAAGCAATTGAAATCTGAATCACGTCCACCAGCTTTATCTACAATTTAAAGCTGTCCATTGAACCAAGAAGTAAAATTATTTTTCTCATTAGATTTTCAACATTTTAATACAGTAATAGTATATGTTACACTGATTTTGTGTATAATTGTTGAGGTCACAGCACTCCTTTGATTGATTAATTGAACTTTGAACAGACTTTTCTTATCTCTCCATCTGTCCCAGTTTTCACTTCAATGCTACTCATTTTAACCATAGCTTGCCTAAACTCAATATCAAACCTAAGTCCCAGTAATCCTCTTATGGTGCCAGCATATTTTTTCACAACATCACGTGTTGCAGCGTCATCCCAAAGTCTCTGGTCCGACTCCAAAACTCCATTGCCATCACGTACGTTCTTGAAGAAGCTTGCATCAAAATCTGTCTGGCTATCTTTGTCTAATGGAACTGGTTTTGTGCCATCGCCATTTTTGGGACATAGAGCTTGAAGTTGTGGTAGGAATGATTGGTTTATTGTCGGGTCTGCGTTGCCTGTTGCTGTGAAGTTGTATAGGCGATATCGAATGAATTGACAGTGTGTTTGGCCAATGGAATGCGCCCCTGAAACATAAACAAGCACCATAACAATATGCTACAGAACACGCGACAGTAAAATTATTTCTTGAAACCGAAGTCCAGCCTGATGGTTGAGAAGATACGTTTTTTCTTTAAATCTCATACATGGTTACAAGAACTAAGATTTTCACGAGTTCTCTGGCCTCGACATGAACATGTAGCAAGTCTTGAACCAGATCGAAGAGATTGGCTTGGTCTCAACCTCTTCGTACTGCGGATTAACTTAGAATGGGAAAGAAAAGTTTTATACCGACGAGGGTTACGAGATCGTGATCGTCCAGGCCTTTATCGGAAAATTTTTGCTTCTGGGCAGCTACGGTGTCTAGAGGTGAAGGTAAATTTGAGGCCTGGGATGATGAAGAGACCCTGCCATCTCTTCTACCTGTTGGGACTGACCAGCTTGGACCATCACTCTGAAAATATTGCAAGAAGCACAAACCTTAAGGAAACCATGGGTACAAATTCATGTAACTCTTTCTTTCAAGTACTGGAAATGGAGGGTGAAGGGATCTGAATTACCAAGTCCACAGCATCACGAGCAGCCAAAGCTAGCATGTCAGCACATGAGACCACCCCGGGGCATAAGGCCTCGATCTGTGATTTAGCATCATCAATCACTTCAAACCCTCTTAATCCAAGATTCGGCAAGGCATTTCTCTCGGAAGAAGACCCCGCAATCAATACTGAACCATCGCAGCCCTGTAAAGGAACATTAATGTTATGAGTCCATGTAGATTATTGACAATATTTATACAAACATGCTAAAGGAGGTGGAGAATATATATATATATATATATATATATATATATATATATATATATATATATGCACATAGGGCATGCAACCTGGACAAAGCAGTCATGAAAATGAAGCCTAAGCAATCCAGCTGCAATGGTGGGATCTTTTTTGAAGTAAGATTCAACAGTGGACCTAACAATGGCCTCAGCTTTCGAGCATGAAGTAGAATAAAACCCTGTTTTCAATTGGCTTTGCACAGACAAAGCCATTACAAAAATCACCAAAACAACCAGCCATAATCCTTCCATTGTTCTACTCTTTCTCACTTATCAATGAATTACCACCGGAATTTGCATTATACATGGTATTTATAGCCAAATGAATAATTGCTGGATGCTTCAATCCACTTCCTTTGGTGTCCATTTCATTGAAATTTGGGCTGCCCATCTACCTTCTTTTGCTAGTGGAGACGCGTGGGACCAAAGAAATAGTAGTGGTGCAGCTCCTTTTCATCCTTGTTTTTTAGGAGGAGAGTGGATTTCACTTATGATTGTATATTTTTGAAGGAGCTACAGGGCTCATCTTTCATCTTTGATTCTTTAGCTTTTTATATTCTTTAACGCGTCTTGTAGGTATTTTTCACCTTTATTATATATACATCCTTCTTTTCCTATAAATTTTTCTTTGCATTCACATGAGCTTAATTCCATCATTGAACAAATTCTGTGTCTGCATGGATTAGGTAGAGAGCTTGGTTAGCTTACATGCAAAGGTAACCTTTTTCGTGTTATCATGACATTCCCACTGGCACTTGCATATGATTATTAAGCGAACACATGCTTAAAAACAACCAATTAATGTGTTCATTTAATTTGTTATTAAGAATTCTTACATGATTTATATAGAATTATTTTTAGAATCTCATCAACAGATTAAACTTTTGAATTAAAATGATTTTTAACATGATATTAAGGTCTCGTTTGTTTGCTAGAAAGTAGTTTCTTTTTGGAAAGTGAATTCCGGGGAAAGTGAATTCCAGGAAAGTAAATTCCGAGAAAATATTTTTCGATATTTGGTAGTCTAATGGAAAATAAGCTGGAAAACACTTTCCAGTGTTTGGTTATGTCATGGAAAATGAGCTAGAAAATAACTTATTAACATTTTATTTTTCTCAAGTTTATTAAAATAATAAGAAACAAATCTTACAAATAAAATAAATAATAATCAAAATAATAGAGATCAAATCTAAAAAATTAAAAAAAATAAAAGATGAAGAAATTAAAATAATAATAATCAACATTTCATAAATTATTTCAAATAAAATAAGTAACAATCAAAAGAATGAGGACCAAATCTGATAGATAAAAATTTTCAATAAAAAAATAATAAGAAAAAAACAAATAACAATTATAAAAATAAGGACCAAAATTAATATAAAAATAAAATTTTAAGAGATGAAATTGAAAATAAATATTAAAAATAAAATATATATATATATATATATATAGCGATCAAAAGTTTGAGGATCAAATTTGATATAATCAACAAATAATGACATTTCTAAGGCCTCGTTTGTTTCCTTGGAAACTGGTTTCCGGAAACCAGTTTCTAAACTTTCCTGTGTTTGTTTGTCATTAGAGAAGTTGGTCAACGGAAAACACTTTCCGGTTAACGGAAAATACTTTCCAGACAATTTTAGTCAATGAAAAATTTGATTTGGTTTTCAGGAAAGTATTTTTCCTTTAGCTGTGTTTGTTTTCCGGAAAATAGTTTCCGGGAAATCACTTTCCAAACTTTCTTGTGTTTGTTTGCCATTAGAAAAGTTGGTCAATGGAAAACACTTTCCAGTAAAAGGAAAATTTGGCTTGGTTTTCAGGAAAGCATTTTTCTAAAAAATTTAGGGGAAAACACTTTCCGGAAATTGTGAAAAATTTAGAAATGTTATTATTTGTTGATTATATCAAATTTGATCCTCAAACTTTTGATCGCTATATATATATTTTGTTTTTAATATTTATTTTCAATTTCATCTCTTAAAATTTTATTTTTATATTAATTTTGGTCCTTATTTTTATAATTGTTATTTGCTTTTTTCTTATCATTTTTTTATTGAAAATTTTTATTTATCAGATTTGGTCCTTATTCTTTTGATTGTTACTTATTTTATTTGAAATAATTTATGAAATGTTGATTATTATTATTTTAATTTCTTCATCTTTTATTTTTTTAATTTTTTAGATTTGATCTCTATTATTTTGATTATTATTATTTTATTTGAGATAATTTATGAAATTATATTATTTTTTTCAATTTCATTCTCATTCAACTTTTTAATTTGTAAGATTTGTTTCTTATTATTTTAATAAACTTGAGAAAAATAAAATGTTAATAAGTTATTTTCCAGCTCATTTTCCATGACATAACCAAACACTAGAAAGTGTTTTCCAGCTTATTTTCCATTACACTACCAAACATCGAAAAATACTTTCTCGGAATTTACTTTTCCGAAATTCACTTTCCAAAAAGAAACTACTTTTCTAATTTAAATTTTTTAGGAAAACACTTTCCTGAAAACCAAGCCAAATTTTCCTTTTACTGAAAAATATTTTCCATTGACCAACTTTTCTAATGGCAAACAAACACAAGAAAGTTTGGAAAGTGATTTCCCGGAAACTATTTTCCGGAAAACAAACACAGCTAAAGGGAAAACACTTTCCTGAAAACCAAATCAAATTTTTCATTGACTAAAATTGACTGGAAAGTATTTTTCGTTGATCGGAAAATGTTTTTCGTTGACTAGAAATTATTTTTCGTTGACCAGAAAATATTTTTCATTGACCAACTTTTCTAATGACAAACAAACACAGGAAAGTTTGGAAACTGGTTTCCGAAAACCAGTTTCCAAGGAAACAAACGAGGCCTAAAATTTTAACAACTAAGTGATTATAAATTTAAATTTCAATATTCACCAAAATAGTTTAAATCTTTACAAGTTTTAAATTGAGATTGATATAAAACTATTTTTAGAACTTTATCTAACTTTTAAACTGAAAAGATTGTTTGAAAATAGAAAGCAAAACTTAAAACTTTCTTTGCTTTTCACTTGTCTGATTCCTTCCAAAGCTTGATGAGAAGTTTAAATTCTTTAATTGTTTTTAAACTAGTAGGTTCATGGTTCACTCTCACGTTTGGCACATCGATCCAGCTTGTAAGTATTTTGTCATTGAGTTTTCTTTGTTTGGCAACGAAGGTATTAATTCAAACACTTTCGCCTGGACGAATCTTCCGAAAATGGGCGTCTAATTCATACTCGATCAAGCAAATCCTTGACCATTTGGGAGACTCCACAGGGTTTTCCTTTGTTTTTTTATTGTCTTGAACAAATATAAATATGATCTAGGAAAGCACATTGTCTTTCTAATTGTTTTCTTTGGATTGACACATCAATTAACCGATAATACTTTTTTGGGGGTAGATCAAGAACGTGCTGGGAGAGGTCAGTGGCCAGCAGTCTAATTTCCATTTTTTGCTTGGAAGGTACCCTACCATTACACCACAAATTTATATTCCATGAATCAATCCATGGTTTCAGCAGTTTTCACATGCCTTTAGAGGCAGAATATATATATTTCAACAACATTATTTGTGATGCAAAGTCGAAATTTCTAGTTCTTGAAGACGTGGAAATCACTTACTAATCCCAACCAATCGTTAGGTACAAGCATATAGTAACAATAAAATTAATGGGCAAAAAGACGACAAATTAAAGGATGGAAAACGTGGAGAAAATGGTTTTTTCAGGAAAAAAAAAAAGAAAAAGAAAGAGGTGCATACCTAATTAACCCAACATATAAGAATATCAATGCACAATTATATATATTTGAATTTGATTGATCAAGTGTAGCGAAAACCATTGGAGCATTACATGCATGCATTAAATCCAATACACTTTGCCCAAGCAAAGGAGAAGGCTCTCAGCCCAACTCTGATAATTAGAACCTGCTTCCAAAGAAACCCAAAAAGGTAGCTGAAGCAGCCTCAACACAAGGCTGGGCCAGAATCTCAACCCCACAACCTCTGCTCTCTCTCTCTCTCTCTCTCTCTCTCTCTCTCGACACACACACACACACTTTATTGGCGACCGCGCAGCACCACCTGCAGTCAAAATTTTCAACACACAGAAAGATGCTTATATTTATAAAGAAGTAAGAAAAACGAGTTATTAACTAGATTTTGGATTTAATAAGTAGTCTAGTAATTTAATTTAAACTACAAGTAATGATAACAGATGAATTATATAAAAAAAAAATTTGACAACAATCAATAAAAATAAATGAGTCAATGATATTATATATATTATATTTAGAAGAAAAGAAAAAAAAAAGTGATAAACCTCTATCACTCTATTATACATCCCTCATCAAAAGAAAAAAAGAAAAAACCTTGCTGAAATGGTTAAAATTCAACCATAAAATTTTGGACTACAGTAAAAAAGAAAAGTCACATGAATTGTTAGAGCAACATATAAAAAAAAAATCAAGCAAAATAAAATGAAATAAGCATCAACCGATATTCAATAAATAAATTCTATTTAGTTTAAGAATAAAATATATTTTAAAAAAATAGACTTAAGAAATGAGGTAACTCAATTAAATAAAAAAGTAATAACAAAACCAAGGTCATAGAAAGCGTAAAAAATCAAAGCTCAATTTTTAATTAAATTAGTATTAAAAAATAAAATAAAAAACATTAACTTAAAAAATAAAGAAAAAAAAAAAAAAAACTAAAGTACTCCTGGGCAAACTCTTCTGGATTTTAAGGTTTTAACGCCCTCTAAATGGGTCCACAAGCTTTCATCCATTACGTCCATGATTTAGTGCTTTCAATTTCCAAGGCAAGCTCAAAACTGTGGACGGTTTATGCACATGACTCAGAAACTTCAAGGACAACGAAATCCAAATGCATGGGATCTCTATAGTGCTCTAGAAACCAGAAAGTCAAAAAGCAGTGGATCTTAATATTTATATGTTCATGGAGAAGCTCATTTTGGCCTCATCCACTAAAGCATTACAGCTCGTAGCATTATCTTGGGGATTTTAGTCCTACTTGTGATATGCTGGTGTTTTGGCAAAGGAGTTCGTTCCTTCGCTTAACTTGAGAACTGGAGCTCTCACCTGTATCGAATTCCGCACACTCATCTTCCATCTATTAATTCAACCTCCTGAAGTTTGGACACATGGTTGCTTGAGCTTTTTACTAAACTACAGTTTCTTTTTATACTCAAAGGGGATTTAAAATACGAAAGGGGGGAAAAGAGAGGAAATTTTACAAAATGGAGGGGGGGCAAGGCCAGTCCCGCATCCCTCCTCAAAATCCTGCTGCTACTTGGCTTCTTGTTCCAGTATAGGAACCTTTTTCCAAGTATCTTCCAAACCACTCATTTGAAGTGGTGGCAATGAAAAAACACTAACAGTGGAACTTTTGCTTCGGATTTCCTTCAGAACCCGCAATGCTGATATTGTGCTCTTCATATATGAACTCTCCATAAGTTCAATCTCTGCAAGTTCCTTAGGGAAACTGATTGTGCTATCATTTGTGGTAGTCGAAGAGGTTGAAGGATCACATGAGTCATCCCCTTCGGCTGCTTCAAAAGAAGATGGTGGTTCTCTCAATGGGAAAAGGCGGTCTAGCATTGCCTCGCATTCTTTAACAAGCTTGTAGAGCAAATCAGTGGTGAAGAAAGGCTGTCGTAAAACCCTCTGGATGAAGGGCAAGCGAATGAGAGCGCCAGTTCTTTTATCATATTTCTTCAGTATTTTTACCAATCCTGTTGAAAGCAAGCAAGATTAGCCATGATATTTTTGTGCCAATATGATATGAGCAAATTTAACAGCCAAGAGGAAGTATGTTAGTACCTGTATAGTTCAGAGCACTATAATTCTCCAGCAAAACCATCTCTCCATGGAAATCTACGATCTCCTTCCTAATTATTATTATCTCTTCATTAGAATTCTTTGCCTTTGCCACACTGTCTTGCAACTCCTGCATCACAATCACAAATTTTTCAATTTTCCTAACCGAAGAGCAGATTCTATTTTTACTTTGCTAACTGAAATAAGGTCCAAAAACAGATCACAAAAACCTAAGGCACTTTAGCATCTTATTCCTTTCTTGTTTAAGTGATCATTCAAAGGCGATCAAAGTATAAAGCGAACCCAAGTTTATTATTCTTAAGAATCTCTACCCACCATCCTAAATAAATACAGCCCACAGATTTGAAAAACCAACCTCAAACTCCTCAACTATGACTCTCTAAAGAATATGTTTAAAATCTCTACACTAAGTCATAGCTTGAACATCTAGCCTAAACAAATGTCTTCTCACATCAATGTCTAGCCCAACACAAAATCTATACATTAGGTAATTAAAAGAAAAAACAATGTTCGTCATTATAATCACCACAAGAAGACAAGATTAACAACTATTTACGTTACTGCCAGGGGCAAATCAAAAGCTACAAATGCATTAAAATATCTCCTAGCACTTGCAGGCCATGTAGCTCTACAAGTGTAAAGTTTCACCAACATGATAAGTAGAGTGTGATATATTCTTCCAAATTTTGATCATCACAACTATATAAATATGCTTCAACTTGTAGCGTTGATTAATTAGACGGTACAGAGAATATACCAAAGCACAATTCCCCGACTACCACTACTCCACATTTAGCGGGTGCGCGCCAGTTGTCGATACCACCACAGCTGGCAACTTACGGTTTTAACTGTACGTTACAGTACAAACAGATCCCATGCTAAAAACGACACCGTTTCATTAACGAATTTCACTAATCAACGCTGTTATGTTCACTAATTCCTCGTTAACAGTTTTAATTTTTCTCTAATCGACTCGGAAAATAAAAGGTTTTCTCAGAAACCAAACAGATCATATAAGAAAATTGAAAAAATAAAATAAAAGGTTACCTTTAATCTGATGATGTACTCTTCTTCTTTCTCAACAAAAAAACTGTTAAACTTCTCAAGCTCACCTTCTAACAGCTTAATAAAATCAATCTCTTCCCTTGTCATACTTACTTCCTTGCTATCTGCTCCACCACCTTCCGTACAATCACCACCACCAGCATCAGCAGAGGCGGCAGACAATCTCGGTTTTTTCATTGGCCGGGAGTCTCCAATGTTCTTGCTTGTGTTGTTGTTTGGTTCGATGAGTTTCAATCTTTTCTTGAGATCTTTGTAAGAGAGAAACTTGTCTCTCCATTCAGGTAATGTTTCTTCAATCTGATTGCTTAAGCTTTTTCCGAATTTCATTTTGAGAGAAGAGTATTTGGTTGCTGAGAAAATAAGAAAGAAAGTGGGAGAATGAGAGATCGTGAAGGAGAGGGGGAGATATAACGGTAAAGAGAAGAATATTCGAAAGGTTAGTATTGGAATATCCGATTTTGAGTTAACATTTATTTTCTAGAAAAAGGCGCATATCTCTGGTTTTATACTTTATCCAGAAACACTAGATTTAATTGTTTATTTTATTAGTTGTGTAAAGTACGTGTTGGTCCCTGAGGTTTCAGTAATGTCCCACTTCATCCTTTATTGTTCCGATTCTTCCAAGGCTAAATCTGGATTTTTCAAGAGATTCCAAATTGGTAATTTCCAATAGAAAGTAATGGAATGCCATGCGTTTTAATCATTTTCTTTTAATATTTCTTTATTTTTAGTTTTTTTTAAGGGATGTCATATTTATATCTAATTAGTTTTATTTGTAAGAATATTTTGTGCTCGCTCCAACATAGATATGGTGAGGTTTTTTCGGGAGTTTGGAGGTAAAAAAAAAAATCTTAGTTGCTGCTAAGTTTCACCACACAGTAACTCTCTTACATGTTTTATAAAATCAACGTCAAAGCTTTAAAGTTTTGTTCTCCGTAAGATAAAAAAAAAAAAAAGTACATAATTAATTGTAGAGACAAAAACATAAATATAAAATAATTTTATCTTTAAATTAATTCTAGATTAAATTTATATTATTTTAAAATAGAAGATACATGAGATATGTTTTGTGTATCTTTAATATTTTTGTTTTTTTAATCTTGAAACAGTAATTAAACACTAGTTAAAAATAAAATGAATCAATTAATTAAAAGAGTGAAAATAAAAATCTACTGTAATTTGTGAGTGCTGAAAATAATTCCATTTCTCTGCCATTCTTCGCATCATTCATTTTGAAGATAAAAGAAGAAAGATAATAATATATATAAGAAATTGTAGCAGCTGGCTACTAGCCAGCCAGTAGCCGAAACCGTGCCCAAGCTAAGCCTAATGACCTTTGCTCATTTACGACGCATGGTATAATTCCAAGGGATTGAAGAATATCCATATTCCATGCCCTATTGATCAATAACTACCGATAATATTCTCTAAAAAACTCAAAAAAAAAATCCAAAATACGCATGAACCAGATCACTTACAAACTGCCATGAGATGTTTTTTAGGGGAAAAGATTGGGGAAATCTCAACCAATTGGAAGGGTAAGTTTGACATTACATTTCAAGATAGACTTTACTTTTCATGTATGCTATTGTTTTAATCTTAAATGGTTAGTCTATTTTAAAGTTTTTTGCTATTTTTTTTTTTCAAATGCTGAGATCATTGGCTATAAGAATTTATTATATTTTAAGAGATGCATTATTGAAATGGTTTGGAAGAAAAATTGTCATTAGAAATATATTTATAATTAAGTTAAAAAAAATTTTATTAGTATTTTTAAAATGTATGACATGTCACTGTTTTAAAATCTGTCTTTTATTTTTTAATAAATTTAATGTTATTTTTTTTTTACATGACTATATTTAATTGATTTATTTTTTTAGTAGCATCACTTTGTTGGTTTTGGTTTTTTTAAGAGATATGTAGAAATAATATTTATGAAAAAAAAATATTTTAATATTTTATTTAGCATTTTTTTTAAAATATACAAAATAATCATAAAAAAATTAAAATAATATTTTTTAATATTTAGCTTTGCCACACCCACCCATTGGAGATGCTCTTAAAATTGAAGACTGTGTACGTGGCCACATGTGGAATTTAAGTTCCTGGACCGTTTAGCCCTTTGGAGGATTCGGATCTCTTAATGGGATATTCCCGGCTTGGAATCTACTCTTGGCATCTTTTAGTTTTATATATATATATAAAAAGGAAATTTGCACCTTTAAGCAAAATCCAAAATGGGTTGCAACTAGCCCACGCAAATGGGAAAAGTTCTTTTTGAAAAATATTTTCTTCTTTTGGACCGACATTGATTCTCACATGTTGTCGAGTGAGGCACCTATTCTTTGTGGAATTTATAAAGAAATACTCAGATTCTTCAAAGAATTATCCTAAGTGCGATTCAATTTTATTATATATAAAAAAATATATTTCAAATAAGTATAAAAATAAAACCCTCTTATGAAATATATGCATGTACTTGATAAACTAAATAAACAATGCTATGATAAGTTTAATTTTTTATTTATTCAAACTTTGAGGCCATATCAAGATGAATTCATTACAGTCTCTTAGATGCATAGGACTAATGTAAGAGTGTTGTTTTAATACTTGGTTTCGAGTTTAGTTCAAAAATACCCTTACATCCAAACCATGAAATTACAAAATCTTCGTTTAAAATTAAATGATTAGTAATTTCACATGATTTTTCTCTTCCCTGAGATGTCTCTTGAGAAATTATTCCGAGATAGTAATCAATTTCACATGATTTTTATTACGTATTTTGAAAGCGTAGGAAATGCCAATAGAAGAGGAAAAAGCTGAAAGCATGGCATATTCTTTCTTTGGTGCCTTTGTGCTCCCATGATTCCTGGATTAGAAATTTAGAATTGACGGTCGAATGTCCATCCCACCGATGTTTAAATGGTATTTAAAAGAATAATAGTAATTATGTTTTAAAAATATTTTTTGTTTGAAAATATATTAAAATAATATTATTTTTATTTTTAAAAAATTATTTTTGATATTAATATATTAAAATAAAAAAATAAATTTAAATTAAAAAATTAAAAACTTACCCAACCATGTTTAGAACGCAATAACATCCGGTCTTTTTATCTTTTTGTCATGCTCTCTCAACGGGCAGTTGGGCCTTTCGGTGGTTGAGAGCTGAGACTTAAACAATATTAAATTAATTATTATTATTATTGTTTTAAAAAAAAACAGCTTTACTAGTAAAAGTGTTTTTCATGAGATTAATTATCAGATCAGTTTTTGTGCATTCACATGGAATTTACTCTTCTAATCTCGTAAAAACAAACATCTTATTCATTTTATGATTATAATTAGAATTAAAATTTATAAAAAGTATTTATTTTTTATAACCTAATTTGAGATTTAAATTCCGAGAAGTAAACTGCATTGTTTTCAAACAAGGGTTAATCAAAATATTTTTTTTATAATCTAATTTGAAATTTAAATAATAAGGATTAAGCCCTTGTTTGGTATTGTTTTTCAAATGAGAACCAGTTAAATTTTAAATTGTTTTTATTTAAAATTATTTTTTAAAAAAATTTAAATTGTTTTGATGTATTAATATTAAAAATATTTTTTAAAAAATAAAAAATATATAATTTTAATATATTTTCAAGTAAAAAATACTTTAAAAATTAATTAAAACATGTTACCTCAAGTGTGTGTGTGTATATGAAAAAAACCCTGTGAAATTATTTGACAAGAGAAGATTTTAGGTTTAAATTCTGTCAAAGATGGAAGTTGAAATTCAGGAATTGAGACAGGTATACTTCTTACTAGCTTTATATGATTCAAAACACATATGCTCTCCGTTGAATTACCAATATACATATATATATATACACACACACACACACACACACACACACACATATATATATATATATGGGTAAGATAATTTCAAGTAATTTATAACACAAAATAAAAAGAAGGTGACACCCTTTTAAAGGCATTTTTCTAGAATCATGTTTTTTTAATTAATAAATGGAAAGATAGTCGCTAACAATAATTTAAAGATTAAAGAAGAAAATTGATATTCTTTATAAGAAACAAAAAATAGATGCACAACATATATTTTATCCCAGCTATATTTTCATTTTAAACATTTTCTTTTATTTATCTTTAGGGTTAATAATTATACTAGTTAACTATGTATGATTTTTATTCTTATAAATAAATTGTGCAAATACAACTAATTTATTTAAAATTTGAGATGAGAAAAATTCATAGATAAATTAAAATAATCTTTTAAGAATATTATAAATTATATAAAAAACAAAAAGATTAATTATTTAAAAAAATAAATTAAACTAAGCAATTTAAATAATGATAAAAAAATAAATAAGAGATGCGATATGAATTAAAAAAATACAAGAAGAAGAAGAGATTAGATATTACTGGTCCTAGCAAGGGATTTTTTTTATTTTAAAGAATCATACGCTTTAATTTATTTTTTTTATGGATGAAATGTTATTTGGCTTGGCAAACGATGTGCCATCCACAATATTATTAGGCATTGTGAGAGCGTCGTAACAAACTAATTGAAATAAATTATTAGGCCAAATTCCAATCAAAGCAATGTGAGAGAACAAAATTAGAAAAAAGAAGAGTTTGGCTATTGGAATAGAAATGCTTCAAGGAAAAAAAAAAGAATTGCATTATGTGAACCCATAATATTTTGTAATTTGATTGATAGCATTTTTCTCACCTTCTTTAGATATATTTGCAATTGTAATTATTGTAGAAATTGTTTTTGTACTTTGACTACAATGCATGCTTTTACAGTTAAATGAACAGTAAAATATGTTTTCTTTTAGTATATTAGGAGCAACAAGAGTAATGTATTAAATGATTTCTTACAAAACTTGTAATCAAACCACTTTGAGATATCATTGCACTTAGTATGACACTTTCTTTAGCACTTAGTATGACACCCCAAAAAGAAAGCACTAATTTAATATCATTGTTGGAACCAAATTTTCCAAGTTTGATCTTTAATATATATTAGGAAATATAAAGATTGGACCAACAAATGAAAAGGGATGCTTAAACACATCATCTATGGCCCTTCTTCAAATAAATAAATATAAAGATTGTTCAATTCTATAATAGGAAATTACAAGTAAATCAAAAAAATATTATTTTATGGGCAACACCAGGCTGTCCAATTAAGGCAAAATATTAACAAAGGATTTCTAGCTGGACCTTGAGGCCTTGCAAGGTTGCTCTGAATCATACCATGATTTTGTAAAGAAAATCCATTTAAAATTAGCGATGGTAAGCCCATGCCTTTGTTTCAGCTGTATTGTGCAGTACAGACCACGCACCTTTCAGTAGCGGTTGAGAATAGGATCCACATTGAAGAATCTTATTTGCTTCGGTCCAATTTTCTTTCCCAAAGAGCTAGGTTTTGATCATGTCACTCTCAACAATAGATCTTGTGTTCTTCCTTTCTAAAATAGTAGGGTGTGATATAGGATATATCACCTAAATTCTACAGCTATTCGTAATTTCTTCATTGCTCAAGATAAGATAGCTATGATCCAAGCCTTTATTTTACAAAATATATCATCGAGAACTCATACTTTACCATAACGTGGTCCTAAATTTAGGTAATTTTCCATCCTAAAGTGTCCTGATGGACTCTGTGTTAGTGTAAGCATATTGTATAAAAAAAATATTTTAATTTAATAACTTAAACTGTTAGATAAAATTTAAAATATAATTTATATTATTTTCTAATATATCTCTTTAAGTTAAAACCATTGAAACTTAAAATTTATATAAGTTCACAATACCTTGTTATTATTTTTTATTAAATAAATAGAAATGATGAGATTTAAACTTATAATCACTTAATTAGTTATTAAGGTTTTAATTTTGTATTAAAAAATCATTTCAACTCAATAACTTAAATTATTAAATATAATTTATATTATTATTATTTTTAAAATTCAGCCACAAATGATCATGATTATGAAAGTTGTAAAATGTGAAAAGGGCCCAGCTACGCTGCATCTTTTAATTTAACAGCACACGTACACACTTTTTTAAAAGGAGTAAATAACGTTAATAGTTATTGTTATTCATGAATTTAACAGGCACGGATGAAGTGCCACAACATTCATGAATTTACAAGGTCCCAATCGAAGGTGGCAAATTTTCTAGAAGATTTAGGGTGGATACATCTTTCCATCTACTTAATTCAAATGATTAAAAGTTTCCCATCATCGTACGATCGATCTTATGAAAATTGGCGTTGAAAAATTGACATTAAATTAATTTATCCCTATAAATAATATTTTTGATATATTCTCTTTGTTCTAAAAGTGTCATGCATGTTATTGTTTAATGGTCAATTCATCAATATTTGGAGAGTTTAAATATTATATTAAAAAAATAAATTAAGTTAGAAATTTGATTGTAAAAGTTAAAATAATAATAATAATGTATTGTGATAGCAGGACATCCAGTATTTTCATTGATTAATCTTCAATTTTAATTTCAATCGTATTTTAAATTACAGAAAATAAATATGAATTAACACTTTATAATAATAATCATGTTCATTATTTCTACTTTTTAAAACACACCAGTGAATTGTTGGTCTAGCGGCTAAGGCACTGCTATATCTCTGTAAGGGTAAAAACACAAGTTTGATTTCTAGAAAGCGCACTTATTGGGAGGGGCAGTCACGAACCCTGAACGGGACTAGTTTCATACTTTAAAAGAATGTGAGGATACCCGAATAAAAACAAAAGAAAAACATACACACATATACGAAATTGAAATCATAATTGATTCCTTTATTTTTTTCAATAAACACGTAACAATACTTCTTAATTATATAAACACGTAACAACTGGTTCTCCACCCTTTCGTAATCTGACACATAAATATTTATATATGTATAATTATTTGGGTTATACTAATTAGAGTAGTGATGCCACATGCAATCCCACACACACTTGATCACTTCCTTAAACCAATCACACAAACTCACAGAAATCCCATGATCATAAAGACCATAGATAGCTAAAGAAAAAAGCTGCCATCCTCATGATGATCTTGAACCCCAAAAGAAGGGCTAGGACATTTCCTGCTAAGAAGCTCTTCAACCATTTGCAGTGCCACTCTCTCTTCTTTATCCATTTCTTCTCTCCATTCTGGTCCTGTTATCACTCCTGGAGACTGATCAGGCAATGGCAATGGCAATGCACTCTCCGAAACTTGGCTCTCATCTCTCTTTCCAAGCTGCACTGTCATGACCCAATTTGAGTCAGACCGCTGACCAGCACGCTTTTGCCAAACCCCTATGGAATTCTCAGTGTCGAGCCTCAAACAAGTCATTGATGGTGATGGTGCCTTGCTGCACTTTCTTAGCTTGGCATGGAGGATCTGGGACAAACCATTTGGTGGTGTGAGTGAAGGTTGATGATCACTTGATTTTGGGTCATCTTCATTCGAAGTTTGAGGCATGGGAAAGTTAGTTCTCGCATTACGGCCACTCATCAAGATTGCAGCTTGATCATAGGCTCTAGCTGCCTCTTCTGCTGTTTCAAAAGTTCCTAGCCATACCCTCCTCTTCCTGTTCCAAACATACAACAAATTAAAAGGCAAGAGCATTATACAATAAGATCTTATAATAGTTGAAAGAATTAGACAAAAGTATAAGTAGTTTAGACTCAGAAGTAGAAAAGATAAGAGAACATAGCTAGATGGGTTCGGTAAAGGAAGCTCGCTTACAATAAAGGATGTCTAATTTCAGAAACCCAAGAACCCCAACTTCGCTGCCTCACCCCCCTGAACTTTTTTGATTGCACCATGTTGGGGGGGGATAGGTCAGAGATGATTGAAGTCAGCAAAGGCTGACCTTGAGATCCTGAGAAGATATAGAGAAGAGATTGAATGCTATTCCATGCTAGAGAGCACATTGTAGTCGAACTAGAAGCTTTTCACCGTGAAGCTTGGTGTATTGAATAAGATCACCTACACCTCCACTCAAGTAAATATACCTACCCCAATTTAATAACCGGGGCTTGCTTTGCATGCAATACAGTACTGTCGTAGCTAGGGCTTTTATGCCAAAAGAATCCAAGAGCTGTTCACAGAAAGCAAGATTGAATCTGATGATGGGATGATAGTACAGCAGTCATTATTTACTGATCAGTTTAGAATAATATTTTCCAATTTGGATAAAACATCAATACCAATTAGACTATTATTTAGGATACAATAATTTAAATCCAATTATTTAACCTGCATCGGCATCATTTCACAGGTGCCAATATTAATACGGTGATCATTACGAGTTCATAATTAATTATATCAGTCATTTTAAGTAACGCAGAGTGCTTGTTCTTCCCTAATCCGTATACATCTGATATAGATGATTACTGCAGATTAATGGCTAAAGTTAGAGCAACATTTGATGCAAATTACAGTGGAGTTAGGGGATGATGGCTGCGTAGAGTGATGACGAGGCATCATTGTCATGCCTTTTATTTTGAACAATTATTGACCTACGTGCAGAGACCACACATAACTTCAAATGCACATCTAAAGAGTTAATATAGGTAGTTAAAAACTAAATGGATAATAATGCTTCGGGACCCCTTCGATAATGATATGCATGTGTCCAACATTTATATATACGTGGAGCTTGCTAAATATATATAGAGCTCTTTTTTTAAATGTAACACCTGCCATGTTTTTTCTTTTTCTTTTTTCAAACTAGCACAAATAAAAAAGTTAATTAGAAAAACAACGTTGCATTGTTCCTAAAATAATTTTTTTTAATAGATTTTATATTCTATTAAAAAAAAATTAATTATGTATTTTATTATAGAAAACAATAATTAAGAATCCTCATCGAACTAAACGGTTGCCCCTTGATTTTTTTTTTAATTTACAAAAGAATAAATTGAAGTTTCCTAACTATATAAGAAGATATTTTTTTTTTAATAAAAATATTAGATAGATTTTGTTCACCCAAACGTTTATAAATTTTTTTAAAAAATTAAGATAAAAATAAATATTTATTATCATCTTTATCATTATTATTAATATTAGCATCATCACTACCATTACTTGCTACATACCACTACCTCCACTATTATTACTATCATTATTACTATTATCATTGTTATTATTATTCCAATTCTAGGTGCTCTTCATGTCATGTGTTTAGTTTATATATATATATATATATATATATATATATATATATATATAATAGGTTTAACATGTAATTGATAGAAATATTGTAGTCCTCAAGGGGCATAGCATGGTGGCAAAGAGTTTGAGATCTGCACAACAGATCTCGAGTTCGAGTCAGGGCGTGCACCTCTTGTAAGAGCTTGGGACAGCCGGGGTTTTACTCGCTCGCCTAGGCCTATAAAGTGCGCTTTTTGAAGGATGAGGTTTCCTCGAATTCAAAAAAAAAAAGATAGAAATATTGTGCATTTCACACTCACATGTCACATGTATGAAAAGATCCTATATTATTTATACAGAGTGAAAGTTTAGAATACCTTCACAAACAAAATTAATTAGACTTAAATGTTACCTTTTCAAGAAATTAATGATAAAGCTAGAAAAAACTACATTGAATTTGTGTTTTGTTTTCGGATACCAACGGGCTGAGTTGTGGGTATTACCTCAAAATAGCCCTCCCTCTAGTGCTAAAGATAATTAGGGTTTTTCATGTAAATTTTATATAAAAAAAGTGAGCAAAGAGAGTTATATATTTTTCTTTTGTATTGAAATGAGAAAAAAAATCTTCATTTTCTCCTCTGAACTGGAAACATATAGTTTATTTTAGAAAAAAAATTGAAGTTGCTTGTCTAGTAAAATCAGTCACTGTTTTATCGCATAACTTACCTTTTTATAAAATAACTTATTTAGCTTGTTTATAGTATGTGATAGTTTGATGTGGTAACCCAGAAAAATAAAAAAAATGAATGATAAAAGCAAAAGAATAGAGAAAAGATGATGAGTGATAAAAATAAAAGAATAAAGAAGGTAAAAAAAAAAAATGAAGGGTCGGGCGAAAATCAAGTCTTATAAAGCATGGTTGGGCTGGGCTTAACCGATTGAAGAAATTCATCCAAATAGTGACACGAGGCCCAGTAGAAAACCCGAAAAGACACATCATTTTCTATATTTCCTTTTATATCCTCTTCTATCGTTTCCAAGAAGCTGCTAATCGGAGGAATAGAGAACAGGATAAATATAAGAAAACAAAAAAGAAAATTTCATGGTAGAGGACGGCCTGCCATTGCTACCTAACTCCATTTATTAATATACTAGCCTACTGGTCCACACAAGTTTTAATTATAAATTTAAAATCAAATATATATTGAATAATATTTTTATTTAATATTAACACAAAAGCAAAATGAATGTTACATGCAAAATTTACAGAGATAATAATAAAAAATTAAAAAGTTAAATCTTTAACTAATTTAATATTAAAAAATAAAATTAATAATCATTAATTAACTTGAGACAACCAACTAATTTCACAATGCAAGTCATGCATTCATCAATCTCAATAGATTTTTTTATACCATATATTACATTTCATTTATTAGATTTAGATGAAAACAAAATGCAGTAGAATTTTCTTATATGAAATATTTTGCTTTTAAAAAAATCATGATAGGCGTGTAAAACTAAGATAGAAAAAGTAAATTACTAATAAAAAATATGAAATTTAATTTTTTTTTATTTTAATTTAAATAAAAAATAGATTATTGATAACAAAACATAAAAACTGCAAAATATATATATATTAAATCCAAAGACAAAAAATGCATTAAATAAAAAAAAAATCGACTAGATGTTGTAACCTAACCTGTCGAACTTGTAATCCGAGTTATAAACTCAACTGAATTCAATTTTTTTTTCTTCATAAATCTATAGTTAACCTATATATATAAAGAAAAAAACCTAGAAGCACATGCCTATGACTTAGCACCCTGAGCTCATGAAAGGAATAGTGTAGGTGTGAAGGCTTTCAAGCCCATGTGTGTCTGAGCTTATTATTTTTTTTTTCTAATTTAAAGGGGGTATGACCTTTTTTTAAAAAAAAAAGCTAATGACATGTTGCTCATTGTTGCAAATGAAGTGTCATGTGTAAGTCCAAAACTTTGCCACCACTATAGTGGTCGTAAAATCAGGTCTATGAGTATTTTACCTAAAAAATTAATTTTCAATCTATTTTAACCTAAAAATACCTTATAAACATTCTTAAAATATTAACAAACTAAATTATCAACCTTATAAACCAAAAAAAAGAAAGATTCAGATCACAAAATCAACTAGAATAAAATTTCTCATTCTTGACTTATATATGTTTTTGTTGGCAATATTAAAATTGAAAACAACTATTATAAGACTTTTTTTATGGAATAAATTTCATCAATACCAATTTCAACCAATTTAATGGTTGTGATATATGTAAATGATAACTTTTTTTTATCTACATTGAATTTTGGTGGGAGTCTTTCTCCTTTTAAAAAAATTGAAAATAAAAAAAATAAAGTTCAATATTAAATCTAAATTTTTGACAACTACATAGATTAATCGGGATAAAATACCAAATTAATTTTTTTTGAATGAAGTTGTAATCTATTTTTCATGTGTTTTTAACTTTTATCCTTTATTTTTTAATTTCACAATACTCTTTTCAAAAAAAAAAGAAGAGGATGTGATTGAACATTAATTTGAGATCAAAAGAGTTCAATCATGCAAAGACAATGTTACCAAATTGAAATTTTAAAAAATCTTACCATTCCAATTCATAATAATTTGTGAAAGAATGTACAGTGAAATGTGTACAATAATATCACCACACGGATTAGTTTTTTTTTAATGTGTTGTTTTTTTCTTTCTATCTTCAAGTACTATTTTGTTTCTCCGCTGTATTACACAAAATTCTACTCCATGAATATCTTCCTCCAAAAATTTACGACATTGGGGTTTACAAGGCATGTGTACAGTGCAAGTGACGAAAACAGGGTAAAAATAAGTGTGAAAGGTAGGAGATGATGTGGAAGATGATCAAGAATTCCCATCACAAATTATTCTTTGAAAATGAAGAAATAAATTAATCTGATTTATTTCATACAGTGGAAAAATATGAGATCTCAATTTTTATTAACTGGATAGCAATACCTGACATGGCAAGTTTCCATTGGTTAATAAGATCAACCCACAAAATCTATTATTCTATTGTTTGAACCATCAGTCAACCGTTATAACTTATAAGTTATAACTTACAACTACCAGTCTTCCTCAAATCCTCAGAAGAGAAAACTGAGTTCAAAACCGGGTTAATGACCCATCAAGACTCTCTCTTTTCTCCTTTCACCCCTCTAAAACCACTCCAATGCAACACCAACAAAGACCCACTATCCCAACTCGCTCGGCTCACCCCCTCTGACTCAGTCTCAACTCAGCTACCATGCTTAAGAAGGGCAAGCTCAAGCTCCCTGACAGGCTTGGTATTTTGGTCCCTGGTTTTGACGACAAAGAGGAGGAGAATGGAGTGTCCGAACCGGTTTTCGAGTCCGGTGAGGAGCTTGAGATTATGGAGCCTAATGGGGTTGAGTTAGGCCACAAGGAAAATGAGTATGAATTTGATTTGGGTGTTGATGATAAAGTTGGGGATAAAGTGGATGCTTTTAGGACGCGGAAGAGACCCGATAAAGATGGGCCGGGCCAGGTCACGGTTAGGGAGGTTATTGCAGCTGATGAGAAGAGGTCTGATCTTGAATATGAGGTCAGAATGTGGAATGTTCTTTCTTTATTTTCTTCTTTAATTTAATGTAGGGTTTTATGTTTGAAGTTGAATTTTTGGAAAACTCTTCTGTGGTTTAGTGAGGTTTAGGTTTTTGGGGAGTGTTTGGTTTCTTTAGAAAATGGTGGCAAAAGGGAAGAAATGTATGTGTGGACTGTGATGTTCAATTACGCTTGATTTATTCATTGGGACAAAAATAGTTTAATTAAAGATAATAATTTATTGGGTTTGCATTCTTGAAATCTAATTTGTGAAAATTTTCAGAAATAACTTTCTAATTGGCATCCTTTTCCTGCATTTTGGCCGAAAGAAAATGGGATGCTAGGGTTTTGTTCGTTTATGCCATTTTTTGTTTTAGGACCAAGTTACTTTTTGGCTTTGTTTGTTAATTGATTGTACATCTTTCCATTTTGTTTTGTGGCTAGTTCTCTCAAAAGGAGATAAATTTGGAAAAGGTGAAGAGAATTGCTAGTATGGGGGTTCCTGATGGAGGAGGATTGAGGGCAACAGCTTGGAAGGTACATTGGTTTTCATTGCTGGATTATTTTGTTTGCACTTCTGGCTAGGAAATTTCATTATTATTTGATGTGGATTCTAAGCTGGCTTTCAGAGTAGTTCAATAAGCTTTTAGTAATAATAATGTCACTTCTGTCATGTTGGATTGCACTGATTGCCAACAGAACTAAAGTGCTGAAGATTTTTCTTCTGCTAATTCACAGGTTCTTGAAGAGATTTGTGATTAAAACCATGATTATTGTCTGTTATGCAGTGATGGAATGGTTCGATGCCTGGACGAGAACATGTTATTCCAACAACTAAACTTGAAAGAATAAAATTACTGAGTCATTATGAAATAATAGGACCACATGTTGAAGTTGCTTAAATCACCTATATTCTACACATCGTAGTGGTAATCAATTAGCTGCATATAGAAATGACAGCTTTAGTCATTCAATACTCCTTTTTATTTGAATATGACTCCTGAACATCCTTAAATCTTAATTTATGGCAGCTAATGTTGGGTTATTTATCTCCTTCTCATGATGTGTGGGAAAAGGAGTTAACCGAGAACAGAGAAAAATATGCTAAGCTAAAAGAGGAGCTTCTGCTGAGTCCTGTAAGTTTCCAACTGCTGTACCTGCTTTGCATCTTAACTTAGTGTTTTAATTTAGATGCAGATGAATTTGTCACACTTGTAATCAGTTTTTTTTTTTTTTTCTTTGGTGACTGGTTTCAATGTACTAATCAAAATCTTGAATCTAGACAGTCAGAGTACACCAGGGTAAAAGCTGATGCAATGATTTCCGCTGAGCTGAGCAGTGAAGGTGATGTTGCTGGACCACTTAAGCGACAAGGAATTTCTCATGGAGATCACCCCCTGAGTGTTGGTATGGCTAGTGCTTGGCATCACTACTTTAAGGTAAATCTCTCCACCATTCTAAGGTGCCTGGAATTCCTTGTGACAAGGGATAGCTGATGTTAATCAAAATGAACACTGCATTTATAGCATACAGAGATTGCAGAACAGATTGACCGTGATTTGCAGCGCACACATCCAGATATGAAATTCTTCTCAGGGGAGTCCTCATTCAGTAAGAAGAATAGGGTATTTATCCACTCTTCTGCTCTTTCATTTTTATTCAATTTCATTTGGCTGTTGAATCTTTGTTGACACTATGGTTCTCAAATTCTCAGTCACTTGATGAAAATAATCTTTTGGAGAGTTGCAAACAAATGTTGTCATTGCAATTGTAACAGTTTTAAGAAACATGAATGAAGTTTCCCTGAAGAATGCTGTGATATATTTTCACCTGCAGGAAGCAATGAGGAACATTCTTCTCTTATTTGCAAAGCTAAATCCAGCTATTTGTTATGTACAAGGCATGAATGAGGTCCTGGCGCCAATACTCTATGTATTTAGTACTGACACTAATGAGCAGAATGCTGTAAGGAATATTCCATCTGCTTTTGGGTCTTCTATTGCTTTAGATACTTGTGTTCCTTGTTGAGAATATGCTTTAGATACTTGTGTTCCTTGTTGATAATATGATCCTGAAACCAGGAAGACACAATGCTGTTTTCGACTGAATCCTTTCCGCATTGGAAGTTTTTTACCATTTAAACTTTCTTCTCTTTTTTTTGGGCACATTAATAAAACTTGTTGAGATTTTGTTATCTCATAAGACGTTCATTTTATTTTTTAATGGATAGTTTTCTTAGTAGAAGATGAAGCTTTAACAGACACAGAATAGTTAAAAATATCTACTATTACATGCAACAATTCATTTATAGGACATGGAACACAAACTTTATAGCATTGATCAGCTATACTTCCATATTTATTGACGAGTCTGATAATAAATATGAAAGAATCCTGTAAAGGTGAAAGCATATTTTGTTGAGAAGATCAAACAGAGTCCTAAACAGAAGGCAATTGTATTCATGCCCTTGGTCTATCCTGCAGGTAAATGCTGAAGCTGATAGCTTTTCTTGTTTTGTTCGACTGCTGAGTGATTCGGTGGATCACTTTTGCCAACAGTTGGATAATAGTCCTGTTGGCATCCTCTCCACTCTTTCCCGCTTGGCAAAATTATTGAAAGAAAATGATGAGGAATTATGGAAGCATCTGGAATTCACTACCAAGGTAAATACTTTCTTAATGTGATTATAGTAGATGCACATTTAGATTCTTGATGGCTAAATTAAAAAAACTTTTTCATAGTTCTGAGTGCTTTGTGCCAACCATTGTAGTATATTTACTTCTGTTTAACAGCAAACAGTGCTTAAAAAAGTCGTCCTTGAAGTTTTCATCATATTTGGATCAAGCTAAGTGAATCATTGAAGCTTATGCCATATCTATTCAAATGGGCAGGTTAAGCCACAATTCTATGCATTCAGGTGGATCACTTTGCTACTGTCTCAGGAATTCAACTTCCAATCCATTTTAAGAATCTGGGATTCTCTTTTGAGTAATCCTTTTGGGGTTCAGGTACCTCTCAAATATCTCGATCCAATCAACTTTTGATGATTTAAACAATGGTGTTTATGGAAACAAAACTGGTTTTGTGCAGGATATGCTTTTGCGGATCTGTTGTGCAATGCTGCTATGCATGAAAAGCAGGCTATTGAGTGGTGATTTTGTAGCTAACTTGAGGCTTTTACAGCATTACCCTGACATCGACATCGAATACCTTCTCCAGGTAGCACAGGATCTAAGTGCCGATACATCGTCCTACAGTTTGTCTTTGTAAATTAACGTGTTGTATACAACTGTTTGCATAACAAGTTTTGTATTTGACCAAACAAGTATTGAGGTGCCCCTGTGAGTTTTCTTGCTTGAAGTTTTTCCCTTTCATCCTTTTCTTTCGAGGATGGAACTGATCAACTGAAATGAACATCAACTATCTAATTTTGTTCTAGTCTTCAAGCTGCTAAACACCACAGTAAAAGCAACACGAATTATGATATGAAGAAGAATTCAAGCTGCTAAACACCACGGTAAAAGCAACACACGAATTATGATATGAAGAATCAGGACTGTCGAATTTGTGAGACCCACAAGCAGGGTCCACAAAGTCAAGGGTTCAGATTGCTACCCGCAATCAGGACAGTTAAATAACGACCTCAAAACTTGACAGAGATAACAGAAACTTTAGGTCGGCAATGTGTTTTTTTTTCTTTTCTTTTGTAGTTGATAAAAAAAAAAATCACTGCCACAGCAAACATGAAGTCTAATTTTGGGAGTTTTTTGGATTTTTAGCATAGTTAAAAAAAATATAGTAAAATAATATAGTGAAAAAAATATTTGGGGATATGATATAGTTTCACGAGTCATAATTGTGCTATGGACGGCATGGGAGTTGTAAATACCATTTGTGATATATGAGTTGCGGATAAAATCTATAATTTTATTCTAATTAAATACTCGGAGCCTTCTTTCCATTTCTCCCTCCCTCCCTCTCCTTATAGCCTCTTGCCTCTCCCCTCTTCTCTTTGTAAGCGATATCTCTCTTTCCAATGCAAAACACATCAAAAACACCACAAAATCACCTATTTCTTTTTATCTTTCTAGCCCAAGATTGCCACCCCTTTCTCTCTCCACCATGAGTCAACTAATTTCCAGCCAAAGCAGCCATCACTAGTCATCATCTCCACCTATATTCTACATTTAAAGATATACTAAACACTCCCTTTCTATCAATTTGATATAATTTATTCTAATGTATATTAATTTGATTTCATATAATATTAGGGTTTTGAATTAAGGATTTTAGAGAAATTTAAGGGTTTTTTATATAATTATGTTAATTTGAGTTGATAATTAGGTTATTTTGTAAAATAATCAATGATTTTGGATTGTTGCTGATTATAAATTAATAAAATTATTTTGTTAGAGTTAGTGTTGATTTAGGTTAAATTATGGATTATACCGAATTACATATAAAATAAGATAATTAGCGATGAAATATATGAATTCAATTGATAATTTTGTTATGGTAGCGAAATTTGCATCAAAACATTGTTTCTAAATGTTCTTATTCAATGTTCTATTAAAATTAAATATTAATTAGAGTTGTTGAGATCGGTGCATATTATATTCTCTCTTTTATGAAAGAAAACAACTACTCTTATAAACTGAGTTTTGAAAGATATTTAAAACTAATATGTAGGTGCTTGGCAGATGATATGTATACCGAACTAACTTATAAAAGAATTTTATACGGAGAGATTATTTATGTCTATAGAAAGGCTCACGTGATAGTTGTGTAAGTGATCCTTAGACTTGAGATCACCAAGTTATCTTATATAGGGAGTGTTATGCCTTGATTCTAACTAGATGTTATCCTAATCAATGGTAACAAATGAGAATGTATGGGATATAACATAAACTATATGAAAATATTTGAGCAATCAAGAGAGAATTCATCATCCTAAGTAAATTAAAAAAAATATACTTCATCTATTCTCAAATAGTTTTGACTGTGAGATCATTGGTTAAGATGAAATGAGTTTTGAAAATAGTTTTAAAATCATATTTAAATAATTAATGACTATAATGTTGAGAACTAATATGATTTAACAAAGAAAATATATTTCATGCTATAATATCTAAATTAAAAAATTCATGATGAATGAATAATAATTACACTAAGAAATTGGTTACTAAAAGGTTAAGTCAAATTACTTATTACTTTCTGAATTTTAGGAGATCATGTCAGATTGCTAGGTGTTGTACTTGATCTTCAAAAATAAATAAATCAATTATTGACTTGATAATAAATTAAATTTTTAATTTATTTAATCTTATTTTATTTTAGATTATGATTTATATTTGGATTAACTTATTAAAAAATCTAATGGGTTGCACTCATAAAAATCATTGTTTAGAAATTAAAATGAGATAATTAATCAAGTATGAGTTGATTGTAAATAAGTTTTAAAAATTAAAGACTAAAATGTAATTAATAAAAAGGATTACAATTTTAAACCTAAAAACAATCAAGTAAAGAGTTGATTGAATAAATTTATGAAATTAAACTAAAATAATATACGTGATATTATTTAATTAGTAAATTGACATTTTATCATTTAAAGGGTTTTTAAGTTTCTCTATAAATAGAAAGTCATGCATTTTATTTTCTAAGAGTAGATTACAGTACAAAAACATCTAAAACACAAAATAAAAGAGATAATACTCTAAAGAAAAACAATTCCTCTCTCTAAAATGGTTTAGGAGATTTTTCATTAATGGTTCGTGTGAATTATTATTAGAGACTGAAATTTCTTTATGAAATTTCTTTTTATTTTTTTGCCTTTTAGATATCCCAGGTCCTACCTCCCTTAATTTCTTGATAATTGATTGAAGTTGTGAGGAACATTACATGTTTGTTTCTTTAAGGAAGTTGATGGGTGATAAACATGGAACCCTTTTTTTGGTAAAAAGAAACTGAAAATTGTCTCATGTTTTCCTGGACTTAACTATAGAATACCTTTAAATTTCAGGAATAAGTTCTTTTTTTATGACAATTACATGCCAAAATTGACCATGCTTGCTCTTTGCAGTTGATAATGAATGCATAACCATCGGATCTGCCAACATTAATCAACGATCGACGGATAGGAGCAGGAACACAGAGATAGCAACGGAAGCCTACCAACAAACAGCCTGCTTATCACGTTGCTAAAAAATACTGGCACCTCTAGTCATCCGAGATGTAATTGGACCAGGACTTGATAGGACATTTGCTTGCTTATTCCATCGGAGTTACTAGTAATGGAGAGTTTACAGAGGTTCCTTGGACAGAATTTTTCCCAGACACCAAGGCTCGCCTTTTTCTAGTCGGAAATCTGAGTTTCTCCCTTCAATCCTCACAACTTAGATGTTTCTCTATTTCATGATCCTGTAGCTAGTTAACAGATGCATGCATAAAATTAATACTGAAAACCTGGGAAATATTTTCCATTACTTTTCTACCATGACCAAGGTAAAATAAATATCTGTGTTTCTTTTTACCGGCCCGTTGGTTTCTCCAGGAGAGAGATATATGGTGATTCATGTGAAATGTCCCGGTAGGTACAACAACCTTATTCTTAAAAAGCTGCAAAATCAAAGATTTCGTTTTTCCAAAAGTTGTGTGCACACGTTGTAAGAGAGTCAACATAAATCAGTTCTCAAAGCTTCGTCTAATAATTTATATTTTCAAGTTAAATATGTTTTTGATATGATAGCCTAACCAAGTCTCGATCCTGGACCTCTAGATTATATGGATCACAAATTATTCTGGCCATGATCTTGATAGCCATAATAGATTGATGGATACCGAGTGTTTCTTTCTTAGCAACCACCCTCCGGTGAGGTTTTTGCAACCATCGTAGGGCAACCCTCTTGACCAGCAACATTTTCCTGGCAAAATGTCAAGTGGGAACTTAAAAAATCGTGTGGAGAATTGTTCGTGTGACTCAATTTTGTCTATCTGTTCATTAAAAGAATTTAAAGCACTCCCCTTTTCCTGACGTGCCTTTCTATCTTTCTCAAAGGTCTCGTATTTTCATTAATAATTCAACAAGAGGTGATGAGGTGTTCTTTCCTCGGATTTAGAAGAGTGCACGCATGAACGAAGCAATTTCCTTCTTCATGGATTATGTGGCTCTGAGTCCATGAACTAGAAGAATCAATCTTCTTTTAACAAAGTGTTTATCTTTATGTCATCATCATAATTGTCGGAGTTCCTTCAAAGAGAAGAAAGGGACTAGCTAGTATGGTAACGATCAATTACTGTTAGAGTACTGTACAGCCACTTGGATTGAGGATTTTCGGTGTCAATAAAGATGGGATTTTTCCTCTTCAAGTGGTCGATATAACCAAGGAAAGCCTGTTTGTTTACACGAAAATAATTATTTTAAAAAATAAATTTTAAAAAAATAAATTATTTTTTTATATTTAATAGTATTATGAAAAGTAAATTGAAAAATATTTTCTAGTATTTAGTTATATTATAGAAAATAAGTTAGAAAATAGCTTATTAATATTTTTTTTTAAGTTTATTAAAATAATAAAGAACAAATCTTATAAATTAAAAAGTTGAATGAGAATAGAATTGAAAAAAATCTAATTTCATAAATTATTTTAAATAAAATAAATAATAATAAAAATAATAGAAATAAAATCTAAAAAATAACAAAATTGAAAGATGATAAAATTAAAATAGTAATAATTATAATTTCATAAATTATTTTAAATAAAATAAGTAACAATAAAAAAAATAAGGATCAAATTTGATAAATAAAAAATTTTAATTAAAAAATAATTAAAAAAACAAATAACATGAGCAAATACATTACTTAATCATGTTATGATCATAAAAATATATTTTCTTAAAATATATTAAAATAATATTTTTTAAAATTTTATTTTTAATATTATTATATTCAAATAAACACAACACCGGTCCTCAATCACCTAAACTCAAGTTCTAAAATAATAATTAGGTCCTGTCCTGCGTCATTTCAAGTTTGGACCACTCTAAGAATTAGAAAATAAATATTAATGGAATCTAAATGTGTGACAGAAGGGTATTTTTCATATTAATTAATTTTACCACCAGCGTTTTTTTTAGAGCATCTTAATGATGCCTTGATTTGGTCTAATTAAGGCAGCGGGTGCTTAATAATGTGAGGTCATGACACTAATTAGAATCTAAATACTATAATTAATCAGTAAAGCACAGTGGGTTAAGGTGTGTGAACCATGCGAAGTCAAACTCTGATCCCATTTGCTCCAAAGTTATCGTCCTATCTTCAACAGGATGAAAATGATTTAATCTAAGGGGATAAATTAAAAAATTAATGCCCCTCTTATGGCATGGGATGATGCTCAGACACATCATGGATGACAAGGGCTATGGTAACATTGCAGTAATTGATGGCTGCAGGCAATACCAGCAACCGCTCCCTTTAAAGCGTGAAACCACTCTCTTTGCTTTAATTATTTAGAATATCAAGTCTTAAATTTGGTCATTCATGTTTTTTGTAATGGTCAAATTGATCCTTTATTATAATCATTATTAAATTCTACTTCACATCTTTTTAATACTATCAATTAACTACTAATATAACTGCTTGTAAAAAAATAAGTACTTAAAAAATGGATATCGAGAGGCAAAAAAGCAACTTTTTATATAAGCTTGTTTGAGAGTATAATTGTAATTGTTTTTCAAAGTATTTTTTACTCGAAAATATATCAAAATAATATATTTTTTATTTTTAAAAAATTATTTTTAACTTTAGCATATTAAAATATTTTAAAAACACTAAAAAAAATATTAATTTAAAGTGAAGAAAAAATAAAAAAATTTAAATTTTTTCAAAAATATTTTTGAAACGTAAAAATTATACACGAAAATGTATATATTTTTGGAATTGTTGCTTAAAGGGGTTTTTTTCTTTATTTGGAATAATGTTGCCTGAATTGAACTCCATTGACATTAAAAGACTAATTAAGTGGACTCACATGGAACATCAACACTAATTAAGCTCACTCAGGGGGGAAAAAAGACTAATTAAGCTGTTTCTTGCTGTCATTAGCCACCAATAATTGCCATCTTAAGAAACCCACAATTTCTAACAAATCCTCAACTCCGAAGACACAGGATCTCTCAAATGTCAAAATTAGGTACCACATATTGCCTTGAACGAAAAACAAATTGCAACACCCACCACCTGTCTGTGACTGGAATGTGACGTCTACGCGCCGCCCACCATTTCTCCTTAGAATGGAGACCAAACAATAAGATTTTCCCTGTCCAGTCCTCAATCAAAAAAGAAAAAAACAACTGACATCAACTCAAAAAACACTTTACACTTTACACTTAATTTCTGTATTTTCATGAAAACACGAAGCATAAAGGGGGCATGACTTTAGATCCAAAATTTTATATTTTATATATTTAAATATTTTTTTTAAAAAAATTTAATTCTAAAATTATCCGATTAAGACATATTAGAATAAAAATAATTTTTTATTATATTTTTAAAACTTAACTTAGGGGTCGATTTGGAACAAAAATCGGGCATGGTTTAGGTCATTCGGGTTGATCCAAGTCAGTGTAAAATTAAAAATAATAATTATTATATTTTTAAAATTCAATTTGGAGGTCAATTCGGATTATGAGTGAGGTTGACCATTAAAAGGGTCATCCAAGTTGACTCGGGTCAACATAAAATAAAAATAATTATTATCATAGTTTTAAAACTTGATTCAGCTGGCAACCCGGTGCAAGACTCGAGTCATGAATCAAGAGTGTCAACTTGGGTTAATGTAAAAAATAAAAGTTGTTATTTCATAGTTTTATAACACGATTTGGAGGTCAGTTGGGACAAGGTCTACGTCACGAGTAGGGAGGGTCAACGTTATTTGACCCGAATCAATGTATAAATAAAAATTGTTATTATCATAGTCTTAAAACTCGATTTAGGATTCGATATAAGACAAGGTTCAAGTCACGGGTTAAAAGGGTTAACTTAGCTGGCCCAAATTTTTTTTAAGAAAAATAATCAAAACAACCTTGTTTTAACAAAAAAAATAAATTAACGGTTTCTTGACACATATTTTATCTCAGGTCGACTTGGTTTTTGATCAAATCAGGTCAAGTCAATCATTTTTTATTTTTTATCAAACCCGGACCAGTCTAGACTTTGAGTCAACCTCTCCAATTAGTTCTGGTTTTTATAACTAGGATTATTATAATATTATTAATTTTAACATTCAATATAAACTAAAGTTAAATATATATATATATATATATATATATATATATATATAACTAACAACAATACATATTAAAAATAAAAAAATTATATATACACTATTTAAAAAATTATATTACCAACTTAGTTGATCTAAATAGCATCTCCCTTGTAAAAATTTTGGTAAGAATAGGAATCCTCTCATTTTATTTTAGTATGAATATTTTTTTTATTCAATCAGCAAACAACACCTAATTTTAATACCAAATCAGCAGCCAAACCTTAATTTTAATATGGGAAAATTGGTCCAAATACTGTGTGTGTGTGTATTTGTTTAATAATATTAATACTATGACAAATAAATAATGACCCCTCCCCCTCTCTTTTTTTTGGGTAAGCATGACCCCTCCCCCTCTCCCCTTCCAATAGATGATCAAAATCGTTATTTATTATATTTGCATCATAATCACTCACCTTATGCTACTATATTTTTATTTATACTTGTCATAAAGAGTAAAAAACCACCACCTCCTCCTCCTCTTCCCCACCAGAGCATATTCTCTCAAATTCAGCAAGTCACATAATACACTTTTTTCAAGTTTCTTTCCTTCCTTCCTTTTCTCTCTTGATTCATCAACTATGTCTTCTATGCTTTGTTCACAAGGTGTGGTTCTTGCCACAGCCATGGCTGTTTCCGGCACTGTAATTCTCCTTGCCTTTCGCCTCCAAAAATCTCTCCCTCCTTCTGGTCAATTCCCTATTGATCTTCATCACCGAATTCCCCAGTCTTCACGACAAGCTCTAAGGTCTTGTATCTCACCAGGTAAAGAAACAGCAAGAAAATCCTGTCATGCATTGAGCCTGTGCAATTTCTCATGTATAAATGTTCTTTTTTAACTTTCTTGGCTTATGGTTATTGGGGTTTTTTTATTCCTTGAAGAAGGGAAGAAGAAGGGGAAGAAGAAAAGAGTGCACTTTGCAGAGGATGTGGTGGATCCAAGAGGGGATGGACAGGAGTTTAGGAGGCAACATGAAGCCATTTTCCTTAGTCAAAACTCTTGCTCTTCTTCTTCATCAACATCAACAGAATTCAAGAAAAATGGTCAACAAAGAAGAATGCCTGCAAACAGAGCTGCTCTCTACAACGGGATTCTTAGGGATCGTGGGGTTCAAAGATTGGCCTACTGTTGTTGATTGACTCTTCTTGTGTATAACACCTTGTGTTTCATTTGTAATTTCCTCTTTTTTTTCCTGTCTTTCCACATGATTTTTCTTTTTTTACTTTTCTAGTTCCTACGAATTTTACAAAAAATAGGAAGGGTGGGGGTGGGGGTCCACAAGGCTGGACCTGTTATTGTTTCTGATCATGCTAATTGGGTATATAGAGTGGATCTTCATGTGGAGAGGGGAGCATTTTGTTTGTAGATTTGATAAGGGTAGTAATCTCCTTGGATTTTGTTCATAAGAAAAAAAGGAAGTTTCAAGAAAATATTACCTGGCTTTTCTCTGCTTCTGTGTATGAATTTGTGATATTTGTGTCTCGAAACCATGCACTGTTTGTGGATTTCACGGCTCAAATGGTAAGTTAAAGACCAGGTCAAAAGAATGGTAAATCAAAAGGAGAAACCCATGATTTCTTGACTAAAACATGTCGGGATTTTGAACTGGTACTGTGTATGACGAAGATTATTCAAACTCATCCTTATCTCAAATCTTTCTTGAATCGATTGAGAATGTAAATTTAGCCTTGATGTTTTCTAGGCATCTAATTGCTGTGAAAAGAGATAGGAAAAATAAAAAAACACCAGGCAACAAAACTAGCCAGACATGTTAACACGATGTGCTCCAAATTTGGAGGCTAAAAAGTAGAATTTCCAATCCAACACGAGCAAGCCAGCCAGCCAGCCAGCCAGGGCAACACAGCATCATCCCATATGATACAGATGAGCCCTTTGAAATGCACAAGTATGACAGCTCGTACGTGGGCTGGCTCCGAAGCCACTCGCAAACATCCCTCGCCGAACTCTTATTTCGAGAAGAAGATTCCAATTCAGTAACCACCTGGTTTGGTGTATCTAATTGTCAATACTAATCTTGCAAATTGGGAAAAGAGGAAACTTGTGGCCTTTTCACTCAAATGTGTCCTAAACCAGTCGATGTCATGTGTGGATGTTTTCTTACACTAATTATCATCTTCTTCTATTTTCCATCCACACTTACCTAAAACACGTATTCTTGCTGGAACTCATGTTTTCATGTGTTTTTTGAGAGTGTATTTATTTTAAACATATCAAATATATATTTTTAAGTGTTTTTTTTATGATTTTAATTTACTAATATTAAAAATTTAAAAAATTATTTTGATATATTTTCAAGTAATTAAAAAAATATCAAACATTATAATATTAAACACGTATTAACATCACAAGCCAAACTTTTATTTTGATATACAGAAATTAAATTCTTTTAATCGGGTTTCAAATAAGTTGTCTACATGTTTAAAAGAAAAAAAACATGATTTCATGGATTGTGTGGAGATTTTTTTTTTTTTTTATCTTTGTTGAAAAGAAGAAAAAAGAAAACTACGTGGGTGCATAATAAAGTTAACAATCTTTTACAACAAGAAGCAGCAAGTGTTACTAGAGATTTTTTTTTTTTTTAAAAAAAATGAATGTGATTGACACTTTATGGAGTGTGTTTTGTGGCCCTTCACACACGCATGAACTAACCACATGTAGAAAAGTGTGCGTCCAAGTGCTAGGAAGCTTCCTCTTTTTGATGCCACTCCATTCCTTTATCTCTCAGCAGCCCATCAATTCATATATTAAAAAAAATAATAATAAAAAAAAAAACAAAGACTACGCCATTGACCTCGTTATTGCTATTTATATTTTAAATATCACGCCACGCATTGCACCAGTTTGAGATTTTTAATTTGCGATGTACTTTGCGTGTTTGTGTGTGGAAATAAATGGTACGCTTGCGATGACTTTTCAATTCTTGAACTTTAAGCAAATAAAAGAAGTCAAAGAACCCATATGAGAAAATTCAGCATTAAATAAAACTGAAAGGATCGAGACGAAGTTCGTTTGTGGTAATCTCACCAGAGATTTGTTTATTTCCTTGGTTTTTTCACATCAGCATTTAAAAAAGATTGTTAAATTAATTTTAAAACATCATTGTAATGTGAAAAGAAAATATAAAGGAGGGCATTGTTGTTGCAATACACATGGCAAAAACTTATTGGAAGTACAAGTAAGAACAGATAAACCTCAAGAAAACAAAAGAGAACATGGGAAACTGGAAATCTTGTTGGGGCTGCATTGATCTTGGAGCAGAATCTTTACATCACATATCAGCTATCTTGTCTTTACAATTTTTTGTTTTTGTATTTTGGAAGTGCTCTGCCATGCAGATGTCTGGCTGTGGGGGCAATTCATCGTGATATCTGCGCGTCCCCCATTTTTCTTTCCTTTTGCTCCTTTATTTTATTTTATTTTATTTTCTTGGCCCTAGGCTGCTCCTTTGGAGACTCTGCCATGTTGTAGATTTCCAGAAGCATGTTAGCCAACCTACCCAGTGGAGTGTTTTGACCAAACATCCCAGAAACTGAAGGAAGGGGATCGATGGCAGTGCTATCATCTTATCCACATTCTCCCCCTCCAAGCTTGGATTTTGATTGGACAGCCCATGTGAGATCTGTAGTGCTATTGGCTAATTCAAGGACCAGCCATGTTTCTCTCATGGGTGGGATGGACAAGAAGGCTGCATTGTTTCATTGTTGTTATGTAAACCCATTCCTCATTTGTTGTTTTCTTTACATGAGAAGACACTCACTTTCTTTTTGCTTTTACTACTAGAGAAACTACGGGTTCTTGCATAGTGTTTCCCGGCTGTTTGGGGGGGGGGGGGGGGGGGGGGGGGGTGTTCTTGGCTCTCTCTTAAAACCTAGTTTGTGACGTTTTTCCTTATATTCACTATCAAGAAATTAGCGAATATAAATAGAATCATCAATGGATAAATACAGACATAAATTTATGCCAGTACAATTGTTAAATCTGGCAGTGACTTGTGTCTCTCTTACAACCGAGAGATAACCTTAACAATCTCTTCTCATTCCTTTCCTTGAATATTGTATAGGGTCTAGATTTAATGGCAAACTTTAGCTCTGCTATCAATAAATATATTGTTAAGGGTTCTTGGGCCTATTTTCCTCTGATGTGAAGTGAGATTTTCCCTCACACTTAGAAACTCTCCACCGATCTCTTCCACAACTGATGTGGGATATAACCCTAATAAGTGAATTGTAAAAAGCTATTTGGATACTTAAGCTAAAAAATTATTTATTAATATTTTAAAAATTATTTATCACGAAAAATAGTTACATATATAATATTAAATGTAACTATTTAACTATTTACAAGAAAAAAATGTGATATAAAAAGTGTAATGGTGGGGGAAAAAAGAATTTATTATATCATTTATTTATCTATAGTTTATTTTATAAAATATAACTATACCTATAATATAAATATTTTAGATATAATATTATAGACATATAACTATTTTTTGATGTTTGGAGAACATTAAAAATAAATTTATTTTTTGTGTTATCCTAATTTCATAACACAAGTTATATGATTTAAAATGTATTATTATTGTATGATATAAACCTGTTTTGCATTTGAATGTATTTTCTAGCAATATCATCTAACTTAAAGGATTTTATACACTACTATATCAAATTAATATACTTTAAAGGAGATTTCCGGGCTGTTCTTCAAGGGAATGAGCTGGAAATTTGTTTGGAAATTAAGTGGTGCAAGAAAAGATTCATGAATTTGAGACTGATACGGTTCGTTTTCTTAAAAAGATGTGTAACTGTTGAAATAAATAGCTGTGAATTAGGCTGGGAAGATTTTTTCCCTTCTGGTTTGGGTCATTTTCACGGCGTGTTTGGGGAAGATTTTTGAACCATGAGACTGATCCACCTAGCTACCTTTACAATTCAGCAAAAAAACAAATTGGGAAGGGAAAAAACCATCGAAACAAAGATTTTAATGTCGACGGCCCTCAAGATTCTTTGTTCTTGAAGCAAAATTACGATTTCCAATTGAAGTTGGAACCTGACTCGAAATCTATTCCCGGAAAGATTTAAAATCTCCAGGAGATTTAGGAGAAAGGGATAAAAGGTGGTGATTAAGGCTTTTTTTTTTTAAAAAAAAAAATTGATGTCAAAATTATAATATTTAATAAAAAAATCCTTTAGCTTTTAATTTAGGTATAATAACAATCTTGAATAATCCAATCTTTTCTTATCTTGTTTTTTGGCGTGCGTTAATAAGGATATAAAACATTATATAACTTATAAACTATGATATATAAACTGTAAAAGAGTAGTGTAACTTTCTCTTAAAACTACTTCATGAATAATTATAAATAAAACTTGAATTATTTTTTTTTTCATTTTTTCATATAGTCACATAGGAATAATCAATAATAATTATTTTTTTGTTTCTGGGTTGAAAATTATTTTACAGTTCATAATAAGGTTTTATACGAAGAACCAAACTTATGATAAAAAAAAAAAAAAAACAAAGCATTATTCATTAAGATTAAAAAAAATAATTAAAAAAAAGAGAAATTTTTGTCAAAATATTATAAAAAATTAAAAATAAAATAATATAAAAAATTTATTTTCATATATTTTTAAATAAAAATAATTTACACGTTTATCAACTATCAAATACTAAAATGAATAGGAGATGATATGTATAGGATCTATTTAGTAGTATAATATAAGTTATTTTTTAAAATAATTTTTATTTAAATATATATTAAAATAATATTTTTTATTTTTAATATTAAAACAATTTAAAAATATAAAAAAAAACTAACAAAAACTCTTAATCATGATAAACTATTATCCAACCAAATTTCAAAAGATAAAAAGAAGTCTCTGCATCAATCAAATCTATTTGCCGCATCATCTGTGGAGCATCGTACCAGTTAAATTGACGTGTGACAGACGAAAAGCCCATCTGGTTGTATAGTAGCCAGTGGTTAGTGTCCCAATCTTTCTACATTCTATTATTGCAGTAGTTCAAAAGTTCACGAGAAAACATCGTCAAGTTTAGGGCATCACTGACACCACCACTCGCGAATATATTTTTATATTTTCATTTTCCTCATTGATTTTCTACTCTTCGAATCTTATCGTTTTTCTTCTTCTTCTTTACCTCAGGTGGATAAATTACAGCGGCAGAGAAACTTAGTGGTTTTTTTTTTTTTGATTTACGTGGATGTCCGGGTCAGTTTGCGCGCACTACGACTAATTCCACAGCCCATTGAACATCCTGCAAATTCAGTGAGCATGTAAGGCACCGCGGGGATGATAGACATGCATGGTGAGGTTTGAACCCTGATAAAGTGGAAGAAAACAAGTCCCTTCCACCACTAGACCAATACCTCAAATGCAACTTAGTGGTATTTACACTATATACAGGTGTTTTTTTTACAGTACTGTGAAATTACATTAATCAGCAGTTTATGATCGTGCTCAAGACATAATCTTTGTAGGAGTTACTTTAATTACCCTACTCTAGACATTGTTTATTACATAAAAAAGGGTGAATTGTGTTGCAGAAATACATTAAAAAAAGGGCCGTCGCTGATGATGAAGAACCTAATGGAATGTTTGACCCTTTTTCTAGACTTCACAAAGCTCTCTCATAGATTATCTAATCGTAGACCCCCCGTGCTAAAACTTGTTTTACGGCTAAAGTAAATAAACAAGTGCCCGGTTGGCCGTGGACGCCAATATAAGAAAATTACATGCTTCTTGATCATCCATCTCTCTCCCTCTCATGGCTTTCATATGCTATGTTTTCTTACCTTGTTAAGATAACAACAAGACACCCCAACACCTAATCAAGAATATTATCGAGACATCTTGACCGAGGAAGCAAAATTAATCTCCATCACAGAGTGAGAATCCGCTAAGATATACATCACCACGTAATTTTACCCTTTTAAAATGTATTTTCCTCAAGAATTACAAAAGGATGGGCTCCTCTTAGGAGCATAGGGTTCCTTTTAAAGTGGTCCATGACCTCCCCATTAGGTCAACAAAAGAACCAATGCTTTTGCTTAACTATAGCCTCTGATCTCAACTAACTACATAGATAATGTTTCCCTCATCTCGGTTGGAATTGATAGAAAAGGCATTTCCTTTCCAAGACCAACCAATCAATCAATCATATGACACCATCCTTTCATTACCGCCCTTCAATCATGTTTGCCGATGTTCTTTGTGCCCTAATAACATAATCTAGCAATTATAATAAGCTACGAACATGACCTCACTTGCCTGTCTATGGTGGGAGAGGTAGGTGCGTGTTGGGTAGGCTCATCCTCGTCTGATTAATTATAAGATGGTAAAAGCCGGTGCTGTGAAGATAAGGATTAGCTAGTGACGTGAAACATTTAATTAAGATTAATGCTGCAGTTCTTGTACTTCATTGGCTCCAAATGACGTTGCTTTATGTGGCTTAGGTTAGATGTTGGAACTTCCCTAACATGATTAAGGACGCCAATATTAATTAAGAATGCGAATAATGCACGCTTTTGTTTCTAATTTGCCAACAAATTTTAACTGCCAAGTATCTAACTTTGTACGTACTTCTAACTACCTTACTATTTTAGGATGTAAGAAATTCATGTTCTTTAGTATTTTCATTCTTTATTTAATTCTGGATCTATGTGGGATCTTAAGGTGGAAATAATCTCTGGATTGGCAAGAACAAAAGTTATGGAGATTTGACAAAATTATTGATCCAGTCTACTCTTGCCCAAGTGAACTTTTGGCTTTATTGCTTATTGAATCGCATCAATTTTATAGTTTAGAATTTTGATCCCTTAATTTTTACTCAAATGTTAAGCCACTCCTTAGTCCACAATCTTTGAAGATCTATTGCATATTTACAGTAAATACTCATCGTTTGTACTGTAGTTGATGTTGTATGTAGAATCTGTGTTGACCATAATTTATCTTACTAGATTTGTGTGACTCCATTGCAATAGACGAGAAGCATTTTCATTTTCTTTCAGGCCTATGTAGGGGTCGACGTGCTCCCTGGGCCAGCCAGAAGGGAGTTCTCCAATCAAGATTTGATTTGTGCCTAACAAGTGTTTTTGAACTTCAATGTGCTTATCTTGGCCCAAAATTAATCTTAATGAGCCTTGAACCGAGAATACATGGGAAAAGGCTGCAGAGCTTTAGGATGGCAATTTCGTGGACCTAGCCACAAGTCTCCATCCATTTGGATTTTAGATTTTTGGCCCGCAGGGCTGAACTATTATTTTAAAAAAATATATATAAAAAAAACACTAAAAGCGTGAGAATTTTTTTTACAATGATATTAAATTTAAGCAAGAAGATAAATCTTGAAATTTTTTAACTTTGATATTTGTCTAGCACGAGTTTTTAATTAAATCATGTAAAAACTAACTTGATATGAATTAATTTATTTAATAGGTTTAAATGAAACTTGAATAACCAATAAAAACATGATCAATTTAAAAAAAAAAACAAGAAGAATGTTTTTTAAAAAATATTGAGACGATGACATATTAGATGATTCCGGTCACATACGATTTAATTCATGAACTTAGATAAGTTTAATAATTTTTTAAAAAATATTTTTTATTTAATTATATGATAAAAATCCACTTGGCATCAGTTATCCAAAATCATGGTTTTGTAAAAGAAATTCCAAGCCACAAATGCCATCTATCATCTTCATCTAGTGTTTGGGCACTCACCAAAGCTTTTGAAACCAAACTATGGCAAGACAGACACTGGGAATTAGGGCACAATAACAACTCGCCAAAGAAACCATATCTTCCTTTCCTCTTGCAGCTCCTATGCACCATTGAAACCAGAACTACAGCAACCTTTTGAAAATAAAAAAACAGGCATGACAATACAGTCAAATGTGTAAAACCAAAGGGAGCTTGAAAGGTGAAACTTAAACTCAAAAGCATAATAAATACAAAAAAGAAAAAAAAAGAAGTCCTAATAAGCAACTTGCCGCTAGTTTTACAATACTCAACAGGATTGCGACCATCAATTCTAAGATTTGAAGCCAAAGTAGTCTCCATGAATATATTCTCGTTCACTGTTAATCCCCTTTTATTTGCCAATCTTCCATCCATGAAATTCTACGCATTCTCAAATCATTTTCATATAATAACCCAACTATGCAATGCATTTTCATATAATAACCCAAGTGGTTAAAGTGACGGAATTCAAACTTATCGGGTCCCGTGCATGTTCATCCCGTTGTCCGTTTTTGTTTTTGTTTTCAAATTTTTTTGGGAATAGTATATTGCAATAAAAAAAAATTATAATTATTAAAAAAAACTTAGACAACTGGTTTTTTTATAATGTAACTAAATTAAAGAAAATATTATTAAATAGAAAATTTTTTCAAAAAAATGGATAAAGAGTTATTAAAATTGAGTAAAAAGTTATTTTAAATTTAATCTGTTAAACTAAATTTAATAATAATTATTTTTATTTATAACTTTAACATGACTTTAAAAAAAACTTTGTTACAATACATACATGGTTTAAACCCTAAATTCTAAAACACTTTGGCGCTCTTGTCAGCAAATTATCTCAAGCTCTCTCATTCCCCCCTCAACAGTTCCTTCTTCTTTGTTTCAACACGCCCGTTAATCTCCAGACTCCTCGCCACAACCCCACTATTGGTTATCTCTATACTCTTTTTTCTACATTAAATCAAGTTTAATGTAATATTTATGTGTGTTTGAAGATCTTGCTATCATTTTTATTTTTCTTAACTTGGCTTTTGGCATTGAGAGTTAGAATTCCAAAAACCAATGAAACCCATGTATTTTTTTCTTAGTAGTGTACTTAGAGTTGTCTGCTTTGTTAATTTTAGGGTTGTTTTAAGAGATGGGTTGGTTGCAACTTAATCTTGGAGTGCTAAAATTATAATTTTTTATTGAGGTTTTTGTAAATGGGTGCTTAATCAAATAATGGGCATGTTTATTTCTTAATGTTGGGGCTTAGGATCATATGTACAGTGAATTTGCTTGATAAGTAGCATGTTAGGTTAGATATGGTTTTGTTGCCTTTAAATCTTGAAAGGAGTCAAAAGTTCAGTTTTTGTGATGCTTTTGGTGAAGTGGTTCTTAATCAAATGATTAGGTTTGAATTTGTTTTGACGGGTTCTTGATTTTTTTTCATATTCGCATTAGCTATGAAGGTGAGATCATCAGTGAAGAAGATGTGTGAATTTTGTCAGATAGTTAAGCGTCGTGGACGGATATATGTGATCTGTAATTCTAATCCCAAGCACAAGCAACGTCAAGGGTTCTCAACATTTGCTTATGGTGGACTCATGTGTGTACTCCCTCTATCTCTTTAATTTGGTTTATTTTTATTTGCAGATGCTTGTGATTTTAAATGCTTTCTTTTTGTATAGGTTTTTTTAATACTTTTAAGCATCCAATTATTTGATTTCCTCTTCTAATTAAAAGTCAGGTATCTTGTTTAAATGGCATGCTTGAGATGAATTTTGGTTAATATGTTGGTTAACATATATTCTTTTGGAGATTGATTTCCCTCTTAAAAGTTCTGGCATGTTCATAGAATCTGAAACTGAAAGGGCTGTTTCCTTGTTGACCTTTTTTGTATTTGTTCTGTTTTGCCACAAATAAGCCATCTTGTCAATTGATTGATCAGTATTTTGGATTGCTGGCAATCCCTAGATGTCATTATTATACAAAAAAGGTCCCTAGATATCATATGATACTTTGTCCCTTGCTGAGGGCTCTGAGCTGCTTCAAGTTACCGATGGCCTCCTGCACAAAATTTACGAGGGACACAACCATATATCAATCATGGAGACCAGTATCTTGTCTCTTCATTTTTGTCTGTTACACTACTGAAATACAAACTAATTTATAAGCTGGAGAGTCCTGTACAGTCTTGCGCTAGTAGATATGCATGATTCATTAATTTCGTTTCATGCCATCGTGATGTTGAAATTCCTTTGCTATTTTTGAAGAATCTCGATCATATCATTCTGAAGTAATATTGGTCTAGTCTTGATCTCTTTTTGTGCTTGTGTATGTTTGTTTGCGCTTGTGTTGCACTCATTGAGCAAAGGCATGGACATTAAGAGTTCAGTTGAGAACAGTTTATGTTGACAAGTAGCTATCAATTTGGCACATTAGGCATTGAATTTAATACGGATGCAGTATGAAAACACATTTCCAGTTGAACACCTGTGGAAATTTAATAATGCGCTTGCTGATTTATTTCCTAGATCTGCGGAGACTAGTGCCCCGCAGAGAATTATACCCAGTCAAAGCACAGGGGTAGGTCTGGCTACTCTCATACCCAAAAGACATGAACCATCAGCCATGTATGGATGGAGGGCTGCCCTTTCATCTTTCGTTTTCGAACAAGGGAATTAGCTGAAGAAGAATTGAAGTTGATGGTTGACTGGTAGTATCTGTTTTAGGCCTCATGAAAATGTTAATCACTCATCTTTTTTTTCCAACAATTTGTTTCATTACTTGGCTTGGACATTCACTTTTTTGTTGATACTCATTTCAAATCCGGTAACATTGTCCGGCTAATACTCGTTGTTTAGATTGCTCTTTGTTTGATGCGGTATATGGTGTGTATATAAGAAAACTGAGAATGCCTTTGATGTGGCCAAGCTTATTTCACTTGTACGACAACCAATAAATGAGATCATAGCGATGTGAAATTTTCGTTTGTGTTTTCGCATGGGGTTATATCTATCTATTTATTTATTTGTAATAGCCTAATTGGAACCCTTCTGTCCTCTTAGATAATAGCACGGATTGGAACTTAAATTTGAAATTCTAGGAGGCAGGAGCATGACTTGGGTTTGCATAACGTTGGGAAAAAAAAAGAAAAATGTCTACTAATTTATCAGGAGAAATATGCTCTGTTTATATATATAGATATGGCTAACTAACTTTATTAGATACTGGCTTCTTTTTTTTTCTGTGAAATTTTCTTATGGTTTAGAACTTGGAAAGTAGCTTCAGACTTGGGCATTGGGGCGACAGGTTTAAAAGTTGCAGAGAAGTTATGGAGAAAAGAAAGGAAAAATATGTGCTTGGATTTTTTTACTTTTTCTATGCTAAATACATGGGAAATCTGAGAAAAGCAGCGATAGTGAATAGATAGCTAGAATACGAGACAAAATCTCTTTTCGAGAAGGAAGTTGGAGAAGATAGTTTTCCGGACTTGATTCTCAACTCTACGCTAGTTTACAGAACCTGGAAAAAAGCACGAGAGCTTGAGAGCCGATATCGGTACTTATAAGAGGAGCTGCTCAGGGCAGAATGACAAGCGATGAGTAGGATCATTTTTCCGTTTACTGGACAGCACAGCCTTATGGGAAAGTATGCTTCCAAAGCCTTTTCTTTCTTCTTGAGACCGCGTTCGATGTGCTTGCACTAGGTTTTCTTGTGCTTCTTACATGGTGATTAGTAGATTTAAAGCCATTCTTCAAGGGGATTATCTTTTGTTAGAAAATACATCTTAGGATGGTGAGGAAACTGGTATGCCAAAGGTTAAGAAGGAAACAGTGAGATGAATGAATTGTCTGATTGTAACATAGTTCTAGATTTACGAGTGATTTTCAAGCTATTGATTGCCAAGTAGTTTCCCCAAGAATTGCTCCCCTGTCTCGTGTAAACTGAAGAGGAGGGACTTAGGAAGAGTTCCACTTACAGTGGATATAAAGATTTCATAAGCTGATAATTTGACAAGCCCTTGCCTTGTTTTGATCTCATCATAGCGGGGTTAGTTGATCCCATTGAATTCTTCCAAAAACACAAATATGTCCCGTCCCTCTCTCTCTCTCTCTCTCTCTCTCTACACACACGCACACACATAACCCACTGAAATGTAAGATGGGGTCAATTATACTATTTAATATTTAATAACTGAGAGTATGGTTGTTTTTTAATAGCAAGGTTAGTTTTTAAAAATTATTTTTAATATTAATATATCAAAACAATTTAAAAATTTAAAAAAATTTAAAATTTTTTAAAAATATTATTTAGAACTGCATTCTGCTCCTTGATATGTAAGATTATATGATTGTGTGTTTTGTTGTTAATGCATCAAATGTTTTTAAACAAAAAGGGGGTCTTGAATTCAATTGTAATATATTCAATAAAATTGATGTTAGACTAACGTACTGGATATAAAATTTAAAATGTTTGGTTTATGTTGTTTTTATCTATTACTATGAATAAAAGATAGTAAAAAAATAATATATTGAATGCCCTTGTTAAATTTTTTTTCTAGGTTTGCTACCGCCAACTATTCTACCCCATTATTATTATTATTATTATTATTATTATTATTATTATTTGTGACTTTAACCATAGAAGTCAAATGTGTTGTCATTATTAAAATTTCAAAGAGCGTAAATTAACTAATCAGGTCTTGAGTTTGCTAATCAGAAATTATAAATTAAAGTCTCATAAATTTCAGGATCACTGGAGACTTACATAGTCATTAATTTTAAAGTTTATAAAATTAATTAAGATGCGTGCAAATTGATCTGAACATCAATGTTAATCTAAAAAAAATTGACATTATTAAAAAAAGAAGAAGAAGTCCTGAACTTGGTGTAGAAAATAAGGGAAACATTCTTTTTGTAATAACAATTTTCTATTGCTATGTACTCCGGTGATTACATTAAGCCATGGATTTTGACCGGACCACTAATCTCAAATTCGCCTCGAGTCTAAATCAAAGTTGTTAATACCGTTCTGTTTCGGCCGGAATGCCCGGAACATCTCGTACCAGTTAAAAAAACGAAATAAAACGGAACAAGTTTCACCTCGCTTAAAATCTCGGGTTGATCCGGAAATTCCGGTCAAATTTCGGCCGGAACGTTCCGGCCGAAATCCAGGTGTTCCGTTTCGGGTTAAAGCCATCGAGTCTCTGTTTGTGTCCGTCTCTGTTTCACCCTTCTGGTCTTGCTTTTCTTTGCTTGGTTTCTTTTTGCTTTTCTTATTCTCTCCGTCTCTGTTTGTGTCCGTCTCTGTTTCCTTTGTTTTTGGGTGGTTGGGTGATCTGTTGTTTAGGAGACAACAGACATTCCTTTGCTGGAGTCTTGGAAGAAAGCCCAGAAATCTTTCTTCGTTTATTTTGTGTTCTCATGGGTTCTCTTTATCTCTTTGTTCTTGATCTTCTTCTCTGGTTTTTTTCTCCTTCCATGTCTCTCTCTGCTTTTGTTCACTTTCTGTGTATTCGTTCTTCGTTTGTATCTGTCTTCTTTCCCTTTCTCTCTCTCTGTCCTCCTGTTCGTTCTGTTCCCCTGTGTTCTGTCCTCTCTGGGCTACGATCAGAGGAACTGCGGCGATCAAGCTCGACCCTACCATAGTCACCTGGGGCATTGCCTCCGGTGTTAGCGACCTGAGAATGAGAATCAGCGTTGAAGGAACGAAAAACAGAGACGGAACGAACAGGGCTGGTGAGCTTAGCAAACAGAGGAGTAGCGGTGGCTCTCCTTAGAGCGACAGATGTTGCCATTTTGTTTTGGACTGGAGAAATGTTGCTTAATTTGGCGTGGGGTTCAAGGTGGTGCAGCAACTTGGAGGTTAGGGTGGGTTTAATTATATAAGAAGCTTAGAAATCATCCTCGAGGAAAAGAGGAGGGGGAAACCGAAAGTTCCAGAGCGGTGGAGAAACAATGTTCTAGAATTACCTCCATCAGCAAACAATTGAATTCACCACCTTTTTTTACACGATAGAATTCCGGATTTCATATTTTCTGGGGCTTTTCTTATGAAATTATCCTTCTATTCATCATATAATTATTTTGTTATTTTTTAAAAAATTTATCAAAAAAGAAAATGAGTACTTTAAATCCAAACATAATAATTTTGCATGTGCATATCGCTTATGAAAAATAAAAGAATTTGCTAATAACACCATGCATCTCACTGTTTTTTCCAGCACAACGAAATTGTGTAGATTATGAATCTTCCTGCTCAAGTAATTGGATGTCACGGTGTTGTTAGATTTCATAGATGCAGATGCAAATTGAGCTGATCGAAACTGGTTGCAGATGCGGTTTTTACTTTTTTTGGCAGAAATCACATCACATTTCCATTGCCCTTGTTTCTTTTGTTATTCAACTTTGCTGTCTGCTGCTACCATGTCCAAATTCCAAAAATTCGATCCAAGTTTCTATACCATATGGCCTAGAATGGTTGATGAGCTTCACAAATATTTTAAATTCTGAAAATTATATTTAATCTTGACTATTTAGAAATATTTTAAATTTTAAAATTATGTTGCTTGACATTGTCTTTGTACTTTGTAATGCATAATTTATCTTGAATTTGAATTATATTTGTTGAATATATATATATATATATGAACAGTACAACTCCGAAACGGCACACCGAAATGCTCCGAAATCGAAACATTCCGTTCCAATTGAAAAAACGAAACACCTGCCGAAACGGAATTGACAACCTTGGTCTAAATGAGTCCAGCTCGTTCTTTTATGCTATTAAAATAATTAAAACTAAAAGGAATTGTTGGTTTAACTGTGTACTGTGGAGTATGAGACAATTTCACATTGTAATCGTAACGCGCAATGCTCTTCTTCTTCTTCTTCTTCTTCTTCTTCTTCTTCTTCTTTATGTTCTTTAATATTTTTTTAGTCAAATAACTTTTTTTTTATTTTATCATTTTATAATGTTGAGTTAATTCCTGATTTGATAAAATATAATTCAAATATATTAATTAAAAACGATTAGAACTTTGAAGATGAATTTTACAATGAAACAAATATTTAATTGTCTTTTCTTTTCTTTAACAGGCGTGCTTTTAGGTATTTTAGTCCCTCAAGTTTTTTTATTCTTGTATTTTTGGTCCTTGTTTCAAGATGAATTTTATGTTTTGATTTAAAAGTTTATTTTGTTCAAATTTCAATATTTGAATTTAAAATATGAGAAAAAGGGTTGCTAAAAACTGATATAAAAGAGAAAAGGTTGTAGGTTGGTCATATTCTAATGACAAATTACATTGATTTTGGTATTAAAAGGTTTTATTTGATAAAAAAAGTTTTTATTAAAGTATTTTTTAGCATTTTTCTTCTCAAAAAACATAGGTTGGGATGAAGAACAAATTTTTATCAATTTAATTTTGGGGTTTTAGACATGTTTGAAGTTTTTTTAGTTGAGAAATTAAGTTATTGATATTCTAGAAGTATTTTTTGGATGTTTTTAAATGAAAATAAATTAAAAAAATAATATTTTGGGTCAAAATATCTCTTGTTTGATTTTTTGTTTGATTTTTTGACCACATGTCCGTTGGTGGGAATTTAGGGAAGTAAACAATACTTCGGCCCGTTTGGAAATGTGGTCCAACCCATGTTTCTAATTATTTTTTTTGCTTAAAATTTATATATTTTTAATGTTTTTGAATCATTTTAATACGCTTATATAAAAAATAATTTTTAAAAAATAAAAAAAAACATTATCTTGATACATTTCTAAATGAAAAACACTTTGAATTGCAACCGCTGCCACAATTCTAAACAGACCCTTCATCTGCTTCTTTTTCAAAAACAAAGGTCCACCGCTCTTTTCCCTTAGCCAAAAAAAAAAAAAAGGTCAAGTAAGCGGACTTGTCCCTTTTAAGAAAAATGAGGCAAATGCCTGGCCTTTTTATTTGAGCTATCCTTTTTTTTTTATCCTTTTATTTTAAATTTATTTTGAATATTATTTTATTAAATATTATTCAATTTTTATTTTTTTAGTAAGATTGTAGCATTTGTTTTTGGATAGCTCTTCAAACTACTTAATAATTATTATTTTTTTCAAATTTTATTAAGTTGTTTTCTTGAGCATGTTGATTTTTATTATTTTATGATTAGATAAAGAAACATTTTAAAAAATTAAGTTATTAATCTGAACTAAATTCATGAACCAAGATGCGGATATAAAAGGTAAACTTGACTTTATCTAGCTTGATTCAAGACATTGCTGCTTTGGTAGGATATAAAAGAGGGCTAGAACCATGTTGAGTCTATTATAATATCAATTTTTTTTTAATAAAACTTGATTTTAAGATTATTATAAGGTGTCTAAGTTATGGTAAAAAAAAATACCAAAAAAAATGTTAATAAGATTAAAAAAAAAATTTAATTAGAGAAATATATTTCTTAGCTTTATTTCAAATCATCTCATTATTTTATATTTGTTCATATTGTTTTTTATTTTTATTAAATAAAGAACATAAGAAAAAAATGATATTTTTTGTTGGAAAAAATTAATAAGAAAAGGAGGAATCCTATTAGCAAATTATTTTGTTTCACCTTTAGTTAACTCATTACTATTTTTACAAAAAACAATTATTGTCATTTGATTAAATAAAATAAAATAAAGGGTTATACTTGACATGAGATCAAATATCTTAATTTATAATTTGTTAATTTATAATTTGTTGATTTAATCTTTGGTATTAACAAGTCTTTTCATATTTATTGGCATGCATGATTCTCTACTCTCTTTTTTTAATTAGACTCGTACATTAAATTTTCAGTTCATGAATTAATTAAGTTCTTCTTGGTGCTGAAAAACACGTGGATATAGTTTTTGGCATATTAGTATGATCCAAGGCAATTTTATTACCATCTTCATCACCTTTCTAATTTTGAAAGAACAAGCCAAGGCACTTAAGAAAAAAGATATTCAAAAAAAGCAAATAAATTTATTTTGTTTGAAGGCAACGCATATCAATGATCACAAGCAATTTATACAACCACCTTACGCTTGTTCTTGAAGGAAGCTGCCGATGGCGGCTAAGAAAAAAAAGAAATTATTGAGCAAAAGAATTTATTTATAGAGGATAACAAATTATTGACATGAACGGAATTTTGAATATATATATATATATATATGGTTATAGTTCTAGTTATTAGTCCTTTTCATAATTCAGATGGTTTTCAATATTATCTATTGATATTCTTGAGTTTTAAAAGTAGTACAAAGAAATTTTCATAACTCTGGACTCTTTTTATATTATTAAAAAAAGATTTAATTTTGATTGACTTAACTATAAATTAGTTTGAGAATATCCTTAAAAAGTTGGCTTAATTACACGAAAAAAGAGAGGCAATAGTAGTAAATGGAGAAAAAAATCACCAGGGGCAAAACTTTTATTAAGAGTAGAAAGATAATTTTATTTAATTTTTAACCAATTAAAGATGATAGGGTGAAATATGATACAAAAAAAAAAACAAAAAAATCAGTGAGCCAACCTGAACTAGCATGATAGAATACTAAACTCGGTCTAAGTTAACTTGCTAAACTCGTGTTATAGGCCATAAAATTGAGATAATCTAATACTAAAAAAAAAAAAACAATGTTAAACGACGATATAAAAAAAATAAGACAAAAAAAATATCAACTCCAGTTAAATAATTATCTCATTTTTTTTGTTTCAAATTATACAGGAGAAAAAATCATGAAGCCCAATTCCAAGAAATGAAATATTAAAATATGAAACCGGGAAAAAAAATAGCACAAAAATATTCAAAATAAAAAATAACAATTGAAAGAATTGGGTGGTTAAAATCAAAATAAAAAATAAATTAGAAGGAAATAATAATTTTTTAATTTGAGGATTGTATTGAAAGAATAAAAAATCATTAACAAAAAGAAAATAAATCAAAAGAATGAAGATCAAAATGATAAAAATAATACAATATAAGCTTAGATTAAATGATGAAATTGAAAACAATAAAACTTTTTAAAAAGAATCGAAGAAAAAAACCAGGAATTAAAAGAATAAGAATCAAATTGAAAACATCAATACATGAAAAGAGTGAAATTAAAAGACTAAATTGAAAAGAAATAAAATTTTTACAAAAAAATCAAGGATAAAATTAAAAAAAAAAAGAGGAACAAAGTCGAAAAAGCTTGAACAAAGAGGAGAAACCTACAATTTGATGAGGAGGAGAGAAAAGAAAATTAAAAAAAAAATCCCACCAAAAACAAATAGTCCAACAACCATTAACACATGTAGCACCACAAAAAAAAGGATGAAATAGCGCTTTTAACAACACAATAAAAAGACAAGTTTTATCATTGGAGGACACTTCCAACACGCTGATGCATTTAACTCACATGCCAACAACTTTACAAATTTTAATATTATTAATTTCTATTAAAAGATTATAATGCCCTCAACAAAACTGCAAATAACAAAGCAAGAAATAATAGTAAAAGAAAAAAAATTCCTCAACCGAAGGTTTTCTTTAATGATCTCAAGGGCAATTAAGTAATTTTAATATATATTCATAAATCAAATAACCATAATGCCCTCAACAAAATAGTGAATAACAAAAACACCAAACTTGAAAAGACAAAAAAAACCATTTACCGAATACTATTTTTTTTCTTTAGAGGCATTGAAGTAATTTCACTATGTATTCAAAAGCAAAAAAAATTGAAACTGCCCCTAGACACTAGACATATATTCCTTAACTTAATGGGCATTTTAGTAATTTTATTGTTTAAAAAACTACAAAGACTCTCTTACCCTTATAAATCGGGCCAATTATTATCTGATTAAAGGGTAAAACTATAATTGTATTATTACATTTCACAGTACTACTGAGACATCACCCTTCAGTTTTAGTTTATTTTGTTATGTAATGTTATATATATAATCCCCAGCTATCCAATTCCAAGAGTAACTTTTACTGTCTATAATAACAAGAAATTAATTCTCTTCTTCTTTTTTCATCAAATCCCTTAATTTAAATCAAGAGCTACTACACCCATCACTTCCTAATTTCGAATAAAATCTGTGCACAAGGAAAGATAGAAGCATAGAGAACAAGGTCAAAGGGTCAATATCATACAACACACCATCGTAAGCCGGCATATGTGACCTCAAGTTGCCATCCTTGACAATTGACATAGCCAATATATATTTACATCAACAATAAGCTATAAATAGAATCGGAACCCACTGTACTTCTCCACACATCAACTCTATCCAACAATTATCTTTAGCATAAACAATGGCTCTCACTCATGATTTTCTTCTTCTCTTTTGCTCTCTTTTTCTTATTTTCAGTCCCCCTTCTATAGCACAAACAACATTCAGGCCTAAAGCATTAGTCCTTCCTGTATCAAAAGATCCATCAAGTCTCCAATACCTTGCCCAGATTAACCAAAGAACCCCTCTAGTGCCTGTAGAGGTGACTCTTGATCTTGGTGGTCAATATCTTTGGGTTGATTGTCAGCAAGGATATGTCTCCTCGTCTAAAAAAAATCCAAGTTGCAACACTGCTCAGTGCTCCCTTGCAGTCTATAGGCTCAAGACATGCACTGTCGACAAAAAATTCTGTGTTTTATCCCCTGACAACACTGCGACACGCACTGGCACTTCTGATTACCTTACTCAGGATGTTGTTTCCATTCAATCTACTGATGGATCAAATCCAGGCAGAGTTGTTTCAGTCCCTAATTTCCTCTTCAGTTGTGCTCCAACATTTATCCTACAAGGTCTTGCTAAGGGAGTCAAGGGCATGGCTGGACTTGGAAGGACTAAGATCTCACTTCCTTCTCAATTCTCTGCTGCTTTTAGCTTTCCTAGAAAGTTTGCCATTTGCTTGACCTCTTCAAATGCTAAAGGTGTTGTTATCTTTGGAGATGGACCTTATGTTTTGCTTCCACGTGCTGATGATCTTTCTCAGTCCCTCATCTACACCCCATTAATTCTCAACCCTGTAAGCACAGCATCTGGTTACTTTGAAGGAGAGCCTTCCACTGATTACTTCATCGGAGTCAAGTCTATCAAGATCAATGAAAATGTTGTTCCATTAAACGCTTCATTGCTGTCCATTAACAGAGAAGGCTATGGTGGAACCAAGATAAGCACAGTAAATGCTTACACGGTGATGGAAACAACAATCTACAATGCTGTCACTGACTCTTTTGTCAGAGAGCTAGCCAAAGCCAATGTCCCTAGGGTGGCATCTGTAGCTCCTTTCGGAGCATGTTTCAACTCAAAGAACATTGTCAGCACACGCGTTGGCCCAGCAGTGCCTCAAATTGATCTTGTCCTGCAAAGCAAGAATGTTTACTGGAGGATTTTTGGTGCAAACTCAATGGTGAAGGTTAAAGATGATGTGTTGTGCCTAGGATTTGTTGATGGAGGAGTGAATCCTAGGACTTCAATTGTCATTGGAGGCCACCAATTGGAGGACAATCTCCTACAGTTCGATCTTGCTGCTTCAAGACTGGGCTTCAGCTCTTCCCTGTTGTTTAGACAAACAACTTGTGCCAACTTCAACTTCACCTCTAAGTCTTAGGAGGATTTTATTAATTATTTAGCATGCTTTTGTTTGATTTTATATTTTCTTTTTATCCTAACTCTATATGTTTCTATGGCTTTCTAGGTTTTGTTTGTTAAGAGAGATTAAGGTCTATTGACCAGATATAGTTATCATCAGATACTTTAGTTACTGAACAGTGTGTTCAGATATGAAATAATAAAATACAGATGGCTATATTTTCCCTTTCAATTTTCACTCCTCGGACATTTTTTCCTGAGAAAGAGATTCGAATGACTTAATTATGCATAAAAACAGTTGATTGAAGATACCTTGGCTCCATGACTAGGGATAAATAATTAAGTTTATCGGAAGCATAGAAGAAAAATAGAAACTAGTCAAGAGAATTAACCAGACTAATCATAGAAGAAAAACTGAAAGTAGTCAAGCAATTAGAAATCCTTGTACAAGGCATCATAAGGCTGACTGAATTCAGATGCATATGCAATAAAACCAACCAGCAAACCTGTTATGCCCGGTAAGAGAATTTTACATCCTTAATGTGACAAAATAAATATGTTGACAGCAAAAATTAGTTCAAGCTAAGTCTTCCTAGCTTGCCTCTCAAGAAATTTGGCGGCTTTATAGATATTGATGTTTTCTAAAGCAAAATCTGCCAACAGAAACCCTTGAACCAGAAGGATGTATAACCTACTAGGCATGGTGAAGGAAAGCAGGACTTGAGGCAGCCAGGATATCTGCTGGATACGGATTGAAAGAACAATATCTGCCTGAATTATTTTTTCTTAAGACAAAAAACATAGTAATAGTAAGGTAGAAAGTAAGTACCTTGTGGCAAAGATTAATATAATCATCATCATCGTATCGAGACCTATTGATGCAGAAACACAGCAAAACTAGGAGTGCATTATTCCGCTAAACAAAAATTTAAACCAAACCAAATCAATTCAAATTTGTTTTGTTAGAAAACAAAGAAATTGAAATTACTACCCATGATCAGTGTTTTGTCAGGAAAAAACCACTTGAAATTCCCTACCAAATAATAAAAGATTAACTGTGCATTTTAAGGGTTCGAAACCAGTTAAAAGAAACGCATCAGATACAGTATCCAAACATCCAGATGCATTTTATCAAACACTTCATTGAAAGAGAATCTAAATTTCCAAGAAAGTTCATCCAAAAAAAAAATTGCAGTGCAAACTTTCGTTGAAGCATGTAACAATTCAGACAGCTTAAAGAAAAAAAAAAAAGAATACCAGCCAAACCTTGTGTGCACAGGACAAATAGAGGAAAACCAAAAGAGAAATACAAATTAGTCGAGCATTGAAAGTCACAATGACATTACTCTTGAAAACTTTCAACAGGGGGGAAAACCAGGGCATAGAAAGCATTGCAATCAATACAGAGCAAGAAATCAAAACTATGAGTACAAATGAGCACACAAAAATTCTGAAATCAATTTTGAATAAAAAATATATGGTCAGAAATTAAAAGGACAAACTAAATGTTATTGATTACATAGATACAAAATTTGCTTTTCCAAAACAATCATCTGTACCAGGATAAAGAAGAGTTCAGAGTTACAAAAAACCAGCATTTAGCATGCTGAAGAATCAATCCAACATAGTTTTTAAAATAAAAGGAAAAAATGGAGAGCCACAAGAGAAATGCAATGCTATGCAATAATGACTGGATAAAATTTATCTATCAAGAGACAGGTTTTCAGCATACAAAACTTAACAAGTAAAAGTACATTAACACCAGCATTTTGGCACGGTTAAGCAGCATCTTTCACACCTGGACGATATGGGTCCTAAATAATTTTATCTTACAATCGAGAAAACTCAATTGCATGTGCAAGTATAAACGTTAACAGCTGAGTGAAACAAAAATGTGTTGCATTAATCAACAAACTGAATTAATGAGTTAGTTATATCTGACAATGCCATTATTAAAATAGCACACTGTTACAGAATTTTGATGGTAACACGCACCCTTTATGCCATTAATAGAAAGCAAAACAAGATCTCCAAGGCTCTATTTACAGGTAGAAGTATTTTTGAACATCTGAGGCAGTCTTCCACGGTGATGAGCTCAATCTTCAGCAATATCTTCCTTCTCAAAACAAAAATATAATTTTAAGCTTTACAGTTTTCAAAGAGCCATATCTTGTAGCCTCCTGTACTGCTCATTCCAAAATATTCAAAAGAATGTACAACCTCCATCCCCCAAGAAATATCATCTGGCTTTGTGTCCAGGTGAGCTGACCATTCAGGATAAGTTGAGATCTTCGAAGTAGTTTTATATTCCATGTCTCCCCCCTCAGGACTTCCCCCACAATCCATGATGACACCTTGAGTGAGATAATACCCTCACTAGCAACATGCCAATAAGTCAAATCCATGTCTGTTCCTCTACTTACCTTCCCAAAAGTGACACGCTTTCCATCCAGAAGGAACTTTTTAGCTGCAATGAAAAAATGAGTTGCAGTGGAATCCGGGCCTGTAAATGGATTCACCATTTCCTAACCCCACTTCCTTCCCCGTTGTCTCTATCTCTAAACCCAACCATAAAAATTATGACAACCAGATACATTTCCTGGAAGAAAGCATTTCTACTAAATCAAGAGAAGCCCCAGCTAGATCAAATAAATTGGTTGGCATCCAAATAAAAGTGTACAAACTCCATATTCTCACCTGTGAATAAATTTAATACACTATTGTGCAGAACTTCTTGTTTTAGAAAGCCCATCTATGAACCTATTATATGTGGCAAGATCAGGTATAAATTCCTTATCTAACATCTCATCCACCAAAGCTTCCCCTTCCTTTCTTTTACCCTCTCTTGTACACCCAGATACCAAAATGTCATATGTCATCTCATCTACATCCAAACCCTTTCTAGAAGCCAATAATCTCAACTTGTTACCATCAACTGTTCTTCCCTCATTGCAAAGATCATGAAGCAGGCAATTAAAAGTCATAATATCAGGAACAATATTCTCTTTCAACATCCTTTCCATCAATCCAAACGCTTCCTCTCTTCTACCAGACTTTCTCAAACCTTCTATCAAAGTGGTACAAGAAATCATGCTAGGAATATTTCCATTCCTCCACAACTCATCCAACACTTCCAAAGCTCTATCCGCCATTCTTTTCTTGCAAAGCATATCCACAAGACCAAAAGAATCAAACTTCCTTGGCAAAACTCCTTTCCTCGTAAAATCAATCAACAATCCACATGCCTCCGAAGCCTGCCCTTCCTTGCAAAGTCCATCAACCAAAATCTCAAAAGTCACACTCGATATCTCACACCCCAAATCAATCATCTCATACACCATCTTAACCCCTTCCTCAAATTTCCTCTCCCTAAAAAACCCTTTAATCAAAGTATTAAAACTAACCACATTAGGACTACATCCTTTCTCTTTCATTTCTCTAAACAATTCCAGAGCCAATTCGAACATGTAATTCCTACAATAACTACTGATCAATATATTAAAAGTAAACACATCAGGCTTAACTCTATCCTTCAACATCCTATCATAAACCCCAATAGCCCTATCGTGTTCTCCACACTTCACACACCCATTAATCAAAATGTTGTAAACAACAACACTAGGCCTTCCATCAATCAACTTCCTCATACATTCAAAAGCTAACAAAGCATCATCCAATTTCCTAGCTTTACAGTAAGCATTAATACAAAACTGAAATATGGGCTCAATTCTTGGACAAGAAAATATACCTTCACTACAAGGACAAGGATTTGATGACACAAATTGAAGAAGCAAAGCAAGTTCCTCTAACCTGTTTGTGATAGCAAGAGTCCTTGCCATCCACTCAAAAGTTTGATGATCATGACTAAAAGAGTCTATAGTAGAAACCCAGTTGAAAATATGAAAGTCATAGTGAGAGAAATGTGGGTGGTGGTGGAGTTTGGTTTTGAAGAAGTGGAGGAGGTTTTGAGGGGTTAAAGGTTGGATCTTTGTGAGATGGGAGTTGAGGAAGTGGAGGAGGTATGTGTGGTTAGAGGTAGGTGTGAGAGTGAGAGTGGGGAGAGGGGCTAAGTGGGTTGTTGTTGGTGGTTTTGGAAGAGGAGGAAGCGGTGGTTGTGGTGGCGGTGATGGAAGTTTATCAAGGGCTTTGATGATGGGAGGAAGTGTGAATTTTTTCTTTTTGAACGACATTTTGCGTGTCGGTCAATCGAAAACAGAGAGTAATTATAGGGAGGAGGGACTCTGTTTTGCTGCTATGAACATCGTATTTGCTGGCTTCTTTTTGGGCTAACTTCATATTAGTCCCCAATCTGTTACACATTTCTCAATTCGATTCCTAAACTATAACTTTTAGTAGGAATCCAATCTTGATGCTTACTATATCAATTCATTAATCCAGTGATGTAGAGCTCCAGTATGATCAAATCCAAATAGTTATGATAGAAATGATTTATTTTTATTTGGATTAAATAATTTTTACTTAATTATATAATAATAAAAATAGATATTCGTAAAATCAAATACAAACTAAGTAAAATTAAATATTATGATGTTCGTTTGATTGTGATAGTTTTATAAAAAATAAATTAAAATGATTTATGAAAATAAATTTTAAATCAAGTAAATGTGAAAGGATAAAATTAAAAAATAAATAAAAATAAGAAGGAAAATGCAAGAGAGAGAGAGAGAGAGAGAGAGAGAGAGAGAGATTGGATTAATATTAACAATGAAGTTCCATAGAGAAAGCTAAATTTTTAAGATGTGCAAGGTAATTTGATTTGTTCATTTAGGCAAGGAATGACCAATACATGATAGTATAGGTTTCCAGTCATTTCCAATTTTTTCTTTTTTTCATAAAATGGGTTTTGAATAAAACTCTTTTACACGAGCAAATGTGAAGAAAAATCATTGGATAACTGTATTGGTGAGTAAAATAACCGAATTATCTGAAATATTTAAAAATTGATTCAAAATTAACTAAATCAAATATAATTTTCAATGTTTTAGAATAATTTTGGTTATAAAAACTTTTTAAAAAATCAGTTTGGTTGAATTCGGTTTCATATTTTAAAAACAAACAATGAATTCCATTATATAAAATATAAGGAGATTAGAAGGAACTAATAATTTTTTTAACAACATAAATATATACATAAAATGATCATTCATGATCTATAAATTTTGAACTATCTAAGATTATAAAAAAGTATCAATATAATTTAATTTTGTATTATATAGAAGAAGTTCTAATTGTGATTTTTTTCAACGAAAAAATATGGGTATTTATTAAGTTACAAGCTTATTATTCAATACAACCTAATCTAACTTAAAAATTAAATCATAGTACCCAACTTTATTCAATGCTGATCAGTTAATAATTTATTATCAGTTTTACAAAAAAAAAAAAAATTTAGAAATTACTATTAGCACTAAAGTTATTAAACCCAATGTAAAATCCCTAACCTCTTCATTAAAAAAAGAAAAAGAAAAAAGAAACATCCCATAAAAAGAAAAGGAAACACTCATAAAAAGAAAACCACGAAGGTTTCAAGAAAACAAAAGGAAGCAGATGAATTGTGAAAGAGAAGAAGATTTGATCAATCAAGGTGAAATTGACACGAAATCAATTAGTAAGGCAACTTAAACGCCCATTTTGATATTTGTAGGAAAGCGTGTAAGCACTAAAATATCAAAAAATTAAGGTTTATGTAGAATTGAAAAATTAAATGGTGTGTTTGACATAATTGGTTGTGTTAGGTTGTAGAGAACTTAATTTGGAGGGATTATATGATGAAAAACATAAAGAATTGAAGAAAAGATAAAATCCTCAAATCTTGAAATTAGGTTTCTTAAAGAAATTTTAGGAGAAATTGAGTTATCATGAAAATATATATAGATTACATAAGTATAAGATTTGATTGTGAATGATAGATCGATTTGTTGAAAGAAAGGTTTGATTGTGAATGATAGATCGATTTATTGAAAGAAAACTTAAGGCTTGTATAAACACTATTCTTAAAGATATTTCCTCAATATAAGGTTATTCTTTAAAATTCAACAAGTTTCTTTTCTAAAATTAGGGTTATAGAAACAATTAAATCAAGATTAAAAGAAAATACCAGCAAGTTTTGCAAACAAGGGAAAATATTATGGTTTTTTTAGCATACTTTGATTGTAAAAGTGCATGGTATATATAAGCTGCTAGCATGTAACAACTAGGCATGGAATAAATTTGAAAATAAAAAAAATGTTACAATAGTTTAAAAAATAAAAAAGTTGTCAAGGAATAAAAGAGTTGTAGTTGTTAAAAAAAAATTTAAATAAAAGAGTTATTAAGATTTTATGACTGTTAAAAAATTAATTCCAAGTGTTTAAAAAATTGTGGTTTCAGTGTAAGGGTAAAAAAATAAATTATTGTTGGAGACAAAAAATTAAGAAAATTTAGGTTTTGCTTTGCGTGAAGAGGGGCAATCATATATTTTTCTCTTGCTCAACTCAATCTTATGCGCACGAACCCACTATAATTTCCTTGTTGGTTACATCACATATCTAAGTTTACTATATAAACACTAGATGAAGGTTTTACTATTCCAATATAGGATATAAAGCCCTATATATACTTTATGTTCATAAGAAATAAATTGTGTTTTTTTAATGTGAGATAAAAACTTTTTGAAATAATTTTCATTATTTACAACATGGGTTGACCCGGGACAACTTGAAAAGATAAAAAAAAAATTAATGTTTGAGATTTTAATATCACACATGGAAATTTTTTGAAACAATATATATAGATGTAAACTAAAAAAGAAATTTGAAGTATGAAGTATAATATAGTTATCTCACATCAAAGAGTTAAATAAACAATTATTCTACATCAAAACTTAAAAAGCAATTATTCTACATCAAAAAATTAAGAAACAATTAATTATAATATAAGTTACGTATAGTTATTCCACATTGAAAATTTAAGAATCAATGCATATGTGTATAGATTATTAAAAAAAAATGAGGCATGAAAAAACAATTCAAATCAATGTAAACTATATAAAAAAAAATATGAAGTGTAGTTCCATGTAAAAAGTTAAGTTATTTCACATTAAAAAGTTAAAGAAATAATTTATGTGTATGTAAATTATAAAAAATATGTGAGGTTAAATATTTATAAATTAATTTTATTTTTTAGGATTTATTAAAAAATATAAAAAATTAGATTTTATCTAGATTATATTAAGTCTTTCAAAGTATTTGATTAACCCGACAAGTTGTTGGTATAACCGAACAATTACAAATCTAGATTTTTTATAATCTAAAACCCAATAAATGCTTAGGCTCATCAATTCCTGCATCTACATATTAGGAGCTTTCATAACTATTATTAGCACAACTTTCTTTATTTTTGGTAAATAAAATGATTAAATTAGCCTTTATTTTCTTTAAATCCAAAACCAGTGTCATTCCACTTCCCAATCCAGCCGCTTCCATCACTAGTAAAATTTCTATAATGGAAAACCCAAACTCATCACCTTTCAACTCAAATAACCCGAAACTACAGGCTACTAGTATAATGCACAAGTTTTTTTTAGTAAAAAAATATTCTACTTAGTTAATTTTTTTTTATTCTATATTATTATAAATTTTATTTGAAAGGACAAATCTCATTATCTTTTGGTTTCGTATGAAAGTCACTTCATGCATAATCTAACGATGGCTTTTTAACAAGCCATAATTTATTTATTTTTGTTTTTAAATAGAAAAAAAATGCATACATCGTTTTCCTTTTCAAGGATTCGGAGACAGGAAAATTAGAAAGAAAAGCAAATAAATGATGGCGTCACCTGAAAAGTAAAATTTGTTTTAACTAGTATTTTTAAAAGTGTAATTATAATTATTTTTTAAAATATTTTTTGTGTTAAAATATATAAAAATAATATATTTTTTAAAAAATTATTTTTAAAATCAGTACATTAAAATGATGTAAAATATATAAATAAAATTAATTTTTAATAAAAATAAAAAATTTTAAATTTTTGAGGAACACAGTCCCAAACGATACCGCTTGTTTGACAATGTAGTTGCGATTGATTTTCAAATAACTTTTTGTGTCAAAATGCATGCCAATGATATCTTTTTATTTTTTAAAAATTATTTTTAATATTAGCACATTAAAATGATTTGAAAATATTAAAAATATATTAATTTAAAATTAATAAAAAAATATAAAATTTTCAAAAATATTTAAAAATACTTTTAAAACTTAGAAACAACAAGCATATAATTCCAAATAATAAAAGACACTTTTATCATTTAAATCCAGAGAATATGAAAAGGTTGTGTAAAGCCTCCCCGTATTGGGTGCCCTAAATCAATATCATTAAAATCAATGATAAGGTTAAGATAAGCCTGTCCATAAATACTAAATCATTACCATATATTAATCAACCACTATCACTTATTGATATTTATGTTATTATTTAGGATTCAAATATTAAAAAAAAATCATATATACACATTAATTTAAATAAAATAATCTATTTAAAACTCCACAAGAATTCAATTAAAAAAATAGTTTTGATAAACGAATACTTGTACAAACATACTTTTATGATTAAGACCTAAAAATTTTACATAAAAACAAAAACATTACATAAAAAATAAAAAGTAAATTCAAACGAATTATAAAAAAAATATTATCCAATTTGAAATAATAAAATAATAATAATTACTCAATTAGCAGATTGAAAGTAATAATTAATAGAAATATCAAACACCACAATATTAATTACTTGACACATCATCCTCTTTAATACCAATCACTGATCCACGCTTCTTCTGTCTCCAACACCAAGTGGAATATCAATTAATGGTGACATTGAATAGCTCAATTCCTGCTTGGATCGTTCACTTTCTTGCCTGTATGGCGTAAGTCCTGAAAAGCCCATTTCTTGTTTCTTTATTTGGTTGACTACTCTCTTTGTTTTCATTGGCTTTGATTTGTTGGCTACTGGGTTAGGGACTGATGTCTGTTCAGTCAACTGGAAGAAGGGTCAGATCTTGAGTTTGAATTATGAACCTTAAAAGAACAACTGGGTTTGGTTTCTTTTTGGGTAATAATTATGGGTTTCTTTTTGCAAGTACTTGTGTGTTTTCTCTATTTCTGGTGAAGTTAAGGGTTTTTATTTTTAGAGTGTGATTTAATGACGATTGGGTCAGGAGAAATTTTTGGGTTACTTGAAGTTGTCATAAATTTCGAAACATTAAATCAAATTCTACTTGAAGTTACAGGAAAAAACTAAGTGAACAAACATGGATTTCTAACTAGATAATACTTTTAAAACTTGAAGTAGCAAAGATGTTATATTGAAATTGTAGTTCTTATGTTTTTGGATGGAATACATTTTTGGTGAGTTAAAGTCAACTAAGAAGGCACCTAGCTAAGGACCTAAGGGTTACTAATGCATCTTAGATGATTTGTTGCTGGAGATCGCACTTCTCGTAGCTACAGAACTAAAGATAGAACTGTTTATGACGCTATAGTTGCTCAAAGATTAAAAATTTATTGCCAGATATAGATGCAGGTGATACTGATAATGGCTCGTTATGATGTTGCCATTTATTCCTATCCAATAAAATTGATCAAGCAAATGGTAGTTTGGATCAGAGGTTGTATATCTGTCAATTTCTGTATCTCAACCGTGTCTTAAGCTTCCATCTCAAGAGCGTATGAACACAACTGAAACCAATGAAGTCTGGCTCCAAACTAATTATCAGCTATATGAATGCCTTTTTTTGCCTTTCAGCTCTAGCTCTATTTAGATCAACTTGTTTCATTGTCTCCTTGGCAATAAAATAGAAAGAAACAACGTAAGTTTTACTATGTAATTGCTGCTCTGTAGAGAAACGTTTGCGGTGATGTTGCTCCTCAATAAATTAATGATTATGAATTGGATTGAATGATGTTTCCTTATCTCAGTATGAACCTTGTCAATGTTAACTTTCATACATAAGGTGATAACACTTATTATTTTTTTGTTGTCGTGTGTTGCATTTGTATACATGCTTTAACTTGGTTTGCAACAGAACAGTGGCTGTTTTGGATGCTGTACTAAACCCACACCAATTATTGCTGTGGATGAGCCATCAAAAGGATTGAGAATACAAGGGCGAGTGGTGACGAAACCTAGCATATCAGATGATTTTTGGAGTACCAGCACATGTGACTTGGACAACAGTACTGTTCAATCTCAAAGAAGCATCTCATCAATCAGTTTGCCAAATCAGAATCCTGCTAGCAGCACTGGTGGCATGAGCAGCAATAGCGAATTTGTAAATCATGGTAAGTTGAAGCTTGTCTGTTCTAGTTGACTATTGATGGTTTACACTGAGATTTTGTTATTTTCAGGTCTCCTTCTCTGGCAACTGAACAGGCTTCAATGGATTGGAAGTGGCACATCTGGGAACCAAAATCAGCGAAGACGGGAATCCAGATTAAGGTGTTTTTCTTTCTTTTAGAAGTTCATTGTTTATTCAGATGCTCATGCTTTCCCCGTACCCCAGCAAAGGCACCATAAATAAGAGGGTTCTCCAGCTCCCTAAGTTTAGGCTGTTGAGTAATGTCCTTCAACAACCCTGTTTTTTCTTTTCTCATTCCAAATCATCTCTACTGGTGATCGCGTGCTGTGTGGCTACCATATATAACAGCCATCACATGATGCTTTTTGGCCTTGGATAGAAGGGGGAGAACTTTTCTGAGTTGGATCTAGTAAATTCCATGTGATTTGTATATGTGCCTTCTCATGTTGATTTGCTGTCTTTTCAGTTGGAATGCAACTTATGAAGGTTTACTAGGATCCAGAAATCCTTTCCCAAAGCCCATCCCTCTTTCTGTAAGTTAATGCAGCTCAGTCTTCTTCACAGTTTTGTTTGCATTTCATCGGAGCCACACAGTCTTGACATTAACTGGTTGGATTTTAACTCATCAGGAGATGGTTAATTTTCTGGTGGATGTATGGGAGCAGGAGGGATTGTACGACTGATGAATTTGAATTGCAGAGGTTGTTTCAGCTTTTCACTAATGAAGAATCCTTGTCTGTTTAACTCTTAAGAAACTTCTTGTAATTTGTAAATGTCCATGCACGAAAAGGAATATAAAAAAAAGAAGGTCCGAGCAAATGTTTCCACTCAATTGTAATTTTCCCAACTCAATGTCCATCAACGCTCCTTCTCTTATTCTGTAAATGCCATACTGAAGGCATCTTTTGCACCTCATTGGATGAAATACAGTAACCGCCACGCATCTCTTACTTTTTCCTTGGATCACTGTGGATATTCGGCCAAGCTTCTTCTTCCACATGCCAATCCGCGTAAATAGCAAGGTGGTGAATCCTACGCAGATGCTGCTGCCCATGTTTCATGGGGAGTAAGATTGCACTGTTGACTGAGCATCCAGTAAAGAGGTTCTGTGCACGTTTGTCATATGTAGTTGATGTCTGATGGTCTCGGAACCCTAATGTAGCAATTTGAAGATGTCCAACTTGGAAATCATCCAGTAAGACACACATGAATACCACTGCACGAGCACTATGAAGCTGATCGGATGCGTTTCTGGTTCATTACAAGCAAACCTGGCATGATCGACTAAGCTGCAGATGCCTTCGGATAACTTCATGTTAAATCCTCTTAATTCTAGTTATTAATAGCTAGGGTACCGCGCTATTGTGCGGGTAGTAGGATTCAAAGTTAGTTTTCAATATATGAGAAAAAGGGAATGTATTTTTCGGTATTATAAATTTTTTTAATTAAAACTTGGAAAGATAATTTCTGTGTATAATAAAATAAATTTTAAAAATATATGAATAGAGAACACGTGAAAAGAGTTGTTAATGCTCATTAAAAATTAAAATATAAAATTGATTATTCTATTAAAGAAAAAAAAATAGATGTTCATGCAAATATTTGATATTGTGTCATAAGGTATTCCATGATTTTGTTTTTATTTAATTACATGGCAATTAAAATAGATATTCATAAGAAAGATATTTATTTAAATTTTGTATAAAAATGCAATTTTTTAGTCTAAATTCTCCTTTGCTTGTATATATAACAAAAACATATCTTTGTTATTAGCAATGTGGTTTAATGAATAAAAATGAAAGCAATTAAAATAATTTTTTAAAACTATTCTAGTGATTTGAAATAAAAAAATATATATCTTTTTAATCAAAACTGTCTTCTCTTATTCATGCGTCCCCTTTTTTTTGTAAAATTAAAAAAAAACATCTATTTTTTGTCAAAGGATTGCTTTTTAAATCAAAACTTATAATAATCTTTAAAAAAATAATTAAAAATCATGAATTGATAATTTTGACACTAATGTATTAAAAATATAAGAATAATAAACTTGAGAAAAAATATAATAAAATATAATAAAAAGAATAATAAAAGTAGATATTTCATTCCTATTGTATGTTCATAAAATGTTTTTAAAATACTTTGCATATTAGATTAATACATAATTATTCAAACAATAATTGTTATTGTTACCATAAAAAGCTATAATATTATTTGAAAACTATGACATAATCAGATAATTATTTAAATATCATTTCAATAAATTCATTTAAAGATAATTTTATTATAAAATAAAATAAAATAAATAAATTTAAGGGTCATTATAAGAAAAAAAGGCTATGCACATCTAGGTTGGGATGATGAGTCCGCGTTCCTGCCTTGTAATTAAAAAGCGTGGACATACTTGGATCTGGAAGACAACACCTGCTCGTTTTGTTTTTCAAAAGAAATCAAACGGATAAAACACCATTTATATATAACATTTTTCAGTCACTAAAAGTGGCCAGATCAAGCTTTTGGACCTCAAGCACCAAAAAACACACAAAAAAAACCCCATTAAATGAGCATTTAAAAAACTCATTTATAACCATAACACATATTTTAAATATTGTACTCCAAACTTAGAATAATAAAAAATTATTGAGCCAGGATTTACTTTTTCAAGCATTATTAAAGATAGAAACCACTTTCATTAAATTCTTCTCTTAAAAATAAATATATAAATATCAAAATCATAGTTATTAGTGGTTGAAATGTAGCCATCCAATAACTTTTTCTCTAGTAGTTATTAGTGGTTGAGATGTAACCATCCAAGAGCTTTCTTTCTCATCTTTATTTTCTAGTGACTTTTCTCTCTTTAAATAATAACTAAGCATTAAAATGCAAAAAAAAAACCTTGAGGGACTAAATTGATTTTTCCACAACTTTTGAACAGTGCAAGCGGGAAAAGGTTCCTTTTTATGTTATTTTTTTTTATTTGATTTTTTATTTTTGTTCGAAGAAGAACCTAAAATCCAATTTTGTAAAACTGATCTCAAGACACGGAACCATGTCGACATAACTTGCAAGAATGTGAGAGGGAGTGAAATAGATTACGGGTAGAAAGCCATAAGCTTTTAGCTTACCTGTTAATTAATATTAATGTTATGTTAATTTAGGATGAATATACGAGGGAATTGCAGATGGATCAACAAGATCCACAATTATTAGGGCAAAATGGGCTCAAATTATTAGGATGGCCACAGCCGTTGTTTTTGAAAAGAATTGTCAGCTTCGCAGATTTTACACGAGCTTGCCAAGTAACCCAATTTCTTGACGGGAAAAGACATTAGCAAAATGAAAGAGATACATGCATGCACACCAACACAAGGGCAGCCTTATACAATGAATTTTGTGACAAAAAGTAAACATCAAGCTGCATGAAAACCTTCACCAAAAACGATGGCTGTAAAACCCTAACTATCAGAGCACACAAACAGTACTAATTGAAAAATATATAAACCTAATTGCTTGGCAACATTATGGCCACATGTCATCTGATGATGAGGTACAGTGCTGTTACGCTAATTATAGTTTAAAATTAATATCATACGATCGTTCGTAAAACATGAATCTTTAATGATCGGTCAGATTTCTATATATCCAGATGAAGATCTCAGAGATCAACGCAAGAATTCAGCTTCAATAGATTTATTTTGATGACCCAGCAAATCTCTGAAGTTAGGAAGGATCTCGATAGTCGATACTCCTTATAATCCGTTGTTTAATTAGTATACTTTTGTGGCTCAAAGCCCAACTTAATTAATTAATTCTTTTTTGGAATAAATTAATTTTTGGTTTTCTCTTGGCAACTACATTTTGTGTTCTTGCTGGGATCTTAATTTGGATTGTTCTCATTTTATTTAATTAATATAGCTGCGCATATAGAAAATTATTGAGGGCCTTGAAATTTCTCAAGGAAACTAGTTGACAATGCCTCGACTTCATCGGGAAAAAACACTAAAAACATAATCATTTTTTACCAAAATTAATTACAAAACTACAATGTTGCCTCGTTCTAACTTCCTTTTGTTCCCATGTATTCATGGCTATATACTTCGTTGTAAGCATTTAAATTTCATAAAATATATAATTCATGTCCAAGATATATATATATATATATAAGGGAAAATCAAGCCGTCCAAAGATTATGTTGCACATGTATATGTACGGCTAATTCAATGAACATTCCAATATAATACAAAAATGCATTAAGTTCAATATCAAAACCATGCTATAAAAATCTAAAAGGAGGATATTATTAATAATTTGATAAATTATATTGGACTTATATAGAGTTTATAAAGACATACAAATAAATAGATAAAGAAATAAAATAAAATAAATTATATAAAATATTTGATTATCTCCTTTAAGTAAAATTGAAATAATCTCCTTATTACTTTCAGTTAATCAATTCTTTAATTTTTTTTATTGATTAGAAAATTACCAAGAATATTTACCTTGATAGCTTCAATTTTAATTTTCATGAGCTTGATATATATTAAAATTATTTCTATTATCATTATAGACTCATTTGTTTATCAAAATAATCATTATTGATAAACAACTTTAATTAATCAATAAATATATTTTAGGTTAAATTTTTTATATGTTTACAACCATAAAACATCATGAGAAATAATCACACATCATGAATAAAATTTTAAGTCGAACTTGTATGGTTTGCTACTTGGATATAACTAATGAAATTAGTTTATAAAACATATAACGAACTTTTTAAGGCCAAATTAAATATGAAATCTACTCACATTTAGAGTTAAAATCATATTAGGTTTTGTAATCAAACACAATTATTTTAACATAAAATATTAACAAGTTTTAAAAAGTAATTAAAAATAAATAAAAAATTATTCTCAAATAATTTTTAAATAATAAAAGTTTCAAACCCAAAATAACTTTATGAATTGGATAGTTGTTAATAAAATTTTTTTGCTATTAAATCTCTATTTGATGAGTAATTTTTTCTAAAATCTCCAAAAAATTGCTTTAATGTCTGCGTGCTGTAAGTAGCGTATTGAACCCTCCTGTTTTTAATTTATTGTTAAGAAAAAAACAGTATAAAAAGGAAGAGGGAGAGGACCTTTATTTTTTGCTTCAATCAATGTGGATAGGGAGACAAGCCGACATATGCTGAGTATTTATCTATTTATTTTTGTATGATGACATGCATGAACCGGGTGCATATAAATCCACAACCATACCATCTCACTTTTGAAAGAAAGGCCGTGTGAGATTTTGACCTAATCGGTGTTTGTTGGCTGAATTTTGTGGATCTTGCTATTGCTTGCTTGCATTACGGTTTATGCTTCACTCATTTGTCACTCAAATTATTAAAGAACCAATTATTGGTTGGAAGAACAAATCTGACACCATTTACACCATTGATTATCTTTTTAAATAACAAGTTATTTCTTTAAATTTATAAAAATAATGATTTGCTCGCTATTTTATTTAATCTGAATGAAATTTCTATTACCCTTTTTTTTTTTCCTTAAAAAAACTTATAACTTGCGTACGTTGCAAACGGTAACATTCACGCCAATGGTATTGCCACTCTTAGACTTTGTTGCACTAGTTGAAAAGACAAATGAGTTGAACCCTAATAAAGAGTAAAAACAACAGCGGTAGAGAGCTCTCTCAACTTGCATGCAAAAAGAGTTCCATTTATTAATCAATGAATTAAATGTTGATTAGCGTTTCGATTGAATGGATTGATTGGACCAAATTATAAATAGATTTAAGACTGCGCGGTGGTGCTGGCAGCTGCTTTTTCTTCAACGAGAACAGCCGATTCTTTCAAATATATATATATATATATATATATATATATATATATATATATATATATATATATATGTTATTGGAGATAAATAAATAAATCAAATCAATCATGATCATGCACGTAATTGTCAAAAAGAAAACTATATTTGCAACAATGAAGACCACAGAGACATCGAACAGGAACAAATAATTAAAGAAATGATCGAAGATCATGCAAGTGGGCTCGTAGGCAAATTAACATAATTATCGAGGAATAGCAAACATTATAAAATGTGGATGTTAGATAAATTAAATCATTTATAGTATTGTTTATCATAATAATTAAGCAACCTGGAAATGAATATTCCTTCTGACATATTACGGGGCACCGAATATTAGGCATTACAACACCAGGAAGTTTTTTTTTTTCTCAACTTGGGGCACAAAACTAGGGACGCATGCGGAAGATATGGCCGACCCAGCAATCAAAATGGCTCTTTAAATTTAATAATTATTTCATTCAAGTTTTAAAATCGTATGAATTACCGGCTTTTTAAAGAAAACAAATCACATATTGGTCCATAATTTACAGCTTTTACTCTCTCTTTTTTGTGTGTAAATGATATTTGTATACACGGGCAAAATCCATATTCACGCCAGCTACTGCACCATGTGATAGGGTTACTTAGATAGCATTCACAAGATAAACAGACCACGCATGAGTAGGTAGGCGACTGGCACGAGAGATATATATAGAACAATAATTGGAAGTATTATTTTTGAAGAATTAATGTTTGAATGCATGGATGTAATTAGAAGATCTGGAAATCTCTAGGTAAGACTTATACCTTTAAGTATTTGAAATATTCTCGCACTCCTGTATCTTCTTATCTTACCAAAGTTAGGTATGATCATCAGATATGCAATACGTGTAGAGGCAGATGGCCATGGATTTCAAAGAGTGGAAGAGATCCAATGATTCTAGCCTTTGTATTGCTCTTTCTTTCTTACCTACTTCCTCAGCCACATTTTAAATTCCGCCCATACTGAGTGCTGAAGCAACATATTTCATCTCATGCATTCCGATATTCAATGCACTTCATGGTCGGATATTTTTAAAACACCCCAAAAATGCCTTGGTGCGCCCCTTTTATCATGATCACTCTAAGTGTCTCTCTGCGCTCTTTTGGTCTAAACTCAAAATGTTTTGGTCGTTAGCATGTAAATGTAAATAATGTCATGGGACCCAATTCTACACAATATTCTAACAAGTTGCTCCATTCTTACAAGGAAAATAGACTATGCTGTAGGATTCCATGAATATGATCTCTATTTTTGTGTGCTAGGATTCGCTAATGATGTTTTAAAATTCATTATGTTTAGGAACAAGTGTTTTTTTTGTGTTTAGACAATGAGTAATCGATTATATATTCATGTTAATTTTTCGTTCTCCAGAGCTTAGAAAATGTATGATTGGTGGTAGAAAGCCTAACACCTATAAAATAGTTCTTTTAATGAGGTTTAGAGATTGTTTTATGATAAAATCAGTAATTTTTAAGAAATAAATTGTAATAAATAAGATAATGAGCATTAAATTTCAAGAACAAGAGTATTTGTTCTTGTTTTGGCATGAAAAATGCTCTATGATTTAAAAATACTAGTCTATTAAGAGTGAAAATTATGAACTCTTTATCTAGATGATTCATGAGATATTTATAGTTTTTAAACCTTGTAGTTTTGCTAGAGTGAAGGGGATGAATATTAGCCTATTAAGATATTTGTCTCCCTACACCCATAGATGTAAAAATTGTTAGATGATTCATGGGATATTTATTATAATAGCATTAACGAGAGATAAATATTCTTTACAAAAGAGATTTCGTGTACATCTATGGTTGAGGGAGACAAATATCTCCAAACCTTTAGCCCTTTATGCTTGGCACAATGCCAAGCCCACAATCAATAGGTATGACAACAAGTTAGATCCTTGCCCACTGGGGCTTGACATGTAGCTGAACTTAAGGGCATGGGGTCTGACAGCACACCAAACCAATGCCCAATTGAGTTTGGCACGCAGCCAAGCCCCATCAATGGGTAAAGATGGTTATTAGGACCATGTTCAATTCTAATGACGATAAATTTGCAGTTCGTTAGACTTATGCCTAATTAAGCTTGGCATATAGCTAAAGCCAAGGGTAATGGGTTTAACAGCTCATCAAATTCATATCCATTTAGGCTCAACACAGTGCCAAGCCTAAGGGCGATGAGTTTCATAACTTGCTAGATCCATATTTGCTTTGTCTTGGAACATAATCAAGTCCAAGGATGTTGGATTTGGTAGCATGACAAACCCATGCCTAATTGGGTTTGTCACGATGTGAAGCTCTAAGGGCAGTAAGTCTGGCACAAGTTGCCTAGACCCATGTCTACTTGTACTTGACATGTTTTTGAGTTCAAAGGTGATGGTTTGGCAACATGCCAAACTTATGCTTAATTGGGCTTGACATGGTGGAAGAAGTCTAAGGACAGTGGATTTGACAGCTTACTAGATCTATACCTATTTAGGCTCGGCATATAGCCAAGCTTAGATATGCTGAGTCTGACAGTTCATCAGATCTATACCCACTTGGACTCAGCTCGTAATCATGTTCAAGTATGTTGGTCTGGAAGTGAGCTATACTTATATCATCTAAACTTAATATTCTACCGAGTCTAGGAAAGTTGGATATAGACACAAGCCCTACCTACCTACTTATTAATAGATTATTACCATGTTTTTTGGACTTTCTAAACAAGAACTTAGACTTGATTAAAACTCAAAACTTATTTTTTATAATGCCAAAAAATACAGATTCGACAACTTAGTCATTGCAAGAGTATTGATTTAATAATTAAGATTTGAGGTTGTGTTTAAAAGTTCCTAGCTGGTTTAAATTTTGGAAGAGATGAGTTGAACATCTAGCAAACAGAGGGTTGCATACCATTGTAGAATATTAAATGTCGAAACTCGTTGGATCTTGTGTTTAATTAACACAAAGTAGAAAAAGGAAAAAGTTCCCATCACAATTTAACCATTAAACTCATATGGGTCGGTAACTATAGCAGCAATAATTAATCACGTGACTTGTTTAAAATTCATGCTACAATTATGTCTAAATACATGTGTTCATCATCGCTAATGGTCCCAGTAGTTTTCTGATTGGACCCTAAGGGAAAGCATGAGAGCTTAATGATACGATTAGGTGATCTAATTAGCAATTAGTTGCTCAAACATAACCAAACATCTAGAATGAATATTACTATTAACTAATGTTAGCACAAACAATCAAAGTAGACATTAAGCTCAAATTATATCTTCAAAATAAGGAAGATTGATTAGCCAAAACTGCCACCAACCCATTATTCTAGCTCGATTTAAATGTGTTAGGCCACACATAAAAATCCCTAATTCCTAGGTTATATTCACATAGCTCTCATGGTACTCAAGAACAATAGTAATTCTTAAACATACATGCATATTGCTGAGTTGGGAGCCTAACGTTATCGAGTTGGGGAGAGAGAGAGAGGGGAGAGAGATGGTTATCATTTCTGAAGGAGAAGTGACCACTTAGAAAACTAAAAAAAGCTCTAAGTGGCCGAAAAGGTTTCTACGTTGGCTACTGAGCAAGCTCAATTTGATGCCGTGCATGAGAAGAGTTCCTGTGTTCATCCCCCACTCCAACCCCAAGTGGCCATAATATATCTATTTCTTTATGTTTTGATTTTTTTATGGTCCAAGGTTTTTTTTTTCCTTAAAAATAAAAGAAGTTACGAAGAGGCATGTTGGATAATAGAATACTCTTGGTAGACCAGGATATATTATGATTATTTCAAGTGTCCTTTCATTTTCTTTAATGGTTAGTATATATATTTTTTATGTCAGATTGTATAAATATATCAGAACTAAATTATTTTCAGATTGAATTTTAGATATTCAATTCAGATTAGAATTAGTGCATTCATTAAGAGGTTATTTCCCTATTAATTCTCTTAATCCCTGTAATCACAATGCTCAGGGCTCAATAGTTTGATCCAAAATCGATTAGTGTAACACTAATTAAACAGGTTTAGTAGCTAATTAAATCAATACCTTAAATCATTGTGTTCTTTATGTTTAAAAGAAAAGTACATAAAATTCAACAGAGTCACAGTCCGAGGCTTGAACTTTTTGTATATTTCATTTCACAAGCCGCAAGGCAGCGCGCAGGAGGCTCCATGGAGATCCATTGATCATAACCATGATCCTCACCTTTCTTGGCTTTTTGAGTCGGATTTCCATATTTTTCTGCTAATAGAGCTGGTCCTGCATTTTAATATCCACAAATCAAATTCATTGCACATCTCTGTAACTATTGTCCAAGAGAAGAGAACCAAAAAGATCATTCGTCTGTACCTGACAACATGGGCCCCCTTGTGTCTCTATTCTCTACCTTGTCCAGGTTTTTTTTACAGGTCAACCCTCTGCTTTGATTCTTACAAGTTACAACCTCTCTCTCTCTCTCTCTCTCTCTCTCTCTCTAAATTGACCAGTGCCAAGAGGCTCTCAGGTTGCCCTAGTTGACTTGATCATGTCTACCATTTTCTCGGCAGCAATACATGAAAGTTCCTAATGATCTCGTTGAGAATTTAACCTCATTAATTTATTTAGTTCCCAGACCAATGAAAGTTCAGAAACTTTTTTAAGAATAAAATTGTGGATACATGGGAATAAAGCTACCATAAGTATTATGGATTTATTTATTTTTCCACTGAAATGAAAAATTCTCAAGAATACGACAAATATATATTCACTATTGCCACCGATTTTATTTTCTTTTAATCTCAAGTGGGTAAGAATTTAGTGGAGATTCTCTAGAATTAGAATATTTCAATGATTAAATGTTTAAAGTAATTACCACTTAAAGGCTGGTTTCCTTCTCTTTTCCGTGCCAGTGAACTATTAGTGAATTGACTAGTCGTTTTTTTTTCCCAGCAAATGAAATGACTAACTGGGAATCTTGAGTTCATAGTAAAGCACGGATTTATAATTAAACTTGATAAGAATGATGCTTATGATTAATCGGTAGTGGTAATCCTTGAAAGGAAAGCTTACCCCTCAGCATCCCTCGTATAGTAACTCCATAACGACAAACATCAAATGATTGCAGAGATGCCATGAGCATCCATGCCATTGTTTGAATTGAAGATTTTTGAACTTTCCAAGAAACCACATGCATAAATCATACAAGTTTAACCTCCCCAATCATCCTTTATGTCTCCATTTATTCTTAACACCAAGTGCTAATCCTATCCCAAACAGTGGACATCATGCTTAGGCTAGTTGTCAGCTCAAAAACAGTAACACACACTAAAAAGCTGTTTATATTTCTTAAGCAAGGCTGATCAGGGAAAAGATCAGTAAAAAAGGGAGACGAACCAGTTGTATTTTCCCAAATCCCAAGTCCCATTGTCCAATAAATACGATTAGAAGCTGGAAGAAAGGTGACAGCATACTGTAACTAGGTACTGGCCATGGCCATATACAATGATTCCAGTTCTTGGAAACTTGCAAAAAGCGTTCTCCTGCACAACTTGCTCCTTTAAAGCCCAAACCACTGCATCCAACCTGTCTTTTGAAGTTCTGAACACCTCATAGATTTTAATCCATTACCATCTCATTTTCTATATATGGAAAGAAAATAATTTGTTTGTTCTTTGCACTGCCTGTACTCTTGTAAACTTGTCTGCTCTAGCTTGGGAGAAAAATATAAATAGATACATTATTAAATGCAGCAATCTTCTTCACATAACACATGACATCCCTTTATGAAATTGTTTTGATTGATATCTATATGTAAAACATTCTTTTTTATTTTACAATTATTTGTGAAGCATTTTTAACATGACAATATCATCCAATTTCACCACACCTTTCAAGTGTCAAGTATTATATTAGAAACAATAGTATTTTATCTCCAAATAGTATATGACAAAAAACTTCCATCTTATTCAAGAAAATCATCCAAAATGAGGAATAACATTGCTAACCAATTAAAATATTAGACCCATTTTATCATAATTTTATACCAATAAACTTTTCATACAAAATTCACAATTATTTCATATATATATATGAAATCAATAATCCATAAAATCTCCATTTTATCATTCAATGGTGAACAATAATTTTCTTTTGTAAATCTTAGCATTATTAACAGTACTTTTATTCTAAATGTGAATGAATATTTGTTTTGTGTTATAATATATTTATTAAATTATTTTTTTGCATGAAATAAATATTTTTTAGATATTTTTAGATGATTTTAATGTGTTTATACTAAAAATGAAAATTTTAAAAATATTATTTTAGTTATAAAATACTTGGAAAAAACAGTCTCAACTGTGATACCAAACACGCGAAAGAAAATAGACAGAAGATGTGGAAAAGAATGGTTCTAAAACGATAACAAGGGAGGCAAGTCATAATTTCTCAAAACGACGACGACAAGAGAGTAGAATAAATACAAGAATGGCAGAGGTGGACCGTTGGGACCGAAAAGAAAACAGTAAAGAGGAAGGATACATTGCATGTTGGCAAAAGCCAATGAATCTCTCTCTCTGCTAAACATTTCTTGATTTCTTTCGTACTATATATTAACAAACCACTTGCACTTTTCTTCTCAAACAACAAACCAAACCAGGAAAGCCAAACCAAAAAAACCAGACCCTTCTCTTCTTTAATTCTCTCCTTTGTTTTCTTTTTTTGCCCTACTCTGTTGGGGTTTCAAGTTCTCTACTCTCTCTTTTTTTTCACTCTTGGTGATGCATTTAAGCTTTCTTGCTTCATTTCTTATCAGTTTCTTGGTACTTGCTGTCAGTTTGTGTGCCTTTTGTGCTGTTAATCAACGAGGCTCCTTCTTCGTCTTCTTCTTTTCATTTCTGTTGTTTCAGTCATGCCTACTCTTGTTAACTACAGTGGTAAGTTTTACCTTCTCTATTCTTGGGTGTTTTTGGCTTTCGCTTATACGTTTTGAGGTTTAAAAGTGGATTAATGTTTGTTAGATTTGAGGTATATTATAATATGCTTGTTTGGATTGGATTCTTGTTTCGGTATGAAAATAGAAGGTAAAGAAATAACCTTGAATTGCTTTTTTTATTGGTTTTGTGCTCTGTTGTGGCTAAAACATGACCTGTCTGCAAATTAGTTGGATTTAGTTTTGTCTTTGAACAAAAGTAAATTCGAGGATAGATGGAAATTCAGGAAAGGAAGAAACTTTAGGAGATTCGTTAGATTATTGGTGGCTTAATTGTGAATTCTTATTTGAGAGGCCTAGATCCTTGAAGGGTTTGTCTTCTGTTGGAAACTCTTAAGAGGCTGCAATTTTTTGAAATAAAAATCAAAGCTTGAATTTTGTTGAGTCTGCTTGCTTCTAATATTGTCTGCATGAATATTTTCTGGCCTCTGTTTACTATATAGAATCTTTTAGAGAGCTTTAGCTTATTGGTGTTTGTTGATGGGTTTTTCAGGAGATGATGAAATCTATTCTGGGGGCTCTTTCTACACAAATCCTTCCGACCTTGGTCGATTATATTCAATTGTATCCAATGTGGATGTATACAGCCCTGCTTGCAAGCGAGCTCGCATTAGTGCTCCTTTTCTCTTTGAATCATCTGGGTTCGAGCAGAATAAGCGACCATCAATTGAAGTTCTTCCAGATGAATGCCTTTTTGAGATCTTCAGACGCGTTCCTGATGGCAAAGAGAGGAGTTCCTGTGCCTCTGTGTCCAAGAAATGGCTTATGCTTTTGAGCAGCATCAGGAGGTCTGAATTTTGCAACAGCAACCCTGTAGCTGAAGAAGAAAAGGAAACAGCAGCTCCTGTTTGTAATGATGTTGAAATGGTCTCTTGCGAAGACAACGGGGAAGTTGAGAGTGATGGTTACCTTACCAGGTCCTTGGAAGGAAAGAAAGCAACAGATATGAGACTGGCTGCCATTGCTGTTGGGACAAGTAGCCGTGGGGGCCTGGGCAAGCTGTTGATCCGGGGAAGCAACTCTGTTCGTGGGGTTACCAACCGTGGTCTATCAGCAATAGCACGTGGTTGCCCTTCTCTAAGGGCTCTTTCTTTGTGGAACGTTCCTTTTGTTGGGGATGAAGGTCTATTTGAGATCGCCAAAGAATGCCATTTGTTGGAGAAGCTTGACCTTTCCAACTGTCCTTCAATTTCCAACAAGTGTTTGATTGCAATTGCTGAGAACTGCCCTAATTTGAGCTCTTTGAATATTGAATCTTGTTCTAAGATTGGTAACGAAGGCTTGCAAGCAATCGGAAAGCTTTGCCCTAGGTTGCATTCAATCTCTATCAAAGACTGCCCTCTTCTTGGGGATCATGGAGTATCAAGTTTATTATCTTCAGCTTCTTCTGTATTAACAAGGGTGAAGCTTCAGGGTTTGAACATCACAGACTTCTCTCTTGCTGTAATTGGGCACTATGGGAAAGCTGTTACGAATCTTTCCCTTAGTGTTCTCCAGCATGTTAGTGAGAGAGGCTTTTGGGTCATGGGTAATGCTCAGGGTTTGCAAAAACTAATGTCTTTGACAATTACTTCATGCCGGGGGATAACAGATGTGAGTCTTGAAGCTATTGCAAAGGGTTCCTTGAATCTGAAGCAGATGTGCCTCCGCAAGTGCTGCTTTGTGTCTGATAACGGGTTGGTCGCTTTTGCCAAAGCTGCCGGATCTCTTGAGAGCCTGCAATTGGAAGAATGTAACAGAATTACCCAGTCAGGGATCGTTGGTGCACTTTCAAACTGTGGAACAAAGTTGAAAGCTCTTAGTCTTGTGAAGTGCATGGGAATTAAGGACATGGCTCTCGGAATGCCAGTGCCCTCTCCTTGCAGCTATCTTCGACATTTGTCAATTAGAAATTGCCCAGGATTTGGCAGTGCGAGCTTGGCCGTGGTAGGGAAGCTGTGCCCTCAACTTCAGCATGTTGACCTAAGTGGGCTTTGCGGAATTACGGATTCTGGGATTCTGCCACTGTTAGAGAGTTGTGAGGCAGGTCTTGTTAAGGTGAATCTTAGTGGTTGCATGAGTTTGACCGATGAAGTAGTTTCAGCCTTGGCTAGGCTACATGGTGGAACCCTTGAATTGCTGAATCTGGATGGTTGCAGAAAGATCACTGATGCTAGCTTGGTAGCAATTGCTGAAAATTGTCTGTTTCTCAGTGACCTAGATCTGTCAAAGTGTGCAGTCACTGATTCTGGCATTGCTGTCATGTCAAGTGCAGAGCAGCTCAATCTTCAAGTCCTATCCTTGTCAGGATGTTCTGAAGTATCAAACAAGAGCTTGCCTTGCCTACAGAAAATGGGCAGGACCCTGGTGGGGTTGAACCTCCAAAACTGCAGTTCAATTAGCAGCAGCACAGTTGAGCTGCTTGTAGAGAGCCTGTGGAGATGTGATATCCTTTCATAATCAGGGAGGAAAAGAGATGCTCATTCACTGAAGCAAATAGTTGGAATCAAAGGCGTTGAACTATGTTTGTCTATACATAGTAGAAGGATAAATTTCATATAGCCAGCTCACACGGGTAGTAGCGTTCAGCATAGTTTTTGGCCCATCATCGGTGGGTCTGCTAATAACTGGGTGGCTTGGTTGTTTCCATGGAACTTTGGCAGATCACTTCTCCATCCTTTTTTGCAGGCTTTCTTCAGACAGAAAGCCTGTTGTAAATGTTCTGCCCCCATTGATGGGAGGCCTCCTCTTTCATGGCATGGTTTCTTGAAAATACAGTTACCAAAGCTCTAGTAAGAATTTCCACTTGTGGCTACTCCATTTCCTATACCATCCAAGGTCCTTGTTATGTTTTGCTGGATGTGACATACCCCGTGTTTTAGCTCTTGTCTTGCAATCCTTTGATGGTTTGTGATGACTACGCTTTCTTTATTCCGATCTTACCAAGTGGGTTGCTTTTATTATTAAAAAAAACTCTCTTGTTTTATTCAGTTCTCAGTATCAAGTGTCTTTCAGTTCTCGTAACTCTCCTGTGTTGGTTTCGTGGTTCTCGCTTGTTCCTCTGTTGTTATCGTGTGTTCTCTTTCATTCCAGTTTGTAAGAGTGGTTGCTTTGGGCAGTTCTATGCCAGGGTGCTTCAGATTTGCAGGCTTTGGCAGTGGCAGCTGGATCGTCCCCTGCCATGACAACTTGATTTCAGTTGTTTTTGTTTTTGACAAAGTCCTGGTATTTCTGGCCTTTTTGTATATGAATTGTACTCTGTAACTGCTTCAATAAAATGTAATATTTCCATTGTGTTATATAACCCATTTCTGTTGAAAAAATGTCAATGCAGAAATCTCCACTACATATTCCAGAATTAGATTCCAAGAACTTTAATCTGGATTAATTACCGCAGTTATCTTAGGAGTTAGGACTGATGATGACAGTTCTGATAGCAGATTACCATAGTACGTTAGGACCAGTGGTTTCTGCATAAGCAGAAACCTGATAAGGTGGTCTAGGGTTTGATGGAGAGGAAGTTAAAGCAGTCATGGTGATGGCAGCCACGAGAGAGAACACTGTTTATGCCATCAACAAAAGGATTTCACGGGTAAAAGTGTGTATCTGCTAATGATTAGTACTTGTTATCACATTTACTTGAGAGATTGAAAATATTTTTCTTTTTTATTATTATTAATATAGATGTTAATGAAAGTATAATATTCTAGTGGATTTAAAGTTTGAAAGGCTCAAATTAATGATTTTTAAAAAGTAAATTCTGACCAAAAAATATATTGTTTTGAAAAATAGTACTTTTTATCAAAAAAATAATATTGGAAAAATAAAACTAAATTTTTTATGAAATTATAAAGTTTTAATGAAGCTGTGAATGGGAATCATGAATTTGGACAATATATAAATGTCGTAAACTCTTTTTCCTCCTTCCATTTCCGGAGCCTCTCTCCAAACCACAAAAAACAGCCTTCTCTCTCGTGAAGTAACAAATCTAACTTGATGTAGTAAATAAAGGTAAACATCATCGAATTAAATCACAATCAAATAATTAACAAGTTAAACTCAAGTTCTCAAAAGGAAAACTAATTAAATTATTATGGTCATTAAATAATCTTAATATCAGTTTGATCCAATCAAATTAAAATAAATAATCCCCTTTACTCTTTCAAATAATCAATCAATGATACTTTTTTAATATTCTTTTGAGGCAAATAGTTTTTGTTATAATAGACTAACAAAAACAACATTAAATTATTAAATCATTATAAAGTAACTTTAATGATATTTGTGTATTGTTTGAATTAAACATTATCCTGTCCACAAACTATTTTAATTCTCTTACATCCTTTGCTCTCGAAATATATAAGACATAACTTGAGGTATCTTCTTTTATAATCTATATGTTCACATTTGTGTATTTATATGCCAACTTTTTCACCATCATGCATAAGATTATTACGGGTGGGAGTAGCTATTTTTATGTTCTTAAGATTTTTAGGGTTTATTTAGTTTTTGATTTGTTAGATGAATACGAGGTTAATGTGCTATTTGTAATTTATGGAATTAGTTTAGAATTTAGAGTTACGAGGTTAATGTGCTATTTGTAATTTATGGAATTAGTTTAGAATTTAGAGTTAGTGTTCAAAGTTAGAATTGAGATTTTAGGTTACTATTTACAAATTAGGGTTTGGATTTAAGCTTAGGGATTAGGAATTGAGATTAGTGTTTGAAGTTAGGATTTAAGAGCTAGGGTATTATTTGAGGTTAGAGTTTATTATTTTTTGCTTAAAGTCATGGTGGTTAAACACGATTTTCAGTCAAAGTCACGATTCTAGATCGTGACTTTAAAAGTGTTATTTGACAAAAACTTTCTTGACTAGTGCTATTTTTTTAAAAAAAATTTAAGGGGTGTTGATAAGTGAAAATAACTTATATACCGTGACTATTTACTAAAAATATATAAGGTGTTCGTGTTTTATTGTAGTACTAAATACATTTTACTATAGATTGTTATAGTAAAATTACCTTTTAGCTATTGGGTGGGGAAAAAAAAAAGCTTAAGGGAGGGGATGTTTTGGTTTTATTCACTAGTTCATTGGTCATTATAAAATTTTAATGGCATGTTAGTTTTTTTTCAGGTTTTTGTATAATAAAAATATGCTTTTACCCATTAGGTCAACAAGATTTAGAGTTGTTGATCATGAGATTTTTTTTTAAACTTTTTATCGGCTTTTAAACAATAAAAATATTTCTTTACTTCTAAGATTAAAAAAACATTGAGTTGTTGGCCAAGGGTTTCTTTTTTTTTTTTCACTTCTTCATATACACAGTTAAAATATATCATTGACATTAGAAAAGACAAAAGACAACTGCATTCGGGGTATTTTTACACTTTCATAAGAGCTTTTTGGTAATTACTAAGGTCACCTTCTGTCGTGTCTTTGGAAGCATTATCATGCTCTCTTTCTTATGGTGAGGCATGTGATGACGTATGGTGGTCAAATTGTTATAAATGATCATTTCTTTTTCTTTTTTTTTTCCTACTAGATAAAGTGCATGATTGTTCTTTTTATTATTATTTTTAAAATTTTAGTCCTCATTATTTTGATTTATTATTTTGTTCTTATTCCCTTTATGAAAGTTTTGCTTGTTTTCAATTTATTCCTTCAATTACAATTTCTCATATATTTTGTTTTTTTATTTAAACTTTACAATTTCTCATAAATAAAAAAATATTTATATTTAATTAAAAATTTTTATATGTTCAGCCTTGCATAATATTTTTTTTAGTGGTGTGAGTTTATTCAATAAATTTCATTTGTATTTTTATTTTTATTATCTTTTTATTGATTTAAATAAACAAGCTCAGTAAACAAAATCGGGCACATATTTATTTTTATGTGATTGAATATCTTAATCTATATTTATCTCTTAATTTTTTTAATTTTTCTTTTAGTTTTTACTAATGATTTGTTTTTGTCTATTTACATAAATAGTTATTAATTTATTTAATTAGATATTTACATATGTTTTTTTATTTAAACTTTAATTTTTTTATATGAAAAAACACTTTAAAATAGTTAGCATATCTAGTAATTTTTTTTTTAAAAAAAAAAAGATTAAAACCCGCTGTAGATCGCTGGTTAAGTAGCTTAATACATTTATAGACGCCGTAGGAAGAATCTTAAACTCTCCATGGATGACAACTAGTGTAGCATGCAGGAACGGCCTCAATAATGCATATTTAACGAGGACTACCATTGCAAGGACTACCACACTAGCGCTATCCCCTGGCTAATGTCTCGTCACCATTTATGCTGCTTGCATTTACAATCAGAGAGGATTCATTTCTGGTGAATGATGAACAAGGCAAGTGAAGAAGACATCATAACTTGCTTAAAGATACAGTGCCAGTACAGTTGGCAAATTATTTTAATTTTATGTGCTAATTTCCTAATTTATCCAAAACTTTCATGCAAGAGAATACCAACTTCTCTCATCAAAACAATTGCGAAAACTATATAATATTATTTATAAAGTAGAAATTTGAAGAGAAGAGAGAGGAGGAAGATAGAAGACAAGGTTAGTTGATAGCCATGGTCATGGCTAGGTAAGGCTAAGATAGTCATGGCAGGCAAGCAAGAGAATAATGTAATGTAGATGCATCCAACGCGGTTGAAGAACCAGTGCGCAGTGATGGCAATGGAGATAAGCTATACGGAAGAACCTTTACGTATATATATCCTGATAGTAGATTAGATATAAACATCTAAATTTCTATAATAAAAACCATGATAACTCCATTGTCATCCCTAGTTAAAAAGAAACTCAACTCTCAAGTTCTACAATACAACAGATTTCACAGCAGATAATAAACTATAATATACAAGCACTATAATGTATGAACCGGAAACAAGTACATTGCCATGCCATCAATGCCAATTTCTAGAAATTCTTGTCGGGAAGAATATCTTCCTTTTAGCCCTTTCGGTGAATGATATGCTTCGCACCCAAAAAACTGGATCAGGAAGTCATTGTATGAAGCAGGCTGGAATTTTTGCACCCTTCTGGAGGTTTCCAGATGATATTTTCTAGCTGAGCGCAGAAGTTCTTGTAGAACTGAAAAGGGAAGCCAATGATACAGGTGTTACCAGCGTTGAAAAGATAATAGCCTTCCAGGCTATTACAAAATCTCGACGTCTATAATATAGCAACAATAGCAAACCGATGAATTCTAAATCACCATCAGATGCTATTAAGACATCTTTTATGAGTTAGCTGATCCACCAAAATCAACAAATCAATGACCCTTAAAACTTCCATTATGAGAGCAAACACTCAAAATCATGCTAGCTATCTCACTGGAGATACCTGAGTGAAGGAAAAATTCTGTAATACGTGTAATGCCAGCACTATCCAGTATCATTAGAGTAGCAGTTAAGAACATGACGAAAGGAGGATTCTTAGGATTTATTAGCAAACCATAAGAAAATGTGGTTGATCCTAGTCAAATAGTAGGAAGTCAATATCAGAGCTTCCAATGATCTTAAGTGGAGAACAGGCTGTGAGCACATTTTAACAATGAAAGACCAAAAATAATGTGCTGTGAGGCCATGAGACAAGACATGTAGCAAATATGATCCTTGATGCCTGGAATCACCAAATTAAAAATGATCATATAAGATGCCTGCATTTCCCCCTTTCAGAGCTAACCAAACCATATTGCTAAAGTGGGCTTTTATCTGAGTTGCCTAAGATTCAGCAGGTATTAAATTCCAGTGACCTACTATAACAAAGTTACTTCTGTTCATACATATGATTGAGCGAATCTAACTTCACCCCTCCTCTCTCTTCTCAAGGTTAGATGGGTTCTTAGCACTACTATTATGCATAGTAGAGTTGGGCAACATTATCATATTCTTAAAAATAAAGAAAAGAGAGTGTGTGTGATTTCTAGATGGCAGGGGAAATATTTCAGGATTTAAATGAATTCACCTTGTGATATTCAAGAGTTTCCCCAGATGCCTTCCGTGCATCTACCATGAAAAGTGATGTAGCAACTTCATAAACCTGAGCATGAAAGACAATTTTTTGGTATAGTTCTTGTTCTGAAACCACTGACACCTTAGTTTTTGCAGATTAAAAAATTTGAAGAGAGGAATGAAATGAAATCTAGGAAGTTACCTCCAGAACAACTGCAAATTGTCCAGCCTTATTTTCAGATATTCCTTCGAGTCTTGTCTACAAGAATTACTTTCCACAATCAACAGCAATGAAATGGAGATAAGCTCGTTATATCTTATTCAAATCCTACATATCAGAACCTTCAGTAGCTGAATTTTCTGGCAATTATTTTTCTGTAGTACCATGAGGTTGCTTGTGTAGTTAGCTTTGTTTGCTAATTCCTGGCTTGTATTTGCTCTTTATCAGTAACATTTTCCACTCTTCTCTTGTCATACAACGCCCCATTTCAGACAAAAAGTGGGGGAAATGTTACAAGGAAAATTCATGGAAATTTCTGCACCAAACCTTGCAGCTTTGCGCAGAATATGTTATTTAAGAAATGCAGGCAACTTATTAGTGGTTTCTACCAAACTGGGGCACATGCAGATCATGATCTGTGGCAGAATAACAGCGCGGCACGCCAAGAGGCATGAATGAAAATGTTAAATTGGGATTTCATACAAATATAACAAGTCAAGTTATACCTTGTAATTATGTGTATGGAACTTGAGATTCATTGATTCCGCAACAGCTTCAAATGCTGAAATTATAACTTTTGCTGGTTTGCGGGATACAAAACGAGTTTGTTTTCTTACATAATCCTTCCAGAGGAAAAGCGCACCATCAGCCAAAACACATAAAGGCACTTCGATTTATTATCACATACTGCTTGTACCAAGGGAAAGGATCTAATAACCACAGCAACTACAAAGAAATCAAGTAAGGCACTACGAGAAACAACAAGATCAATATTGTTCACCATTACAATGACAATGGTGTTGCTGGAGATCATAGATAACATTCTAACTGATGGAAAGTTCAGGAAGTTGATCACATGACTCTTGATCATGTCTCCACTATCTTATTCTTTGCTTTTCTTTTATCAAATAATCTCAGCCTCGCGTGAAATTCGACTCCAGAACCTTGAACTACAACAGGCTAGACACTAGTTTTGGTCATAACTTGCATCATAACTCTGAAAAATTTACTGTACCTGACGTCTATCGAACAATGCTGATAGATTCAGCCCTTGAGATAGGGCAATCATCTCAAATGCATTCATTACCAAAGGACCGCCCTCACTGTTCTCCAATTGCTCTGCTACATAATGATCCTGTAGCTCCAAGAATCACCAAGTAGATAGAGAAGTAAGAAAGCTTAAAAGGCAATAAAATGATGTCTGCAGGCCATCAGGGAACATTAAGGTACCACAAGAAAGTAAAACAAAAGAGAAAAAAAAAAAAAAAAAACCACCAGAGAACAAGGGGTATCAGATGATGCATGTTACAATGCATTGGTGATGGCAGCATGCATTCAACTGCAGAATTTAATGCATGCATTAGTATTTTAAAAGTGATGATACCAACCTCGATGTCATCAAAAACTGCATGAACATCATCCAAATTCACTTCCTCTTCTTCACTATGTCCAACAGGCTCATAGCTTTTCCGAAACCATGGATGTTTTTTAATTCCCTCAATCCCTATACGCTGCAGCAACAGAGAACCACTTTTTTCAGATGAAAAGAATACCATGAATACAAGGCGTACTGAACTGATATTCAAGTCCTTTCTAATCATAAGTTTCAGACATGATGTGATCCAGACCACAACAGTTTTTCATGTGGGCATTTAATTTCCAGGACAAAGTCCCAGATCAGTTATAAGGTTAATATAATGAAGTAAAGAACTCACAGTTTTAGGATTGGGATCGAGCATCTTATCTATCAATGCTTTTGCCACGGGAGAAAACCAAAATGGACAAGAATACTTCGCAGCATTTATCTATGCATCAACAAGGAAAACAGTTAGGAGTGTCCACATCATGCTTGTGGAAATTATAAATACATATAGAATCCAACGTAGTACAACAAGGAAGGTTGTGTTTTGAGGAATAGAACAAGGTGTACAACGGCTTTACACCATTTCCCCATGCATGGTTAGGAGAAATGCAAGGGTACCAGTGTCTGTTTGGAACTGAAACCTACAAAGACAAGATATATAATGCTAATATAGGCATACACATGGGAATAAGTACCCAGAACAACCAACAAAAAGGAACAAAAAAATCTGCTCTTGCTATGTACTTGTCCATGCAGAACTGCAAGTGAAGAGAAAGAGCAAGTGTGGCTGCTCGAAAAGCTTTTAATTTACAAACGAGGAACCCTTTGTGTTGAATAAAAGTGCCCTTGCTGAACTTGATAGTAAGACAGTGAATGAGTGTACAACTGAGATTTTGAAAAAATAACTAAATGACATACACGAAGCACTTCACTTGTTCACTTCCTCCAAGAGAAAAAAATGAAGCAGCTAACCTTTCGGCACAAGGTTGGAAGGTCTATCTCCTCAAATGGAAGATATCCAGCCATTAGAACAAAGAGGATGACTCCACATGACCACACATCAGCAGCAGCTCCATCATAACCCTGGTGACCAAGTACCTGATAGGTAGTGGTTTAATGTAAGAAACTGTGTTAAGAAAACAGAGGAACAACACTACACCAGGAAATAAATGGAGAAAGTTGCATTCATGATTGGACTACATGGAAATTCCAAAACTACAGATGACTTGCTCTAAGAAACAGTGAAGCTGCAGATGAGCCGTGAAGAAAAGTTCATGTATAGCAGATGAGGAGGAATAAGTTCCACAAAGTACATAAATTAAATTCAAGGGATGAGCAACCAATTCAAACATATTGACGCTCAATTCTCCATCCTCCAATATGATCCTCAACCCAATGCCACGTTAGACTTATCCATGTCCTCAACCAGCAACCCCTTCTTCATAACAAAGAACAAATTAAGAAAAGCAGATAGAAATAATTTGTGAAAACGATGCATCTCATGTTGGAAATCATACAACAGCGCAGGGTATCAAATGCTGGTATAGATGGAAAAATCATTTAAAATAATAGAACGCAGATACGGCACGAGAGACCAAATCATATATTTCCACTGTCTTTTGAGAATATACCTCAGGTGCAACATAATTTGGGGTTCCACACGTTGTATGAAGAAGTCCAACCCCCTCCATTTTTAAGTAGAAATAAAAACAGACAAAACACACACAGTTAGAGAGAGACGGATAAGAAAAATCGATAGTATGTATATGTGTGTGTTTGTTCGAAGTAAGATAATCATATGCTTACTTTCTGGCGCAACGCGCTCAATCCAAAGTCTGAAACCTTCAAATTCCCAAAAGCATCAAGAAGAAGGTTTTCAGGCTACACAAAAGAAAAAAAAAAGACTTAATCAGAGCAGGGCCAATCAGAAAATCAACAAGTCAAATGCTCAACTACACAATCTGTTGGTTGTTCACCTTCAGGTCTCTGTGGTACACACCCTTCCAGTGACAGTGAGCAACAGCATCTATAAGCTGCTGAAAATACCGCCTCGATTCATTCTCGGAAAGTCTTCCTTGATGAACCTGTACATCCATCCAACACAAAAATCCTTCACTAGTATATTTGCTAAACCAACCACTAGCACTAATAATAGTTTTACTTAGAAACTCTCAGCATTTCCTCAACATTTCAAGAAAAGAGAAGCTAAAAACACTTGCAATTTTATCAAGCAATTCTCCTCCAGTAACAAACTCAAGAATTATGTATATCTTCGTCCGGCTCGACAAAACCTATAATTCAATCAATCAATAAATCAAAATAATTAAGCAATAATACCACAAATAAATTAAAAAAAGGGGGGGCATAATTACCGGTAAAAAAGTAATAAATAAATAAATAATAATTACCTCATGCAGCCTAACTATGTTAGGATGTCTCACAATCTTCATGATTGTTATCTCTCTTTTTATCTGCCAACCCAGAAAATTAACCTTACTTACCTCCTCTCTAACTTTCAAATAAATAAAAAATGATAATTAAGTTAAAAGAGAGAGATTAAGGGGTGACAAGCTACCTGATCAACCATTTTGTGCTTGAGAATGGTTGATTTAGCGAGAATTTTCATGGCTACACTCTCTCCAGTTTCTCTATTTTGAGCAAATTTGACCTTGGCGAAGCTTCCTTCGCCAATTGTACGGCCAACTTCATATTTTCCTACCTTTCTCGTTACTTTCTTCATCATTATAATTACAATTAGTCAGCTCATCTTTTCTTTTCTTTTCTCAATCTAAAACTCAAAACTGCAAGAATCGAATTCTGTTTGATTACAGGAGGAACCATAATAACTTTGGAATTTTTTTGAGGAATTTACTCTAATGATGATAAAAGGTAAAAGATATATATATATATATATATATATATATATATATATATATATAAAAGATACAGTGAAATTACTGTAGAGTGTAATGTAGATATAGACACATTCAGCTTTTGGATTTTAATAGTGAAGTGACTCTTTCACACTTGGTTGATCCGCGAGAAGGTTCGTTGTGGTGGTTTATACAGGAAAAAAGACAGAGGAAGGTGAACTTCTACAGAGATAGTAAGGGTTTGTTAGACATTAAGTACATTTAAAATTAAAATTTTTTTATTTTTTTATTATTTTAATATATTAATATCAAAAATAATTTTATTAATTATTGGCAAAACCAAGGAAGAATAAATGAGAGTGGCAAACTTAGAGTACAAGACACCTCCTCTCTTTAAAAGCAAAAAATTATTTTCAATACCAAACATGAAAATGATGGTGGATTTAATTTGAAGTTTGTAAAGGAAAAATTATTTTTCAATACCAAAGCATGTGATTTCATGCAGAAGATTATTTGAGTTTCCAACGAGCATAAGCAAGGAAATTGACATGTTATTTATCTTTTAATTTATAAACTATCAAATTTTTACCTCAATGTTAACTCACCTGAAAAGTATTAATATTCTTTTACTTCATTTTCAAATTATTGATGAAAAATCCACTCCAAAGGCTAGAGCAACATAAGCTAGAGAGGTGAACTCTTTACGGTGACTAATGAAACTTATTTACAAGGAGAAATGATATGAAAATTAAACATCTCAATTTTATTACAGGTTAATAAACATTCTTTCTTCGGAGACATAAATTGGGACACGCTTGCAAGGAAAAAGGTTGTTTTAGTGTGTGATATATTTTTTAAATAATTATCTCATTTTTTTTGTTTAATTTTTTTTATTAATATAAATATCTAGATTAGTTTGCACACACATTAATTATCTCACGAGCTCTAAAGTTAACAACCATCTTCTTAATTTTTTAGAGATTTAAATGGCTTAAATATATCATGGAGGTATTATCTCCGTATGGAACAAATAAATATTTTAAAAATAATGTTTTATACTTCTTGAGCAACTCTTTATTTGTTTTCCTAAGAAACAAATTCTTTACAGTTTTAAGGTTTGTTTTCAAAGTGTTATCTTTTAATATAATAAATTAATATTCATATAATAGAAATAAAAAAAGCGCAATGGAAGAGTTCACCTGGATTCTTTTAACATTTTCACAAGGACGTGGAACAGACATTCCGACAGTCATCAACTTCAATTGTTTGCCAAGGTTTGGAGTCTTCGGACAAGTTCTGTTCTAATAGCCAGCCAAGATATTTAGTCCAGCACTATGATCCAACACGCCATCTTTGGCAATTCACCATTCTCAACCCTCCTAAAGCTCTTTCTATTCGTGTCAGAAAGAAGCACAGATGCTGGATTCTTTGACAAACATTTTTTTATGAAAACGCCGCCTCGCCTGTGTGGATGCTGCCTGCAGGATCTGGACGGTCTTCCATTTCAAAGGAAATAAAAAAAAAAAGCTCTCATCCTCCGGAGCCCCTTTTTGTAGTCCTCCAATATCCACAACCCAATCCTATCATGATCCAAAATAAATAATAAAAAAAAAATAACCTCTCATCCTCCGTAGCCCATTTTCGTAGTCCTCCAATATCCGCAACCCAATCCTATCATGATCCAAAATAAATTTGCCACCAACAATTGCCAAAACATCCTTTAATTTGAACTATATAGAGTGTATTTAATATTGCGGTAGCTGATATAGTTATGATTTGAAAAAAATTATTTTATAAAAAATATTTTTAATTGAGGTTGATTTGAAAAAATAGGTGTTTGGTTAAAACTATAGTTGAAATTGAGGTTGAAGAAAAAGTAGTTTAATGTGTTTGGTTAAGAATACTTTTAAAATTGAGGTTATAAAATAATTTTAAGAAATATATATTAATATTGATGGTTTTAAATTTAAATATTTAGATTTAATTACTCCTATTATATCATGGAATAAATAATACTTTATATAAAATATTTTTTATTATTCCATTAAACTATGTATAATTCCATTACGTACAAAATTCATCCGTTAAGAACTATAGTTTTTATAATTTTTTTAGCGTATAATAAAATTAGATAAAATATTATCAGATATAAAATTAATATTATAGTGCGAGTGAATTTAATTCACTCTATACTACTTTTTCGAGAAAAAAATATTGTTCACATCAATACAAATGAATTTAATTCACTTTAAATTAGTTTTTTTAAAAAAAAATTAATAAAATTAACACACTGTAGGGAAAAAAAAAACCTGAACGAACAGTGCAAGTGAATTGCACTGTTCACGTGAACAGTGCAATTCACTTGCATTGCATTATTTTTTAAAGTGAACAGTGTACCATGCACATTGTTCACGCTAATTGCACTGTTCAATGAACAGTGCAATTAGCTGCACAGTGCGTGAAAAGCATGAATTTTTTGCTTTTCATTAACTAAGTTTTTGATGCAAAATTTACGTGAGACCCATGTATAGTAAATCATTTTATTTCATTACCAAACGGTTACAAACTATGTTTTAATTAAAACGTAGCTGCAGTCATAGAGCCAAATAGACTCATAGAGAGCTCCTAACCTTTTGGCACTATGGGTAGGATAAGAAGCCAATAATTAAATGTAAAAAAATACTGAGTATTGTTATTTTTTCCTTGATGCAATAAAATATTTGAAATAAGGAATAAAAAATTGATTAGTGTATTATTTCAAATTAATCGACCACTATAAGGATTCATAAATAAAAAAAATAAGTTATTATAGCTAGTTTGATGAAGTGGGTCAAAAGCGAACTCGTCAATCAGACAAACGACAATGATTTTTGATAATATAATTATGATTGCTTTTTAAATATATTTTTCATGTCAAAATACATGTTAATGAATTTTTTTTATTTTTTAAAAATTATTTTTAATATCAGTACAGTAAAATGATTTGAAAATACTAAAAACATATTAATTTAAAGTTAATAAAAATATAAAAAAAAATTAAATTTTTTAAAAATATTTTTAAAATACAAAAATAAACTATCATTGTTTAATGGAGTTGGGCCATTAATTTCCAACACCAGGCAATCGGACAGCAATCACACGAGTCCCATGAGTCCCATCTCCACTACAAATGACTCCAGTCCAGCTATTGCAATGATCAGGAGAGCCATCTTTCCAGTTTAAAGACTGAGAATGTGGCCAATTGTTCGCAAAATCAAGCAATGCCTGCTTATCCTCGATCAACTGGGTCTTCATTTACCTGAAAGAAAGCAAACCCCACCAATAAAATGGGGCACAAAATGTGCTTACATTCCATGGAAGCAAAAAACGGGTTGTTTCTTGCTTTTTCTTTGGAGCCTTTTGTTTCGCTTTCTATCTCCCTCTTTCCCTACAAAAATGTTATATATTGTTTCAAGCCAAGACTAAAACCCCAAAGAATAAAAATATGTTTTTCGCTCTATACTCGTATAAAGAGATCAATAATAATAATAATAATAATAATAAAACAAAGATGTTAATTACTTTAAATTTAGATATATATGAGAAAAAAAATAACTATTTATTTAATTTAATTTGCCTCATTGATGATAAAAACGAATTATAATTTCTCAAATATTAATTGGAAAATGAAAACGAATCAAGATTTTTTTTGTATTATCACCATGTTGCTTTTCCAAGAATAAAAAAAAGTGGGGAGGAAAAAAATGAAAAGAGCTTGGCATGGATGTTGGATCATTCACAAAATAAGTGATAAAATTCAAAGTATTTATAGAATGATTATTCGCTAGCTATGAATGTTAGAAACAAGAAAGTGTAGATTGGAATACAAAATTGTAAAGAACACAAGGGAAAAAAGGAGGGAAAAAAATAAATTACATGCTTTGAATCGGCTAAAGCATAAGGAAAATGAGATTTTTAGTGTATTTTTTTTTTTTATTGTGTTTGGTTCATGCAAGACTTCATAAAAATATAAATAAATTTTCTATTTGATATTCAAGATTGTTTTATAAGAGGGATGTGAGAAGTCCATGCACAAAAGCTCTCTAGTTACATTGAAATACATCATGGTACATAACATATAAATTAATAATCATAAACCTGATAGCATATATATTATATTAATAATTTATTATTATTTGATTGAATAAAAAAATAATTTTAATAAACATAACCAGATAAATATTTTGTATAGTGAGATTAAATATTTTGATTTATATCTATTTTTTAATTTTTTTAGTTTTATTTTTAATTATAGTTAATAATTTCTTTTGATAATTCACATATATGATCCTTGATTTGTCTAATTAGATGTGTGTATTAATTTTTTTATTTATATTTAAAATTCTTTCATGTAAAAAACATGTTGGAAAAACTTATATATTTAATTTTTTTGTTGGAAAAAAATATCCAACCCATGACGAAACACAAAATAAATATCCAATAAGATGGTATTGGGTGTAGTGTGTTTGATTCTTAATTGATTTTTTTAAAATTCAAGGAGTAATATTTATGAAAATTTTATTAAATTCTTGTAAAATTACAAAAAGTCGATATAAAAGATGAACTCTTGGAAATCATCCAAAGACGAGAGTTGATATTGATTGATGCTGGAGTTAATTTGAGGGGAAAAAATCATAGTCATGGGTTAATGCTTGATGGTGTGAGTAATAAGGACATCATGAAAGAAGACATAGGAAGCAAGAGTCAAGGGCCCTACCTCTCATAATGCTTTTATTTTTTACTGCCAAACTACACTGATTTTGCAGCCTCAATGGAAAACGAAATGAGCTAAAATGACTCTTTTATCAAAGAAAAATCATTAAAATAGATTATTAAAATATTATTTCTTTCGTCAATTAAACTTTTTTTAATATCTTTTTTAAAAAAACCAAAAAATATTAATATTAAACATATTAAAATACAAATAAGTTGTTAAAATGATTTTTTTCATTGAAACGCATATAAAAAAACTATATTTATAATATTTAAAAAAACCATATCACTAATTTAACTCTTCAAAATAATTTTTGCTTCTCGTGGGCAAGGATTTTGGAATTTTGTTGCATGCGGTGCTAATAAGTCGTGTGATCGGTCATATCACTTCTCTCCTACATTATCATAGAATTAATCACTCAGTCTCCATAACGAGAGTCGCAGAGCATTTTAATGATAGAAATTATCTTCACTAATATCTTGTTTCTTTGTGGAGCTTATCCTTCGTAGAGTGCTGTCAAATCACAACTTTAGTCGATAAAAAAATACATAGCTGTTTTTCTTTTATCAAATTTAAAAATAAAAAAGTTATCAATATCAATTAAATCAAAACAATTATTTTATCATACTTACATATTAATTAAAAATATTAAGAGTTGTTTTTGCTGTGATTCCTAATATAATTACTAATATGATAGTAACCTCAAAACATTTGGACTTGAATTTTCTAAAATTATTGTTGTTTATTATGAGAAACCTATAATGTTAGATTAGATTGTCATGCATGAAAGATTTGAATGAAAAATTTATATGATTGTTAATTTTAGGATCTATAATAAAATTAATTGAGATATACACAAGCTAGTTCGAACATATCCATATTAATAAAAAAAAAAATATTGAGAGCATGCAATATTTATAAGAATTTAAAAAAGAAAATCAATCCATCTCAATTTTTTTAAAGTAATTGTAACGGTGTTATAATGCCTGTGAATAATTAATGATCAATTATGTGACGACCAATACAATAATAAGTTTAAAAAAGCTATTACAAGATGGATCATAATGTATAGTACGTAGAAGTTATAATTTTTGTTGCGTGTTACTTACTTGACTTGACTTATTTTTGTTATTTTGTATGGAAAGACTATGACAAGAGAATAGACTAAAGGCATAATAGCTTTTTAAGAATATAATGGATATAATTTAACTTATATTGATTTGAATTTGAGAAACGATATATTTTTAAACAAATTATACAAAATTTCTATACAAATTGATGTTGCAATTACTCTAATATTCCTTTTCTCAATCAATCATTTAAAATATGTAAAACCAATATTAATTTCACTATTTATCATTTGTCACTTACATTTGTATGGATTTTTAGTAGTAGGAATCTTAGTATCAGTTGCTTAATTAGATCGTTTGTTAATGACTTATAAAAAATAACTTTTTTACTTTAAACCATAATTCCATAGCAAATTGAAGCAATTATAACAGGAATATATATTCTATTAATTTTCGGCTGTGTTTATATGCCTGTGTATTAAAGTTATCTTACATGGCAATTAATGCAAATATATATGCTATTCAAATCACTAGACATAAAGGCAAACATGGGATAATGCCGGGAATTTGATCAAGAATATATATATATATATATATATATATATATATATATATATATATATATATGTCTATTCATTCTATCATTACAGAAATAATTATTTCCCTGTTCCTAGCTAAGAGCATGCATGGCAGAGGAATCAACGTAGCAAAGAAAAGCCTCGATCAAGTCCATGAGAGGAATTGCTCCTTTAATTAAGTCCATTGCATTGCAGAGAAAAATGAAATACTTTACTAGATCTTAAATTGGCAAGTGTTGTAAATTTTATTTATTTATCTATCTATATTTTTTGAGAGTTGTGTTCGGAAATAATTGCTCCTTTTGTTTTCTTGTTGAATATTATGAAGTCGATGTTTGAAAAAAAATTGAAATTGTATTTTTTAAAATTTTAAAATTATTTTATTTAAAATTATTTTTTTATATTTTTAAATTATTTTAATATGTTTATATTAAAAATAATAATTAAAAAAATAAAAATAAAATTTTTTATTATATTTTTAAATAAAAAAATATTTTAAACCATAACAGATAAAACCCCTCCAAATACCCTGAAATCTCGTAAGCAATCAACTCCAACGACAAACAATAGTCCCCATGTGTCAACTTCTTATTTGTTAAAAATCTCCCAAGTACAAAGCCACCATTCTATAATCGCTCAGACGCATGTAATGCGCATAAAGCCAAAAAATGCAACAATAATTAAAAGTGAAAAAAAAAATCTCAGTAAAAATATCTGGGTGCATTATCATTGATGTACATTGACAATTTTGCCTCTACAAGCATCAACTTGCACCACTCTGTGACAAGAAAACAACCCTCCAAAAAAGGTACCATAAGAATCTAACACAAAGGCATGGGCTCCACCCCATAGTGCCAATTTGCGATCTTGGGTCCCACAGAAGTTAAGGCGAGCCACTAAAACACCCTAGTGGCAAATTCGTAAACTTCTTGATTATTTATGGGCTTTTATTGTTTCTCATGACACCGCGGAAAAGTCCTCCTTTCCCTTTAATGAGTCGCCACCAAATGCCAGTCGTAGGGAATGTGACTCACGTGATGGTATCGAATCTGGACCGTCTATGGGTGCTATGAAATTAATCTAGCGGGTCCCATCTCAAATGATCATGTCTAAGCGGGTCTTATCATGTAAATATTTGTTTTTACCTTATAATTTGGTTTTAAAATTGTTTTTTTTTTTAATCTAAAAACGTTAAGGTAATATTATTTTAAAATAAAAGCAAGACGTAATGCTGATATTTTTTAAAATATTTTAAATGGTTTTTACATTAAATATGAAAAATAAAATAAATAAATAAATAATTAAAAAATACACTGTAATGTGATGCAAAGCACATGTTTGTTATTATAATAATAATTGTTTTTTTTAAAAAAAATTCATATATAAATATATTAAAATAATATATATTTTTTATTTTTATATTAATATATCAAAATAATATTAAAAAAATAATTTTTTTTAAAATCAAAATTTAATAGTGCCATATAGTATAATGGAATGTCAACCGCGTACTTGCCTCCGTCCCGCGTACATATACGGAGAGCTCGTTAGAGTTTGTTTGATAAGTAGGAACGTGGGGACTTGATTTTGCCTATTAAAACTAAATCGATTCTCTATTTATGTTTGTGATGAGGCCATTTTTTCATTTCTTTTTATTGGTGCTATTAAGATAAATTGTGTATCAACTACGAAAATGAAGCATCCTACTTACCGAATCAAAACATTCTCCAAAGTGTGACAGAATTATACAACTTTTTCATAAATATTTTTTAGAGCATGTTTGAAAATATAGTAGCAACTGTGTTTTTAAAAATTTTAATTTTTTTATGTTTTTAAATTATTTTGATATGCTAATATTAAAAATAATTTTTTTAAAAATAAAATAATTATTTTAATATATTTCTAAGAAAAAAACACGTTAAAACACCATCGGTATTACAATCCTAAATAAGCCTTCAGTAATTTAAATTATATAAAATTATTAAATTTATTTTCATATATAAATTTTATATAACATGTAGAATTTCAGTTTTATATAAATGAATGAACAAGACGTCAATACTATGTGTAAATTATATGCAAGAGAATAAGAAATTTAAAAATAAAAAATAAAACTTGGTTGGAAAATGACAAGTGACTTCAATTATCTTATCAATTCTTTACAAACTTCCATGACTATAAATCAATTAATTACTCATTATAAAGAAAACAATTAACTAAGCAATAAAATATCCCACAAACATATACCCTCATTTTAAAACTAAAGCATGAATGCAAGGAAAAAGGAATACAATTTAAGAAAAATGTTTTTGAAAACCAAAAATTAGGAAAACAAATTCTAAAATGAAAACCTTTGACCCATCAGTCTAAACAAGCCCTACAACTCCGAAAACTAATAAAATATGACACCACAAGTAATCTTTATAGAAGTTATTATTTATATGTTTAAAAGTATGATTATAATTATTTTTTCAAGTATTTTTTATTTAGAAATATATCAAAATGATATATTTTTTTATTTTTTAAAAATTATTTTTGATATCAGCGCATCAAAATGATTAAAAAATATATTAATTTAAAGTAATGAAAAAAAAATTAAATTTTTTTAAAAATACTTTTGAAATTCAAAGACAAATAAAATTATAAATTTTATTTTAATATTAAAATTAAAATTTTAAATATATAAAAATATTATTATAATATATTATCAAAAAAATAAATGTAAATCATAGTCTCTATCTTAAAGCATGTTTGACGGTGTAATAGTAATTGCTTTTTAAATAACTTTTCATGTCGAAATGCATGTCAATAATATTTTTTTATTTTTTAAAAATTATTTTTAATATTAATAAATCAAAACAATTTAAATAGTACAAATTATTTTAAATTTTAGCAAAAATATAAAAACTTTTAAATTTTATGGACTACCTTAATCTTCCTGAGTTAACAAAATCAACGGCCAAGATTTCTATATAAAAGAATCACCTTCCCCTTCTCTCTCGCATCTCAAGTATCCATTTTTTCTCAGACTGGGAAATCCAAGGGCAAAAAAAAATGCTTCTTAGAAGCTCATCAACGCCAATACTGAACACGTGGATCCCTCCACATTCGAAAGAACCGTCACCAGAACCTGAATCGTTACACCAAATCCAAAAATCCCGATCCATTTCGTTAACAGCATCATCTTCTAGTTCATTTTCTTCCATTTCCTCACAGGACCATGATTCTATTAAGAGAATGACAAGAGCCTTTTCCGAGACTGATTTAAGAGACCTTTCAGTGCCAAAGAGAAAACCCAGTAACAGAATCTTGAATGGAATCTCTGTTGACGAGGAAGTTGAAGAAGAAGTGGAGAAAAAGGTGTCATTTTTGGAGAGTAGTTGGTTCTTTGAAGGATGTGAGGTTGGAGTGAAGGGTGAGAGTGATAGTGGGATGTTAGGGATCATGGTGACGGGTGGTGGTGGTGGTGGTGATGGTGGTGGAGGGAAGTTTTATGGTGGTGGGGGGTCGGATTTTGGTGATGATGGAGGATCAGGGTTTGGGGAGTCTAATAAGGGGATTGAGAATACTGATGTTAATTATCAGAGGATGATTGAAGCTGATCCTGGGAACCCTCTTCTTCTTAGTAATTACGCCAAATTCCTGAAAGAGGTATCCGTTTGAAGTATATATTGCAAAAGGTTCTTACTTTCATGGTTTTTTTTTATTTATTTTGTTGTTGTTGTTGTTTTGTGTTTTATCTTTTGTTGAATTTGTTTGTGCTATGGTTAAATCATGCGTTTTGTGTTATGTTTGTTTTTGAAATCCAAAGAAATGGGAAGCTATGTTTCTGTGTTGTATAGTTAATGTAATGATATATTAACAAGGAATAGCTGTCAGAAACTTTTTTTTATTAAAAGTTTTGTTCTTTACAATAGGAATTTTCTTTTAATGGATATTCTCATAGTATAAAGTTTTCAAAACTCCATGCTACAGAATCACTAGAAAAACTGTTTTTTATACATTGAAAAATAATTTTCAAGAACAAACAAATTAATAAGTGAATTGGAGCCGATCTTGGTAGGCAAGATTGTCAGAAATTTATTGTTTTGGAATTAATGGAACAGGTTCGTGAGGATTTTGTAAAAGCTGAAGAGTACTGTGGGAGAGCGATTTTAGCAAGCCCCAACGATGCAGATGTTCTTTCAATGTTTGCTGATTTAATATGGCATGTTCATAAGCATGCTTCTAGGGCTGAATCTTATTTCGATCAAGCTGTTAAAGCTGCCCCTGATGATTGGTAAGCACCGTTCTTGATTGGAGAGTCGACTTCAAAATTTGTTGCTGGACAATTATAAACATGGATCATAGACAATTATCAGTATTACAGGATTTGCTTTCCTTTTGTTGCTGTAGTTAATCTTGGAATCTGATTTGATGGCTGCCATGTATTGATTATGATTTGTTTTGATGATGCAGCTATGTGATGGCATCGTATGCACGGTTTCTTTGGGACGCTGAAGAAGAGGAGGAGGAGGAGGATGAACAGGGAGAAAATATAAGCGGGCTGTTGCCACCACCTTTTTCCCATGGATCTACGCCTCCTCTCCCTCCTTTAGCTGCCGCATCTTGAGATCACCACCTCTGCCAAAAATCCTGTATCAAAGCTTAATTAGAAATATCCTCTGACCTTTGTTCATACATCCTTTCCTTTTTGCAATTTTTTAAGTAACCTTTTAACGGATTAAGAAGCTTTGCTCGTCCAGCTATTTAATGTAGAAAGTAAAGTAATAATGTGTTTTTATGGAAACCTCTCTCTGTGCTTGGCTTCACACAATTGTCAATATAGCTCCCGTGTTCTGGGAGGTATTGCTGCTGCTGCGTAATGGAGTTTAAACTCTCATTTCCTCCAGTGCTTTAGATTAGTATAACAAGGACAAGAACAATGCGTTTGGCATGTTATGTAATAACTCTTGATTTTCTTTAGGGCTATGCTTCCCCTTGAAGGAAATGATAAGGCCTGGATGTGCTTGAATCATTAAATAATCATAATCTAACCTCTCCTGTATTCCATAATTTTACCAACTATTCTGTTCAAAGTTAGCAAGCCCTAGCGGTGTCAAATTTTCTGTATACAGTTTGCCTATGGGAATTAGATTTTGTTTGTTTTTTTGTTTTTAAAAGTATTATTAAAAAAATTTAAATTTTATTTATTTATTTTAAATTAATATTTTTTAGTGTTTTTAAATTATTTTATGGTTGATATAAAAATTAATTTTTAAAAATAAAAAAATATTATTTTAATATATTAAAAATATTATAAAATAATTCTAATTAGACTCGCAAAACATGCTTTAATTGGGATTTCAGTAGTTATTTTTGAAATATATTTTGTTTTGTTTGTAATTTTATCAAAATAATTTTATTTTATTTTTTAAAATTTATTTTTAACTTAAAAAATTTTAAAAAATAGTTTTACCGTAATATTAATATTAAATAGGGTCTAATGTGACCTGACAACATGTGAATTGTCAGGACTTGCCATCACAAGCATCACAGGATGTTTTAGAGATGTAACATCACAGGCATCACAGAATTGTCAGGAGTTGCCATCACAGGATGTTTTGGGGTTCTGTGACGATGACGGCAAAGCTATTTTTATTTTTTATTTTTTATTTTAAATTAATATATATATTTTAATATTTTCAGATTTTTTTATACAGATAACAAAAATAATTTATTAAAAATAAAAAAAATTATTTTAATATATTTTTAAATAAAAAATACTTTCAAAATCAATCACAACTATACTCTCTCTTTTAAGTCTATTCGAACATTACAGCTTCGTTTTCTGGAAAATTGACAAACAGCTAGTGGGGGATTCTGAGTCACATGTTTAGAGATATTTGCGAGATTCTTTATGCTTTGGTGTCTTTCAGTGTATGTTTGAGGCCGTTTGGCCGCTGTAACATCAGCCTTTTGAGTGTGAATGGGAATATTGGTAAGACAGACCTGTGCTTTATGAAGGGTAAAGAAGAGTAATCTAATTTTAATCTTCTTCAGTACAGAAAGGACAAGGATTCTCTCACACACAACACAAAATCAGCTGATAGCTCTAAGTTCATACCCTGTAATAGGAATTGCCTTTAATTATTTCCTAATGCTTAAGCTCTATTAGCCATCGTTCTTGAATTTTACTAGTGAACCTAATCTGCTTCCAACTAGCCCTGACAGTCCAGAAGGACTCAAATGACCCAAAACCAGCCAATAATCGATCCACCAACTAGCCCTATTCCTAGGGACACAACCATTAAAATTGCAGACAGCTCTGATTCTGAAACTGATACTGACTTGGGGGTAAGGATCATGAGAACGCTTGTCAGGTAGCCATTAGTGACTCCGAGCATGAAAGTCAGAGCGGCCACTGTTACTTCAGTTTTCAGCCACTTGGGTCCATTGAGGCAAGCTGCAAAGAGTGGATAGAAAACAAGCCTGAGAATGCAAACCCATGTTGCCTTCTTGATGCTCTTTAGAACATATATTGCAGTTAAGGATTTCCCTGTGAAGTCTGCAACATTGTATATTGTTATCAGCAAAACTGGATACCAATCTTTTAGTATCTTGGATGTGAGATCTTCTGCTATGAAACCAGGAAATATCGAAAGAGTCACGATATAGATCATGAGAATTCCAAAAGCTGGCCATCGGATTTTTCTTGCTACAGCCCAAAATTCTGGCTTTGGACACAATGAATCATCTGGAGTAAGCTTGTAATATTGTTCCATAACTGGTAGTTTGTATAACAAGTTGCAAGAGAGAGTGCAGCACAGCAGAATGATGGCACTAACTATAAAGTAGAAGTGGGCACTCGTTTGGAGACCTTGAGGATTCTGGGGGAGTGATGCCTTTGTTATAATCCTCAAGATGGAAATGAGAACACCTGTTACAAGGAATTGATGTTGTCAGAGGATCCGAGTGTGATTCTTTGAGTTGTCTAAAAAAATATTGCCTGGCCAGAGAAGGTTTGCTTTTCACCCGCCTAGCTACTTCTTACAGGCAAAATAAAGTTCAAGCAAGACAACTGACATGAATGTTCCATCTTCTCCTAAAAAAATCTGCTAAAAAGTATGCAATTTGAAACCAACTTCAGGGAGGAAGTGGCAATTATTCAATGAGGCTCTAATACTCTGCAATATCAAAACTCTTGAAATTCAGAAATCACTTGCTGCTCCACTTGGCACGAAAACTGTTCATGTCTTTCCAGAAGCTATGTTGTGCCAAATAAGTCCTCGTTGGCAATGATTGGAAAAATAAAAGCATGCTATTGCTGGAAATGGATGCTTATTCTAATTAATATAAGGAAAACAGTGAAGGTTTGTGCCTTGATATAACTTCTAGGAAGTGATCCATAACTTTTGGCCCTAAAAAGAAGAGAAAAAAAATAGTCCCCTTAGGATGCCCTTTATCTTCCTCAAACTCTCTCCAACAGTAGAAATTTTTTTAATGGACGAATAGGTGGGTTGGTTCTAATTCATACTTTGGAAAGAGAGAATATGCTTCAGCACATTTAGAACTTAATTGTTGAAGCATGGAAGAAATGAGAAGGGAAGTTAGAAGCTGCAGTATTATGTAATACCTGAAGAGGCAGTTCCTGCAAAAACAGCCTGCATGTACTGTTTTGGAAGCTTTCCAGCTGCTCCTACCAAACTTCCTCCTATCAAGCCATCAGCTATACCACAAATCACAACTGATGCAACCGTCACACCATAGGCTCCATTTGAACTCCCTTTTGGCCCACTGCTGCTCCAAGACCAGTCGATTACAGGAGCCACCATTAGAGAGAGTATAAACATGCAAAATCCCATGTTCATTCTCAATCTGTAACCTAACTGCTTGCTCCAACCACCCCAACTCATGACTATTACCAGAACTAGCACCGAAGAGCTCATGTAAGCTACAGAAAAGACCTTCTCAATGTGCTTGGTTGGATAGAGATAGCCAAAGTAATCAATAGCTGTGATGAAAGCATTCCATGGAAGCAAATTACCAGCACCAAGCAAAAAATGGATTATATAAGCAATCTTGAAGGTGTCTCTTGGCTCAGGATGATCTGCAGATCCTTTCCCACCTTCCATTTTTTGCATTCTTGCAGTCATCCAATTACTAACAGTCTCGGTTGGAACTTAAAGGTTAATATAGGCGGAAACCAAATGTGGCGAATTTGTGATATGTGATGTTTGATTAGAAAGGCATAAACAAGTGAGCTGATACAATAAACTCTGCCTATACACTACACTGTTTGTCATTGGGTTCCAAACGGTGTTTCATCAAATTTCAAATTTTTTTTTTTTGCTAAAATTAAGTGCGGTTTATACTTTTTAGATCGTTTTGATGTGCTGATGTCAAAAATAATTTTTAAAAAATAAAAAAACATCATTAACATGTATTTCGATACAAAAAGCTATTTGAAAAGCAACCACTACCACACTACCAAACACACTTAAATGCTACCAACTACTAAATTTAACTTCCTTCATAAGCCAGTAGGCCTAGTTGACAGCTCTATATGTTTCCCCCCCCAGATTTGATTGATGGCCTGCTTATGGAATCAATGGGACTAAAAATTATGCAGTGTGGGGACATAAACGGATGGGTGGTGTTAGAAGTACCTTTAAGTGCACTACCAGCACATGGTGTAGGCTTGCTGGGAATGTGTGATATAGCCAGAATCTAACAAGAAATGTTAGCTGGTTGCTTACCAATAATCTATAACCATTGAGTTCTAGCAGCTGTTGGGTCCATTTGAAGTCAGATCACAAGTCTTTTCCAGAGTTTCAACATCATCCTTCAGATGTTTTCACTAGTTGCAGGACAATCATTTGTTAATTAGAGGGGAGAATCCAATATCAACTCATTTGCTAATCTGATTTTAAGGGCCTTAATCTGAAGTTAACACCCGTAGAAAGTCTTTAACAATGCAAGATTTGATTGTTCTTTGATTAGTATCTCTAAAGGGCTTTCACTAGCTAGTGCCAAGCTGGTCCTATCAGAGGATTGGTGCCTTGAAGTGAAAGGTAACTCCTTTCGGTGTGACTTTGGTCCTCTATTGATTAGAGCATGCGGAACTTGATTCTGTCCTCAGATGTTAAGAGATGTTCAGTGCTGTAGATATTGATCGCCTCCTCCCCTCTTTGACTTCTGTCGACACTTGTATTATTATCTGCAATTATTTATTCCTTCCTTAGCTCTCTTCTCTTTGTTCTGTTGCTTTATGTTGACAGGTGGATTCTCAGCAGCCCACCATTGTGCTTGTGAAAATTTAAAACAAGAAAATGTTATTGATAATTTGATAGATTATATATACTTCATTTATATAGAGTTTATATAACTAAACAATCAAGAAAATTTAATATAATAATTTATACAAAACACTAATTAAATAATTCTATGATTGTATTAAGTTGTTTAATTCTTTGATTTATTTTTTTAATTAGAAAACAATTGATAATATTTACCTTATTTATTTCCTAAATAAACACACCTCCTCAAACCCATGATAATTTTAATCTCTATAAGTTTCATATATATCAACACCACTTCTATTGTTATTATAAACCTCTTATCAAAGTGATATATCGCCGTCAATAAACAATTTTAATTGGTTAATAAATGAATTTTAGGTTAAACTTATTATATGCTTGCAATCTTTAAAACATTATGAGTGAATAATTATGTGTTGTGAATCAAACTCCAGGTCAAACTTCAATGATTTGCTACTTTGATGTAACAACCAATGAGGAGTAAATGCTCTTAATAGTAAAGAAATATCATAAAAAGCATAATGATAGTTTTCATAATAATATTATTTTAAATAGTAGAGGTTTAAAGGACAATAATTGATAAATCATGAGTTGATGTATCATTCAAAAAAAAATATGAAGATGACGTCATCACTTGAATAATGTGAATGCTTTTTGCTTATTCAAAATTTATTTTCAAACTCAATGATGGAGACAAAAAGAAAAAATAGTAATAGCTATGACATTAAAAGAAACTAAAAGGACAGTATTATTGTTCACCCTCTCATATATTTATATAAATTAGAATAATAATTTTTTTAAAAAAAATTATGTAGTTCTTGAACTTTTATTTTACATAATTAAGCCTAAAATAGCATCCAATAATTGAGTCCAAATTAGCACCCAATTGCATATATTTTTTTGAGGTAGTATTGAATTAAAAAATAAAAAACTGAAAAGAAAAAAATAGATAGAATAGATGGTAGCTTTAAAATTTATATGGAAAGCTCATGTTAGTCCTCTATCTTTTTTATTTATTAGGTAGGTAACTAGTCCTTTTAATTTTAGATAATTCAATTTAAATACCAAACTTTATTTTTTTTATTTTTTAGTTTTTTTTGTGGGTAAAGAAAGAGGAACTCACTATATTTCAATGTAAAGAGAGAGAGAGAGAGAGAGAGAGAAAGATGTCATTATGATGATTTTAGCCACTAAAACAATTAATTTTTATATCAGATGTTTTATATGATGAGATGAGTTCAAATTAAAGGTGTGTTTTTTTTTTTACCTTAAAAATGCTTAAAATATATATCTAAACTCGAAAAAAAAATTTATTTGAAATTAATTTTAAGTTTTGAGATGATTTTTTATATTTTTAGAGATCATGAATTATTTAACAAGATTTTTAAGATGTTTTATAATTGTTTTGAGTTGAAGATAGATTTTTTTAAAAATAAAAATTTTATTTTTCCAACCACAATGAATAAAAATTTGAGGATTTCCGTTAACACATCATCTATTTTTTAAAGTATACATGTTGTCCGTCTCATTAACCTCATTAACCGAAGAAAAAAATAAAAACCTGTATTTATCAGCCTAGCCTTCTAGGCCGTGCACCGGTCTTATTTCGTGGGCATGACGCTTGGCCATACTTCAAAATTATCTGCGGTAATCGATGGCAACAATTATTTAGCTATACTCCATGATAGATATTGACTTGACCTTCTTGATGGACATGTGACCCTAAGCATCCAAGATGATGATCATAATGTTTCCCATATTCAATAAATAAATAAATAAATAAAATTAAAAGGGCTTTTTATCTAACAACATGCGGGAAAGTTGACGTCTATATATATATATATTGATGACAAAGGCTAGCAACCTTCTTTAGTTTATCTATCGCTTTTACATGCTCTATATATTAAGAATGACAAGGAGAAATACAAGAAAAGGGAAAACCCATAGAAAGGGACTTGTAAAAGTGAAGCAATTATCTTTAAAATGGGACCTCTATCGGACATGCATTTGTTGGACGAGGGTTCTTTAGGGGATTTCTGTGATTTGCTTCTTATTTAATTTCTTGTAGCATTTTACCAAAGATTTCGGGACAAAGATGGCATGGATCGACTTCAAATTATAACCTTCCTCCCTCCCTTATAATTTGTAAATAACGATACCCATTATGGATCATTTTAGTGGAGCTATCTTAAAAAATGCCCCAATTATTTATAAAGTTTCAATTTTTGCCTTCCATCTAAATTATATTTTAATATGTAAAAAATACATTACTTTTAATGAAATTTAATATTTTCTTGTTAAAGAATTTTAATAGAATGATCTAATTGAAAAATCTAAATTCTTCTAAAAAAATAGTTGTGGCAAAAATTGATACTACCCAATAATATATTTGAGGTTCGCCAATTTTAATGTTGATATGCATGTAGCAAGTGCCTTTCAATATATTTATATATAGTATGTGTGTGTTTGTCATCGTCATGCATGACTAACTTCAAGCAGTTTATCCAATTAAACTTGATTACAAGTCGCAAAGTTAAGTAAACTTGTTTTTCTATTTTTGTTTTATAAGAGTTCGAAAGAGTTTAGCCTATGCGAGAAGCAAAAGCTATTAATATCCTTTCCATCCTTTCATGCTTTGAATCTCAAACCTCCTAATAAAATCCCATACATTTTAGTTTCTGTTTGGAAGAATTATGGTAGTAATTGTAGTTAAAAATATTTTTTGCTTAAAAATATATTAAAATAATATTTTTTTAGTTTTTAAAAATTATTTTTAAGATCAATATAATATAAAAATATATAAAAAATAATTTTTAACTAAAACAAATTTAAAATTTAAGAGATTCAATCTTATTACCAAACAGAATATAGCACATTTAAATTATGTTTTAACCAACAGATTCTAACCCATTTAGATTATGTTTGGGCTTGCTATTAGAATCATAGCCCAACTCATGACCAGCAAACTCAATTCCTCTCTCACAAGCTCCTGTCAACTTACTCCCCGCACAAACCCATCTTTTGTATGTTTACTTTCAAATCTCTACTTCTACTATTCAAAGCACATAAAAGCAACAAAAAACCCCATTAAAACCCTTATTATTATTATTATTTTATTAACATGAATATTCGGGCTAGATTGTACGCATCTCGACTAATTCGACCAGTATTGAAATTAATATCCATATAAATCTCTAATAATCTTAAAATTTATAAGATTCAAACCAGTAATCAGTTAACTTATACTTTTTAAAATTTTCCTATTAATATACTCCAATAATGACTCTTTATTCTTCACTGACCTCTTGTTAACGTAACTCAAAGACACATAATCTAAGACAATGCTAATAGTTCATGAAGAGGGACATTTGAAACTTATAACACTTAATTGAAACATATGTAATAATTGAAGGATGCTCAAAAAAGGCATAAAAACAAAACACAGCAAGAAACAAAGCGTGGCCTTCCTTTCTTGTCAGTAAAACACACACACACCGAAGTGTAAGAATAGATTCTCTGCGCCTGTTTGGCTACAAGGTAGAGTTTATATTTTTTTTTAAATGTGCTGAGCAAATATTTGATTAAAAAAAAAGTTATTTATTGTGCATGAATCTCTTAATAAATTACATGTCAGGAAAATAAAAAGCAGCAAATTGTTGCTTTCTACACGGCCAAACTGATTCCATATTACTGTTCAGTGAACAGTGGAGCATGCCTCCAGTGTTCACTAAATAGTTTTTTTTTTTAAACAGTGGAGGCATGTATTCACTGTTCACTGAACATGTTTTTTTTTTAATAAAAAACTAGTATAGTTAATTGATTTCATTCGTACTGTTCACGTGAACGTGAACAATAATTTTTTTTTGTTTTTTAAATTAATTTAAGGTGAATTAAATTTACTCGTACTATAATCTTAATTTTATTTTTGATAATATTTTATCTAATTTTATAATTCTTGTCGGATGAATTTTGTACGTAATGGAATTGTAAATAGTTTTTTGTTAAAGTAATTTTTTATATATATAAAGTCTGATTTATTTCATGATGCAATAACAATAGTTAAATCCATAAAATTTAAATTAAAAACCATCAATATTAATATATATTTTTTAAAATTATTTTATAACTTCAATTTCAAAAGCATTCTTAACCAAACACATTAAAACTATTTTTTCTTCAACCTCAAATTCAACTATAATTTTAACCAAATACCTATTTTTTCAAACCAAACTCTACTAAAAATACATTTTATAAAATAACTTTTTTCAAATCACAACTACAATAATAACAACAATACCAAACATACTATCTACTCTCAGTATACTTAAGTGAATTCCTACTTCCACTACTACCAGCCCACACAGAAAGAGAGGAACGAAACCAAATGGAAACCACAAACGACGTCGTCGGAGCCGAAACCGATGCTGGACGATCGAGGAGCTGGAGGTAAAGCAAAGTTAATATTCATGAGCAAAAAGTTCAAACTCTTAATCAAAATAGTTGAATTAAGGAATGTTGGGCTCTAAATTAAGTGTGCTGTTTAACTTGTTCCAAACTCAGTCTAGTTGTTCGATATATTTGAAAAACATGCTTGCTTTAACTTCCTTTTGCTGGAATCATTACGTTTCGTTCTAATTAGCTTGTAAGTTCTTAAGTGCTTTTGAATTTCTATAGATGCAGAAAGACGCGTGATGTTCTTGATGCAATTCACTCGCATGTTGAGTTTGTAAACAGCAAACCTCATTTCCAGTTTGTTTTCCCCTTCATGTCATGCTTTCTCTCATGCTACTTTTTTTCAGTTTCGTTTGTGTTTTGGAGAGTAGGGTATTCTTGTAACAGCTTATCGGGGATAGCAATATATGTTTGCTATCTTGTTCTTTCGCTCCTTTTAAACTGGGATTGATTCGGATTTTAGAATATGAATTTCAAGTGTTTATTCTCCATTTGTGATGTATTTTTGTAAGCATTTACGGGGAGAATATTATGATTGAATATTGATGTATTCATGGACTGGTTGTACAACAGTGTAGTGTAACATAAGCTTTTGTTTGGGTTCTATAGCTTGTGGCTTTTGTGTGAATAATATAGACTCGCCGTTGGGAATTATTTCTTGCGGCATGTGGCTTCCAGATCAACTGATGCAGCTGGTACTAGCAGAGTGGCAGAAGTATCCAAGAGTGGATCTGACTTTGAGGGCCATGAACGTCATCAAAAAGTGGGCATGTCTGATCATAATGGGCTTTCTGAAATCGAACAACTAGTGAAGGACAGAAAATTTTCTAGGTAATGGTCATTTTGTGATCAAACATGGACTTTCTGGAACACTTTTGCTCCACCAACGCTACTGAACTGACATGTACCCTGGTTGTGATAATCTAAATATGAAAATTTCCAAGTTTTCTCTATCATTATGCAGGGATGAAATTAATCATTTGATGGAGTTACTTCATTCAAGGGTTGTTGATTTTCCAAATGTTGAGCAAGAAAAGGAACACTTAAGCGTGATTGCTAGAGATGTTGGAAGGCCCGCTACTGCCATTGAATATTCAAGAAAGTCAACTGAAGAAAAGCAGGAACATTTGAATACCGCTATTTGGGGAACCTCAAAAAATAAAAAATAAAAAGAGATGAAAATTAAAGAAAGTCAACTGTGAGTAGAACAAATCTCCACAATCAGCTTGCATTTTCAATGCAGCTTGAGTTTATAAATTGCATACTATGTATATTAGCTGTGCAAAGCACATGCTTCACTCAATTCATGTACTTTTTCATACATCAATCACTGAATTTTCATATATCAGGTAAGATACGTGCAAAAGATCATTCTTGAGATAGCGTATACATTACTTGGTTGCCTTTAGAACTTAGTCTTAATATACATCTACATGCATGCATACACACACTAATATAATCTATCTCTCCAGCATCCTGTTCGAATTAAGCCTTAAAGTAAATAACTTGACCAAACTCTGACTTTAGAAATTGTTATTGCACCTGCTTATGGGTGGGGGATAGGACATCAGTCCTTGACACTATTTTTAACAGTCGCATGGCTGTCCACTCTCATCCTCCAAGGAAGAAGTTTCCTTTTTCTTTCATTGGACCAATTGGAAAGGTTTGTGAGGAAATCGCGAAAAAAAGAAAGCCAAGAATCTAAGTTCTATTCACATATACATACATACATAAATTTATGCACTTCTATATTTACTTTTTCTTTCATATTGCTAAAATGGTTTACTTTTGTACATGCACAAGGGAAGTGCACAAAATTGGATGCGTATTGTGTTTTCATTTTCTTATATGTATGATTCTGGTATTTGTTTGTAGTCTCACAGCTGCCAGATGATGTTGGAGCCTCACCAATTGATATTGCAAGGACTTGTATGGTAAACCGAATATCAGAAGCAGGCTTTGGCTCTAAGAGTTTAAATACAAAAGATGAAGGGGAATTAATTCATGACAATCTGACTGCATTAAAGCCATCTTCGCCATCTCCTTCGTTTGTTTTCTTGGACAAGAAATCGTTTGGCATATTGGTGAACTTGCAAGGGGGCGGGGGAATATGTTTTTAAGCTAAAAAAATATTGCACTTGACAACTTTGTTTTGCCCTGGTTGAGACCTAACACTCCAGTGGAATTTTAGATGCATTGGCTGCATGAAAATGAACTAATATCTGGGCCTAAGGTGATTTTTTTTTCCCTATCATAGAAATTTTCTTTGAGTGACTCTGCTGCTGCTGTCCTTGTAGAACTAGCATCTTTATCAATAAACTTTCTGGTATTGTTCTCAACTTCAATCTTTGAGCATCCAGGTGAATTCAAGGGGCAAAACAGTGTATGATGGACATGGATCTGTTGGACCCATTCAAAGGACTAGGATACAGCGTAAATTTGTTACAGAATCTCCTTCTAGAGGATCTGCTGGTTATCATTCAACTTTAGACAGTCCTCAGGTGGAAAACTTGGAAGCATTGAAGGATTATTTTCTGGTGAAAAGAAGAATATTGAAACAGGAGGAACAAGTGGGCGCCCTTCAGAATTTCTGTTAGCAGATAGTAAACCACAAAGCTCTGAAGTCGGTGTTCCAACTGTTCCTCCATATTCCAGGCAGGTAGCTCAGAAAATATTATAACACCTTGACAGCATCTGCCAACTCCAAAAGAGAAATCTGCCGAGTTTAGGTTAGCCACCTCCTGGAAAAAAACTGCACTTTAACAAGAATAATAGCTTGGCCAATTTGGGAGGCCTTGACTCTTCAGGTAAATCAGATCAAGCTGACAAAACGACTTCAGTTCAGGGGACTGTAGATAGAGGGAATGTTCTCTTTAACTTCGCTCCTCGAGGAGCTTCTATTCAAGCTGATGATGCTGCAAACAGTAGCACTTCAGCTTCAGACATGAAAGCTGTTCCAAATGCTGCTGCCTAGGATGTTCCAAGCTTTCAGAACAAGCCTCCTACTCACTCTTCAGGGAACAAACCAGTTTTGCCTTCTATCACCATTGACAAGCCTGATCAAAGGTGGGCGTTATCGTCCAATAAGAGTTCTGGATTTACTTTCCTCGTTTCTGCATCGCCTGGCATACTCTCTGAGCCTCCAACACCAACCATCATGCCGTCAACCTCAGCCACTGTTGTGCCACCACCGAAAGATGTATCTTCAAGTCCATATAGTTTCGGCTCTAAGAGGTCTGGACCGTCTGGTCATGCACTTGTTTTTTCTTTTCCTTCAACAAGCAACGACCCTATACAAGACAATGCATCTTCCGATCTGAAGTTCAACTTTGGATCAGAGAAGACGACTAACTATTGGCAAAGATGTCATCTCCTATTAATAAAACAATAACATTTTTGGGTATTATTTTAGGAGAAATGCCATTTTTTAGGTATTCATCTTTTTTCTAAAATTTGCCAAAGTAACAGTGTTGAATTATTATGTTCTCTTGAAATCTAATTTTATCTGTGACAATAAAATAGATATTAGTGAGAAAGACAGCAATTTAAGTTTCGGAGGAAAATTTTATTTTTCTCATTCATATATTTGTGTGTATATATTTTTTGATAAAACAGATTATTTTATTAGTAATATGTTTTTTAAATAAAAAAAATAACGGCAATCAAAATAACTCAAGATCTGAATTGAGGGAATAAATGCATTTCTTCACCCAAAACTTGATTTTCTTATTCATGTAGTTTTTTTAACTAATTTTTTAAGAAATATAATTTTTAAATAAAATTAATTAAAACCCAAAAATGCATTTTTTAATTAAAAAATTATGATTTTTTCCCTGAATTCTGCTCTCTAAAACAAATCTATTAAGACAAAGATTAATTTTTTTGTGAGCAGATTATGCTGACCAATCCTTTATTTTTTTTTCAATGATTTTCTCATTTGATATCTAAACAATAAAACATAAACAAAATAAAATTTAAGATTATTAAAATATAAAAACGAGATATAATATAAGAAAAAACAAATAAAAACGGTGTTAACATAACTTTTGAGAATGAAATAGCGAAGAACAAAGGTTTGATAATAATAAAAAAATTCATTGAATAATGTCGTTCGTAATAATAATAATAATAAATAAAAAAAAATGGATAAACAATGCATACCAATTTTTTTAAAGTTGTAGCTAGGGTAAATGTGAAGGTTAATCATTCAGGTGGTTCTTTCTCATTTCTGATTCACCATGGACCATCATTTAATAGCCCATAGATGACAGGGCCATCGGCCTATCAAACAGGCCCATATGGGGCAGACAAAGGTGGGTCACCACTGGCCCAGATGTTTCATTGTCGTGAATCGATTTTGATGATGCCAGCAGGAGGTGGCATGGCACACATTCTTATCACAGAATTGAAGAATTTGTGTACAGAAAGCTATTGGTCTTATTTCAACGTGAGAACACGATGCCATGTTCCTCTCATTTTGATTGCAGGAAGAACTTATCCCTTTTCAGCTATCTTATAATTATCCTCATTATTCACCCTGTCCCTCTGGGTTCCATCTTCACGTCTTCATGATCGCTTTTCTTCTGCTTTTACTGCTTCATTTCTGTTTTCCTTCCTCTTAACAAAAATATGTGTAATCATCTTCCTTCTTTTTTCTAATTAATAGGAGCTCAAAGTTACCTCATGATAGTAAAATTGGAAAAAAGAGAAAGATAAGAAAAGAAAAGGGTTGTGGGACTGAAGATTCCAAAAGCTGTTAATAAACGCATGGAATTAGATCTTCCATCTGTGGATTTCGGGTTGCGTTCCAACTGTTGTAAGAAAGAAGGAAAGAAACGAATGCATGAGATGCCACAATTATCAAGGTATCGGAATAGGAATAGTAGAAGCTGAATATATTACCACTAGAAGACAGCAAGATACACAGAGAGCAAAGTCCAGAACAAACCCTAAAAAAGTAACTGAGCGAGTTGTGTGCGGGAGGGAAGGGGGGCGTGTCTGGGTGTGGAAGAGGTCAGAGGTGAAATGACGTTGAAATGAAATTAATGCGTGAGGCAGACATGAATTTGACGTTTCAGATTCTAATGTCAGAAATGGGGTTGCAAATTGCAGAGTTGCAGCAGCTGCAGCTGCAGCTGCTGTGTACTGTAGTAGCTTAAAGCCACCATGCACCAATAATCTCTGTATATTATTTGGTATTTTGTCCCTCTCATCTGTAAAATAAACAACAAGGAGGAACAAGACCACAATATTTGCCAGCTTGTAATCTACCACAATCCACTTGCAGATCCCGAGGACAATCAATATTTCTCAATATTTACATATCTCCCTTCTCTTTAATTGTTTTCACTTTTTCTTCTTTTTGCTTCCCTTACGTTTAATTTGCAAGATCACACACGAATTATCTAACTAATTTCAATGAGGCTGTTCTTCTAATTATCCTCTTAATGACATATCTTTATAGGCTATCTTCAGGAAGTTAATGTTCTTAATTAACATGTAAATATGAATAATTTATTTAAAAATTCGATTAACAAGGGTCAACGTAAAAGCTGACAGTTTGATTATTCAATCGATATTAATCAAATCAAATTCAATCAATGGATACTATCAATTTAACCGAATAATAGTCATTTTCGATCTTCATTTGATTGAAAAAGAATTTTTCTTTAATTTTTATTGAAAATATTCAACAGCAAGGGAAAACATTTTCATTTCATTTCGAATACAACTCTACAGGAGCAGAAACTTTGAATATTTAATTTCCTGTAAGTGTGGCATTTTATTAAATCCAGGTTCAAAGGGATGAAAGAGAATATCTAAAATACCATCATCATGTTGCTGCTGCTGCCGCCATCGTCAACACTAACCCCTCCATTTGCCACCATCACCATGTACACCAAACCATTAAATCCATATTTTTTACTTCCATTTTTTTTTAGCCCATACCCCCACAAAATCCTAAGATTTTGAGTGCAATTAACAATAACTTCAACCATATAGCGATTAATAAATGGGAGATCTAAGCAATATATAAATTTCTCTTCATTTCCTTGATATAATATAAAATTTAGGTTCCGAAATCCGTACTGTTTGTTTGAAGATACGTACCTTTTGTTTTTTCTTTTCTAAATTTCATTTTTCCACATGCGGATCCTGTGAAAGGAACAGAAAACTTTGACTGTTTAGCCACTTTAGTCGAGAGTTCAAGGAAATAAAAGGTTGAAGCAACTGGAAAAGTGTTTGCTCTATCTTTAGTGCTTTTATGGAGGATTATGATCTGGGTGTAGAGATCTATGGAATGCCATCGCAGGAGCTAAAATGGTGGTCCAGGAATTTCATTTTCAAAGAGGTCATGGACAATGATGATCAGTGGTGGACAGACAAACTCTTTTATTCGAGATATCTACTTTTGAAAGAGAAAATAAACGGCTTTTTCCATATATTTCATTTGAAGATATTATTAATAAGCAGAAATGGAGGTTGGTATACAAAGCCAATAGTACACATTTTTCTCGACTGGATTTCAAACAGATCATTAATATATACATTCATGAAAAATCTCTTTCTTATATATCCACTTAGATTCAAATTCGATATGATTACTCCAATCATAGAATAACATAAAGGGTATTATCACCTCAGACAGCACCTGAATGTTTTCATAAAAAAAAAAAAAAGATATTTTTTTTTACCTTATTGATGCTGGAGACTAGTTGCATGGACTACACGTATTAACAAAGTTCTTTTCATATAATGAATTAATTTCTTTCCTGGTTGCCAGACATTAAGCTTTTGTCATATCTCTTTTGGGACCGTATAAGCGTCGTGTCCCAAGGGATGAGGTTTTTCTATTCTTGTCATTAATTTGGTAACTCCTTCATATGAAATATGCAAACAATCTTTCCAAAAAAAAGAAATATGCAAACAAGTTAAGTAGCAAAAGTTCTGACGCTTTGATCTATCAATTCAAAGGATATTTCATTATCTATGCTAGTAATAGCAAAACATAGATCCATGAGAAAATCTAGGCATGATAGTGCATATTTACTCAAGAGAGCTTTTGCTAAGCGAGGACCACAAGCACACACATATGCATCTTTTTGGTACGTACGTACATTCAAAAATAATTTTCTGTTTGATAAAATTGTAAAAGAGAGGAGGAATCCAGCGGATAAGCTTAGTGAAACATATATAGTAGGCACTCGACTCTTTTTTTTTTCTTTTCTATGATAAAGGAGAGTTTAAAACTCGAGATGCTTGGGAGGGAGGGAATTGTGAGAGCAAATCGAACTGTAAGTATAATGGCCAGAACTCATCATCTTATTTCATAGGATGGATGGATACTCGAAAGATGAAAAGAGAGATCCATCACTCATTTCTGTCTTTATTTTGTTTTGACCAAGAAAAAAAAAAGGACATGGGAAATAAAGTGAAGAATAGACTATCTATTATAAGTTTTTGAATGGAAAGAAGATTCAACCATCAATCTGAATAAAAATTATTATTTTCGAATTGGTAAGTTTAAGAATAACGAATTTTATATTAATGAATTGGGATCTTCTTAGGTTAATTTAAGGTTAACATGATATATATATATATATATATCATGTTGGTGATCCAATAATAATCAAACTCTTGTCTCTTGGTTGGTGAAATAACTAAACCCCCTCTTGGTTTAAATTTCAATGGTTAGGGTTTCATTCCTATAATGGTTAGGGTTTCATTCCTATAAGCTAGTGGGTAATTGAAACGTTTTAAATTTATTGGTCTATAAAAATTCTCAAGCCATTAATTGATTTCACATTATATGAATTATATTTATCCTTAATAAATTGAGGAGATCCAAATTCAACTTTAATAATTAAAAACTAATGGGGTTGGTTCAAGTGGTAAGGAGCTTGTTCCGTTTAAACGAGATCTCGGTTTCGAGTCCCCGTGTACGTAGCAACACCTATTGGTAGCCTCACCTATCATTGCCAGGTATGTGACCCAGGGCGACCACCAGATTAGTCGGGGCAACCCGAATACTGGAGGCTGGCAATCTAAAAAAAACTTTAATAATTAAAATGCAATTCGAAAATTATTAGTGTGATTTTTTTATTTTTTTTTCAAAAAAAAAAAAGTCTAGGGTACCCTGAGGTTATATTAAGATGATCCATTAGTCTTAGTCCGGCAAGTTCATTTTTGAAAAATTCTTCCGTCAAGCTAGCTATAATTAATCACACGACCAAACCAAAAGACTTGGCTTTCCTATTGTCTTTGTCCAACCAATGCCTAATATGCTAATACACAATCATGATCTTTAATTTCTCTTTTGTGCCAAGATCACAAGTCTCAATATAATTACCTATATATATATATATATATATATATATATATATATATATATATATATATATGAAGCGTATGTATGATGTTTCACACTTCTTTTAATTTTTTTAAAAAATTATTAAAAAAAAATCAGCAGAATCTCTTAGTAAGTCCCATCATTATCAGATTATATATAGCTTAAAACCCCATTACTCACAATTAACAAAGAAGATGGAGGATCATATAGATATTGACGAAATGAAAATAGCTTCCATAAAGTTCTTACATCAAGTGAAGTAAACAATAGCATAAACAGTTGGTCACAAATACAATATTGGAGAAACATAGATTCATATATATATATATATATATATATATATATATATATATATATATATATATATATATATATCCTTAATTAAGACACGCTGAAGTCAAGGATTCTTAATTCACTTCAAAGAGCATGGAGTTTCATGGAGGTCTGGTTTTGAAAAATCAAAACCATGATCAATTGTTCAGCAGTGCAGACCTTGACTTTAGATGCTTCTCACTGCCCTGTGCAAAGTCATAAAGTGCAAAAGTAAGTAATTAAGAAAAGCAACTCATCAAGTCCCCTAACAAATTGCGACACAAACACACACACATATCTGATAAGCCACTAGACAAAGAGAAAACATTAATACGGCAGGCTGCAGGAAACCAATCAGAAGTAAAACTGGAAAACTAGCAACTCAACCCATGTTACAAGAAAATTTCACAAATTAGTGATATAATTCTGTTCTCATATTTTTAATAGATGATATTGATATTTGTGCTCACCATCTTATGATCATTCTATGATATAGGGTTAAGCTGCAGAAAGTGGGAACTTAATGTAGAGTTGCTAATAAACCAAATTAGTTAACAAGAAGCATCAAGCTCGATAGCTCAAAATTAACATACCTTTATATTGGCTGGAGTAATTTTATGTAGAAAAACTCATGAGTCAAAGTCATCATCTATAACTAGATCGATTAAAAAATCTTCATGCACCAATACAGGAACATGTAAAATACGATTTTCATAAGAAAAAAAGGAAAGAAATGCAAAACACAACTTTCAAAATCCAGTTTTAATTAAGGAGCTGAGTGGCTTTTTTCGGAAAGGAAACATTGTTAATCAAAAAAGATTAACTGATAAACAATGCGAATTCATGAAGAAATTTTCCTTTCTTCCAATGTCATTTCAAACCACTACCAAATCACGTTCTAAATCATGAGCAGGTTTGAAGAAATGCGAGAGACTATGAGAGAGGGAAACGGGAATTTGGTTTCCACAGAATACATATATATATATATATATATATATAGAGAGAGAGAGAGAGAGAGAGAGAGAGAGAGAGATTAACAACGTAACTGCATTTATTCTTGGTTAATTATAAGTTCTCAAATACTTACATCATCCACCTTAGTTTGGTTGTTAGTCCCCAACATCAATCCAAAATGAATATGAGGGAAGTGTGCCCACTGGTCAAACAAGATGTACAAGTGATCAATACCCCAAAAGAAAAGGAAATTAATACAATATAATATAGTTTCGCAAAAGTTTTCTGATCAGCTTTGCAATGATGTTTGATAGTCCACTTACATTTTTGGCAGCAGTGCTGAAAGCTTCTCTGTGACTGATATCAGGATTATTGGCCTTGATCCTCTGAATTTCCTCTCTACAAAAGCACATTTTATTTTTTAATAAATGTACATAAACTAAGAACATTCAATAAAGGGTGTCACCAAGCGAAAGATAAGGAAAATTCAAGGAAGAGAGACTGAATAATTTTACAGTACTTTATGAACTGATTATATGCAGAAGGTACTCGCTGCCTCTTCTCGGGAGCTGAAAATGGAAAATAACAGCACAAACATGATCAATACAAAAATTAGTATATATATCCTTTATGACTATATTTAGAAAGTAAGACAAATGAAATCATCAACCCCCCCCCCCCCCAAAAAAAAAAAAAAAAAAAGAGTATGAAAATGAACATAAATTAAGCAATCATCCAAGAACAGTGGAAATCTCTATCTTACGGCGATTAACAACCCTTTCTTGAGTGACAATGTTGGCAGCTGGGGTTCTCATTGAGATCTTGTTGTTGCATTTGGAGGAGGATCCCAGGTCAATTCTGTAATCGTGGGAGTTGGAGTTCGATGCCTGCCCACAACAAAAAAAGAAAAAAAAAATACTATTTAGTTTGCTTAATTAGTAAAAGTAATTAAGCCATCAATCAAATAATTATGAATTAAGAACAACCAGTTAGAGTTGTCCCTTTATTTATTATTTTTTTGGTACATGAAAAACCAAAACGAATAAAACCCAAATTGACAGACCTTGGAAAAAGGGCTCTAATCAAGATGCCAATAAGACAAAACTAATAAAAAATGGAATCATTGACTCAAGAACCCTAACAACTAATGTCTAATCAAATCAAAGTTTTAGCATGTAATTTTTTAGTAGGGAGCACAAGAAAGTAGGGAAAGGAAAAACCCTAGTGATCTATAGAGCCTAATGCAACTGTTGTGGCCGCAAAAATCAGCTAATGTAGCCTCAAAAAGCAAGAAAAATAGGATCGGTTATGGCGGCTGCTAGGTTATATTCTACAGTTTTATAAAAATAGTCCAACAGATAAATCAGAAATGCTTTGAAAAACTCCATCGGTTTCTGTTAAAATTCAGATTCTGAGGGCGGTTTTGATTCCCTTAAAAGGAGCAAAAGGACCCCGAAACCCTAGATTTTAGAGGCTATATAGTAAGCAGCAGCCCCCTAAAAATAAGCTAAAAATATATAGTTATTACTTATATATCACCTGAACTTGATCTTGCCATGACAGTGGCTGAAAGGCAGCTGCCATATTCACGGACCATATATTGGTGCAGTGCCCACATCGGACGGTCACGATGTCAAACAAGCTGCTGCATGGAACACTCACCTGTAACACAACACCACTATTACTCTACTGATCTCCATAGAATGTTATGGTTACTAAAACAAATCTCATCCTTTCTATTTTTGAAAAATATTGATTACTAACAGTTTCACATCAAAACTTAAAAAACTATCCATAAAAGTACATTGAAAATTAACAATAAGGAGTTGTTTGAGATAAGGGTATAATTCCTTCAATTCTCTCTTGATCCATGCTATGAAATATGAAGATAGAGAGGAAGAGCAAGGAAAGATCAAAGCGAACGAGTTTTGGACTTAATTCCAATAGGGTTCTTTTGCATAAAATTAAGGGTTTGCAAATTTCTCCCGAGGAAAAAAAAGGGGAAGGTTTAGGGAAAGAATGCACTAGAAGCACAAGTGCAAATTATAGGGGTTTCTTCATCTTCTTGTGAAGTGGACAGAAGTTCCATAATCGAGATCTGGGCAGGAAGATTTTCTTCAACTGGTTGGGTCTATGTGAGATACAGAAAGATGGCTTCGACAAAGCAGGCTTTGTGTTGGCTGGTGTTTCAAAGAAAAAAGGGTGGCTATTATATTCTGAGATCTCCATTTTCATGTTTCTCTTGCTAGCTATAACAAAAAAAAAGCTTGGGATTGTGCGGCACTTCTGTGGTGCATCAATTTTAGTAAAGCAAAGGTTATTAGCCATAGAGATAGAAAGAGAGAAAATCAAGTGGTAAAGGAGTTGTGTTCATCAGGTTTTTGACGTCAATTAATTATCTCTCTCTCGGTCTCTCTTTGGTCCGTAGCAGCGCTATAGGACCTTCAGGTCCGACTCTTCTTTGACTGCAAAAGAAGAAGAAAAGAAAAGTCCAACGATGGAGACCTGACTGTTGCAAAATCAAGAAACCCCAGAAATAAAAATCAAAGGATTTTAGTTTAAAAAATTAGCACGAGAGCGAGCCTGGTCACATAGACCAGCTTTTATCATGATCTAAAAATGTTTCTTTCTGAGATATGCAAGGAAAGAAAAAGAACAAAACAATACTTGTGTGTGTACATAAGGACTGGCCTAAATCAGAACTGAAAAAAGAAAGCAGATCCCATTAAAGAAGAAATCATGCAGAGATATATACCGCAAGAACTATATTGCAAAAGCTGCAAGGGATGTAGCAGAGTTGCTCATTAGGCACCGCATCGATGCAGCTTGACATGATGTTTCTCGAGGATATTAACAATCAAAAGATTATAAGGTCTTTAGGTCAAGAAGAAGAAGAAGAAGGAACACAACAAACAAGAGGAAGCACAAAGAAGATATAAAAAGAGAAGGAGCTAGCTAGCTGTAGCTCTTGCAAATTGCAAAGAAACACAAAGCAGAAAGCAAGAGGCTTTTATGATTCTCTCTTACAACTTCTTTGCTTTGATACTGGGCTATTGTATCACGACAGTAAGACTCTATGGCCCATATATATAGAAAGTAATGCTTTAGAGAGAGAGAGAGTAAAGGAAGCTAAAGCCAATAAAATTGAGGGCAAAAAAGGGCGAGTATTTTTAGTGGCGCTCAAATCAGGCAAGAAATGCTAGGAGCTTTGAAAGGGAGAAAAGGAAAGAAGTAAAACATTGGGAATAAGGTGAAAATATAAGAAAGTTAGGGTTTTTGGCCTGGGAAGAGGATGGCTTCTGGCAGCATTAACTCTATGTAGCTATCATGATAAAGTGAATGTGACCTTACGCTCTTCAATTCTGCTTTACCACGGCGGACGTGGGGGGCGAAATTTTTCATTTTCATTTTTTTATTATTTTGAAACATGTGTGTATGTTCGTTCGTTCGTTTGTTATCTTGTGTATATACTCGCTAGATTGTAGCTGACATTGTCATCTATGTGTTTAGGTCATTTTACAATTATGTTTTTGGTAGGTGAAAGAATTTAATGTCAAAAGGGTTCACCTTTTTCCTCTTGTCAAGATTTAGGTATAACATTTCCTTCCAAACGCGAGGGGTTTGACGAGATGTGTTCCTTTCTTATTTATTGGGGTTCAAATCTTATCTTAAGATATGTAATTAATTACAAGTAATTAGTTTTTAATTATGAAGCTTCTAGCTTTAATTAATGATTACAAGTGAAAAACGATTCAAACGATACATTTGATTGTAAAGGAAGACATTTCATTCCAAAACGATCGAAGCACCTCTCAACTCGCGTGTGTAATCAAGGAGCAAGAGAGTTTACAAATGAGAGCTTTTTTCTTATGTAAGCAAGAGATGACTAGGAGAACGAGATAACTTGCAGGAAGAACTAGCTATAGCTAATTAATTAATTTGTCCAATGTCCCATTAAAAGGTGTATATATGCTAAGGTTAACAATTCTTATATTTCTTGTATTGGGCTACTTTCTGTTTAATCCTTTTAATATATCGACTTTTTTCAGAACAAAAAATAGTACATTTAGTTATAAATTAAGAAACATTCTACAAAAAATAATTATGAAAAGACATTAAATTAAAACAGGAAGAGAAAAATGATATTCGAAAGGGTCAAATTCCTCATCCTTGGAATCAATTACCTCTAATTTCTTTATACAAAAAAATAATTATAAAATAAATTTGAAGAATATAAAAAACTAGACAGCAAGATAGAGGTCTTGATCATTAATTATTCTTCCAAGGAGACAAGAGAATAAGTGCCGGAGAGAGGTAGCGGTCAATGAGTTATAACTCTACTGATATTAGTGTTTTTCATCCTTCTTAAGGATCCTGGGTCCGACCACTCCTTTATATAAAAAAAAAATAGTTGAGCTGATCGATTCTCCTAATTTATTGTGCTCGGTTTCTATGTTGTGACCGACAAAATGGTCCAACGAGCTAGTAAACATGGACCCGTTTTATCAACTCTTTGATTTTCTAATTATATAGTCCAATCGACCTAGCTAGTTTGGTTTTAATAATTAAAAATAATAAATATCTAGTAAGTTTTCGTAGGTAATAATGCTAATTTAAAATTATTGTTGGCCAGACCGATACTAACTAAAATACTATATAAAACAATGAATTATTGTCAATATAATAATTTTATGGGTTAACCAATGATATGATTGCTTGCTCCTAAAATAAACACTTTTCAATTGACCATGAGTAAGGGGCTAAATTGTGAAGCATTTTGTGCGTAAGTATCAAGTTGTGTCTTCAAGGAATGAAAAGGGAGCAAACTTAACAAAGAGAGGCTAAAATTTAGCAACTTGTGGAGGCATTAATTCCCATCAATTATGGCTCTTGGGCACGGCTTTGAACACGGAAACAATTTGATTTAATTTCAACCTTAATATTTTTCTATTACAATTATTTTTTCTCTCTATCTTTAGTGATTTTTCACTATAAACAGAGAATCTTAATATTGTATTCAACCTCACTATGAATAAATCTCTGAAATTTATTTTTTAAGCTTTGTAATTATGCTTTATATATATATATATATATATATATATATATATATATATGACAATCCTATAACATGTATTATAGATGCCATGATACCCTAATATTAGGTTTAATTTTTATATCTTCCTCTCTCCTCTCCAATAAAAAGACAAGGTTTTTTTTTTGTTATATTAAAAAAATCTAATAAACAAGAAATCTAGAGCTAAAACATTTTTAACTAAAATAAAAATAAATATTCAATTTATAAAATTTTAAATATAAAGACAAAAAAATATATATAATATGCAAGTTAAATAGAGTTGATTGAATTTTAAAAATTCAGACTTGTCACTTGATGTTTGATATTTATTTCTTAAGATTATTTTACGAGTTATTATTTATAATATTCATATTATTTTACTTTGCAGTGCTGAGTGGTTTAAATAATGCAAAAATATCTTCATCTTCATTTATAATTTGTTCAACTTCACTAGAGTAACAACGTGGCTGAAATATATGTTAGTGTACGATATCACAGTAGTTGAAAAGAGAATTAATGTCGAATATTTAACATTTAGGAAATAGACAAATTAACACATAATTTACAATTCATAATTACAGTACCTAGAAACGCTGGGTTTTTAAACCAGCCAGCCATCTGCAGAAATAAAGTACAGGACAAGCACAAGAAATAGAAGGACGCCGGCCGGAGAAGAGGGGTGATGAAGAGCATGATTGCATACTAGGATCCCTTCTTTCTCGACTTTTCCAACATGATAATGGACTGATTGTAATGCCTCTTTAGGTTCGGTCGCTTTCCATGTCTACTGTAATAAATCGTCATCAGAGTTCATGTTAGGTACTGCACATGCATGTGGGCAGTGAATCCCATATAAGGCAGGAGTTAAAAAGACACACATTGGTGTATTTATATGCTACGACGTTTTCATAATCCAACACTGCTTGTATTTTTGGATTAAAAATGATGTTCAGTCGTAATTTTAAGCTTTCATGTATAAAATCCAAAACGATAAAGACCTGTACATTTCTTAAGTATTTTAATAATTAGAATACTCTAAATAATCGTCGAAGATATAAGGTAAAGAAATAATTATATTAAGATAAGATATTATCACCTTATCCTAAATTACTAAGTTCTATTGTGTTATTTATTGGGTGCATGCATGTGATGTGTTGGTTTATTTTTTTTTGTCTAAACTGGTCAACCCATATCATATTTTAAATTATATTTATAAATGTATTAATGGGTTTATTTTGATTTCATGAAACTAACCCGAATCCTAAAAAAATTCATAAAAAAGCCCCATTGAATATCATTTACATGTGGTACTCTAGCGGTAGTAAAATATTTTTAAATTAAAAATTATTATTTATTAGTGGTTTCGAGAGATGCATCAAGGGCATTGAAATCGTGTAGATGGTATAAATGAGCTTTGGCCATTGATTAAAAAAAAAAATCTTATCATTTATCAATTGAAAATTATTTTTATTTTCCAAAAAAAAAGGTTTTTCTTATTTTATTTTTTTGGGTATATATTAGGCTAAATGGAATTAATAAACTTATTATTAAACTAAAGAATACATCCAACAAATATTTTGAAAATATGCCAACACAAAATATTTTTTTAAAAAATACTACACATGGTATTTTATAAGATGCTCAATCATACAAAGAAATCCTTTTTTTTTATTTTTTTAATGCTTAGCCATGATACAAATTAAAAATAAATAAATTGATAATTTTTTTTCCGGTATTGCTCCAATTTTGTTTATCCATTTATTTCAACACATGCAAAACAATAAAATCAGGCATCACCCACCCACACAAAATCATTTCACTAATTACAACCCAAACCACATAATCATCTCGGAATGAATAATCAACCCAATTATCACAATAACATCAAGATAAATTAAGAATTTGTTCAAAGCTCAAAATCAACCTTCAATGGAGGATGGGAGTGACCAGAATCTACTGGAATGGATGGAAGCCTTGTCAACACATTGTGGCGCGTGACCAACACATGCGAGGGGGCTCTCGTTGTTAGGAGCGTGCTGCTCACGCACTGGCTAGGGAGTGAAGGTGCGTCAGTTAGTTCACAAGTTGCACAACGTCTAGCTCTCTCTTTCTAAACTGGCGGTGACGCCTGTCGCTGCTCGAGGGAGGAGATCGCAGAGGAAATAGATGTGATTTTACTCTTTTTTTCTTTTTCTCCTTCTTCAACCATCTCAGTTTTTTCTTTTTCTTTTTCTTTTTCCTCTCTTTAATGGCTGCTGCAATTATTACAGGTAAAGGAGGAAGTGGTTGTCTTCTTGTGGATGGCGTGGAGGACTTGGGTTTGAGGAGAGAGAGGGCATCATTGTCACCGGCGGTGATGGGTGTCTGTTGTGGAATGATCGGTGGTGTGGTGGAGAAGTACTGGCCGATGGGTTTCTATCATATTTTTTAAACCGGCCCAGCAAGAACTGGATTAAGTTGAACAAAACAAAAAAAAATAATATAAACAGATAATCGAGTGGTTAAAAATCAAGTTGTAATTTATTAATTTTTTTTTATAAAAATAATGTTATTTTTATTTATTTTTTTAAAAAAAATTAATCTGATAACCCGGTCAAAACTCGGTGATTTGATCAAAACTCAAAACCCAAGTTTTAGACACGGCTTGATCTAAAAACTATGATTTCTAGGACACTAAGAGAGTATTCCCAAAAAAATTAAATTTTTAGATTATTTTAATATGTTGATATAAAATATAATTTTTTAAAAATAAAAAAATATATTTTAATATATTTTTAAATAAAAAACATTTTAAACTATTATTTCTATTATAATTTTAAATAGAATTTAAAAGGGAGACATTGTAATGTGTTTTTGTGTTAGCTTTTCTTTTAGGGAGAATAAATTGGTAATCCGAGGGCAATTGCCTTTTTATTTATTTTTTTAAAGATATTTTTATATTAAAATATTAATATAATAGCTTTACATAATTAATTTTCTTTGTTAGTAACTAATTGTTAGCTTCTTTTTTTTATATTTTTTTTTTGTGTAAGCTTTTCTTTTAGGGAGAATAAATTGGTAATCCGAGGGCAATTGCCTCTTTATTTTCTTTTTTTATTTCAAAATATTTTTATATTGAAATATTAATATAATAGCTTTACATAATTAATTTTCTTTGTTAGTTACTAATTGTTAGCTTCTTTCTTCTATATTAATTAGTTATTGAAAATATTAAAGTTATAATAATTTATGGGTTTGTTGAATTAATATATATATATATATATATATATATATATATATATATATATAAATGAGTAATATTATATGCTAATGGATATGAATTGAAATGAGTTTTGATGAATTGATAAGTATTTTATTATGAATTTCATATTAAAAATGATGGTGATGAATTTATCTGTGATTAAGAGACCGTTTGGCATTGCTGCCAAACCGGCGTTTTGTAAAAATTCAAAATTTTTTTTTTTTTTGCTAAAATTAAGTGACGGTTGTACTTTCTGGATCGTTTTGATGTGCTGATGTCAAAAATGATTTTTAAAAAATGAAAAAACATCATTTGCATGCTTTTCGGCACGAAAAGCTATTTGAAAAGCAACCGCTACCACACTACCAAACACGCTCTAAAAGTGAAGTACATAAGAGCTAAAAAAAGTAGGGATATAATAGATAAATTAAAAAGAAAACATTTAATATTTATGTTTAACCCACTTGTATAAAACAATAAGCCAGCAAGAATAACATGAATTTGTGACAATCATTTTAAGTTATGATTTTAGATGCTATGTATCATATGTCGGTATAGAATTGTTGTCAAGAACTTTCGTAGTCTTTAGAAGATTTAGAAATAGATAAATAAAAGTTTATTGTATATATTAAGAAAGATATTTTTAATAAGATTAAAAATAAAATCATTATGAAACAGTTTTAAAATATAAAATATCGAAGAGAATAATTATAAGTTTTTTTTATTTTAAAAATTCTTAAATTAATTTTGCTTGACTTGAGTTGGTACATATATTTCAAATTAATTTATTAATAATTTGCGGTACATATATTTCAAATTAATTTGTTAATAATTTGTCCTTTTATTTAAAAAATTCTGGCTCCTCTACTACCTTGTTAGGCTGTCTCCCTTCCCCCTCATTTTCTTGTGAATTTCCTTTCCTTGGAGAGAAAAGGCTAGAATTTTAATTGATGAATGATTCAGAGGCTTGATTTCTGGAGATTGGATTGAATACAAAGTATCTAGGCTGTAATTGAGGGATTTTGAGACTGAAGCTGGAATCTTGGCTGCATATCTAGGATTGAAAAGCTAAAATTGAGGTATTGTGATTCTAGGCTTCATTGCATGATTTAACTGGACTCAATTGAGAGAAAACATGTGTTAACTTGGACTAAATTGAATTAAATGGATTGAATTGGACTGATTTGAAAAGAACAATGTAAGACAAATATATAATTGATTCCTTGAATATTTTCTCCTTTTCATTACAATCCTTGAATTTTAAATTCTTTTCATTTTCATTTAATAGGGTTTTATATCTTGGATTTTTTTTCAATTTAATCTCTAAATTGATCTTTCTAATATAGTTGCTTTTTAATTTTAGTCCTTGTTTTTTGAAATTTTGTAATTTTAACCGAATTCACCCTAAATCACATTTTGTTTTTCAATTGCGTCCTTAACTAAATTAGACCCTCATATTTAATCACTTGTTCAAATTCATCCTTGGTTCTCAAAAAAAATTTGTTCTTATTTTATAAACTTTTTTATATGATTTTTGTGATTATTCCTAACTTCATTAGACACTTAAAATTACATAAAAAAAATAAAAAAATGATTATAATTGAATATATACAAAATTAAATGCTAATATGGATTGACATTGATATTTTTTTTAATCCTTCTTTGTAATGATTTTCTTTTTGAATTTCATCCTTAAATATTAAGTTTGTTTGAAATTAAGCTTTGTGATTTTTTTTTTGTTTATAGGATTATCCTAATTTTATTACCTAGGTCATGACTTTAGCAGCTTAGGTCTTTTCTTGGGTCATTTTTCAAAGATTGAGTTTTTTATTTTATTTTATCATTTGACATTGAATTTGTTTGAGAATTGAGTTTTATAATTTTTTATATTTTCTCTTCTATTAGGTTATCATATTCGTATGATCCGGCTCACATGGTTAGGCAAATTTACCGGAGTTAGCTGGTGTTGTGGTCCTTTTTGTTATTTCATTTTTTTATTATTTTATCCTGTATTTGGATTGTAGAGAATTGAACATTGTATTTGTTTTTATGTAACATATTGTATTTTATAGATAATTTAGACAATGTTGTACATAATCTACATGAAAATGGGGTCAACTTTTATATATATATAAACTCTCTTTTCCAACCAAAACAAATTTATTTACATAATATCATTTCTTTTTACAACCTCATTTATATCATAATATATTAACATGTTTCATATAAATGAACTTTTCATGTTACATACTAACTCTAATATTCTTTTCCTTTTCTTATTACAAGGTGTTTATTATCTTATCCCAATACCTTATCTTTCAACACTTAATTAATGCAAATATATTATTTATTAGATGAAGAATAAATTAATCTATGTATTATTTTTAATGTAGATATTCTGACACATTACAATACTTGATTTGCATCCACATTATTATCAAATTATACTTAACAAATTTCTTTTCTTAGACAACATCCATTTCACATGTCATGTTTTTTTGTCTTAATATATGTGGTGGAATTGCAACAAATGTGATATTATCATACATGATTATTTAATCTATAACACACACATATATAGCATAATCATCAAACAAAATTAAACAAACTGCACTTCATTACATAATTCCCACATCACATTTCATACTTAACCCATCCATAATTATATAAGCAAATGTTTATTCATTTGATGAATACCAACACAACTCCTTCTCATTAGTCTCCATCCAAATAGCCACCTAATTCATAATATTTTTTTATTATTTTTTGAACATATAGCCCCATGCCTATAACACAAATTTCACCAACCCCAGCTCGCCCAAGTTGGAAACTGAGATATGCTTTAAAATAGCATGTGGCAAATCCACTCGACGACATTGTCCGAACCCACAAATTTACTTCACATATATACAATCAATATCCTCACAAGTGATATACCTCTGGATTCACAGGACCCATGTCAACCAATCAATATTATTGGTAGAATAATACTTAAAGCAATTAAAATAAATATTCAAAAAAATTAAATGGTTTATGTTTAGGAGAAGAAAATTTATTTCCTTAACTGTAAATCTCCTTTTGTCATTCATTCATTTCTTTTCTACCTAGACGAAAAAACATTTTTTTTAATCAGAAAATGGCTTTTAAATAAAACTTTACCATGATTTTTAAAGCAATTTTAAACCAAGAGATAAAAAAAATATTTTAATTATTTTTACATGACAATATAAAAAATAAAAAAATAATTAATTTGATACAACAATATAAAAAATTAACAATAAAAAAACTAACAAAATATATATGTTTTATTTTCATATATAAAATTCATGTGCAATTCTTTTAAAAAAACTGTTCATATAATTTCATACATAATCATTTCAAAATAATTTTGCAAATATTACCATAAAAGCTTTAATTTTATTTAAAAACATGGCATATTAAATGATTTTTTTTTAAAAGCATTCTTATTATTCTTCTAAATATAACTTTATTTTAAAATATATATAAAAAATAAGGGCCAAGAACATCAAATCCAGGTATACCTAGCCTTTTCAAAAATAGCGAAGTGTGCCTCAACCTTTAGAAAGAAGTTAAGGCACGCTTGAGATTAAAATGTCAAGTTTGCATATTTCTTTTTTTACAAATAAGTAAAAAAAACATTTTCTACTTCTATGAATTCTAGTCATTTAACTTTACCTTTATTGATTGAAATATAAGAGTTTGAGTTTTCGGATCTTAAAAAACTAATTTTCAACTTTGTTGTCGTATAAAAACATCCTTAAATGTCAATAACGGCAAAACTCACTTTAATTAGGCTAAGAATCTAAAATCAAATCAAACTTTTCAAACTTTAATATACTTTTTCTTGGAATTATTAGAGATTAAAATCATCTTTATTAAGTTTCTCTTATCAAGAACTCATTAACACTAAAATTTTTTTTTTATCATAAAAATATAGTTCATGAGAGCTTTTTTATTCCTCTCTGTTTACTCTCTCTCTCAATCAACAATGATAAAATATTAGAGAAATAAAGTTTTATGACTGAGATATAAATTTTGAAAAATTCAAGGATCAGAATGTAAAAAGATACATCAATAAAAACATGAAAAACAACCCTTCTTTTTTTTTATGCTATGAATTTTGGTCCATGTTCTTTAATTTCTTCTTAAAAATTAGTCCTATAATTTTATTTTGTAATAACAAAGAAATAATTCTTGCCACAACATTCACATAAAAGCATGCAAAGTGCCATTGGATAAAAACGTTCCAACATAAGGATAAAAAATTAAGAATAAAAAAAATGCTACTAATATTAACGAAACATCAGGTGAGAGGATGTACAACTTGGTACCAATAAAATTCCCAGCTATTTGGATTTATTCTGTAATTTGTAATTGTAATAAGAAAACAAAAGGATCGAAACATTATGAAAGGCTAAGGATAGACAGACCAAATTGAAACATACTTAAAAGTCGAGAAACTTGAATGTAGTTTGCCCAAAACGAAGCCTCATCATCAACCATTTCACAAGGTAAGAGAAATGAGAGAGAAAAAAAAAAACGTAAAAAGAAAGCACGCAACAAAATCTCTCTTAAACTAATCAAAACGTGGCAGTGTTCTAAGCAGCTAAAATTTCTGTATATATAATCTCTTTGCTTCTTGTCAGTATTTTTGGTCACCGATTACAAAATTGGATAAAGTATATAATCTTTTTGTCTCTTATCCTCTTTCTCTCTCTGTTTTGTTATCTATAAAAATACATGTCGTTTTATTTTTTATGTAGTTTTTGTGTTTGTAATTGACAAGGTGAAGTTTATGACAAGCTCCATGGAGAAAGACAAGGAGACTGTAGCAATAGAGGAAGAGGGTTTCTCTTTAGAGCTTCCTGCTCCTTCTGGCTGGAAAAAGAAGGTTCCTTTTTTGAATTCTCCCTCTCTGTATTTTCTTGGGTGTAAAGTTTGAATCTCTTGGGGTATTTGTTTGTCTTGAGCTTTAATTTGGCTTAGTTTGATTTAATTGCGAATTGGGTATCTTTAAATTATGTTAAATTTTGAGTTTTTGGTGTAGAATTCGGTAACTAGGGATTTTTGGGTGTGGTTTAAATTTATTACAAATTAGGTGGGATTTTTGGGTTTTTTGTGTTGGAATTATCTGGGTTTGTAGTTCTGTTAAGTTTTATTGTGGCTATCTTTGGTTAATTTTAAGTGTACCTTTTAATTTAATTAATTGTTGGATATGGTAGTGGATGTGGGAGGTTGGGTTTTGTCTTTGTCTTTTTTTGTTTGTATATTAAATAATGGATGTGCTTAGAAAGATTTCCATTGTTTTCTCTATCTTATTTATGCTTTATAGGACTGTTAGAGCAGCTAAACATGCTAATAAAGTTTTAGATGAATAAAGCTCTTTTTTTTTTTTTTCCAATTTTGAATGCTGCATATATGGTTCAAAGATACAGGTGAATTTCATGTTATTATAATGATTAATAGGATTGCTAATGGTATGATATTTAGGACCATTACTTGTACTGCAAGAGCAATCTAGAAAAATTTTGCTTTGTAGAATTGTCCCAAAATTTGTTTTTCTGACCGCTTCAGTTGGACCATTCAATGTAATGTAATCTTTGAGGGTAGGATTGTCCCCAAATTTTCCCTCCTAGAACTGGTTGACGTGCCCATAAAATGCAATACTATAGGTGGAGTTGAAGATTTTGGTGTCTCCTGTCAATGACCCTCGTTTTCTGGAAATATGTTGAAGAATATTTGTGAAGGGGTTTTGTTGAGATGTAGTAAACTTGTTGTTCTGTTGTCAATCTGCCTTTCTGAAGGTACGAGTGATGGAATTCTGGTTTGTGAATTGGTATTTTTATCAGAGAATGCTGCAGTCTTTAGTACTGCTGAAATATACATGTTAAAACAGGAGCGTTTCTGTGAGGTATTCTACTTTTCTTGGAGGAACAAATGAAAAGGATAATAATATGGTTTGCTTATGTTGTTGGAAGGATACACTTTGAAATTTCTGTGAAGGTAACAAATCCAGAGGTATAATCCTCCTTGTGGGCTTTGTGACAAAATAAGTGTTTTGAATTTGATGGAAGATTTGACAGCCTTTGAAGGCTATGTGGAAGAAGAATTTTAGCTGTTGATGATATTCGGAAGAGATGAAAACTCCTGGAGAACCGATGTCTTTTCTGCAGAAAAGTAGCTGATTCTATTAATGGTTTAGTTTTACATGGTGCAGGGGTGAGAAGTTTATGAGGGCTGGTGTATGACTTTGAGGTTTTATAGAGTTGTGGCAGGATCAATTGACTAGCAGTTAAATGCTTGAAGCCGTGTTTTGGTGTAGCAATAAAAGAACATTTTGAGGGGAAGAGTCTATTCTCAATACTGTAAAGGATTTATGGGTCAAGATTATGAACATTTTTGAATTCTGAAAAACTTTTTACTAGCAAAAGGATCTTCAATAATGGATTATTTGATTTGTATGCAGATATAGTATGTAGTCCATAAACCTAGATTTTTAGTTCATGATATGTTTTGTTCTTGTAAATGGGGTGGCACTATGGTGCCTATGCCTATTGGTTTTCTTTACTGTCACTACTTAGAATTAACAAGGCTTGGTTTAGTGGGAGATCAATATTGCAGGCAGAAGAACTGGGGAGTGAAACTAAAGGTAAAAACAAATTTGGTTTATCTGGTTTGAAATAAATGGCATCAAAGGTGGAGAATTTAAATGCTTAAGCTAATCCACCATATGATTGATCTTTGGAGGTGGGTGCAAATGAGGAGGGAAAGGTCCACTACAATAGGTTTCCTTCATCTAATTCTTAACCTCTCATTTCTTGACTGAGATACAAGGGGAGAGCTGCTTTGTCATCTGGATGCCAGCCATCCTCTCTTTTCCTCCTAACACATGGGATGCTAGTAATGTCAGCTACCAATATGCTTTGTAGAAATCACGAGGAAACTATGGGAGCTGAAATGTTTTAGGTGGTGTGCTTGTTAAATATTACCGCCTTTTCTTATTACTTTGATTGGAAGCATAGAAATAAAGTGGAGATGCTTTCATGGGGTTGTGAAATGGGTAACTTAAATGAACTTTGTGAAATGGGTAACTTAAACGAACTTTGTCCTCATAACATCCTTTTGAAGTCCCCCATAATACCACCACCGAGCTATCCCCTCCTCTTGTTCATGGTAATGACTAAGAAATCCTTTCACTAGAGGTTGAGATTACATTGATTTGAAACTTATGGTGGACAATGTCATTTAAATAACTCACCTGAATGTTAAGCTTCTTTTAGCATAAAGTTATTGATGAGGTTTCTTTTCCTAGAATCACTGTATAGCATTACAGTAACACACTGGGACTGCTTGTGGTTCCTTATAACAACAGCAGCAGGATGGCAATTGCCTTGAATTTGAGTATATTCAAGTTGCAGAAATCCTGTATTGCCATTCGACTTATTTATACCATATTCATAGCTTTGAAATTTAATCTATCATCTTGACTTTCATAGCGTTGCACTTTCCTTTTAGCTGCTGCCGCTTGAATCACTTTACTTCTTTTATAGCACATGCTTAGCACTGAACTTGACATTATCTTAACATAGCATGTTTTTCAAGTGCATTGTTGGTTGTCTGTGCTGGTCAGTTGTCAATCTAACCTTTTGGTCCATGTTGATGTGCAGTTTGTACCCAAGAAAAGCGGGACCCCTAAGAAAGGTGAGATCGTTTTCACTGCTCCAACTGGGGAAGAAATGACGAGCAAAAGACAGTTGGAACAGTACCTCAAAGCACACCCTGGTGGTCCAGCAGTATCTGAGTTTGACTGGGGCTCTGGTGAGACTCCAAGGAGATCAGCGAGGATTAGCGAGAAGGCAAAGGTAACTCCGGTGAAAGAAAGTGAACCTCCAAAAAAGAGAAGCAAGAAATCATCAGCTTCAAAGGAGAGCGAAGACACTGAAACTACTTTGGAAGGAACCGAGGAGGCAAAAGAGGTAGCTGAAAACACTGAGAAAGGTGACATGGAGGTAGAAGTAGAAAAGGATGTCGAGAAAGAAAATCAAGATGAGAATAAAGGACTAGGTACAGAGACTCAAACAGAAGCAGCTCGTACTGGAGAAGCTGGAGCTGGAAAAGAAGTCAAGACTTCTGCTGAAACTGAAGAGGGGAAAGCTGAATCAGAGCTCAGAAACTCTAAAGGGAAATCGAATGGTTCTGGAGCATCTGGGAATGAAAAAGAAAAGATAGATGAGGAAAAGGTGCAAGAGAAGGATGAGCAACCACAGGGTGAGGCAGCTAAAGAGCAGGGGTCAGGCCAACAGGAGAAAGCAAGTGCAGCCATTGATGATGAGAAAAAGGATGAAGCTGAAGATGACAAAGAGAAACTCAACAGAACCGCTCCCGAGTCTGAAGGAGAGATGAAGGGTAAAGAAGCAGAGAATTGCAGTGGTGAGAAACCTGACCATACAGGCGTTGATGGGGTCAAAGGGAAGGTGGATGGACAGGCGATTGAGAATGGCAGCAATGCTGGCGAGGTTAAACCTTGAGTTACTACATTTAGAGCAATTTAAGTCTCTTCACCTCTATCACATCTTTCTGACCTTTTAGTCCGAAGTCCTTTAAATGACTGTAGCTTTAATGTTGTAATGAATAGTTATCTGATTGTTGATTCAGACATGCTTTAATACTGGCACAGGTTAGGTGTATAATGTAGCAGCTTATTGCTAAACTAGTAGCCTGCAGTAGTAGTCATTGTACCATCATGGCGTCAAATACTGGTTATGTAATATTATTATGCAGTTATGTAATAAGATGTTGGAAATTCTACGTGGTAGCCTTCTCCATGCTTGTTTCATGACATACATGGTTTGGAGTTTTCAGTTTTTCCCTTCAAAATTGACCCCCGACTGCCAGAAATTGGAATGATGGAAAAAATTGTCCTAGTCAAATTTAGAGATAGAATATGACTATGTAGTGATGGTGAGTGTCAATTTACTGTTCATCTTTTGTTGAATTCCCCAAAATAGTTGTAAAACAATGGAGCAAGGATGGGTTGAAGACAGGTAAATCGTGAACCTGATTTGGCCGCTCTTTTACATGTCGAGGCTGTACAAGATTAGGATTTACAATTTTGTTAATAGTTCAAGTTCTGATATGAGTTATTCCCATGACTGCGGATTTGTGCACAACTGGTGAATATGCAGGAATCAGTAATCACAGCAAAGAATTCAGGTCGATAAAAATTCCAAGAGCACAAATAACTACAAATTCTGCAGGGTATAGCGATAAATATTATTACTTTTAACCGAAGCTCAAAAATATTGAGCAAGAAATTACAACTCGTATGCAAGTAAAATAGCGTTTTGATATTGTAGGAACTACTCGAGCTAGGAAGAAAAGCCTGTGAAGAATTGAATGATAGAAATCAAAGAACTTCAAATGTTCCTCACAACAAAAAAGAAATGAAGAGACCATCAATATCCAGATTCCTTTTCAAAGCCCTTTGAGCTGTCCAACCAGCCCTGTCAAGGCTGTCCATTTCTCAAAAGCAGTGGCTGATGATACAAAAGCAGTTTTGGAGGATTCAATGTCATTGCCAGTAACTGCAAAGCGAAAAACATAGTCAAGTCATACAACCATTGTATAATCATATCATTCAAGTTTAAGTGCTAAATTCAAATCCAAGAAAATGGTGTTCAGATGTCAGCTGGGCTACTGCAGAGACCCAGACGGTAACGATTATCTTGAAATGTCATGACACAAATATAAGTCATATATCCCGAGTGAACACAGTGGAAAGATAACCAACCTGATGAAATTAATGAAGCTAGTGAAGAATTGAAGGTGTCCACCTGAGTCTTTTCGTCAGGACTAGAGCTCAGCTGTAGGGAAATGGCACCAAGTAATCAGAGTTCATCAGAAAGGAATCATGATACACAAATGCATGCACAAAACTTCATGATTACAAAATCGAAGCTTGAACGAGAAAATGAATTTAGGACTGCTGAATCATCAATCTGTTTAAGGCCTTGAAAGAAAATAAACACATTTCGATAGAATCAATAGGTTGCCTCTGTCCCACTAACGCGATGGTCCTAATACTGGGGTAACACATCATCGGCAGCAAGGAGTTTTTTTTAGAAAGAACAACATTCCTAGCAACTAATATACAGTCAATCACGAATATAAATAGTTGCGTTTACCTTGGTGAAGGCAATATTAGCCTTTCGGACCCAATCTGTATCGGTGCTACCCCCAAGAACAAAACTAGCTGTAGATAGATCATTCTTGTCTATCGCTTGACCTACTTTGCTCAGCTTGTACACAAGATCTTGCAAATAACCTGCAACAGATCATTCCATGGCAAAAAGTTAGAGAAAACATCGCCTATCATAAGGTGACAATATACTGAAAGAGGAATTAAGACCTAGTTAACAAAAAGCCTACAAATTAATTGAGTTAATCTGTTAGCATGTAAGAGAAATAACAGAACTAACCTTTTTCCTGGTTAGCAGAACTAATAACTCCTTGTTTTTCTAACCTCTTCTTCCTGTCCCTCTTAACTTTCTCCATTAACTCATCGTCGTCATCAGCTTCTAATATAGCTGCATTGGCACTAGAATCACCTCTACTTGCCAATGAGAATACAAAGCTGGTTAAGAAGCAAATAGACAAGCTTCTTTTGGTTATTATAACCGGAGAGGGTGCTACAGGCGGTGACTCATCACTGAGAGTTTTGCATAAAGTCAGTGGTCTCGTGGCATTACATTTCTTTTGCTGCGCACAAGATAGCAGGACTGGTGTATTTGTTAGGGAAGATAGAGAAGATGGTGTTGAAGAGGAGGAGAGGAATGGTTTTGCGGTTAAGAGAGATGCTGTTGCCATTTTTCTTGATTTGTTTCTGGTGGGAAAAATTAGAGGTGTTGATAGTTTGCGAAGTTTTATTCAAGAGGATAAGGTTTGCTGGATTCTGTAATCTGATCCAGTCATTGTCCAAAATGCTCAAGGGTATTCCGGTCTGGTCAGCTAACTTTTTGTTTTAAAGCTTGCTTCGAAATTTCCAACTTGACATAGAGAATGTTCATGCGTCAACCTTATCTTGCTAGAGGATATTAGTAATTTTATTATCTAATAAAAATGTAATAATAGATGATATATAAATTCATTTAATTTTATTATTTTGTCCAATTAGAGAATCGAAGATAAGCTCATCTAAATCGGTTTAAAAGACAAGAAAGTAATCTACAGCTTCTTGTTTTTTAAGCGAAATAACACTATGCAATTATAGGTCCAAAATTATACTTTGTACACATTGTATAAGTTGTAATCCATATGTTAAAATTTAATTTTTTTTATTAAATCAAGATTTTTACTCAATTTTATAACAAAGCTTTTATTTAAATAAAATGCTATTTCTAACCAAACAACTTATGGTTTTTTTAAAAAATCAAAAGTTAAAAAACAACTTAAATTTTTTTGTAAAATTTATACCAAATATTATCTTGGTAATTTTTTTTTTGGTGTTTACATTAAGGGCCATGCTTGGGCCAATCAAATAGAGAATAAGCTTACTTTTCAGACTTAGTCAGCTATTAACAAATACTATGGTGAAAAATAAATATTGCACACCACGTCATTATAGGCCCAGCCGCTTTGTTTTTCTCGACCCCAAACTTTTATTCTTTGCTATTTGATCCTTAAATGGTCAAATTGATGGCCAATTGCTTCTAATTTGTTAAGGAATGAAAACAACTAACAGACAAGGGACAACAATAAAAAAAGTGAGAAAAATAGGTGGTTATTTTAAAGTTGTCATGAAAAGTTCATTTTGATCGTTCTACTTTTCAAATGATTCATTTTCGGTCTGTTTGTTTTCAACAATTAAATTTTTCCAAAACTTTATTTTTTTTATTTTTAAGTTCCTGATTTGAGATAAAAGAAAAAAATTCATCAAATTTTGGTTGTTAAGAGAGAAAATTGTGTGTTGGCACCGATTTCAACTATAAAGAAAGTTATTTTTTGTGTCAACATGTTTCATTCAATAAAAAAAAGTCTTACTTGGATGCTATTTGACCATTTTCTTGCCCAATAAGGTAGATATAAGCTCAATTTGTTTTTTGAATTTTGATTGATTTTAAAGTTTTTGTTCAACTTTTAGGTTAATGAAACTCATTAATGGGTTTATTTAAGTCTCTAAGTTATTTGTTTTTAGATTGGTTTTGCAAAAAAGGTAAGAAATGCCCTTATTTCCTACTAACCTTATGTTACTGGTTTCCAAGGCTATAAATGACAAGTTGTTTGTGTTTTTTTTTTTAAAAAAACAAATTAGAGAAAAAACAACGCATCATCCATCTTTTCATATAAGAAGAAGAAGAAGAAGCATGGCGAGCATGCTGGGCCTTTTTTTTTTTTTTTTTGAGCCAACACCTAACTTGTTTTTTTTTTCCTTAAATTATTTTTGTTTGATGCATTCTTAGTCCTAAGACTTAGGAAAAAATTAATTCCATCTTCTTTATTTGAATGCCTCTTTTTGTTATTTAACTAAATAAATTAGGCTTCTTTTTTGTTATTTTAGTCTTGGCTTGTTTATTATTTTTTATAAAAAAAATTACTATTCAATATAGAACAAGAGAAAACACACATGATTGTCATACAATTGAATAAAAATAATTGTATAAATAAAAAGTTATTAAAAATGATGGGATGCATGACCCAAGCCATGAGTTTGTCAGGTTAACTTGGGTTCACTTTGGTCTTTCTCTTTTCCTTTCTTTAATTGATTTTTTTTTAATTTTGTTTGTTAATATTAAGTGGATTATGAATTAGACTTTGTAACTTGTTTTGGTTTATTTTTTTTTAGGTCATCACGATCTCATAATCTAAATCGCGAGTTCAACAGATTAGGCTGATTGACTTAAAACGATCTAGTAAATTGTTGTCTCAGTATTTTATATATAAAAAAATATTGTCCAATATGTCACCATAAGATTTTTTAAAAAGATATTGTTCAATATATATCAAGTTTTTCTAACTCACGATCAAAGTTTTTTTTTCTTTTAAAAAATACATTAGCAACACTTAAATATTTTTTGTTATTACATAGCATAGCATGGATGAATGATATAGTTACTTATCTAAATTAGGTTTAAAGGATTTATGAGAATTTAGTTTATCATTTAACTACCTTATTAAGCTAACATCTCAAGGACCGAAACCTAATTCAACAACTAGGTCACGAGGCAAAAAAAACCCTAGCCCATTCTCAAATAAAACCCATTCATAAGACTTTGAGAGTGTTTGGAAATACGAATCAACCTGTATTTCTAAAAAATATTAATTTTTTTTGTTAAAAATTAATTTTATTTGTATGTCTTAGATCGTTTTAATATGTTGGTTTCAAAAATAATTTTAAAAAAATAAAAAAAATAACATTTTGATGCGTTTTAAAATAAAAAACACTTTAAAAAACAACTATAACTATAATTCCAAATAGACGCTTCATCTAGTCCAATTTTTCACCTTCTCCAACACGCATCCAAGTGGAGTCGTCCTAGTGTCCTTGTGAGCTAAGAATCCCACCATGCCTGGAGTATTGTTCCTTTGTGTTGTTGTCAAAAACTCTTCCAAAAAGAGAATCCATCACAACATTGCATGAAATCGGAAAAAGATGATGCAAAAGTAGATTCCCTTGCGTGTAGCATGGTAGTTGGTGAGGCAAAAGGCCGCCCAGAAAGGTTCACCATCTCCAGCTTTTGGTAACCTTAATAACCAAGCACCATTTTCTCAGGCCAGCTCTAAAGATATCAGACACACGCATAGCTATCATACCTCCAAGTCTTGAAAGATTTCTTTGGATAAACCAACATAAAGCAATCACTCCATTCCAGACGCTTTTATATAAAACACAACTTTCATCACTTTTAATGCCCATTTTCACACTGTGATTGCTTTTTTTCTTTTCTATAATTATTATAGTTCTATTATCTTTTGGTTTTTCTACATTATTAGTATGTTTTTCTATGGCCTTGATCATGAGCCTCCCTTTTTCAGGTCCTAACCTCGTTATACAATAGATTGTTGTCACTTGTAACCAATGATCAAGTATGAAAGTGTGGAGTTTGCAGGTTGTATTTTTTTTTTTCCTCTGATTAAAAGGACAGAAAATGAGTTGAAACCAAGGAGACTCTTGTGCTATAAGTTATTGTTTAAATTTCTTTAGAGGAATGACGATGGTGACATTTGTTGCAAAGGTTAATAAAAGAATTCACTTCACAGCGTTAACTAGTTCCTGTGGGACAAATTATTTTTCTAATCGTGAAAAACATCAAGATACTAAGAAATCTAAAATATTTTAATGTATACAAGATGAAAAACTTTGTATATATTGAGATTGTGAAATATCGAATGATATATTTTAAAAAATAATTAAAACAGTAATATATTAAATTAATTCAGATGAATAAATAACTCAAGTTATAAAATCATAATAATTATATTAAATGTAAATTAAAATATATTCAGAAGCTCCATTTCTATAAATAAAGAATAAAAATAACAAAAAAAAAATTCAATATGAAAAAATATATAAAAAAATTAACTCAAGTAAATCTAAGAAGAAAGGCCAAACTTGTAACTCAAGTCATGAAAAAACGATCTCTCATAAATAACAAATAAAAAAAACAAAAGCTAGTTCCTAAAACATTCATTGTTAAAGTACGAAATTGAAAGAAAATCAATTTTAAAAAAACAACAAAAAAAACATTATAGCTAACTCGGATTAATTAATTAAATTCGCAACTCGAGTCATGAAACAAACTTCATAAAAAAATGATGTTTTTTTAAAAAAAAAGTTAAGAGAAAAGGTATTTATCCCGCCATAATTTTTTTAAAAAAATATTATATATGATTTTTTAAAAAATAAGATATTACTTTTAAACCGGCAGAGTGTTAGGTTTAACTAAAACTTACTAAAATAAATTTTATCTAGAGGATTATATATGATGTTATTGTGAAAACTTTTGATAGATTTTCAAATTATCTTCAATTTCAAAATCATAATTTAAAATATTGTGTGCCAATAGTATAGTAAAATGATTTAGTGAATTTAGAGTAGAACTAATACTAGATACTTGACTTGTATTTCTCAATTGGTCAAATATTTTTTTTTAAATAAAAAATTATATATACAAGTTTTTCCAATACATTTTTGTATTTAATTTTTTTAAGTGAAAATAAAAAAGCTTATGCATATATGTAATCAAATAAATCAAGAACTATGTGTGTTAATAAATAAAAAAAAATGATAACTACAAAAAAAAATCAAGATATATATATATATATATATATATATATAGATTAAGATATTTAATTTCCGGTTGTGTTTGCTAAATTTATTTATTAAAATAGTATTTTTATTCAAGAAAAAATAATAAAAATAAAAATAAAATTTTAATTGATTGAATAAAATAAAAATGAGAAAAAAACACTATAATTGGAATTTAACTCTCTCTCTCTCTCTCTCAAAATAATGAAAGTTAACTTTTGCACTAAAATTCAATTTGAAAAATATTGAGGTATCGAAGTCGTATAATTTGTGTTATTTTAAAAATTAGAAGATAAAAATGTATTTTTTTTTAAATTTCTAAAATGCCACCAATATTCCACACCTTTTTTATTTTAATTATTATTATTCCGCTCTCATCCTTAACTAAGAAATCAAAGTCAAAAAAATAAACAGGTCATTCAAAGTAATTTATACGTGCATGAATAATGCTGATATAGTATAATAGGAGGATAATGAGTGATGCTAATTTTTTTTTTTTTTTTAAAAGCGTGGGCCTGCCATGGTGTAAGCGCGTGGTTGGTGAAAATAAATGCAAAACCTCTGAAGCAGGCGAGCATACAGTGACCAATAGAAGCAAACTACACTCGTGTTCACGGCATGAGCAAAGAGGGGAAGTTTTAAGAACACAACCCATAATTTTTTTGCCCTTTGATCACCGGCTAATTGCCTAGTTTTGGACTTTGATTCCCAAATTGACAACAATATGATACTTGGACTTGAATCTGTCCAATTTCCTATTTTATAATATAAAAAAATAAATTAATTATTATTTTTTAAAATAATCCTATTTTGAAAATATATTAAAATAATATATTTTTAAAAAAAATTATTTTTAATATTACTATATCAAAATAATTAGAAAAAACTTACTTTAAAATTTTTGACGAAAAAGAACCGTAATTCCAAACGGGTTCAAAACCAATAAAAAGTTAAAAAACCCTTCACTCACTTCTATAATAAAACGTCCCCCAGAAAACGTCCGCCAAAACAAAACCTTCAGCTCTCCCTGCCTTCATTCTTCTTGCAATTTTCACAGACTTGGATTTGATATATAGAGAGAGAAGATTTAGATGCAGATATAAAGACCCTTTTAAAAATATAGATTAGAGATTTTAAAAAGATTCCAACTGATGGAGACAGTTTTTTTTTTTTTGAAACTTAACCATGTGTAAAGCTAAAAAAGTTAAAAGAAGCAATCTTTTTGTGTGTCTTGTGGCATGCCACTACCAGCTGCATAGACGGAGAAGAGTTTCAGTAACATTAAAGGAGTTAATTCAAATAGAGATCTTTGCTTAGTTATTTTGTTTATTCTGTTGGGGGTGGCTGTGTGATCTTCACAATGAAAAGTCGTCGTTGTCATCATCATCAGTTGCTGTTTACGTTCTTGCTCTCTTTTTCTCAAAAGATTGGTATTTTTTCCCTCCTCTTCTGCTATTTTTTCTTAGTTGATTTAATGGGTTCCTTTCGTTGCTATCTTACTTGGGTTGATCTCATACTTTTTGTTGAATTGAATGGAATTTGGATCATTTAGCCTTTTGATGTCTTGGGTTTTTTTTTAGCTTGTTATTACAACTGGGGGCTTGCTAGTCTTACGGTGGATTTTCTTGGGTGGCTTTTAATTTTTGGTGACTTTAAAGTGTATTGACTGTAGTCAACTGGAACACAGTGTGATGTTTGTTTCTGCCGCAATGTTTGCTCCATGCTTACAAAATTGTAAGAGAGTTGATATTGTTGTTCTTGATATTCTATTCTTTTTGTTACCGTCCGAATTTCTTATATGGGATTTTTCTTTTCTTTTTGCCATTTTTTAGAAATTGACTGACTCAATTCTTTGGTGGATCAAACTTGTTTGTTTGGTTTCTAAGTAAAGAATTGAATGTAGTTATAGTGTTCCTTTAATAGAGCTCCTTGTCCGAGGATGATTTTACTATTACAATTTTTGTTTTAAGTGTTAAGAGTGCCGCTGAATCATTGAGTCTTCTCTCATTTTATATTTAGTCAATACGAGTAGCTGCTGTGAATTGTATTATAGCACTATTCATCTTGTCTTTTCAATGATCTATATTGGGATTCATTGGTCTTGCATCTGCGAGTTAACACAAAGCAGAGAATAGGAAAAGTCAAATTTAGTTTGGTTATGATCGATTGATCATTGTATTCTCAAAACTTAATTCAATACACATTTGGAGGATTTCATTGGTCTTATCCGTTGTTTTTGCTTTTGTTCTATGTTCCTTGTTCTTTAGTGGCTTGAAACAAATTAAAAAGTGATTAAAGAAATTATCTTTGTCATCACTTCTTCTTTCCTTCCAGAGCTTCTAACAGCTGAAGCATTCACTGGAACCTATGGAATAAATTATGGAAGAATTGCAGATAACATCCCCTCACCAGATGAAGTTGCTACACTTCTCAGGGCAGCAAAGATTAGGAATGTTCGGATTTATGATGCTGATCACAGCGTCCTCGAGGCATTCAGTGGCACTGGGCTTCAACTTGTTGTTGGGCTTCCCAATGGATATCTGAAAGACATGAGTGCTAATGCTAGCCATGCCATGTCTTGGGTTAAAGAAAATGTGCAAGCATTCCTTCCTAAGACCAGTATTTGTGGGATTGCCGTGGGTAATGAAGTTCTAGGGGGAGGCGATAATGAACTCTGGGAAGCTCTCCTGGGAGCTGTTAAAAATGTTTACAAAGCCATAAATAAGCTTGGCTTGGCTGATGCAGTTCAGATTACTACAGCACATTCACAAGCTGTTTTTGCTAATTCTTACCCTCCGTCTTCGTGTATATTTGAAGAGAATGTTGCACACTACATGAAGCCGCTCTTGGAGTTCTTCTCACAAATTGGTTCTCCGTTCTGCTTGAATGCATATCCTTTCCTGGCCTACACGTACAATCCAGAGAATATTGATATTAACTATGCCCTTTTCGAGAAAACTAACGGAATATATGACATGAAAGCAGATTTGCACTATGATAACATGCTTGATGCGCAGATTGATGCAGCCTATGCTGCTCTGGAAGATGCTGGATTCAAAAAGATGGAAGTCATAGTTACAGAGACAGGTTGGGCCTCACGGGGAGATGATAATGAAGCTGCAGCAACAGCTAACAATGCAAGGACATATAATTATAACCTGCGTAAAAGGCTTGCAAAGAAGAAAGGTACACCACTGAGGCCGAGAATGGTGGTGAAGGCCTATGTTTTTGCTGTATTTAATGAGAATTTGAAGCCTGGGCCTACTTCTGAGAGGAATTTTGGACTTTTCAAGCCTGATGGAAGCATTTCATACGATATTGGGTTTCCTGGACTTAAATCTTCATCTGCAGATTCGTCACTTCTATCGTTGAAGGTATGAGACTCTTTAATTACACCATATATCGTTTAAAAGGCAACATATTGGGATTAGATTTGTTCGTTTAGTTGTCTCCTTTCACACACACACACATATATTTTTTCTTCTAATTCTAAGTTCTTTTTGACGAAATATTCAAAAAACCAAGTGAGATTTTACAAACCCTGCTGTAAACCATCTACATTTCACTTCTCAAGTCGAAGAGTACGAAACGGGGAAAAGAGTCCTCCACGATCCCAGAAGCGCATTGCTTTGCAAGCTCGAAGAATGGGCACATGTCCACATTTTCTCCAATTGTAGGAGCCCAATATCCCAAATCACATCGCTGTATGGCATACTTTAGTTTAAACAATTAATAGTACATGGCATCAAATCTTACTCTTTACATTGAATTCAGTAGGCCTCCTTCTTTAGAATTGCTTTCTTTTGGGTTTCATTTTCACCTGCAGTCCTAATTTGCTAGAAAGTACTACATTTTTGCATGTAAACAATTATGATATTTGTTATCTCAAACCATTCTCTGACATATTAAAATGTATTAGACATGCCATAAAATTTCATTCTCTAGCGACCAACAAATTGCTGTCTTTTGAAAGCTTCAATTTAAGGGGCTATATATTAAGTTACCACCAGAGGATTTGCATGTCTCCTTCATTACAGTAAAGGGAAATGCATATATACAGTAGTACTCAACAGCCCATCCTCGTAAGTTGGAGAAGGGTAACTGAGAAAGGTGATGCAGTGTCTGTGCGACTGCTTGTGTTTTTCTATGATCTGGCTTTTATTATTATCTGAATGACGAAATTCTAATTATTATTATTTTTTCCTGTTTTTCTTTTTTCATTTGCACGCGTGCAGGCTGTCCAAGCTCAGGGTTTGTCCAAGTCCTACATACTGATATTGACAATCTCTGCCGCTGCCTCATTTCTATTTTTGAAGCAATAATGTTGGAACAGTCATTATTATATTAGAGCAAAACCAGCACTGGAAGTCAAAAGTTCTAGGTTCGATGCCATTCATGTCACTCGCAGTACAAAAAAACATACTGGTCCGATACCATTAATGCCACCCGGAGCGCGAAAAATAAAATAAAAATTCAAACATTGATTTTCTAACTTGCATAATATATTTCCCATGCGATTTTTATCTATTTCAGCAAATGTATTTCAGAACCTTTTGTTTTTATCTGTTACAGTTTTCCCTATCCAACCGTTGTATTTTGGGAAAACGATGATTGTGATCATGTTTGGGATTTTAGAAGTTTAATTGTGGTTATTTTTTAAAGTATTTATTATTTAAAAATATATTAAAATAATATATTTTTTTAATTTTTTAGAATAATTTTTTATATCAGCATATTAAAATAATTTAAAAATACTTAAAAATATTAAATCTTTTTAAAATATAAAAACAAAACAGAAGTAGTTTAATAGGAATCTCCGTCTCATGCCAAGTTTCTTTCAGAATCTGCGACTGCTGCTCTAGCAGAGGTCCTCATGGAGAGGTGTTTTTGTAAGTGTATTATGACCGCATTTAAAGTTAAAAAACCTTTCTATGTCATGCATCTGACGAGCAGGCATGAATCCTTGTGTGGATTCATATGATTGGGGCATAGTTTGAAAATCTAATCCATAAAATGGAGAACCACATCATATCCATCAGATTAATTTGATGTGATAATACTACAAATAACTTTTAAAAAATAACAAAATTGTATTTTAATATATTTTTAACTTAAAATTATTTCAAATCATTACTATTACCATGATATCAAACAGTTACATAGTAAATTTAGCAAACTCGTACCCGATGGCTATGAAATCTTCCAAACAAATTAGCATACATCAGCGTCTGAGTGGGAACGCTTGAAACACTCCAAGAGTTCTAGTACTGGGCCCATGGAGTTGCATAGTCCTTGTTACGTCAGATATTTCTTTTGACGCTGCATTTTAAAAATGTTTTTTAAAAATTAAAATTTATTTTTATTTTAAATTTATTTTATATATATATTTTTAAATTATTTTAATATGTGGATTTTAAAAATAATTTTTTAAAAATAAAAATAATATTATTAATATATTTTTTTAATAAAAAATATTTTAAAAAATAACCAACTTTTAACGAAGTGAATCCTTCATTGCTATGAAGCCTGGATTCACCTACAATAGTATTTCTACATTAAAAAATAAAGAATATTGATTTTAGATGGTGTTTGTTTTTAAAAAATAATTTTAAAATATTTATTTTTAAAATTTTTTTATGTTTGTTTAATATTAAAAAAATTAATTAATAAAAAATATTTTTCAATAAATAAAATACACTTTTAAGTTAAATAAAAGTTTAACTTTATTTTGAGGAAAATATTTACCTAACCGGAATAAATCTGGAGAATGCTTGTTTTACACGGATGATCATAAAAGGACCTGTTTGTTTTTATATTTTAAGAGTATTTTAAAAAAAAACTAAATTTTTTTTATTTTTTTATTAATTTTAAATTTATATATTTTTATTATTTTTAAATAATTTTAATATGTTGATATTAAAAATAATTTTTAAAAATTAAAAAAATATTATTAAAATATATTTTAATATAAAAAATTATTTAAAAAATAATTTCAATCAAACTAAAAGTCACTAGCTACCCTAGAACCCTAAAGTAAGTAGACTTGTATTCCCAACAAAATATGTGCATAGTATTGGAAAATGTGCTCAAGTGATGATGTCCGTTGATGTTTTACTTTATAACTGTTTTCTGCTTGAGAGTAACTTAGTCGTGTTCGAACTTTGTCGGTGTCATTTTCTTCCCATCCCTTTGGATTTTTCTCTCTTTGAGGTGACATCATTTCGGGCTTCTATCAGGTCATCCATACATGCCCCGTTTGTTTGTTTTTTTTAAAAATAATAATATTTTTTTAATATTTAATAATATCATAAAAAATAAATTTAAAAATAATTTTTAATATTTAATAATATGAAAAATAAGTTCAAAATTATTGAGACTTGAATAGGATGATACGGAGATTAAAGCTTATGTCGCCATTGATTTCCCACTTTGAGTATCGTTTTCCTTTTCTGTTCTCATGAAATTGTGAAATTATTTAAAAATATGGTTATAATTATTTTTAAATTTTTTTATATTAAAATTTATTAAGATATTTTTTTTATTTTTAAAAATTATTTTTAATATCAACACATTAAAACAATCCAAATCATAAAAAATATTAATTTTTAATAAAAAATTAAAATTTTAAAAATATAGGTTGGCTCCTGTTTTTAATAAGGTTCTAAAATTGATTTTTTTTTTAGAGCGTTGATTCTAATATTTTTATTTTTTAAAATTTTTTTATTTTCAATCCAGATTTAATACACCAGTTTTTTTTTTCATAAAAAACATCAGTCACATTTAAATTTATATATTAAAAAAGTCCTTTTTCATATTCTTAATACATTCAATTCAAAATAATAACATATGAATAGAAATAAATAAATTAACCGACCTTCGACTAGACCCAGTATATGCAAATATCACTCACGCGTTTTCATTACAAGAAAACATTTCATAGCGACAGCTGACATTCCTTACAAATGCGAGAGCACATGACTTTACCAACTACTACATTTTATCCCTTTTTTTCTTCTTTTGTTGCCAAGATGGAAATACGTGCCAAAGCCAGTGTAGTTTCTTAAGAATATACATGCAGGCACTTCATATAATTTTCTACTGGCTATTTAACATTTAATAATTTTTTTCAATATATTTGTTAATAATATTTTTTTCAATCAGAAATCAAAAGACCTAGATATCTAATTAATTAAATTGATACTTGATCAAGATATAAACCCTAACAAACGGTTATTAGCCACGCACATATGATAGCTTAAAAGAAAAAAGATCGTCTCCCTCCAAAATAAACAGTCATTGGCCACACGCATTACTTCATTATAGAGAAGACACCGAATCAATTCAAATGTCATTGTAGAAAGCGGTGCTTGGTTCTAGTCTCGCATGCGTTGTTTACGCATATGATAGCTATTTTTTTCAATAATATTTATATTTATTAAATTGTAAAATTGCTCAAAAACCAACCAAATAATAACAAAAAATAAAATATATAAATGCAAATACAAAAATTACACCTGAACACAAGCTATAAAAAATCTTCTTTTAAGGGCATGCAAGTTATTTTACTGAAAACACCCATTTACTAGTTTGGTATTTGGCATCATCAAAGTCATTTATCACGGTTTTACTTCTTGATGATGATGCCATTCAACACCTACCCCCATTATACATATATATGTGTGTGTGTGTGTGTGTAAAATAATAAAAAGGTAGAAAGATGCAAGTTTCTCCCTTCGAATGGCACCAATCCATTGGCCAAAGGACCAAATTTCTCTAAAGACAGTACTCTAGCTCCCTCTATTTATAGATAAGAAGATCAGATAGAGAACCTCACACACAGAGAAAGATCATTAGAGAAGGGGTGACTTTACCTTTGAGAACACACACACTAGACTAACCAACATGAGAAGTCTCCTTGTTTTTGTAGCTTTAGGAGCAGCATCGCTGTTGTTGCGTGGCTCAGAGGCGGCAGATTATCAGGTTGGAGGCACCACCGGTTGGACAAGACCTTCTAGCACCTCTTTCTACTCTGAGTGGGTTTCAGGCAAAACCTTCGCTGTTGGTGACAGTTTAAGTAAGTTGGCTTACACATACAAAACACCGATATTTATGCTCAACTCTTTGTCTCTAATACTTTCTGTTAAATCCTGCTTTGATCTTTGAAGACTAAATCCAAGAATTATTTGTTAATTAGCTGGTGAACTAGCATAACATGATATTTTTGTACATATAATTTCCTTAAAGAAAATCTTTTTTGGTTAATGCTCCGATATATATTATACTTATTAAAATTGGTTTGAAGAAAAACGTAATCTCGATATTAAAACTAAATCAAGGGTACTTCAACTTCAATACCCTAATTTTTCTCTCTGGGTTGCGTAAATTTAACTGGCAAAACTATTGCTTTGGCAGCATTCACATTCACTACAGGTGTACACGATGTGGCCACGGTCTCAAAGAGTGAATATGATAATTGCAGCGCAAGCAGTCAAGACAATCTTTTGACAGCTGGACCAGCAAAAATCACTCTCAATGTTACGGGTGACAATTACTTTCTTTGCACATTTCCTGGCCACTGCTCTGCGGGACAAAAATTAGCCATTACCGTAGCTGAAGGCAACACCACCTCACCAGGGACATCACCGCCGCCACCCTCATCCGCCTCAGGTCTTGCTGCCACCTTTGCTTTGATGTTCGTGTCCATTGCCATTAGTTTGATGTGTTGCTTTTAGCCCATCCTGTAGCAATAATTTTCTAGTGTCCTGTCATACTGCTTCTATGTATTTTATCACTCATTTGAGGATATACTGATAGGCTTTTATCGCTTCTATGTACTTTATCGCTCATTTGTTCTTTATATATCAAATATTATTTTACGTATTATTTTGGTGATTCCACTAAATTGATGCCACCCCATTATATTATTATAATAATTAACCTGCAGACCTAACCATATCTCCATTTTCAACAAGTCGCCTTGTGGTGACCTAATTTTCCTTTGAGTTTAATTTAAACCGGTACAGCGACCTCGTGGCAACTTTTCACCGTCGGGCCAAATCCTAACCTAAAAAATGAAACAGGCACGAAGCTTCCGAGATTTTCCAACGATTTTTTTCAAAAAGAGAGACATTTATAAATTTAAAAGGATGGGTTTCAACAAAAGTCAATAACTTGCAGCAGCTTTGATCTGCAAATAAATACTGGTCAATGGGAGATTAAGCTCGTTTAATTGAATATACATGTAGGCATTGAAAAACAAGGTATTCTATTACTAGAGTAAGAGGTTGAACTAAAACAAATGGAGATGAAATCAATTTTTTTTTCCCATTATTCTAGCGTATTGAGTTGAAGATTATAAGTTCTTGCTGAAGGCGTAGTTATTAAACCTAAATTGATCCAGGTTAGGAGAAAGACCGGTAAATATAAAAAATCAGTAAAATTTGATTGATCCAGGTAAATCCGAACAAGACCCGGCATTTATAATACATAAACTACTATTTACAAAATCAAAACTCGATCCACAAACACAAATCAACCTAACATTTAAATCCCGCAAAAACTAACAGATCCGAGTCAAACTCAGGAACGAAACACATAAAATTTAAATTACGAGCTTTGCGAATTACAACTGACTTAGGGAAAGAGCGGAAGAGAGGAGAAGGAGGGAAATGAAAGCGAGTAGAGGAAGGGATCGAGCAATGGTTGCTGAGGACATGGCGATGGCTAATGAAGGTGGGATCTGCTGGAGAGAGGGGGGGGGGTTGAAGGAATTAATTAATTATGCCCGAAGGTCTATATATAATTAATTTGGGCAACTCCCATGTCCGTCACATGGCTTGATTCGAAGGTGAATACAAAATTTAAGCTAATACTGATGTGTCTATATATGTAAAAGATCATAGATTGTGTTCCAGAATTCAAAATATCTTATACTGTGCTATAACTAACCAAGTTTTCTTGCATGTGAAAGCAAATGAAAGTGTTTGAACTCTCCTAGCGAAGAGAGATTCTGCATAAGTTTTCCTTAATAAAAAATGTTTTTATTTCCTCTCAGTTAATTAATTATCATGCAAGGAAATTCCATGTTGACATTAATTAAAACGTGGTGTGATTAAGAAAAGATGCTACTTGTTTAATAGTTACTAGTTAGGCGTGGAAGAACGGGATAGGTTAGCTAGCCCTGGCAAAATTGACAGAATCAAGGGAAGTGGGTTAATGTAGACACACTTGTAACAATGTCGAACTCTCATGCTCTGTTCGTTTCTTACCAATTAAACGTCCCTCTTATTGTTGACCTTCAAAAAAGCATTAGTTAGCGAATTATGAAAAAAGACCATGTCTGTTGGAATGATTCTATAGTGTAATTAATAAAGTGCCACCATTTTTTCTATATTTTACTCTCTTTCTTCCAAGTTTTAGTCTTTCCTAATTTTACCTGCGTGTTCTCATTAACTATAGAATATCATCAATTTGTTTTACTGTGTACAATCCACAGTACAAGACTAATGTTTTTTATTTATAAGTTTTTTTTTTTTTTTTAATTTAGTTCCTTAATATTAAATTTTTTTTATTAATTATCACACTCTTAAAACACAGATCTCAGGTTTAACAGGTTAACATGGTTTGATAGGTTAGTGCAATTGATTTATATTTTTTTCTTTTTCTTAATTAGTTTTTTTTTTCTGATAGATTTTTTTGTTTTGTTTTTTTTTTATTTTTATTTTTAATTAATCTTTTTATTTCGTTTAATCTAGTTCATTAATATTTATTTTCTATTTAGTTATCATACTCTTATGATATGAATTTCAAATTTAACGGGTTAACCTAATTTGACGAGTTAACCTAGGTGATTTGATTTTTTTTTCCTTCATTAGTTTTTTTTCTTTCAATTTTATCTTTTAATATCGTAACTATAACTAAAAGAGGTTATTTTTTACTGTGGATTACACTGTTCCACAGTGAAAGACGGATGCCTTTTAATTATAAGTTTTTTTTCTTGTTTTTTTTAATTAATATTTTTTAATTTTCTAATAGATTTTCTTTTTTATTTTCTTATTATTTAAACTACTTTCACGTCTCTTAACACATTTTAACATGAAATTTCTCAATTCAAACAAATCTACAATTATTCACATCTTGGTAGGCCTATAGCACTATTATAATTACCATTTTCTAATTCAATTTTTTGTATGATTTTGCATCAATCACTACCTATTCTAACTCTTTCCTACATGCACTCATGACTCATGTATGTTTTAGTGAACTTCATCACACTTTATAACTAAAATTTACCCTATTTCTTTTCAAGAACCTATACTTGACAGGCTTAAAGAGTTATTTCTTTCATATTAATTTTGTTTACTATTTTTTATCAAACTATTACTAACAACATATTTTTCATTCTTTTTTATCCCAAAACACAACAACAACATATAACTTCCGTTATATATTCATCATACCTATATCAAGCTTACTAGTTAGTGGCGGAGCCAAATGGGATATTAAGGGGGCAATTGCCCCCTTAATTTTTTTTAATTGTTTTGAATTATTTTTTTAATAATAAAAATTGATTTGATTATTTTAAATTAATTAAAAATTATATTATTTTTAATTGAATTGGTTATGATATGAAATTAAATTTTTTCACGAGATAAATAAACAAACATTTCAATTATTATTAGTGAGTAAATATTGATATTTGCAAAATTAAATGTTAGTTTTTTCTTAAAAAAGAAAAGGAAAAAAACTATTTTTTTTGTTTTTAAAAATGATTTATCATGATAAATTTAAACTATCAATCCTTATCTATATCCATGCATTATGTACAGCATGCTACATGGTAATGGAGTGTGAAATGAGTTTTGATAAATTAATATTTATTTTATTATGAATTTCATATGAAAGATTTATAATTATTACATAACTGAACTAAATTTTGTAATTATGAAAACTTAAAAAAATAAAATTATAATGTAAGTTTTTTCATTTTAAAAATATTTTAAAATTAATTTTATTTTATATGAGTTAATATATTTGTTTCAAATTGATTTTTAACATATATATATAATATAATATTAATTAATTAATTTGTCCCCTCAATTAAAATACTTTGGCTCTGCTACTGTTACTAGTTATTAAGTATACTAATCTTATACATTTCCATTCATCACTAACATGCCAATATAAATCAATTACATAATTAAACAAACATAGACATATGTTCTCAATATATTAAATGCTTCTAACTAAAAGTAAAAAAAATATTTAATATGCATCATGGAAGAAAACATTTATTTCTTGGTTAGTAGAAACTCATTGGAAATTGAACTATACAATAAAGGGAATCCTTTTTTACACAATAACTAAATAAAACTTGAATATATTTCAAACCAGTACAAAATAATATTTATTTTCTATGACATACTTGCATCAATTTTTTAAAGAAAACATCAAATGGAGGACATTTAAAATGATCAAGATGTTGAAATAATTAAGATTAAACATAAAAAGAGGCTAGAATTCTGAATAATCTGTATATTATAAGTTTATTATCTTAAGTTAAATACAAATAAAGTATATATAGATTAAACTAAAAATACTTTTCTATCCTTAATAAATAAAACCACATAAATATTATTTAACACAATTTTCTTCACATACCAGCCATTTCAAAAGTTCAATACCCTCCTTCCTTCACAAGCCAATCTTCAAGACTGAATCCATTAACACCGCCAGCATAAAAAAGGACCATATTTAGATTACCAAAATGATCATTACCTAAATTAATCTTAGCAAAAGCCTGCATCGACATCATTCTCACACACCTTGTTGCACTCTTCAATAATTGCTACATGCTTCTTCTTCTCCATTCCTGTAAATTTACTCTTGTACCTTTTCCCCACTTTACATTACTTCTTTTTTTCTTGGTTTTACTAACTTAATCAATGGAGGATTCTCTATGGGACTTGTTTGCAGGAGAATTTTTTTTTTTTTTAGAAGTATAATATTGCATTAGAAGACGCCAATAGATGACGGGAACATAAAGATTCTGTTTACAGCTCACCTAAATAGAACTATGCAATGAAATGAACAACAAACCAAGAAACAAAAAGAAACAAATTGCGGCAACAATATACAAATTTGATGCCAAAATATCAAAGAAGCAGCTAAAAGATGCAGATTTGGACCCACACCAGGATGAGAAGCCAACCAGACTTCTACTGATATCCAGATTAGAAGAAAACAAAAATCTTTCCATCTTGCCTCTTCTTATCCGAAACAAAAGACCAGCCAATGACTCTTCACAGAACAACCTTTGACAACTTAACAATAAGAGAACCAAGACACTCGACGCATTAACACGGAGAAAACCAGAGCAGGCTAAAGGAAGCTCATCAAAAGAAGCCCCTAGACTTGCAACATTAGAATCTGCTACCAAGAAGTTTCACAAAAGACAAAGATCTAACAAGCTAAAATTGCCTCTGAAAAGCTTGAAGATTCTTCTCCTTTCTTGCAGGAGAATACATAATAACCAAACTTGGATACCTCGATCTAACAATTCAGCCTAAACATCTCGGTCTATAAGCAGTTGTGAAAAGCCCAAATCCATTTGAAATCTCAACAACTTCATCATGTGGGAACACTTATTTAAAAGAAAGAGAGATAGAAAAGAAGAAGAAGAAGAAGAAGAAGAAAGAATGATGAGTATAGATAGAGAAGCAAGCAGCGATAAAGGTTGCAAGGGATACATGGAGCTGGATGTGTTAAAATGGGATTATGGAAGAAAGCTCTGTTTTTTTTTGGGTTTTCTAGAAGGAATTACGCAAAAGAGTATGGTTCCACCCATATCATACGTTACGAAATAGGCACTTTATTCCAAGTTCAAAATCTAATTCTCCGTGCTTAATTCTTTTGATTAAGCAAATGCAGATGCACCAAAAAAAAAAAAAACTTTTGGTTATACTCAAACGAATATGATAACAAAAAAACATTAACTATATAAATATTATTAATCTTTAAGATCTGTTTGATATTATAATCAAGTAAAGTCAATTTGAAAAAAAACATAAAATTGACACTAACTATATCACCAAACACACTTATTTCTCAATTTGTCTATCAACTAAATCACATCAAAGGCAACGTCTGCAATTAAGGACTTTGTATAATTAGCATAGGAGAACTCATTTTGTCTACACCTTCATATCCATAAAAGTCTTCCCTTGAAACCCTCCGACTTCAGATGCCTCCACCTGTCTTTCCTTGTCTCCATGGAACTTCCATTGCACCAAACTCTTCCCACGTTATGGCCCATACAATTTAATTTATTCATTTTTCCCTTAATGGGTTTGCTCTAATTCACGTTACAACAAGAATCATGGACTGGTCAACGGTCCCGAAGTCACATTTGGCGAGTTCTTACGCGGTAAAATCTCAAGGATTTCTGATAATTAAGTCCCCCTTCAACAAACCCACCCTTGATCAAAGGTAAGGAATCACACACGTGTTTTCCATCCAATGGCCCAAAATTACTCGCACTTTCGAGGCAAGACCTGGGCGCTCCCTATAAATAGGGAATAGGAGGCGCATTAACATATTCAGACACCCCGCTCGTATTACAAGAAGGAAAAACAGGATCCACTTAAACAGAAAGAACAGATTGTCGATGGCAAGAGGGCTCAACATGGCATTCCTTGCAGCAATTGCTATAGCTGCTTTGATACAAACCTCAGTGGCGCAAACAACCCATACGGTGGGTGATACCACAGGTTGGGCCATTCCTGCTGGTGATCCTGCTTTCTACTCATCATGGGCTGCAAACCAAACCTTCAATGTTGGTGAAATTCTAGGTAACACCACAACCCTAATTAACCTATGCTTTTATTATTATATAAATCAGAGCGAACAATATGAGACTGGATTTTATCTCAAATATTAATATTTTTATTTATTTATTTTTCAGTGTTTAATTTTATGGCCAACGCACATGATGTTGCCAAGGTGACAAAGGCAGATTATGATGCTTGCACCACAAGCAGTCCCATCTCTTTGGTAGAAACCAGCCCAGCAAGAATCAGCCTTGATGCTTCAGGAGAGCACTATTTCATTTGCAATTTTACTGGCCATTGCTCTGCTGGTCAAAAGATGATGATCAATGTTAGTGCTGCATCTTCTTCTCCTTCTCCAGCTCCTCAGACATCTTCTCCTGCTCCTCAACCTTCTACTCCAACTCCTCAGACATCTTCTCCTGCTCCTCAACCTTCCATTCCAACTCCTCAATCTTCTCCTTCTCCTCAACCTTCTACTCCAACTCCTCAACCTAGCACTCCTGCTCCTCAACCTTCTACTCCTGCTCCTCAACCAAGCACTCCTGCTCCTCAACCTAGCACTCCTGCTCCAGCCTCTGGTCCATCACCACCTGCACCTACCCCAGCTTCCGGTTCACCACCCTCACCACCAACTGCCACACCACCTGCACCTGCCCCAGCTTCTGGTTCACCACCCTCACCACCAACTGCCACACCACCTAGTACTGTTGCTCCACCAAACTCTGCCAGATCTCTTGGTTTCGCTGGCTTTACCACTTTCTTGTCCATTTTTGTAGTTTTTTTGTGCTATTAGATTACATGTGGTTGAGAGTTTGATTAGTGTGATTCATTCTCATGTGAGGTTCTTGTTATACAGATTTTTTTTACATACAATAAAGCTCCTTTTTTTTCCTTTACATTTTCAGTTAATCTGGCACTGGTACAATGTAATATTTACAATTTTGCTAAATTTAAGAATTTATTCATCATTTGCATATACTATAATTTCTTTAGAGAAATTATACATTTTATTTAAAATACGAGAAGGGGAATAAGAATATAATGTCAATTTGCCAAACATTTGACTATCAGCTCTTACTTTGGTCCAAAAGCTGGATGACACATGAGAAACGACAATGAAAAAACTTAGAATTATTCTAAGATCATGTAATGTTCATATCTCCTTTTTCTTCTTCCTTGGTGTCTGTAATTAATTGGTTTGAACAAAAAAAAGGGTAATTTTGTGGACTTCTAGATATGGTCGGTCAGCTAACATGCGGAGGTTTTTCCTGCACAGAAAGGGAAAATCTTGTCCAATTAATCAAGTTACCCTAGACTAATGATTAGCGCATTAGCATATTGTTTTTTTTCTAGAATTTTCATTTCATTAGATGGAATGATCACGTTTTCAATTCATCATTTATGACTTAAGTTTGATTCCACTATTCAAGTATTCTCAAATAAGGTTTTGTACGTTAAAAATAAGTTCTTTTCTGGTCAAATTTTAGATTATTTTTGGATCATAATAAAAAGTGAATCCAATATTAAACCATAGCTCATTGACATTTCATGATTTTTAAAAGGACTCAATCGATGAAAAAAAAAGGCTTAAGAATCAAAATAAAAAAATATATATATTATTGTGAATGATATTTTACATTGATGCAAACCACCTTTCTATTCTAGTTTTTTCTTTATATTGAATCATGGTTGGGCTATCACCGGATCTTTCCGGTATCTAAGTCATGACCCAATGTTTGAGTGACGTGGTACAATTCTGGATACACACACACAAATCCCCCATGGGAATTGTTTGAATTGATTTTGTTTTTGGGCCAAGGCCCAATAGGCCATTTAGTTTCTTCGTTTTTTTTTTTTTTTTCTTCTGTATGGATTTGGAATTGAAATAACAATGCAAGTTGCATTTTGTAGATCTTATCCCTAAATTCACATTTCTTACTGAAAATTACAGGATAATTACTTGGAAGGTTTTGGCTTATGTGCAAGTGTTTTTAGCCATGCATATATGTCCCTTGCCAAGTTTTGCACGCTGTAGCAGATAATCAAAAGGGTCAAATTTATAGATGCTAGCTGAACTACTACTAGTAATTCACATTAGTCAGCAGCATTCAATGGTCAACGAGCTATGTCTTACGTTGCAATTTCTCAAAGAAAGTGAGGACCATAAGCTGTGTGTGGTGGACAAGCCTTTGCCTGATTGTCATCTTATTATCAATCCCTAACTGTCACATATAGCATATAGTTATCTCCCCCTCCACATAAACAAGAGAGAGCACTGTCTGCTTTTGCCTCCAGGGTCGATCTGTTGAACACAGAATATGGCTATTAGGATGGACAGGATCGTGTTCTTGATCATTGCTGTGGCTTTACTAGAGGGAGCAACCTCAGAAACAAAATTATTCAAAGTTGGGGATGATTATGGTTGGAGAGTTCCTGACAATAAATCTTACTATGAGAGCTGGGTTCGTGATAAGAAATTTGAGGTTGGAGATTCATTAGGTAAGCATACACATGATTCTCTTAATTTTCTTTGGATTAGTTTGTTTATCTAGGAACTAGTTCAACATAATTAGTTTTATCGAGCTTGATTAATCATGTCATGTCCTCATTAACTAGCTAGGGAAACGGTGATAGCTCATCAATGATTATGAAACATATAGAGTATTCAGAAATGTATGGATGGAAAAATTATTGAATTAATCTTACATATTTTCTATGCTCTATTATATGCGCCTTCATACTATATGCAACTTACCTTTTGTTTCTCTTCTTCAACTGGGTTTCCAAGTTGATGCTAGTAAATTAAGTCATTAATTGGCTTAATTATAACAAAATATTTATTTTGCGTGCTCTATGTCTGTTGTAAATTGTGTAAAAGTGGAATCAAAGATAAGCTTTGTGCTTTTTCAAAAGGTTAAAGAGAGAAGAAATTGTCTACCGAACATCAGTGCTGGAGAATTTTCTCTCCATTCTTAGAATTAGATAACTCCCATACTTTTTTCTTTTTCTTTTTTCTAGTTCATCAGGACCACCTGAAGGGACAGATTGAAAAGGTGGTCCAGGTGGTCCTGGCCCTCTTAAAAGTTGAAAAAAAATTAAAATCCTCCCTAGAACTTGTAAAAATTAAAATTTCAAAATGATTCTTTCAAAATTGAAATTATACTCTCTGACCCTTCCACTTTACTAAATCTGAATTCGTCCCTAGCCACCTCTTCTATCTTCCCTTGTGACACTCGTTTATTCTTATACCATAAACTTGAAGGGAGACAAAATATCATTTTTCTAGCTGAATTCCGGGCCATGACCCGTCCTTTGAAATTATGGAATATCATATAGTACGAATCAAAGATGTAGAGAAATTGAAAGATTAATACATAATCTATTGTTGGAAAAAAAAAATAAAAAAAAAATCTCTTGGCATGCCCTTTCATGTTTGACTTTGGTCACACCATTAATATTTCAAAAAAATAATCAAAGTTACAAATTAAGTCAACTTATTGCAATTAATCAGTATATATAACTTTTGATATTTGCCTTAGTAGCAAATTAAGTTCTAACTCTTTCTTTTTCAACGCCTCAGAATTCAACTGGACAGGCACACATGATGTCTTGGAGGTAACCACAAAGACCGACTACGATGCCTGTGTTAAAACAAATGGAACACCTAACAACACCAGTCCTGTAACCATTAATTTAACAAAAAATGGAACATTTTACTATATTTGCACCATTGGACAACACTGTGAATCGGGTCAGAAGGTTAACATTGTTGTTGAAAATGGAAGCTCAAGCTCTCCTCCAATATCTGCAGTTCTATCCACCATTACCATTGTTGCTGCCAGTCTAGTTCATCTTTGTTCTTTCTTATTGTACTAACAATATTGGTGGTTGGTGTCTAGTTTAATTATCCGTCTTAATTAGCCTCTTCCGTTATGTTTACTGAATTTGGATTTATATCTAGAATAAGTGCAAGGTTTGTACTATTTATTAGCTATCCAGTTTCAGAGCATTTTCATTGTATGAGGCGATGTTTCGAAGTAGTGTAATAACTTATTTTGTGAAATTATATTAATATTAATAAGACGTGTTGTAATATATTTTTTTTTAAATAATCTCGTTCTTAATCTGGCTTGCCAGATTAGAGTTTCTTGCGCGATTAACTACTTTTTGGTTCATTGAAAGATCTTAAAGATCGTAAACTATAAAATATAGATAATTATCCCTCCTCGTATTATAAACAAGTGTTTTGGCTCATAATCCACACACATATATTAGAATATTTGAACAATGAAAATTTTTATGGTAATTCAGAAAGTTGCATGTGTGGTGTTTTTGTGATCATCTTTTTAAATTAGGATAGTTTGGAATAATATAAGTGAAAAAGATAAGAAATTTTTGTTTTTTAAATTAGGAAAAAAAATAACTACTTAATATTTTGGTCACTAAAAACCCTAATTGATCTTAAAGTCTGGATAAAAAGACTAATTGTGTAAAAGAAAGTTATTAGCCCTCCTAGTATGTTTTATCTGAAATATACTGCATTGTTTATTTGTCTGATATAAACTAAAAAAATATTGTTTTTTTTCTAATCATTGATCTATCTAAGATTAAAAAAACATCCTATTCAGTAAGGAATTTCTTATCTTATCAGGTTAAAAACCTAACCATTTTAATATTAACATAAACAATAATAAAATAAATTATTTTTTATTTAATATAAAAACTATATCTTACGTATAAGTTTATAATCTCATATATTAAAAAAAATTATTTTTTTTAATTCTAATATCAAAATATATCTTGGATAAAAGTTTATAATCCTGCCCATTAAAAATGTTGCATATCTAATATCATGGTGATCTTTAAAATTTTTTAAAAAAGAACAAATGAGCCGAGCTAATGACCAATCTGGGCACTGTTGCATAGCATTCGTGAATTATTCACGCATGCTTGCAAGAATGAATGAGAAGGCGAGGGAAAACATGAGCTTACCTGATGCAAGTGGGGGGTGAAGACGAAGATGATGGTGATGATCACGTAGCTCTGTCCAGACAATGTCCTTTTCTCCCTCTTCGTTTCCTATCTGTCTCTTGCCTTTTTTTGTTGTTCTCTGGGTTCTCTCTCTCTCCGTTCTTGTCCTTCTTCTCTTTTTTTGTTATTTCTGTTTTCATTCGTTTTCTATTTGTCTCTCCTTTTGATCCTTTGTTTGTGTGTTTGATTTGGCTGAGTCTGCAATCTCGTCTGAGGAAAAGAAATAGGAATTCCCTTGCCAAAAGTCTCTCTAGCTTTTCGTGTTTTCACCTCCACCTCCTATTCTCTCTTCGTCATCTGGTCTCTCGGTTCTCTCTTCGTTTATGTTCGCCTTCTTTGTTTTTCTTTCTGTCTACTCGTTCTGTGTCCTTTCTCTTGCATTTATAAAGCCAGAGAATGCCCTCTATTCGAGCCTCTAGATGATGAGGGATGTTCCTTCCTGTTTGAGGAAAAACTGGTGACTAACAGTCCTGCTCCTGCCATTGCAGGACTATTGGTAACGACCTATTTGAAAATGCATCGTGTTGGTGAGAGGGATAGTGGGCAGCTGATAGGTAGGAGACGTGGCCCACGACAGGTTTTGCTGCAGTTTTTTTTTTTTTCCCCTTCCTGCTGAATCAGTAGGATGGAGGAGGAGGTGATGAACAATGATTTTCAAAACGGTGCTGTTTTCGACTCTCCTCAAGTTCTAACATTTAGCAACTGGACCCTTATTCATGGAATCTCCGTTTTTTTTTTTTTTTTGCCCCTGGATCAATAGCACAGGTCAATTGACTCGTATTAACTCAAACCGGTCAATAGAGCTACGGAGTTGAAATTGTCCACTCCTTTTGACCTAATAGTAACTTCAGTTTTCAGTTGAGTTACTCATGCATAAGACTCAGACATCTGGTCAACATGATAACATTAACAGCCAAATTAAACCAATCAGGTATGCCTGGTTAAGTTTGAATTCAGACAACACAACAATAGATGAAAAAATATTCACATGCAAGAGTAATCAAATAGAATTTGCGTTCTTATGTCACAAGTAAAAAAAGCAGAACATAAACACTCTTGAATATTTATACTTGTACAATTATGTAGCTTACATCCACTGCTAAAGAATGATTGCCAAGAGCATGCTATGAAGAATCCAACCATTCTTTCAAAAAAGATCTCAGCACCTACAATGAAAACAGAAGCAGCTCCCAAAAAGGTCTTTTCAGCTAATCAACATAAATGCCCATGCTGAGGTAACAGGGTAACAGGGTAACAGTTGAGTTGCTAGGCATTGAAAAGGATAAAAACAGAAGAAACGAGTGAAGCAGTAAAAGCTGAAATGGAGAAAGTGGGACCAGGCATTAAGGAATTGCATGCTTTGTTATCTTTAAATCACATTGCTACCATTGCAACATCTGGGAAAATCTTACCATATTAGTTTCAAATTAACAAATAATTGTAGGTTGTTGACAAAGCTTAGATTTTTTTTAGCACTATTGTTTGGAAAGCTGCATGATGAATGATGGTTACAAGCCTATCGTTTGTCGCAAAACAGTGAACTAAGTTCCAGAACATATAAACCACCAGAAAAGGAATCATCTATTTTTTTGCTGATGTTAAAGGAATAGTTCAAGAAAGAAGTCAATCACTGCTTTCACACCACCAACTGGCCATTGCCAATTAAGAAAAGATGTCAAGACTATTCTTTAATCCTGAATGAATGGAGCATGGCAGTATTGGAAGGTCTATTTCTTCCATAAAACATTGAAGACATAGAGAAAGGACCAAAACGATATCTTGATAACTCCTCCAATCCACCATTGAACTCTCAGCAGTTGAAGTTTTACATACAGTAAACTCAAATGCTCAATTGAACTGCAAAACAAACTTACTAACAACCTCCTATTTTATGTCACTGCTCACTTAAAACCACAAAAAGTTATACTCCTATCTTCAAATAGATCCTTGCTACAGAAACCATATAAAAGTAACCTTCTGAATCATTCTCAAAAGTGCTGAAGTAACACCAGAAAATTATACTTTATACCCTTCCACATTCTTAGCATGTCTTCTGAATTACTAGTTACTTCTATGGTAATCCACTCTCTTTGTCAAGCCAGTTACCTTCAAATGCTCAATTGATATACACAAAAGGAATACAGGAGCATTATTCACATCATAATTTTGCAAGTATACCCAGGGGATAATGCCCTAGCTGACACCTAATAATGTAAAATCATACAAACAAAAACAGGGCACAAAATTATCTTTCTTCAGACAATTATACTAGGAAACTGGTCATCACTAACCCCATCCTATGCAGAACAGACTTACCACAAAAAAATATCCTGATTTTTTTTTTTTTATAGATGAACTCATAGAGCTTAAGAATAATGACCTACAGCTAACTCACAGCAACTGTTAGATATAATGACCTACAGCTAACTCACAGTAACTGTTAGATTCACTCCTGAATTAATCAACAAATATACATAATCGTTTAAGTATAGAACATTTACCTAGAAACTGGAGAAGTTTATTCTAGCATGGTAGAGTAGCCATTCATGAAGAGGCCCCTCAATGTCATACTGGGACATTTCCTCAGACTGGTTTCATTGTGGTTCAGTGCAGTCCTTGTTAGTCTTAAGTTTCTCATATATCCTCCTCCCACTGTGTAAATTACTTTCCTTTCTCCGAAATGCCTCCTAAAATCTTTTTTTTTTTTTAATGAATTCAAGATTATTCAATGCAAGGTTGAATGAATAAATGTGTGTGGTGCTAAACTGATTCCCAAAATACCTATTTGGATTTTGGTAGTGGCTAGATGTCTCAATTTTGCAAGTTATGTCACTAACCAGTATAGTTTAGATCAAGCTCAGATTTCATTTACAATTCACCTTTTCCACTAAATCCCAGGTTGCAATCTCACTGTTAGCGTGTAAATCTGTGATCTGAACTACTACATAGGAAAATGAGGTTGCAAAAAGGATTGACCTGCATAATTCTAGCCACCTCAAACTTTTAAGCATAGACACTACAACGGGGAAAACAATGCCTACAAACCTGGCCCTTCTATTCGACCAATGAACATGTTGGACTGCCAGCAAAAATGTCCATCCTCTGCATTGTCTCTGAAGGGCGCTTTGCGCTTTCTGATGGTTGTCTCCAAATTCTGATCATCACCCTCTGAAACCCACTTAACCGAACAGGACCCAGAGGGATCCCTAGTACTTGTACCAGGAAAAAAACAGAATTCCTTGTTTCTTTGTTGAGAAAAAACACTAAACTTGTCTCTTTCTTGAAATCTGCTTGAGCCAGCATTTTCATTTTCTTGAGCTTGATTTCTTTCTATGCTCATGCCCGGGTCTGGGTATAGACCCAACCTCAAGGATAAATCACATTGTGTGCCAGTTGGCTTGTCATGGGTATTTCTGAAATCTGCTTGTCTGATTCTCGTGGAACCAACTTCAGCACTGGAACATGAGAAAACTGTCTGCAAGACACCCATTTCCCTATGTGGTGCAACAGATGTACCAATAGGTTTGCCCACAAATATAGTGTTGGATTTCGTCTTCATCGGAAATTGGGAGACCACATCAGACGCTTCGATTTGATATTGATTTCCACAATACAAGGGATAAACTGAACCAAAGTTCTGGTACATGTCGGCTTCCCTTGTTGTCAGCTGATTACTGCCAGGTGGGATATTCTCATACAAGAAAGGGTAACTGTAAGCAACATTACTATTCTCAGCCAAATGATGATTAGACTCTGAAACCGAAAGATCTGGATTCCCAGTTGCCGTGTCTCTTGCAATATTCAATTGATTGATAGAGTGAACTGGCATTAACTGAAGGCCTTGTTCATCATGAGTTCCATCTATAGCTCTAGGAGGTACAGATGCCGATTCTTGTGTTCTCGGGCTGAGGTAGCTCCTGGGATTGCTGTGTCGTTGACTTCTCGAAGCTCTCTCCACTTTGCATCCCAAATTAAGGGCAGCTAAATAACATTTCAACAAACTAGACATGATACAACACCTCCGCTACAATTATTACAGACAATGTATAATTGCAAATTAAAACAAGCCTGAGATACACAATTTAAGCTTAGATCAATGCATGCTTTAAGAACTTGGCATGCTGCAATCTCAAATACAATTGTTGCAAAGCAAATTGAAGTCTTAAACTTTGATATTATCGAGAGAGGGAGAGAGAGAAGTCTGACTCTGAGATACAATGCTACCAAAATGAGAACCCAAAAAAAAAATTTCAAAGTTCGATCCAAGAAACATGAGCTTGCATAAAGAAATCAGTACCTTCAATACAGGGAGGCAAAAGATCTCCACTTTCAGTGCTCTCATCTCTCCTAATAATGGTGTTGATGGCATCATTTACTCTGTCCCATAAAGTGTCTTGGTTCATATACTCAGCCTAAACAACAAAAACCATGTAATAATGAGTTGAAAAACACAATACAAACCTAATAAAGATCCAAGAATCTATAGACGAAAAGAAGAACAAAAAGTTTGACCATACCTCAGAGTTGGCTTTAGAGTACATGATTTCCTCTGCTTTGTAAACCACAAGAAGAAGCTTATCTTGCCACTCCCTGTTCCCTTTAGTTGCAGCACTGTGAGTGTCATAGGCCATCCTAATCAAAACACAGACTTTACAATCACAAAATGCATAAAAAAGATTCAATCTTTATTCAAAATAAGCAAAAATAAGCAAGACCCAGAACCTTAAAATTTGTCCAATCATGGAACCTCGGATGGGTTTGTGCCTATCACTATGCCAAGCTCTTCTCACACACTCATAAGGCCTTGGCCCTGGCCTTGGCATCTTCCCTCGCCAAACACACACACTCTCGCTCACTCCAAAAACACACACAAAACCAATACCACTGTAGTAAAAAAAAGATAAAGAGAGAGAAAGAACGGGGAAGATGTTAGAGGCTTTTAAATGAGAGGAGAGGACACTACATGGGTCAAGGTCACTTCAATTCTTTCAAATCAATTTTTCCAGTTTCTCACTTTTTTGTTGGCTGGGGAGTAGCACAAAAGACTAGAGAGAGAAAGAAAAAAGAAAAGGAGTTGCTTTCCCCTAGTTTGCCTGCCCTTGCTCCAATAATTTTTGAGAGGTTATCAAAAAAAAAATTTTATATAGTGAAAGGTTTTGTGGGTTTTTTTTTTTTTTGGAGGTCATGCTCATTTCTTGGTAAAAAGAAAAAAGAAAAGAAAAGGCGAAGAGTGGTTTTGACGTGGGTGGGTGTCGAAAGAAAAAAAGTTGGCACTTGCCACTAAAGTCTCTCTCCCTACAGGTTGCCCAAGTATGGGCACAAACAAAAATGACATCTTATCTACACCACCCCCCAGAATCAAATCCCATGTAATCATGACAGTAAACTATTGTCATGCTGGCAGAATTTAGTCAATTAGATCAAGTAAAAGTTTTTCCTTCCTAGAATTGAAAGTTGACCTTATTAGCTTTTGTCAAAAAAAAAAAACTGACACATCTACATTTTGCAAGGGGAGTAAAACATAAACATTCTACAAGAGAACATGGATTGCAAGAGGAGTAAAAAAGCTTTTGTCAAATGATTTGGGTTGGAAGTCATGGGCTTATCTGCTTTGGATCGACCTCGTTCAGACAAAGCTTGTCTTAAGTTTCAACACTAGTATAGGTATGGCGAGATCCTTTCATGTTTACACAACATTGAACGACGCTAATGATAGAGGTTATCAGATGCTATAACTTGGTAAAACAGCTGTTATATGTCACAGTTGACTATTTTGGGACTAAACCAGACGAGCATGGAGGTGTGTTCTAGGGTTATTTTATGTCTGCTTCAATTAATAAGATTTTGAATTTCAAAGCAGCACTAATTCTAGTTTGATCGAAAATAATGTAATTTTATATTTCAACTATAATTCTAGACTTGTAATTCTAAATTTATAATGATGTTACAAGTTTAAAACTTTATGCTTGTTTTATATAAAAAAAAAAATAATTGTAAATTTAAGAAGTAATCATATAACTTGAATGCTTTGAATTTAAAAAATAATTCAAGATTAAAGATCTTATATTCATGTAGTAGTGATCTTTAATTTGATTACAACCACATATATGAGAAATCCTTGAGAGTGATCTTTAATTTGATTACAACCACATATGGAAAATCCTTGACAAGAGAACATGGATTGATGTGTATTTTTTATTATTATTATTATTTTGAAGTTTATTTTTAATGGAAACTAAAAGCTTACTCAATTACATGCCTACCATCATAAACATATTAATTATTGCTTACATATTATTTATCTATAAATTATCAACCTACGAGATTATAATTTTATTGATAAATAGGTATTAAAGATCCTGCAAATTTAATTTAATTGTAGCGTAATTATTATTGCTGATTTGTTGAATTTTTGTTATGTCTTTTCCTAACTCGAATATTTTTTAAAATATAAAAATTCAAAATAACTTTCAGTAATTAATCACTTATCTTATTATATTCAAGATAACTTGTAACTACGTTCTCATTATATTTCCTTCATTGTTTTATGTATCTTGCACCATGTAAATTTTTTATATCTTCCTTTCATCACTTTCATTATTGTCATTTGCCCAGAACAACTCAAGCCCGCTTTTTTAGTTTGTTATTACATATTTGTGGTGGCATGTGATTTATGTAAATCTAGGCTTCATCAAGTCTAATTTGTAATTAAGTTTTTTTTTTCTAGGACAAACTTTATAACTCTTCGCTTAATTTTAGTATACGAACAGGGTGTAAACTTTAAAAAAAAAAAAAAAAGGTATTGGATGATATGGATATGAAGGGGAGAGATGGAAAAGAAAAGATGAGATGCTGAATACATTTGGTTTAATGGTTATATATCCAACGAAAGAAGAAAGGAAGGGGATCTATTCTCTTATAGACCCTCCAATTTTCAATCAAGAAGCACTATATGTTTCTTCCTTTTCATTCTCCTTTTTTCTTCTTTTTAACATGAACAAAATTCACTCCCATTTTGCTAAATACGAGTAGACTTCCATGGTTTTGATCACTCAAACCAGTTTGGGAGTTGGGATGCATATATCTTATCTATCATAAATAGTTAACATTTTTATTAAGCATGAATTAAAGGGATTAACAACAGATCATTTTACTCTTTTTCTTTTTTTGTTCTTTTTTTTTTTGTTTCCAAAACCATTGAAATGAACGAAAAATCATATGGGTCTATTGAATTACTCCAACCACCATGCCCAGGCAGAGTAGAAGTGATCAACCCCTTATTTCTCCTCTGTTGTGTACCATGCATATATTATAAAGTAGAAGTGCTATAAATTCCAACATTTATGTTTGAGAAAGGCTTCACACTGCCCTTGACATGTCCCTAACAATGCATGGGTTTCTCCCACTCACAAATGTCAAATACCCACTCTTGAAAATGGCTGTGCAGATGCCAGCACTGCAGGCTGGTTTGCCGCACCTTCTACTCCTGTTTTCAAGTGTTTTTGATATTGAGTTGTCTGCATGTCACATGGCAATTGAATTAAAGTACAAGCTTCCTTAAAATGTATTGTCGCTGAATCGATCGATTAAAGCATCCTGTGAATATTTTTATGTGACTCGATAATGAACCCTCGTGACAATTCATGGAATATATCTTGTTGGGTTACAGCTTGTAGCATAGTGAGTCAGATTCTGAAAGAGATATATAGTAGTGATACATTGCCAACATATATTGATAGGGAACTGCCTTGGTGTATTAATTATTTCTCTGATATATATGTGCAAGAAAAAAGAGAGATTAAAGACACTATTCTAAGCGTGAATACCTTTCCAAATCCAGCCGGAGAGGAAAACCACCACAGCGATCTAGTCCGTGAAAGCTGAGAACTTGCAATAAAAGATATAAAAGGAAAAAAGCAAGCAAGCAAGCAATTCATGTTGTTGGCCCCCAAACCAATGCTTGATCCAATCTCGATCTACTTCTATAAAAATAAACACTCTTTTAACGTAGTTTTTAAGATGTTATTTGAATTTTTTTAAGATATAATTTATATAAGTTTTTAATATATCTTTTTAAGTGAAAATTCTTTAAATTTATTGAAATTTGAATAAATTTTTACTATTTTATACTTAAATTTTATCAAAAAAAAAAAAATTCAAACTGAAAAAAAAAACTTTAATATTATATTAAGTTAGTAAGTTGTTAAGTTACTAGATAAGCTCTCAGCATGCTTATGATTTATATAATTCTGATATAATTTCTAGCTGGCATGTTGATATTCTTTGAATTCTAGGCTAACAATAGCCAAACAAGAAAATGTACGAAGAAAAACAACGTTGCCCTAGCTTCAGCATCAATCAACTTCACATTTAAGTACGGAGAAGATTCTCCTATCAAGTCGCTGGAAATGTTCTTGACCCTTGTGAGTTTATTTCATCTGAAAATATTACTTTCAGCTAAGGAGGTTTCGTTATCTCTTTTTTATTCTTCTTCGTTTCAAATTTTAGGATTGTCATGCAGAATAATTTATATATTTATTTATATGTAGATGTGAGGAATACATTTTTCAAATTACTTTTAAAAAAAAAATTAATTTTAATGGAGACGCAAATTCAAGTCAAAATGAAGTCTTCATACACCTTCATTTGTCTCAATGCTATCATATATTTGGCTATTTGCCAATACATTGTCTAATTTGTGTGAATGTTCCGCAAATCATGAAAATTATAGGTACAAATTTTGTTTTCTTCTCTAAGAATATATTAGAATGAAGAGGACATCTCAGAATATCTACAACATGAGAGACATTGCAACGATGCATCAGTCATCGGATTTTCTGGTTTAGTGACTTGTGTTAATCTTTGGGACTTTTTTCCATGTATTGTTACTTGAATCATGAAAAAATGCAACTACGGATATCCTTCTCTTTTATGACATATCAAATTCAAATGAAGAGCACTTTTCAAAACAAGTTGGGTTGGATTCCAGAATAGCTCAATTGTGGGGTCGGGTTATAATTGTTTTTAAAAGAAATAATGTTTGAAAAAAGATTAAATTTTTTTATAAAAAAAATAATCTTATAAAAAAGATCAAATCAACTCGAGTTAACTTGTCAAATATACAATATCTAGATCATGAGATTGGATAATTTAATAGAAAAAAAAACGAAAAAAATCACAAAATCTATTTTTTTAATCAAAAGAAAAGAAACTAATATTGAATGATGAAATAAAAAAAAATTATATAAACAAACAAATGATCAACCCACATTAACTTTCTAAACACGTAATCTGGGTCGTTAAACCGGAAGCACCCTACTTGAAAAAATCACAAAATCTAATTCCAAATTAGTCAAATATTAAATGATGAAATTAAAAAAAAACTATATAAAAGAATCCAAAACAAGAAATAATAATTAAAAGAATGAGGATCAATATAGAAATAAAAATAAATAAATTACAGGACATCTAAAAATTTTTAATTGAAGAGTGAAATTAAAAAGAAAAATCAATTTAACAAAAGAATAATTTAACGAATGAGGATTAAAATTAAAATAAAAAATAAATTAGAGAACAAATAAAAATTTTTATTTAAATGTGAAATTAAAAAGAAAATAAATTTAACAAAAAAAATTAAAAGAATGAGAATAAAAAATAAAACAAAAGGTAAATTAGAACAACTATAAATTGTTTATTAAAGGTTGAAATCGAAAAGAAAAATTAATTTTACAAAAAGATTCAAAAATATATCTAGCCCAAGCGTGGCCCTTCAATTTTTTTATCTCATTTTTCTACACATTTTATAATTGATTTTTTAAAAAAATAAATTTGTTTAAACTATGCTTCAATAATTATCCAAATATATCATTATTTAAAAATAATGTCCATGACTTTCATGGTAATATTAATAATTCTTTCCGAATAATTATATATGAACCTAATATATGCATAATTTTATAAATTTGGATAAAATAATTATTTTTAAAATATTTATTATATATTTTTATATAATTTCTATCAAGTTTATTACATTTGCATTAAAATTACCAATTCATTATTTTATTTTTATTTTTATTTCAAACTTGTTTTTAAGATTAAGAAAAAAAATTATTAAGAAAAATTAAACTTCAACTAAAAACATTTTATCAATAAAAGCACATGTTGATAAGGGAATGAGATTTTGATTATAGAAATACTCTTTTATGTTTATTTCATATTGTTAGAATTTTTTTGATATTGTTTTTAATATCTTATACTTTATATGCAATAAAAAAAACCTATATAAATATATATTTTTTGTTAAAAAATAAAATTTATACTAATAATTATATTTTTTCAACATAATCTAAATTATTATATTTTTCATGAAAAATTACTTTTATTGCCATCTAATTGAATTAAAGTTTTTTAAAGAACACCCCCACATTACAAGATGAAATATCTCCATGTTTATCTATCTTTCAACTTCTTACTTTAGTCTTTAGTTAACATTAATAAATTTTTATGATTTATTGATTTATATAATTTTTATTTTATTTTATTTCATTTCATTAAACATACAAATCAACTTTTCAATTCTCAATTAGAGATTTTCATGATAGAAGAAAATACTGCACAACATCTTTATATTCTTCTATTATGTTAGAAATTAACTTAGAATCATACCTACAATGTAATGCGATTAATTGGCTAATTAACAAAAATCTAAAAGAAAAGGAGTTTTTATTATTTTCCTCCTCGAAAAGCATTATTCATTAGAATAGTGCTTTATTTATTTTTTTCAATCAATGCTTTTTTTATTTAAATTTTTTTATTTAATATTAGATTTATTTGTTATTGGGTTATTTCATTCTCATAACATTGATTGCAGATTTGACGGGTTAATCTAGTTGACTTAAGTTTTTTCCTTTTTTTAATTAACTTTGTTTTATTAATTTCAACCTTTAATATTAGATTGATTGGAAATTAGGTTTCATAATTTATTTTATTTGCTTTCTATTATGTTATTATGACCTCAATACCCAGGAACAATGCTTAATAGGTTAACCCGAGTTGACTCGGGTTGTTTTTTATGTTGTTTTTAATTATTTTTTTAATTTCATCATTTAATATTAAGTCAATTAGGAATTAAGTTTCATGATTTATTTTAATTTGCTTTAGATGTGGACATTTTGGTCTCATGTTCATGATTGTGAATTTTGATATTTTAACCTCGGTTAAGTCCGAACATTTTTTTTAAAATTTTTTTCTAAAAGGTTATTCCAATCTCATGACTTAGGTCACGGGTCCTTTAACGCTAGATTTTATTTTTATTGGGTTGTCCTCATTTCATGATCCAAGTCGCAAATTTAATAGACTAATCCAATTAACTCAACTTTTTTAATTGACATATTTTTTTTTCTCAATTTCATCATTTAATATTATATTTGACTGAAAATTAGACTTTATGATTTATTTTGATTTGCTTTTTTATTAGGTTATCTTAACCTCATGACTCGGAAATAATGTTTGACGAGTTAACCCGGATTGACTTGTCTTTTTTATGTCATTTTTTTAATTGAATTTTTTTATAAATTTCATTGTTCAATATTTGATCGATAGGGTCAATTGGGAATTGAACTTTATAATTTGTTTTGATTTACTCTTTATAAGGTTATCTCAATCTCATGATTAGAGTTGTGAATTTAACAGGTTAACCCGAGTTAAATCAGGTCTTTTTTTTTACAAGGTTATCTCAGTCTCATGACTCGGGTTATGGGTTTGATGGATTCACTCAAGTCATTTTTTATGTTCCTTTTTATATTATTTTAAATCTTATCATTCAATATTGGGTTGATTAGAAATTAAACTTTGTAATTTTATTGATTTGCTTTCAATGAGGTTATCTTGGTCATATAACCCGTATCGTGGGTTTGACAGGTAAACCTAGTTTGTTTTTAGATCTTTTTTTAATTGATTTTTTTTTATTTTTACCCTTCAATATTATATTGATTTGGAATAATACTTTATAATTTATTTTGATTTACTTCCTATAAAGTTATCAAAGTCTCATAACCTATATTGTAGATATAACATGTTAACCCAGGTTAATCTAAGTCAATCCACTATGTTGTTATCTTAATATTTTTTAAAAAAATATTATTTAAAAAAATGAGTCAAACTACGTTTTTATGAATTGTTTGCGTTGTTTTTGAACTTTAAAATTTAATTAAATCATATCAAGTTAATTATTATATAATTTTAATTTTTTTTCACTAGAAAAAAATAATAATGATATCTAAACATTTTTTTATATTCAACGAAAATTTAACTCGACCTATGGCAAATATCACGAGTCAGTAATTTAGTTTTATCTATAAGGACACCTTAAATAAAAGGGTTAAGAGGAAAAATCCTCGGAGGTAGGGTCGACGTCCTGCACATCACCATCAGCATTATCACCGTACATTTGATCAAGAACCAGAACCAATCCCATTGCAAAAGCACCATCAAACCCTGGCCTTACACAAAGCCAAAAGACATCCTTTCCAAGCATCACATGTGTTGAGGGGTCCACTTTTCTTTTGATCACAGCCACCCGATCTTTTGATGAATTCTCCGAGGAAGTGTTAAAAATTGTACAGCATCTCTGAGAATAAGAACCCCTGATATGGTACTCCTCACCTGGATCACCAAAAACCTGTACGATCAAGTTGGACCGTCCGATGATACTAGATCTGCAAACACTGAAAACTGGTTCTCGATGATCTTCCTTCCTCTCTCCTAAGAAGCCTTCCCACCGTTGATGAAGACTTGGCTTCTGTTTTCAACAAATCAAAGAAAATAAGAATCCCTATTAATTTCATTTTTCATTAATAGAACAAAGAAGTTTATTTATTTCTTCTCTAAAACCCTGACCATGCAGAAACTTGGGACAGGAACGTGTTTACATTATGGGGGGATTTTTATTTTACTTGTTCAGGTTCAAGAAAGATAATATTAGAGTTCAGATAGAATATGAATATTATTCTCTCCTGAAATCATACCCGAATCCAATCTGAACTCTGTGTGTGTGTGTGTGTGTGTGTGTGTGTGTATCATAGTTATTATAAAAGAGGGTGCCCCGACGCTCAATCCCTTCTCTCACGCTCTTCCTCTTGCTCTCCTCCAATATCCTAACTTCCCTTCCCAGCAGCTGACATCCCTTCCCTCATTCTCCAACCAAAAACAATTACAATCGTAATTTTATTGAATGATGATGAAGAAAGTGGTAAGTTAATGAATGCTTTTTTTACTCTTATTGTTCAGTGGATAATTTAAATAGATAGGAGGTGACTTAATTTGCTAAGGATCTTAATTATAACTTCACGGTGGATATTGGTGTTAAAAACTAGAAGAAAATTGTTAGCGTGGGGACTGGGACTTCTTTTCAGTGTTTATTAATTAATGTAACATCTGAGTTGCCTATCTTCTGTATAGATTTATTGACATTTGCAGTTAAACCATCTTAATCCTTTGCTGCTGATTCGTCCCAAAGTTCTTAAACCCAGTTTGGTGATAGACTCAATCCGAGATTTAAGTTATCGGGTTTTGATCAAGTTATCTAAATCGATCCTAATTTTTTTATAAATCAAAATGATATCATTTTAGTCTTTTTTTAAATTAATCAACGAGTTGCAACTAAATTTTTAATTGAATTTTATTGGGTCAATTGGATCGTCGGATCATTTAAATTTTTTACTTTTTTTATTTTTTTTAAACCCGACTTGATTTCAATCCTACATCAATTAGGTTTCAAATCAACCCGCTAAACCAGGTCGAGTTTTAAAACCATAGCTATTACTTCAGGTAATCACATTTGAAGTAAAATGTTATTAACTTTTAATCCCTAGATGGAGGGATTATCTTTATCAAACACTAAAATGCCAAGGTTCGAATCACCCTTTGCCACGATGGAGGGAATTTAGTTTCTTTGAAGTAAACTATTCCTTAGTCCCTGCCTTTTGATTAAAGTTACAGCCTAGTCCTTCTTTTTCTAAACCTATATCTAAATCCTTTTTTTTTTCTTATGAATCCAAAACTAAATCTTTTGACTTGACTTGTTAAAACATGTATTCGTTTTTTTTTCTTTGATCTAAATCCTCACACTACGCTGGTATTACATTTGGAATTTAAGGAAACCAAAGTATAATTTTAATAGGGCAACAATCAACAAGAGTCGAGGGATTAAATTATAGAGTTTTCAGGAAAAAGAGCTAATCTATAATTACATTAAAAAACTATGGACTTAAGAGATAATTTACTCTTACAGGTTCAATTAATGCCGGAAGAACTGTCAGGTTTTTCTATTAACAAAAGCAGTATCGTCTGTAATTTCAAAGAGATTAAATGTTACAGTAATTGAACCTTGAAGTATGGAACTAATTTTCCAAAGCGAAGCTTGAAAGACCAAAAAAAAGAGAGAGAAAAGCAGCAGCTAACCTTTCGACGAAGGGTGAGGAGGCCCTTGCCACCGGCATCCATGAGAACAAGCTCATCTTTAGGCTCAGAATCAGGACCATAAGAATCAAACCGAAGGATGATTTCCCTGTTAGGATCATAGACGATGAAACCATCTCCTGGGAAGAACACAGAGGTCTTATGAACTGTAAGGTTCGTTGCCTCTTTGAAACAGAATTTCTCATCCACTATCATCTTTAAGCAACAGCAACAATCTACGAGGATAAATGAAGATCCTGATCTTTTACTTCAAATCTTGAAAGGAATATGAGGGGAAGATTGTATACATTGGTAGATAAAAATTCAAGAGCAGAAAGAGAAAAAATGGGTGTTATTAATTGAAGCGGTGTGGTCAGTCTGTGGGCCTATTTATTCAATTTTTTGTGATTCATGTCAATTGTCTACGGCGGCAATAGCACATGAGATGAAGGCAGGAAGGTAAGCCATACATTTTAATTATTTTATAGTTTTATCCAATTGTAGTGTATGGTGGAATACGATTTGAGGATTGTATGTGTGGATGCTGTGGAATGCTTTACATATGGGCAATCTGTGCGTGCATGGCAGTTCCTGTTTGAGGTGGCACGTCAAGATCAGCTGCGGTGGGCAAGCTAGTCGATGGGAATGGATGGTTAACATGTCTGATCACCCAACGGGTTGTTCAGCTGACAGGAGGAGATTTATTTAGACAGACTACTCGACAGGGGTAGAATTAGGATTTTACTAGTGATGGTTAAGACTGTCACAGAATGGATCCCAGCCAGCCACTAGTGATGTTGTTTTTTGGTTATTTCCCATGTATCTGGGTTGGGCTATTCTCATGGATAATCTCTGCTCATCACTTCAATCTTGTAGGCCCTAGTAGCTGTTTTGTAATTCTTTGTATATAATTTTAATTATTTTTAAGTAGAACTAGTGATTATATCCAGTGTTGCAAGAGCTACTATGTAATTCACCACCAATTACAGAAGTGACATTACCAGAGATTGTAACCGTAGCTGCACTTAGGGAATTATTACAAAAGAGGAATGAAATGAATTAGGAGTTGCAAAGGCAATTAAAGATGGCAAGAAACACGATGAAGCAAATGGCAGATAAAAAAAAGACGAAAAACATTGATGATTGAAGAATGAGTGTATTTAAGATTGTAATAAAATTAGTTAGAATCAGTTTGTTAGTTAGTTAGAATAGTAATATATAAAATATAAATAAAACAATGATGTAAAGAAAATTCAGTTTTGAATGAAATAACATTTTTGTACATTGAAGGAACTCTCTCTTCCCTCCCAATTCTTATAATTATCTATACCTTTCCATTCACTGAGTTCTTTGTTAAGATTAGTTATTAGCACCCCGCTTTCAATTTCCAATCTTGACCACTCTACAAACCCTCATTTCCTCTTCTCTGTTCATTTCTCTCTTTGCAACAAAATTCTATAATAATACATGATAACTTGAAAATCCAAAGCATGCCCACTTAAATTCACACCAAATTATTCAAAACCTCTTTGCAAATTCTTTTTACTAGATACTTATTAGAACCATAAAAACTGGTATATATTATGGGTTTTTTTTTTATAAAATAAAATAGTTGTTCTTATAAGTTTAGGTAAAGAGATGGCTAAAGCTAATATGTAGATATTTGTTATAAGACATGTACATTGAACTCACCCGTATAAGAATTTTATATGTAAAAATCACATATGTCTATAAAAAAGCTTATGTGACAGTTGTGTAAGTAATCCTTAAACTTAATATCACTAAGTTATCTAATATAAAGAATGTCATCCTTTGATCCTGATACATGGTATCTTAATCGAGATAACGAAAAGGCAGGCGTTGGGTATAATATGAATTATATAAAGGTACTTGAGTGATTAAGAGAAAATTTATCATCTTAGGTGAACTAAAAAAAATATTTTATATGTTCTCAAATAGTATTAATTAAGAAATCATTCGTCAAGGTGAAATGAAATTTGAAAAGAATTTTAAATTTCATTCAAATAATCAATGATTATTATGTAGAAAACAAACATGATTTAACATGGCGTACATACTTCATGCTTTAATGTTAAATCAAAATATTATTGATGAAATGATATTAATTACATAGAGAAACTTGTTATTAAAAGGTTAAGTCAAACCACTAATAATTTTTCTAATATTTTAGGGATCATGACACGTTGCTAAACAATACACCAAATTATAATCTTGAATGCGTTGAATAAGCCAATTTTATTTTAATAAGATGATAAACAAATATTAGCAATAATGGTAAATTTTTTTAAAAAAATATAACAACGATAACCTCGGGGAAAAAAAAACATTATGAAGCATTTAATTGGCTAAAAAAAAGACAAAAAAAAAAACTTAGCACAAGCAAACCCAAGGTTGGGTGATAAACATGTATGTTGGGTAACAAGAGACAAGCAAACTCGGGTTAACCCTCGAAACCTATAACTCAGGTAATGAGATTGGGATAACTCGCTAGAACACTTATTTAAAACTTGACCCTACCGAGCAGTTTGACCCTTGATTCAAGTGATTTGAGACCTAGATCAAATCGAGCTCTAATAAAAATAAAGGGAAGATTGACCCTTTATAATCTTGTAAAAAAATATGGTTAACCCCCAACCTAATTAACCCTAGACAAACCTACTAAAAACTATTTGATCTTTTTTATTATTATTATTTTAAAATGATGTTATTTTTATATAGTTTTAAAAAAGAGTTAACCTAAGTCAAACAACTTGACTCGAGTCAACCTATTTGACTTGTGACTTGTGTATTTTTTGGGAGAAGAAAGAAAATACAAAAAAAAAAAAAAAGATCAACTAGTGACAAACAATCACACCTATAACATGTGTTGCATCTGGCGAAAGAGAAAGTGGCGAAGCATCCAATGAAATGATAGAAGTGTTTGCTCGATCACCGAGAGCACCACACATATTGTCTAAAGAGCATGACGCCTCCACATGCTGACACGTGATAAGCACCCATCAACAGTTTTAATAAATAAATAATTAATATTTTGATTGAAAAAGACCAAATTATCTCATGAATATGAGATTCCCCATAAAATTTATTTGAATAAACTAAAATACTTTTAGGTCCATGATTCATTTCTGATTCATTTCTCCTTGACCGCAAGGGAAAAAATAGTTTTTTTATTGTGAAAAAAAAAAAGTAAAAATACCTTAGTCAAGTACCATCAGTAAATAACTAATGCGTGATATAGAAAAACTAGAATGCTCTCAAAATCAAGACTTGTGATTTTTTTGGTGAATAGTAAAAGCATCATTTTACTGTAGCTGTGGATAGAGAAATTAATATATGTATGGCTATAATGAATTTATTTTCTTTTTTAGTTTTTTTTTATAGTAGAAAAAATCAACTTTGATTTTATCCAACGGTAAGAGATATATTAACCAACTTTGACTTTGTTGAAAAATGCTTTTTTTTTCTAATCAAACTGTTACCATCTTAACTACTACTCCTTTCTTTCTTCACATTTCAAAAAAAAAAAAAAGTTAATTAATGTATAGTTTATAAATCATGAGGACTAATTAATTAATTTTATCAAACTAAAAGTACTAAATTATAATTATCATTGTACCATATTTATGGATATTACCTTTTTTTTTTATCCTAAGGCATTATTTTGTTAAATCTTGAATTCAACTCAGCTTAGCTATTTGGCAAAATCAAATTCACGAACGGAAGGCCATTTTCAATATCTTAATACTAATCAGAGGAGTCATGCTTACAAAGTAAATAAGACTGCATAAATCGTGTTTGCTTCATTTTGATTAGTTTCTAGTAGTTAAGGAAAATTAAATAAAACCCATCTTGTAGGCCATTACGGAGCATAATAAATAATATCTTAGTACCAAAAGCAGCATGACCGGCAACCAGTCCTTGACGCTGAGGACTCAGTGGTGACGACGACCATAAATCGAGAGAATCAATGTGAACTCAATGCCCCTTTCATGCTAGTCATAGTTGACATGTTCAAACATAAAGTTCAAATTCTCCCTGTTAAGGAGATTTTCATCAGTTTGAAACGTGAGAGTTGAAAATCAAGGCATGAAGCAGAGGTTCTGTAACTCCCAGATTCAGACGGGGTTGCCTTCTACAAGAAATTTAGAGGCATGCCTCCTGCAAGAACTTGAACAACAATGTAAGCTACCGAGAGACATAAGAAGACACGTACGACTGGTGGTTTCGTTTCTGTCTGAAAATTCGATGGCAAAAGGAGGAAATAAATAATGTCCATATTGATTGTAATATTACACTTTCAGAATCTTGTCTCTCCCTGTGATGCAACTAATTACATAAAAGAATCACAATGGCCATCATTATTTACTTGCAAAAAATCTTCAGAGAGGGATGCAGATCAGGGAAAAAAGTATGATAGTAATGTGCATCATAGGAAATGCAAGCAGGTCATCGAGACAAGCGACTTAATAGGACGGATAGTAGTACCCTCCCTGATGCCCCATGCCATTGACTGTGACATCCCATAAGGCATCGTCATTGGATGAGGATATTAGAGCCATAGAAACCAGAGGCACCATTAATCTTGGCCAAACTCACTTGACCGTGCATCCCATCCCTAACGTAATGTTGCCAGAGCTTCTGTTCACTTGCTAGCAAATGGTGCTTCCTCTCCATGTCTGCTATCTGCACATAGGAAGGAGGTGGAACTGCAAGGGAAGCAGCAAATGGATCCTGGTTTCCGACTGGCTGTATGGTCTCATCAGGAGCAGGCAATGCCAAAACTGGTGTTGCACTCTTTCCCACACCAGGCAATGCCACACTACTCGCACTACCGCCAGTCAGTTGCCATGTGCTTACATGTTGCCTTACTAGCCCCTGATCATACATTCCATTCAACTGCAGAGGATCAAAACCACCTCCTAAAGTAGCTTTCTGTTTCGATGGATTGCTAGCAGATTCCACTAATGCCATTTCCCAATCTGCTTGACCACTCTGAGCAGATGGGGTCTGCCATGCTGAAGCTACCTCAGGCTCTCCATCTGATGAGAATGCTACCCACGCACCATTTGTATTTGTAGTTGGGGGTCCTGAGAACAAAACCAAATCCAATTTGTTGCCCTGCTCATCTACCGAAATGCCATCATCCTTTAGATTTATGAAATCTTCTGTCACCTGTTGAGGCTGTGGCTTAGGCTGCAGCTCTGGAGGGGATGGAGGGGTATAACTCTCTGTTGGAGGAATAGCCTTGACCTCATTCATTTCGGGTTCTTGTTCTTGCTTAGCCGGAACGTTCTCCCCCATACTTCTCTCAGGATTCTTAGTTCGCCTATTCATCATTTCTTGCAAGAACACCCCAAGGGTCCCCAAAAGATTTTCAGTAATCTTCTTCACTTCAGGGTACTCGGATGATCTTCCAATTCCCACATCCTTGCACCAACCATAAAACATCACCAGTTCATCAATTATCTTGGCTGCACCAGCATAAATATCAAAACCTTTAAGACAATATGCATACTCCATCTCAGTAAATCTATCCAACAATACCCCCAATGCCTCACAAATCTCAGTGTATAGCCCAAAACTCTCCTTCGCCATCTGGTAAAGGGCTACAAGCACCAATCTATCATTCTTGGCCATTCCTGTTGGTCTACAAGCCAAAACTCTATCAAGGATCCTCAACTGCTGGTCCAGTATGCCTAAGAGCCTCTCCGGCTTCATTTCCCTAATTGGCGTTACCTCCTCCTTCTGTTCTCGCTTAACCATATCACCATTCAAATCTCCATAAGACCTCGATCTCCTAGGCATCCCATACTCATAATCATCCCTATTCTCTCTACGTCCAAACTCTTCATCACCCTCATCAAATTTTCTCTCATCCTCTCTCACTTTCCTCTCAAAAACAGCGAACTCAACCTTCTCATCAAGATACATTGCGTAAAACCTCACAAACCCCGTATGATCCCATGAGTTCGGATGCGCCTCGTCTCTAAAACCCGACATATTCAAAACACGCATCCCTCTCCTCGTGGCGTACAATATCTCCTCCTCAAATAAAGGTTGCCCGTCAATCAAAACCCTATGAACAAGCATCAAAGCCTTTAAAGCCACAATCCAATCACGGGTTTTACGTATCCTTTTCGATATAGTAGCCACACAAGCATTCACATAACCCCTTGAACTGGAAATAAGACTTATAATCTCCCTGTAATACTTCTCATCAGCAGGATCCTCATCATGACTAGTAGCTTTAATAACCAAAACCTCAAGTTCTGGTGATGCATTCGCTGCCACTTTCGCTATTCTTATACTTGTTTGATCTTTTACAGCCCCAATTGCTTTACGTAGTGCCATTTTCTCTTTTAGCAACAACTAACTCAGTACCTTTATCATAAAAAAAGAAAAAATAATCGAAGTCTTAAATCTTTTAGCTAGTGGTTCATATCAAACAAGCCTAAACTACATCTTTATCAATAAAACTACAACTGGAGTAGTGCTTATGATATAACCTATCTTGATCAGTCAAAATCAGATAAAAAAAAAAGAAGGAAAAGACAGTACCTTTGAAGAGATTGCTCTGGAGGTGGAAATGAGAGATCTGTTGTGATAATGGCTCCTGTGTATATCCAAGAAGAGATTGACACTGTGGTGAAAGAAAGAGTCCTCTCTTTTTTCTCTCTTTGAGAGTGTTTCTGTTTCTTTCTTTATTTATTTATTTTTTCTCTGTGCGTGCGAGCTTGTGTTATTTATTAGAGGCAACAGCGGCGGGCTTTGAGAAAAACGCTGCGTTTGATGAATTTGATTTTTCCTTTTTGAAAAAGCAATTTCTTGTAACGCTGGGTTTTTTTTATTATTAATTATCTTGCACTTAACGGACTAAGAGGGTGGAGGAGATTTCTTTTTCGTTTTAATTGAGTTACGAGTTTGAAATCTTTTTCAAAAAGTATATGCCACCCTCTTCCTCCGATAGAATTTGCCTTATATATATGGGATGAATGGATCTTGCTTGTATGTCATTTATCAAAGGATGTGAGATGTGATTTGATTTGAGGATATATCTATATGATCCATTGATACAAGGCATGTGTTATGGTTTTTTTTCTGAAATTTTAATTTGTGTTTGATAATGCTAGATTTATTTAATTCTTTTATTAAATAATAAGATAATATATGATTAATGACTGGGTGATGCATTTTATAATAATTATCTTTAATTACATCATTAAATGTGATAAAATTCACATTCTATGATTTGAAAACTTTCTTTCTATAACAAATATCACATTGGTAAGAAAATTAAGTACCCCAAGGATTATCCGTTTGTTTTTCAAATATATTTTACTGTTGTGTTTTATTGAGTAATTCATGGTTAGTTAGGAGATGATTACCATTGTAGGTATAAAATGCTACAATAAGATTTACGCATGAGAATTCACAATGATGGATTCATCCACAACAGAACGATAATTAGCAAAACAATAAAGTCGATACATATATTAGCTACTATATCAACATTCTTTTCTTTTTAAAATAATAGAAATTTATTAAATTAATTGTTATAGTCATTAAATACATAGCTTAACAAAGAAAAGCACATAAAAGTTTAAAAAGGGCTTAAAAGTATCCAATAAAACTAAATTCACATTTGAATCAAGTAAAATGAATAAGATAAAATGAAGAAACTATAACCAAACGACCGAGTCATTTTCTCTAAGAACTCCTTGCTTGGACAAATGATTTGCAACATAATTCTTCTCTCTATGAACATGATTAAAGCACATAGAATGAAGCCTATTGCATGTATTGAAAATATTATTGAATTATATTTGAAGACACTAAAGTTGTATAATATATTTTTTTCTTTAATTTAAGTTATTACATTGTAAAAGTACTCCACAACCCATTGATTTGTAGAAACATAGCAAAAATCAATACTCAAAAGCATAGCTTTTCTAATTGCCAATACCTCACCTTCATTAGAATCCATATTACATGTGGAACAAAAACAATACAAAGAAATCTTCCTTTATGATCTCTGAAAACACCACCAATTCTTGAAGGTCTTGGTTTGCCATTTGATGATGCATCGACATTCCACTTTAGCATACCTATAACTAGATATATCCAAGATGAATCATTTAATTGATTTGTCCTAATATTCCATATAAGCAGACCATCTAAAAAACACAGTAAGTTCGATTCACTATAGTAAAAATTCAAATCATTACATTTTGCCCAACTAGCAACTCGATGAAAAAGGGAATAATAAAAATCATCTAAGCTTGTTTCTTTCTCATTAAAAATTAAGTTATTGTGAGCAATTCAAATAGACCAAACTATATCAAAGGAGAACAAACATTTTTTAAATGTAATAATTAATATATTAATATGTTAAAAATTAATATAATCAAACCTTCGAATGAATCCTACCAAAATATCATAGTATCTTGTATTAGCATCACTTAATGTCACAATCATTATAAATCTATAAGGTAGTGTTAGGTTATTGTCCTAGACAGAATGGATGAAGATAGCGGAAACAAAAATATGTTTGGTTAAAAAAACAAAAACATAAAAATAAATCTGTCTCTAGGATAATTTTGGAGTGAATTTATGTACTTTCAAAACAGGAGGTATTGAGGGGACAAGTCTCCAAAAACAATATTTATTACTTTTATTCTTAAAATATCCTTGTGAAAACTCAAAATGTTAAAATTATCCAACTAAGACATGTAAAAATAAAAATAACTATTATCATAGTTTTAAAACTTAACTCGGGGGTCAATCCAAAGCAAAGCCTAGATCACTGGTCGAAGCTCGGGTCATGGGTCAGGTTGACCCGAGTCAGTGTAAAAATAAAAATAACTATTATAATAGTTTTAAAATCTGATTTAAAAGTCGATCTAGGGTAAAGTCTGTCATAGTTTTAATACTTGATTGAGGGGTGAACCTAGGACAAAGCTCCGATCAAGAAACAGGTGGGTTAACTCGAGTTGGCCTAAGTCAATGTAAGGATAAAAGTTGTTATTATCTTAGTTTTAAAACCTGACCCAGAGGGTCAATTAGGGCAAGTCCCAGGTCACAGGTTGGAGGGTCAACATGAGTTCACTTGATTAAACATATAAATAAAAATGGTTATTATCATAGTTTTAAAACCTGACTCGGAAGTCAAGCCAATACAAGGTTCAGGTCATGGGTCAAGAAGGTCAAATCAACTAACCTAAAATTTTTAATTTTTTTTTAAATCAATGTGTTTTTTACCAATGTTTTTATCTCGAGTTGAACTAGATTTTTTACTGGGTTAGGTTAAGTCAATCTTTCCTTTATTTTTTCTTAAACTCGGACCAGTTTAGGCCCCATGTCAACCTATCAAGTTAATCCTGGTTTTAACTATAGTTATTTTAATATTATTAATTCCAACACTCAATATAAACTAAAGTAAAAAAAAATATTGAATTATGTTTTTTAAATATATAAGTTTGATAACAATACATATTAAGATTTTTTTCATATTTTATTTCATTTTGTTTTTTCCTAGCAAACACCTCTCATTTAATGGCATCATACCCTAGGATCTACCAGCCAACTTCCCGCCAACCTACATTTCTTTATGTTTTATCGTTCTCCCTCTACCCCAACTTAATTTCAATCATTAATCTAATTCACTCCAAAAAAAATGTTCACCCTCTAAGTTCACTCAGTAAACACCAACCATCCTTCATCTCTCAAAGAAACTGCATTCATCTCTGTCATAAAATTCAATAAAAAGGGAGGCATGTTGTTACAATTTATAAGAAAAGTAAAGTTGTTGTTATAAGTTGGATTCAACAAGATTAGCAGGAACTATTCACATATAATTCATATATTGAATATGGCAATTAATAGTTAAAGAAGTAGTTAGAATAGTCAAAAAATAGTTAAGACTGGTGGGAGAATTAGTTAGTTTGTTATAAGAATAAATAGTTTGTGTATATAAGTATTGCAAGAATTTTCATAAGGGGCAAGTAATAACAAAACATAAATACATTCCTTTCTTTTTCTTTATTCTTTTCTTTCTCTTTTGAGTTATTCTTTTATTTCTCTAGTTAGGCTTTTTGATTTATTCTGTTATTTCTCTTATTAGGCTTTAAGCCTAACATATTTGAAATCTATATTGAAATGCATCGTATAAATCCTCACTCTCAAACCCTAACTTTCAATCCACTTCTCTTTTCATCCTAACCATCCCCAACTACTTCAAAGACTTCATTAGAATATACGGTTACCATATTTACTATGTCCGTGAACTCATCTTCATCAAGTACTATCAAAAACCTTAATTTATCATCTTTGTTATTGAAAGCAATATTTTTTTACTGTTAAGAGTAGAAAACTGAATTATTATTATCAAAAACGTTAATTGGGTTGTACTAAGCAATTTATATTCAAGAATCATGGAATGGAATATAGGAACAATGTGTTAATAAAACTTAATATCAATTAACAGCTGATAGATTCTATAATAATTTCAATGAGAAGCGATTCTCATCTTTTAAGGTTAGTTAGTTTGAGATCATGCTTTTTTGTGTGCTAGGTAAATTATTGAATATAAACATGGTTGTTTTATAGTGGTGATTTTTATAGGCTGAGATTTTTCTCATTCCATGGAATACACAAGATTTACAGAGATAACTAGCACTCTCCCAAAAACATTCATTGAGTTACCTAAATGTCTAATTTTTTTGGCATGTAGTAGATTTTTTTTTGTTTCCTTTATCCTCTTTTTTTTAAATGGGGCGAGAAAGTGTGATTAGTCCTTGGATTATGGTATGTTGTTTATTATGCTTTATGATCATTCATTTTAATGTTCATACACTTTAAAGTGTATGTACTTGTCCTTCTAGGTGATATATTTTTTTTTGTCTAGGTTCTTAAGAGTTATATTAGTGACATAGCACACATAATTAACTATTTTCTTAGTGTTAAGTGGGCAACTTGGTCTGTATGGTATGACTCTTTTCTTTTTCTATAGGGAACATCTAATGGCATAGTCATCCTTTTTATTTATATGGATGACATTATTATGAATGGTTCTGATATGATAGCTATCTTTGAGATTCAGAAATTATTGCATTCTGCTTTTCACATAAAAGGCCTTGGGAAACTCACTTATTTCTTGGGGTTAGAGGTGTATTGTCGGCTTTAAGGTACCTTTTTAAATTAAAACAAGTATATTCAGGATCTGGTGCAGTTAACATAGCTCACAAACTTTACTTATATTGAAAATCCAATGGAAATTAATGTGAAATATCAGCATGATGAAGGGGAGTTTGATACGATCCGGGCAATGGTTAAACTATCAGATTCGAATTTTGTCATAATTATACCTATTGTCCAATTTTACGGTAACAAGTACAACTATTTGCCCAATCATTGGATCAAGCTGAAATTTTACTAAGAGTTTTTGAAAATATTATTCTTTGTTGGGTAAAAATATCAAAACAATTAGAGTTCAAAAAGACACCATAAAATAGACCGGAAGATGTTATACAAGTTTTGTTATATGGTTCCCTTTGATTTATGGACTTCTTATTTGGGATGGATTCTTTTTTCTAATAAGTCAATGATATTCAGCAAATAATAAGGCAATAAAAAAAAAAGATAGTAAACATAAAATATTTGGCAAAACAAAGTTTTCAATTTAACTTTAGAATCATTCAGCACACACATCATCAAAGCATGTGTTTCCCAGACAAGTGATAGTGAAAACCTAGGCCTCTTTGTCAAGAGCATCTTCATGCAAAATGGATAGCACTTTCAGATTCCTTACAAGAGAACATACGACAACAATTGGGAGTCAAAAAAACACATGCAAACTAAATGACAGATTTTAGCTCTAATAAATAACTTTAGGTAGTTTTGATTTAATTTTTGTTGTTTTTATTTTATTCAAGCTTTTATATTTTATTTGGTCATGTTTAAACCATTAGCTCTTTTAAAAGGGAATGTTAAGGGAATTCTAGATTTTTTATGAATAAAATGAAATTGTGTGTTTGAGAGGACTCTCACTCCTTAGTTCTTGAATGAACTGAAAATCAACTTATAAAAAAGTAATTATCTACATGACATCATTTTTATACTTCTCATTCATGATTTTTTATAATCATTAGGTGGGGGTTATATTTTCAATAATGTTGGTGCTTCAATTCAAGGTAGTTGTTGTGTCATATTTTATATCTTTAAATCTGATGCTTAGCTTTTCCACGTTTATGTCAATATTCATTATGAGTTATATAACTACATGATCACAGAGTTCACAACAGAGCTTCTTGAGGATCTCACTCTTTATTGGAAGCTGGTTAGTGGTCTTATCTAACTCGTCATAATCAGGCATGATATCTCTTATATTGTTCACATTATCAACAAGTTCATGCAAGCCCCCTAACATCTCCACCTCACTATTATTTGTCGCATCATTCAAAACATCCTAAACACACTTAGTTGTGGCTTATTCTTCCCTAGTGGAAGCATGATTGCAACTTCGAGTCCTCCACTGAGACAAAGTATCGTGTCATGTTTATTGCCTACTCTAAAATCATTTGGTTGTGTGGACTCCTCATAAAGCTTGGTTTGTCCCAAGTTCACCCTACTCTACTACATACCGGCAACACTAGCACCATCCAAATTTGATATCAAACTCGTTTACCATGAGTATATGTAGGATATATGGATTGACTGTCACTCTATTCAGGAGGCCTTTGATTGCAAATTTAATACCCTTCCATACATCTCCACTAATCTACAAATCATGAATGCTTTACCAAAGCCATGACACGTCAACAACATCATTTTCTTGTTAGCAAATTGATTCTTATAGATTTACCAACATCAATTTAAGAGGTGTGTCAAAGGAAAGTTAGTTAGCCATTTAAAGCTAGCAGATGTTATACCTTGTATGGCTTTGACAACTAGTTTCTTTGTTTGCAAATCTTTCATTTATTAGATATACTAGTTTTAGGTTAATTGTATATGATAGTTTTAATGTTCTAAAAGCTAGAAATCAACATATACATAATATATAATCTTGTACTTTTTTCATATAATGAAAACTCTCTATTGATAGAGCATTTTTTTCCTTAAAAGCTCTAAGTTTAATAGATATATCTAATTAAATAGCATTACTCTTTTGTATATACATATTCGATAACTAATTGCATTTTTTTTATATTTTGACTAGTTTATGGAACGACTAATTTTAGTTGTTGAAGCAAACGGTTTCCATTTTTATTTTATTCAATAAGGTAAATTTTTGTTTTCACTAGATTCCACACAAAGTTATACATAGGTGCTTAAATCAATGATCATTCCCCAAGAATTAGTAACCGTGTCAAAAAAGAAACACAAATAGCTGAAAATGGATGTCCTAATATTACAAACAAATTCCCTTCTTGGTCATTTGATTTTCCTTCAAAAATTTCACCAATATTTTTAGATTTTTTAAGAAGTGTGTCTTAAACATATGCTACTTACGTGGGTGAAGACAGACACCGTTACAAGCCACAACACAGTTTGTCCTAAATGGGTTTGAAGAAAAAGTTTGAGTCACTATTTAATTTTACTTGCACTTGTATGGACTTAGGCTCGGTCTATACGGACTCAATAATTATCTTTTATTTTGACTTTTAAATAAGTATTAGACTTGTGACTTGCGTTATGCCATGGGCCTATTAAATTTTTTTAATGTACAACTTGGATGTTTAGGCGACGGTAGTATTTGTCAAGAAGCAAGAAAAAATCAATACTTTAGTCATTAATTTGGATGGATCCAATAAGATCAAGTAATGTAATAGTCTAATTTAAATCATAGACAACGATAGCTGAAGAATCATAAAAAAAGTAATGGTAACAAATAACTAAAACAAATAAGCAGTCAATATCATATTTGAAAAAAAAATAAAAAAAAAAAATAGATCATTGAAGACTCATGGTCATTTCACTGTGGACATTGCCCATCACCAGAGTACCTTGCTAAGAGTGCATGACAACATTAGAAGAAGCTGCATGGGTCACTAGAGCAACATCGCGGAAAAGAAAACCAAGAAAAAGGATGATCATTCGTCTATATTCAACAAATCAATTCTATTTAACTTGAGAATAAAATTTATCTATAAAAATAAAATTAATAAGAAACAACAAATAAAAAGACTCGAGAGAACTCATTCAAGAAAGAAACACAAAGGATGAAACAAATGACATAAAAAGTTGGAAAAAAAAATAAAGCATAATCTCCAATTAAACAAATACCGAAGGATAAAAACACAAAAAACATTAGCTTCAAAAAATATTAAATAAGTCAAATAAATCTCAAGCGAACCCTTTAAAGCTAGGTTAATTTTCAAAACTTGTAACCTGTGAAATCCTAGACATGGGCTTAACCAATAAGCTAAAATCCAAACAAATTAAAAGTTGAAGGATAAAAAAAAAATTAAAAAACTTTACAAAGAAAAAATTAACAATCAAAGGAAAGAGGATGAAATCTAATTGAAAAAAATAATGGAGGGTGAAATCAAAAAAAAAATTCAAATCAAAAAATTATATTAGATTTTATAAATAGCAATTAAAAGAATAGGGATCAAATCTGATAAAGTAAGAACTTGAATGAGGATGAAATTAAAATAAAATTTTAATTTCATAAATTATTTAAAACAAAGCAAACAATAACAAAATAACATGGACTCAATCAAAAAGAAAATGAAGTTTAATGGCTCATTTGAAAAAATTGCAGGGTAGACACAAAAACTATAAAAGAGGGAGGAAAGAAAGGAGAAGAAAAAAAGAATAATCGTTGGCAACAAACCAGTAGACTTATCTATTCACACGCTATTTTTTCATGGAGAACACGCTGAGACGCATCAGAAGCAACCCTAGAATGGTAAATTTAGTCTCTTGAATCAACCGCACATGTCGTCCTAAAGCGGCGGAGCAACTAGCACGTGTCGGCATGTTTTTTTAATTATTAAAGTTCTTAAATGACCCAACCCCAAACCATTAATTACAAAAAAAAAAAAAAAAGCAACAAAATGATAGAAATACCCTTAACCCAAGGGTTAAATCATTTGGCATTAAGGGTGCAAAGGTTTTTCTCATTCTGCAACAAAAATTAAAATTACATAAAGGCTCCATCTCTAGTTAGTTTTTTTTTTCATTCCAAGGATAGATAGGTTATTTCCAAGGATAGATAGGTTATTTTACTGTGTATTTTTTTATGAAAATAAAAATCCTCAGTAGAAGCTAAAAACTGATTACTTTAAAGGATAGTGATGTAAATTTACAGTACAATTAAAACGCAAAATAATTGTCTTGTTTCTAATCAATTTTTGAACGCCAAAATTATCCTAATGTATGGACTATTTTACTCCTAAACAATTTTCAGGAGTATTTTTTTTTCAAAGGGCAAGAAAAAAAAAGAAAAAACAATATTCCCATCCACGGTGGACTGTATTTAGGTGAACACTTTTAGTTTTTTTTTTTTTAATTGTTACGGACTGCTAACTTTCCAGCAGGGCCAAAATAATCCAAACAATGATACCATCTCAACCACATAAAATGATGTTTAGAATTGACCACTCACCCGGCTTTATCCAGAACCAGGAGTAAATTAATGAGACTTGGCATCGACCTCTTTCTTCATCTTGGAACAAGATCATTGTTCTCTTTTATGGTGCATAACATCAACGGACAGGTCCCCTCTCTTTTTCAGAAGACAATAATTAGACATCTTCCAGCCCATTGAGATACCGATTTGCTAAATTTCCCACCAAAAGCACCAATGGAACAGATACGAAGTGACGGTTATAATTGTAGCCTGAATAATGCATTGAAATGGACGGGACAAAAAACAAAAGACAGGGACGAATTTGAACTGGGAGAGATCGGACTGATTACTGGACACCTTGGAAATATGTTAAATTTCCTCGGAGTATGTCAGGCAAACCAGCTCGGCACATCCATGGTGGACCAAATATAAAAAGGTTTCACAAGGGGTGGACCAGGCAGGCAACATTGAGCGAGGGAGATGGCCCGTGCCAAGCCAGGAATCTCAACTCTTGATAGAATCAACCATGGAGAAAACGAGGTGCAGAAAAAACATACTTGTAATAATTAAAACAAGATCACAAAGGAGTCAAACGCCACGAATATTTTCTGCTCGGGACTAGAGAAAAATGAAATTAAATTAGATGACCATTCCTGAAACTAGATAAAAATGGCAGGTAAAACAACCAGTTCCCCTGGCCAAACCAACTCCAAGTTTCTTCCTAAAAGTAACCTTTCAGATTCTATAGTCGGACCTTCACCTTCAGTTTTTCTTTACCTCTCTCTTTTTAATTGACTTTTGAAATGTACAGCCATAAACCCTTGCTTCTCCAGTCATTTCTAGTGAGGGCAACTGAGAACATCACGCTCTGAGAAGCAAAGTGATTACACTGGCGCTTGAACGAACTCCCTCTATCCTGGATGCAAGTATACTAAACCTACAGTACCTAATTTCCGCAGCTTCCCCTTGAAAATCACATTGTGGTGGGCCCAGGGAGCGGGACTGCATGGAAGGCATAGACAATAAAGGTCCTTGTTGAAAGCCGTGCGCACATGACTGGCTACCTTTGAGCTTGTTCAGAACCAGCAGCGCCAGCAGTTGCACTAGGGCCAGCACCATTTTCAACTGGAGGCGAGGTCCCCCATTTTCCTTCCGACTCCAATGGTTCAAGCACGTGAACTCCACCATCTGTTAGTCCTAATGCGAATTGATCAGGCTCGGCGGGATGTGCAGCAATGACAAGAGGATATACTCTTAAGCTGCTAAAATTACATCATTAGACAGATCAAACAAGCAAGAGTATTGAAATAGTTAGAATCTTCTACAACAGGGAAAAAACAAAATCAAGAAACCAAAAAAGATGGAGGGGAAAAAAGCAGCAACCTTGGATTAGGAGGTAAATAAGCAGTAGAACTTATTCTGCATCTCAATCTGAGTGTTGAAGCAGTGAGAACAACCACACTTCCATCTTCAAAGCTAACAAATATGGACTGGCTATCACAGGAATATGTAGCATGCGTGATCGGACCGCTTGCTTCTTGACGGAACCACTGTATTAAGAGGATACAGTTTCATAGAAAAGAATGTCAGGAGCTTGGGAGACAAAATTCCCAAAACTAAAAATTATCAAAAAAATATTTGCAACACCATTTCACTATATGCATCCATAACATCATCTTTTCTATGAAATATGATATACATTGTATGAAATAACAAATGAGGAGTGCAACTGTAATATTTCCAGAAACTACACCAAACCTGCTTTTGGCATTCCAATTTAGGTGCTTCAAATATAGCTATCTGTGTTTCATGAACTGCAAGCAAATGTATCTGGTCAAGGTGAAATTGAACACGCGTATCTGCAAGAGAAGGCGCAGCTCGTCCAGAAGGAATTTGCAAGAATTTACTAGCTTGCTTCTCCCAAGCATCTGTGCTCCAAACACACAACTGTAGATAGAAAACACATGCAGAACCGAGTGAGTAATTCCAACATTGAACACTTGATGATCATACAGCTACTTTATATGAGCCAATCAGATACACAAGGGGATAAAAGATGGCAGAATTCTATTATATAGAAAGCCTCATAACAGAAGCATTACAAAAGGTATATGAAATTAAAAAATCCAAGAAAAAAAGTTTCCAGATAAAGCTCAAATCATTGTCCCTAAAATGATCTCAAGACCAACTGCCAACAGAAAAAACAAGACAAGCCTTTCCATGTTACTGCCATTTGCTACATCGTCCTCTAGACTTCTCTGAAATCCATGACCTTAAATAATAGGGCTTAATTGCTTATACCACAGTAACAGACACACAAGGACTTGCATTACCAATAATTCTTACCTGAGAGTCAGCTCCAGAAGACACCAGGACATTAAGAGAGTGAGAGAAGGCAAGGCCTGTAATTCTTTTCTGATGACCCTTTAACTTTGTTTTGACCTGTGAAATGGAATATTTCAAATTGTTTACTCATGCTTTTCTACCTCCAATAAAAAAATTTAAAATTTTGAGGCATCAAAGCAAATACCTCATCAACCCTAACGTTATAAATTTGTATAGAAGAGTCCTCCATGCCAATAGCTATGATATTGTTGTCCTGAGGATGAAATGCTAAAAACGTTGCAGCTGGTGGTGGGGCCATGAATGTTGTCATTGTCTGCAATCAAGAAAAATAGATAAAAAAATATAACAAGGACAGAAAAGAAAGTATAGAAAAACTAGTATTAAATGTGTTGATAACAAGTCTCCACTGAAAAAGCCACCCTTTTTCATCTGCAAACTAGTAATTAGCCCTAACTATTTCTTTGTTCCACAATTTAATAAGGAAATATAAATAGCAATAACTTCATCTGGTATATCTTCCAAACACTTTGGTTTTCCAAAAGGAAATGTCAGTATTATGTTGCTAAAAAAAAAAAAGTTAAGGGTAAAAATTTAACTGCAACGAGCATCATATAGACCATTCATCGACAAAGTTCCCTAAATCATTCCCTTATGGCATCACACGAAAAATTCAATCAAGCACAGAGAATGGAGCTTAAATAGAGAAAATAGTGATAGAACATTTACCTTAAATGTCATCATATTGAATAGAGAAATTTTCCCTCCAGAAGCAGACATGACATAAGAATCATTCTTTGAAAGTGCAAAGCATGGAACAGCATCTTCAGGGTTTGTGTCGCTAATATCATTAGTCATCAAAATTCCACTGGAAGGCTGCCATAATTGAGGTGGTACACTAGCATTGGCCTAGAACAGGTAATAAGAACTTTGTTAAAGGCAAGGTTTTTAAAATCAACAGAACAATATAGACATGCTACCTTCCACAAAGTAAATTTAAGTACCTTCAAAGCACAAACCTTCTAACATTATTAAGAAAAAAAAGCTGACACGATAAAAATACCTTCCCAGACAGATTTCGATCATTTCGCTGCCACTTCCAAAGCTTGTGCACTGCATTAGATGCTAATGCCAATATGGCAACTCCTGAATTTGTATAAATTAATCTAGACACCTGAAACAATTGTCACCAAACCCATATAATTACAACTTACAAGTCGTTAGCTTCAAGAACATCACATACAAAGCAATCTCAAATGCATAAAACTTCAGCTGCAGAACAAGTACAAGGAAAAACTACCAAACAAGTTACTAATTTCAGCTGCAAAAAACAAATATTAAACAATGAAAGTTTAAAAATTTGACCAACAGACAAACCTAAACCATAGCTGCTAGTGTTTGCCACCAAAAAAGCGAGTGTTAACATGTAAGAAAGTGCACATCCAGCATAATATGATCTAATTATCTCATTGCATTTAATGTCTTCCACAATTAGTGATATGAACTTGCATGTCAACTTATTATGGCCTGCCACAGTGCCACAAAATATTCACATATATAGACAGATCAGAAGGGAGGAAAACAACGGTATAGCAGCAAGCTACTGTGTTAAGTTTTCAGCAGTATTATTCAGGAGCACAATCATTTTTCTAACATGAACATGACATGAATAAATAGCATATTAACATCCTTCTAATAAAATTTGCAAAAGTAAACCATACCCTCATTGAAGTCAAGCTATCAGGGAGCCTCAGGGAGCGGCACTGTGATGGTTCATTTATTTCTGTTAATTTCCAGATCCTAGATTTTTCAATTGATTCATCTTGAATTTTAGGCTTCACATCAACTAAACTTCGACTGTCACTATTCTGTAGAAACTCAAAACAAAAGGAAAACATCAAATCATTGAATGTGTAAATAGATCCTTTTGCATTGAGATGCATACATGGCAATATGATAAAAGAGATTATTCTACAAGGACAGGTAACACCTACCATTCCAACCATGGGTGCTGCAAGAGCAGCTTGATCATCGCCACTGGTTCCAACAGGGGCACTGGCGGGAGGAAAATTGCCTATTGGAGGGGGCTGCATACAAATCATGCATTAAGATAGTTGCCATGAGATGCGGCATGTTCAGATATAATTACTTTCTAAATGCATAACTCTAGAGACATAAAGGTCCTAAAAAGAATTTCCATGCCTTTAAAAGTTTTACCTTCACAACAGAAGCAGAAGCAGCTCTAGAAGCATCAAATGTACGATTCTCCACTGTTCGGAGCAGCCTGATCCCATCTGAATTTGCTAGAATTTTGATGCTATTGTCATTTGTTGAGACAGCTAATAGCGTTCCTTCCTTGTTAAATCTAATACAAGGAGAACCCTGAAAATTTATGATAACAGAGTTGTGAAATGTGAGTGTACTAGTCAGATTTTAAAACTGCTTATTTCAGGTAGAAAATTCCAAAGTTAATTATGTTTTATTTTATTTCCTTTCTTTCAGTAAAACTAGAGTTAAGTTTTCCTGGTCCTATTGGATTTTAGTTTCTCCATCTTATGTTTGCCTATATTGCCACATATATATAGCATCTTAGTTGGTTTTTCAAGAAAGGTTATGAATATTAGTTGCTCAGGATAAACAGAGTTTTCAGAAATGGGTTCTCTAGGGCTTTTAGGTTTTTTTTGTTTACCACTTGATTGTACATCATAAGGGCTTAATCAAACCGATTTAACAAGAACTTTACCGGCAATCCACCCTCTGCATCAATACTTGTTAATAGGTTGGTGTTATCCATGTCCCAAAACTTGATCATGAACTCATCTACAGCCGCCAAGAATCGATTCTTAGTGGTATCAAACTTCACAACACCAACAGAACGCTTTGCAAGACCATTATAGGTACGCTTCACAGCTCCTTCGCTTTCATTCCACTCCACCAAGTGTGATTCTCCTTCTTTGTTGGTCCCACATGAGAATAACCTGCATGTTGTCCATTAAGATGAAATGAATATCTCAGTCAAAAGAAAACAGAATAAGAAACAGCAATCTCTCATCACTGGCAGAAAACAGAAAAGCAATAAAGAATGTACACAAACCTAGTTCCATCAGCACTGTATGCCATTGTGGTAGACGAATTCCCTGGTGCATCATAGTCAACTCTTGAACCCATGTTATCATACAACCATGCCTTTATCTTTCCATCAGCTGCCGTTGAAAAGATAAACTGGGAGAAGGTAAGAAGGAAATAAAATTAAAGAAGAAAAGGGATTATTACTTAAAAAATTGAAGAGTAATGCCTTTCTCCCTCTCTTTAATACTCTTTAGCCTCACTCTACTCTCTCAAAAATAATTTTACCATTTCCATGCTTCTACAGTATCCAATTCCCCCCTTTATCTCTCTGATCTCCCCTTTCAGTGGTTTTTTTTTTTTTTCAAACAGTTTTTGTGTGGAAAGTTCCCAAAATATTTCATCTTCTCTGCCTCTGTTTTTACACATGTCATTTAAATATGATTTCGAAAACCTGTATTTAATTTAAAATTTGACTCAGATTTCTATTCATAAAATTAGAATTTAAACTAGCAATGAATCTCCATTTGCCAACTGCTCACAAACAGATTGCTAATTTTGTTGTAGCATTTATCAATCAGGAATAAGTAAAAACTGGAGGTGGAGAGGGTTAAACTAACATCCTATATATTACCTGAATATTTTCCTTGTGATGTGGGCACACAGAATATACAGGTGCCTCATGCCCTAGAAAATTGAACAGTTTATTCCCCGCAACAGCATCCCAAACCTGCAGATTCACGAACACTTAAAAAACACCATTATGTAGATGCTATAAATAGAGATGTAAGAAACATACCTTGATGGTCCTGTCATCACCACAAGTGACGATCGCAAGTTGTTTGTTTGGGTAAGAGAAAGCAAGATCATTGACACTCCCATTATGAGCATCAATCTAAAACACAAGGAAAATTGACAGTAAATTTCAGTGTGTATCCACAGGATTGCAGCATGATAAATGAATGCTGCTAGTTTTTTTTTAATCCATGTATTGAAGATAGATGACATTATCTAGAAATGGAAAGACACTGGGCTTCAATGATATCCACTACAGGCACAAACCTGAAGGTGATTTCGTATGTCATCACCACCATGATAGGAGTATACATGCACAATGTGCTTGGAGTATGCAACACCTGGAAAAGGAAGAAAAAAATAACATATCCTGCAAGTTTCCTGGTTTCCATTCAGGAAAAAGTTGTCTTTTAGGTAGAGCAAGCTAGAAAGATAGCATTTTAACATACCAAATAAATTTCCATCAGGACTCCATGCCACACGGTTAACTGATGCTGTATAATCACTGGACAGAGATGCCTACACGATAATCAGTCAGTTAAACTTAACCTGGTATAACAGCTCCAGAAAGTATCATAATTACTTCATATTCCATTAAAATTGTTAAAATGTACCTGCGGAGCCCTTGAGCATGCATTATGTTCCCAAACCTTGAAATTCTTCCGACCAATCCTTTCTCTGCTGCCCAACTCCCATACCATGACATCACCCATGCTTGTTCCAACTGAAATATTGAAGCAAGAAATGATAGTCTCTCCAAAAAAACTTGCGAATTTGCGAACAGTATGCACGTGCACACACACACACCGGTAAAGATGGGAACAGTTGTTCTATATATTGAGGCTGCTTACCAAGAAGAAGAATTTGTTGGAGTGGATGGAAATCCATACTCTTGACAGCAGAACCTTGAGGTAAAGTCATGACAGGATTCTTGGGCAAGTCATCAGAAGAGTAAGAGCTTTGGCCGTGGTTCTGACTCGTATAAGCAATAGGCAGAATGTTTACTGGAAGATTATTGACCTGATAGAATATCCAGAAAAGAAGAAGAATTAGGATAGTTAACAAATTAACTTTTTTTATTCAGCCAAATCTTAGCTCTATCATGAGAAGCTTGATCCCATAATATTTAATAGAATGCACATGCACACACACCACGGTCCACCTCCAAGCATGAATATCGGAACAGTTTCAATCTATATCTGCATCCACCTAAATCATCCACCTTGGCATCTCAAAAATCACACTAAAACGTATTTCCAAATTCATAATAGCAGAAGGCATCAAAGATCATATTAAGGAAAAAACACAGCATAGGAATGTAAAGGACAAGGCCAAATTTCAGTTGATACCTCATCTGATAATCCAAATGGTCTTGACCTCTTCAACACATGTTCAGAGTCTGCTGTTTGATAGTCAATAGCTGGGTTATTGGTAGGGGGACTCCTAGGACGCTTTAAGAGTGCTACTACAATGAAGATACAAAGAAGGAAGTAGAGGCAAATTAGCATACAAGAAACCACAGAAATTAAATGGAAAAGTAGTGTGAAGAAGAGATTGAATCACCAATCAATTCTCTGCTATGAAATATTAACTCAAGATCATTTTATCAAAATATTGTCAATAAAATACTCATACTTCTGTCAAGCAGATAAGATCCTAATAGAATAATGCATATTCAGTATATATATTTGCACATTCAATAAGATGTCTAAGCATTCCCCTTTGCTAGGGTTATGGTTGGACGAAGGTAACCATCAAGTAAAGATATGATCTTTGAGCAGTACCAATTAACCCTTAGTAATGCATTTCCTCTTTTAAATAAGAGCACATTTCTACTATCATTATCTATATTATTATAGCTAAGACTTCCTTCTTGAGTTTGTACATGCGTGTTATAATAGATTCCAAGGATGTTTGTCAAAGACTGTAAGAACATTAAAAACTATCTAAAGAAGCTGGTTCAAATGTCTGATGTAGTCTACCTGCATTATTAGGAGCAGCCAAGCCCATGGGCCCAGCAGAAGCAGACGGGTGAGGGACAGTAGATGGATTCGCCATCCATCCTGCAAGAGAAGGTGGAATAGTAGGCGTGGGCTGAAATGGCTGCAAGCATGTATATCCAGAGTCAAATAAGTTCATAATTCAAAACCAGCATAGATAAACAGGGTAACTCCTTTCAGATTTGTCACTTACTCCATGACCGGTTATTGGAGGAAAACCCCCTGCCTTAGGCACAGCATCCATTAAGGAATTAGTGACAGGGGATGGGGCCCGTGCGCCATTTGGTTGTCCACAACTGTGGTCAACAAATAAAGTCTTTATATCAGGATTAGACCTTGGAGTCTTACAAAGCTGATGTTGCCAATTTAAACTGCAATCCAATGGCAAGGAAAGTGAGTGAAAAAAAACTTCTTCAATACAAAGAGTCAATATACAGAAGTAGACAGGAAATTCTCAACAACCTTTGATTAATTAAAGTTCGCAATCTAGAATTCTTCAAAGTAGGAAACTGAAGCTTGTCACGGAAAAGAGGGTTAGCCTCTATCAACTTTTTGAGTTCACCAAGCATTATACCCCTGGCAGACTTGGTATCTCCATATTTGGATAGCTGTTCATTATCTCTGCAAATTAAAGTAAACAAACACAGGATATCCAGATATCATCAATAAATTAGGTACAATAGAACAAGACTAACAATTAAAATAAAAATTATGTACCTAAAGTTTTCCAGCGTCAGTAACTGCGTAATTTCTTTAAAAAGCTCTTCATTAAACGCTGCAAATACTTTTAAGTCCTTCACTAAAATTTCCACTGCCTTCGCACGATCTCGCCTGCATTTTTTCACCCGTGCAAAAATTAACCAATGCTTCAAAGTAAAATACTACTACATAGACTACTCCCAGTCTATGGACACCAGACCAATCAAATTAACCGCTACAGTGGGCCCCACTTATCACAGTGGGCCCATGCAAACAATTAGTTCAGCCTATGTCACGATTACTCGAATCAAAATCATAACCCCCAGAAAGGAAATGTATAAAAAACAAAATCCATATTAATTAACTGTATAGAAAAAGCAAGCAAGCACATACTTGTCCAGAGCTTCAAGGTACTTTTGCTTCCTAATCTCGAAGAAAATCTTCATCGAATATCTATTATCATCAACTTTCGTAAATCCTGACAAATACTTCTCCACTTCATCCCACTCTCCATTTGTCACCATTTCCTCAAAATACCTCATGTTAAAGTAAAACCCTGACTCTTGCTCCAGTCTCCACCCATAAAAAAAATTGACACAAGAAAAAAAAATTAACAAAACAAATTCTCACCAAATCCAAATCACAATAACAAGAAATGAACCACAAAAAATAAATCAATTTTATCAAAAAAATAAATAAAGTGTAAAATTACGTACCTGTGAACAGTTTCCTTGAATTTCTCTTCCTCGAGAAATTGAAGTATGAGAAACACAAGCTCTCTGCTAAGCGAAGACATAATCACAATTCTTCCAAAAAAATTAAAAAAAAAACTCCTTTAACCTGCAACAAACAAAAAAAATCAAAAACCAACCAACTCATAAAGAGATCTAAAACCTCACAAGAATTAAAAACTAAACATACAGAAATCAAACATAAAAAATCACGTAAATTTCCAGAATTCAGAGAGAAATGAACAAATTTCCATACCTGTTTCCAGATCGGAGAAGAATTGTTGTTGAGATAGAGAGAGAACGGACGATATGTCGTTTCACAGCTTTTTTGAACTTTCTCTCTCTAGTTCAAGTTGTTGAATTTTGTGGTTTCTCTCTCTATGAACTCTACTGGAATTTATAGAGAGAGATAGGTTTTAGGGATTTGAGAGGGAGGTATAGTCAGACAAATCAAATACCCGTGAGAGGAGATGAGATGCGATAATTGGACTAATAGGTTAGTGATAAGCTACACTGCTTATACAAGTGATAGGTCCTCTGCCTTTCGGATTTTTTATAAGTCCGTTGTCGTATCAGGCGTTATTAATACGCTGAATATGGACGTATTTAAGCCTGAATTTGCGGGGATTCCCGTGTATAACCACTGTGTTTATTTTCAGTGTTTTATTTACAGGTTTGCCACCTAACCTAACATCTCATTCTGAGCTGTTATTTCTTTTAATTATTATTTTTAAATACCAATTCGTAAATATTTTAATATTAAAATAAAAAACTATAATCAATTTTTTATCTCCAAATGAAACCAATAAATTATATAAAAAAAAAACTGCCTGTCAACTTTTTCTTGAATAGGAAACCATAATGCCAATTAGCATATAGATTCGCTTACCATATAAGTTAAACTTCAAGAATAGATTTGCAAAGAATTAATGCGTCTTTTCTTAACTCAAAGTATATGTCACTAGCTTTTTTTAAGTTAATTAGTGAATAAATTAAAATATATTATCGCATATATTACATCTATAAAGCATATTCATTATAGAAGAATCTAGATAAATTTTATATTTATTAGGAAATAACTAGTGATATTTTATTAATTATTTTATATGCTCATTTAAAAAAATAAATAAATACAAAGAAAGAGAAATCTTAAATGAAGATATTTTTATTATTTTTGTGGTTTGTGAATTTTATTTTTATTTTTATTTTTTTGTATTTTTTATATTAATTCAGCCAATAACTGATAGAATATTACTATGAGTGCCATAAAAATTTGTGTTTAAATGTGCAATTATAACATTGACGGTAATAATTTGGTGAGCATTTTCTCTCTTTCTTCTGGATCCTCAATGATTTGGCAATGTTTTGGACATTGCTCGTGCACATTCTAAAAGCTGGCCCTTTTGTATAAATTGTTTTATGGAAATAAATTTAATTATTATCCTTTCAAAGGGGCACTAATTAACCAACTTTTAACATAGTCACCTTCTTTAAATTTGGTATTTAAGTAAGTATATTACTATTTTAGGTCCTAATTGCGGGCAATGAGATTGCACTATTTATTTAGTGGCGTAGGTGAACCAACCAACGTGACAACGAATTGCAATCAAGGAAAGCTAAGTTTGTTTGGTGAATTGAAATTTAGAAAAAAAAAAAAATTAAAAAAGTATCGTGCCTCACGCGCTTAGAGATAAGGTTTGGACAACAGCCAAGCAAACACCAATGTGACTCTGTCGTTTTCTCCCTCGAAGACAAATCATGCTTGGCCACAAACCTCGTGCCCACGCAATGTAAACATGTTTGCATGCACAGTCACTGTTAACTCCAACCTGGTTTTACAAGTTAATTTGAAAACTTTAGATTAACAACCCAACACAGGCTAGACCCGGTCAAACTAGTTTGACCTGGCTAACTCTTTTGTAATTTACGCTAAACTCCCGGGTCGACATAAAAAAAAATGAAATATTATTATTTTGATAAAAATAGTTTATCCAGATATTCAGGAAGTGACCTGATAATGGAAGTTTTTTTTCAAGTTAGTCCTTGAATTGGGTGCTGCGGCCTATACTGGATTGAAAATTGTGTGCCTGCTAGGGAGGTGGACGTGGTTTAGGAGAACGGTGGATAATCTCCATCGTTATAAAGACAGGATAGTGACTTGTAAATATCCTTAACATTTGATGTGGAGATGAGAAAACTTGATTTTTAAAGAGTTTATGAGAGCTGCTGGATGCTTTGTCAAGGAAAAAAGGCCTTCCAGTGGTTTTGATTTTACGTTTCAATCCAATCAATTAAACACTCGCACGTAAAAAAAATAACCATGTATATTGTTACAACAAATTTTCATTTTTATTATCCTGACATATAACTTTTAATTTTTAACTTCATATTTTTCAAAACAAACATATATATTTTAATGTTTGTTTTTATCTGCGTTCTAAAAATGCACTTCACTTGAAAAACCATTTAAGTTTTTTTAAATGTTTTTATAATACATATGTCAAAATTAAAAAATATATATATTAATATATTTTATATGATATCTTTGAACCTTATCTAATAGCTTAAGCTTTTAGGTTAAATTGATATTTTAATATGATATCTGAACCTTGATGATTAAGCAGTCGCGAGTTTGAATCTCATCATCTTATTTATTTGATAAAAAATAAATACAAGATATTGTAGATCTGTGTAAATTTTAAATTCAAATGATTTTTACTCGAGATAATATATTAAAAAATAATATAAATTATATATTGAAATTTTATTTAACAATTTAATTTTTTAAATTAAATTAATTTTTTTAAAAAAAAAACATCAAACGTCAAGGAATAAGGCATGGATGGAATATAAAGGGAAAAAGAAAGGCTAGTAGGCTACTAGTGTCTCTCTCTCAGCTGAAACCAGTTTGTTTGGATGAGGTTTCTATCTACAGCCTACACAGATCTGTCTAGAAAAGAATAACTGGCCTGAATCATATTTTGACACCCATGCCCTTCTTGTCCTACAGCAATTACCGGATTTATAATTAAGTTTCTAGAAGTGCCATGGGCCTGTTTTATATCATTATGATTAATTTGATTAATATGTCCATGATTAAATTCGATTAACTTGATCAATATGTTCATGGTATAAATTTTATATTATTATTTATATGAAAAGTGTATGTAGTATTTGTTTTTATAACGCCTATGCTTTTAAAAATAATTGAATTTATTTTATTTTATTTTAAATTATTTTTTTAGTATTTTTAAATTGTTTTAATATATTAATATTAAAAATAAATTTAAAGAATAAAAAACCTAACAAAAATAATAATAATTTTGGTTATTACCGGGAAAAGAAGAACAAGAAGAGGATCCCTTCGTTGTTCTAAAAAGGTCAAGGTATATAATATTATTTTCAACGAAAGCAAAAGGGTGACTCGAGAGGTAAACACGGAAACGAGAAAGAAACGATCTGTCGATATCATCTGCGTAAGAGCTTAAGTAGTACGCAACTATGCATCTCTTTCTACCTAAATAATTAAGCAAGTTTTTAGTTGCTTGTTAAAGCACGTGTCCCAACGTGTCATGACCTTAACATGGCTGATCATAGACTTCCTAGCTTGAAATTGACCCCTCGACGTTTTATCATATGATTAATTATATAAATCCTCTTGTAATTTATTTATTTGCTTTTATTTTTAAAAAATTATATACTTTGTATCCTACCTTTTTTTAATATCAGATTTAATTTTTATTTTTTTAATTAATTTTTTTTTCAACGTTTAAAATTAGATTTATTAAAAACCAAATTTTTTTATTTGTTTTATATGATGATGGTAAGACCTTACCATCTAAGTCGCGAGTTTTGTCATTCAAACTTGAACTGGCTTAGGCTTTCTTTTAATCGGTTTTTATTTTTTGTTGTTGTATTTTTTAATATTATGGACATGCTCTGGGTCAGGGTGCATAATAATTCCTAAAAGGTTACCTGTTTTAATACTGCTCTAACTCAAGCATGTTTAATTTTTGAGTCCTTATGATATCCACTGCATCAGACTATGTGTATTTGGTATTAAGGTTGTTATTGTAGTTGTGGTTTTATAAAAAGTATTTTTAGTTGAAGTTGATATGAAAAAATATATGTTTGGTTAAAACTATAGTTGAAATTGAGGTTGGACAAAAAATAATTTGATGTGTTTGGTTAAAAAAATGTTTTTCAAATTGAGGTTATAAAATAATATATATATATATATATGTTAATAATTTTTAATTTAAATATTGTAGATTTAACTACTTTTATTACATCATAAAATAAATAATATTAATATCAAATGTTTTTTACTATTCCATTAAACTATATGCAATGTCATCACATACAAAATCTATCCAACAAGGATTGTATTTTTCATGGTTTCTTAAGCGCGCAACAACAAAAACTGAATTTTTGATACGTCATCAAGCGATCTCCTTTTAATTTTTTGAATAAAATACAATTAAAATAAAAATAAAAACTAATTTTTTTAACTAGGTCGGACCCAGCAAGAACATAATTGGAATTGTGATCAAATTTCACAAATGCCACATCATTATGCGATATCCTTCTAATTTATGTAGTGTTATTAAATAATATTAAATACTAGTTTTTCGAGTAAAACTCAATTTTTTTATAAAAAAATTACAATTTCATTACGTACAAAATTCATCCGACAAGAACTACAGTTTCCATAATTTTTTAAGTGTGCAGTAAAATTAGGTAAAATATTATCAAGAATAAAATTGAGATTACAGTACGAGTAAATTTAATTAACCTTAAACTACTTTTTAAAAAAATAAAAAAAAGTATGCTCAAGTTCACGTAAACAATGCGAGTGAAATCAATTAACTGCACTAGTTTTTCGAGAGAAAAAAAAAAACTAAACTTTTCACGTGAACAGTGCAAGTGAATTAATTCACTGGCATTGGTTTTTAAAATAAATAAAAAAATATTCACTTTAGTGAACAGTGAAGTCATGCTCTATTGTTGTGGTTCCTCCCCGCGAGAAGCGATAAAATGTTGTTTCTACAAAACCTGTGACACCATCTTTGTTTTTAGTGGGTCCTACCAGTATAAAATATTTTTTTCTTCTCAACCAAACAGTATTATGTATGGCTGTGGGTGAATCTCACTCACAGCTACATTACCAAACAGACACTAAATGCATAAGTGCTTTAATTTTTCCTCTAACACTAAGTTATCTTATAATTCAATTTTATAGTTTTTTTTTTTATCAAGTTTTTTTTTTTCCATATCTTTTCTTTACCACCTTTTCCTTTTAGATTTAGCACATTTATTATTGTTGTTTTTTTTATTATATACTTAAATTAAGTCATCTTACTAAATAATGTACTAAATAATATTTGAATTAAAAATATTTTAATTTAATTATATAATAAAAAACAATAATAAATTACATAAAAGGACTTACCTTATTTTGTTAATAATATCTTTTATTATTACTCAAAAATCCTCGAAGCTTTAGTTTGTATATGTCTTTACATGTGACATAATATGATTAGTTGATATTGGATTCAATTACACACATATTCATGTGTCATAATCGGAGTTTTTCTCATGAAAGGCAATAATAGTAAACACAGATACATAAAACTGACAATTCTCGAGCATTCCTGACAAGGGGACATGTGACGTGCCAAGTAAATGACTACTACAGTTTATAAACAACTTATAGTTATAAAGTTTAACTAATTAAATTTTAAATTTATTTTTTAATAGTTATAAATTTAAATTATTTTAAAGCTATTAAAAATTTACATAATCGTTAATTTTAGAATCCATGAAATTAATCAAGATACGCACAAGCTGGTCTAGACATCCATGTTAATAATTAAAAAAAACTCGTAATTTGTTAAAAATTTAAATATTATTTTAAATTATATTTTTAGTGTTTTTATATGATGATATTAAAAATATATTTTTAAAAAATAATTGCCAACGTAATACTATATACTCTTTAAGGTGATGGAATTTGAAATGTAAATTGCTAAGGTAATTTCCTAGACTCTATATTTATTTTCGAAATACAAATATGAAATGTTGTGCATCCATTAACTAAAATTGAAAAAAGTGTTTATGATTGGAATCAAAGGATCAATAAGTCAAATTTCATAAAATTCACTAAATAAAACAATTATAAAAGAATATATTAATTTATGTCATCCTTGCAAGGAAAGTGACAAGAAGCAACAATGAACGAAACCCTCCTAATACCATTGAATAAGAGTTTCATCCCTATCAAACACAAATATATACGTAACTCTCTATATAGTATTTGAGAGTCATAATTTAATTGATGTTTTTCAAACAATAAATTGGACCGGTCAAAAATTCCATGTACCGATCAAACTATATTTAAAGACTATAATTTTTTCAAGGAAACAAGCATCAAGCATTAAAGGTAACCTTTCACATTCCTATGAACTACTCAACTCCTCCTAGCACTGTTATAAAAACTAATAATATTCAACAATTTTTTTAATCAATTTTATCTAATAAATAAATAAATAAATAACTCTCAGGTTTTTACTAGTTACGATACCAGTCAAAATATGAAAAACTATATCAAACCAAATAGAGAAAAACACACAAAGAAAAAAGAAATGCCAGCTTACATAAATAATCAACAACACTCTATCTAAATTCCAAGTTTAAAAAATATACAAAAAAACATAAAAAAAATATTTAAATTATTTTCTTGATAATATATACATATTAATGCGATTTTTTTCATACTCAACACAGTATTAATTTACTTAAAAAGGGACCACTACAACATATACAACAGGCATCATAATATTTTCTAGAATTATACCGTTTGTACTCAACTATTTCTTAAATTCTATGACCCAGCTCATTTATGAAAATGTTAATATAGTTGTATTCGCACCGATCAAATTAACTCTCGCTGTTCCAACATAAATATCGTCCATGCTGTGTAAGGTAGAAGGACGACTATGACACATCGTGATTTCACATTAGCAACACTCGTATTTCTATAAATCACGACTCATTGTTGAAGAAGAATTTCAAAATATAACACGGGTGTAGTTAAATTGATTAATTTTTAAATTTATTTTTAAAAAATTATTAGTTTAAATTTTATAAATTTTAAGATTATTAAAGATTTATATAATTATTAATTTTAAAATTTATATAATTAATTAAGGTGCAATCTCTTGGAAAGGAAATCGGTGTCGTTTCTAAAGGGCGTAGCGTAGTGGTAAAGGATTTAAGATTTACACAGCAGGTTTTGAGTTCGAATTAAAATATACATCTCTTGTAAGAACCTGAAACAGCCGGAATTTTACTCATTCATTTAAATTCATAAAATATATTTTTCAGAAAATAAGATTTCCTCAAATTAAAAAAAAAAAGAATCGGTGACGATTAACGTGCAAGTTGGGCGCCTGAGAATATGTTTATCATTAAAAACAACGGGGTGGTGAATATGATCTATATCTTTCCTTGATCTTTTGAATTTAAACCTCGAGATGAGCACTTGTAGGAAATTTATCACTAAAAATACCAAAAGATACACTCTTAACTGTTCTAAAAATACTTTTATCAGAAGATTATTTTTAATTAACTATGCTATTAACGCATTCTCAAAAACAAAAATTAACTTTAAGTATTTATATTAGCATTATAAAGCAAAATTCTTAGAGTGTTTTTGGTATTATGGCCAAAATAATATTTATAAAAAATTATTATTTTTAATATTTTTAAATTATTTTGATGGGTTGAAATTAAAAATAAATTTTAAAAAATAAAAAGTTATATTATTTGTATATTTTTTTAATAAAAAGTATTTTAAAAAACACTTTTATACTGTGCAGTTAATTGATTGATGTGATTGAAGTTGTTACAATTTTTAGAGCTACAAAGCAGATGAAATCATATTTTTTTTATCATTATCTCTAAAGAAGAAGAAATTTTAAAACAAAATTTAAAAAAATGCGCTTAACATGCATGAACTTGTTGCTTTATACTTTATGACCTGAAAGATGATCATACAATTCCAGTCTTATTATGGGAGCTCGAGCAGACCATTTTCAGACCAGTACTCCTATCGCAATTTCTTAATCTTCCGTTCCCCAATCATGCTTAAATAGAATTTCTCTCTCCGCGTAGCCCCACCGTTATAAAAAATAAAATGGCCCAAAGTCAATGTCGACACTACTATATATAATATTATATCATGTCGCATTATTAATCAGTATCCTCTTTAATTTTATAAATTATTAGCAAAGGTCCCCAAGATTGTTCAGGTAATAAATACAAAAGATTAATTCAATTTGATCCTTGTATCATTAATCTAGTAACAAATAATATATTTATATATAGTTTGTTTTTTTATTTTTACTCGGGTATCCTCATATTCTTTTAAAAAATAAGATTAATCTTGTTTGTGGTTTGTGATTGTCCCTTTAATAAGTGTGTTTTCTAGAATTGAACTTTTATCCCTATCCTTATAAAGATATAGTAGTGCCTTAACCGCTAAACCAACACTTTATTGATATATTTATATATAGTTAGTCTCACTTACAATTATATCTTAACTTTTAATAAAATTATTTTAAATATACATGAGGGTATTCACAGGATATATCTAGTTGTTTTTTTATTTAATGAGAAAAAACAAAAATATTAGTAGAAAAGAACTTTTTCTTAGCATTGCTATGAGAATGATCAAAGTGAGATGATTCCCGATTTGTTTTTGTATTATAAATAATATTCAAGTACTTTTTTAAAAAATATATTTAATTTAAAAATTTATTAAATTGATGTTTTTAGTATTTTTTATAGTTTTAATATCTTAATATTAAAAAAGTATTCTAACATATTTTCGTGTAAAAAACTATTCAATATAATTAATTGACTAATATCATGGGACCGCATCATTAAACACTATCCTTTTTTGTTTTAAGAAATTTAAGTAGAAAAAAGTATTCAACTTAACTGCTGACGCTTCTTCAAATAAAGTTTGTTTACCAGAGTGATAAAAACATTTTAAATATATTTTTGTTTATAAATAAATTAAAATAATATATTTTTAAAATATATTTATAACATCAACACGTTAGAAAAGTATATTTCGCATGTACTGACAAGGTCAAGTCCATCCAAAAGTTGCTATCATGACACGCAACTCAGAGTGACTCACCTAGCGAGTATAATTTATCTACATACTCGAGCAAGTAGAGATCTACAAACCAAATAATACTCTTTTTTATTATTTTTAATAATAATCATGGACTTATTTATACATCTGTGAAAGACGTCAGATAAATGGATAAAGTGAATGTGTCATGAAAGATCAGTCATTACGATAAATTGAAGTTTATCGCAGATATCACGATATGTGTTTTTTTAAAAAAAATCATTGCTATCGTTTTCAACAAGGGAGAAAAAGAAAAAAACAACCACACGTCAATTCTGGGTGACGCAGGACAATTTAAACGGTTCTAATCAGGTCGTTTTGTATTTATCAAGAAAGAAAAGAGAGAGAGATGGGTTATTGTCACATGCAGACGCTCCCATTGTAGTTATGGTGTGGCCATCTTGGGAGCCTCTAATATTGAGCAAATTAATTAAGATGTGAAGTCATTGTCTCGTCATGGGAGCATTGAAATCAAATTTTCTTTCTCCTACCTTTCTTTATTTACTATGACAAATAATTTTAGTTCATTTTATGGTCGTGGAAAAAGGTTGAACCCTAGATTGTTTTCTACACATGTTTTAATATAGCGTTTAAATTTCTATGTAAAGGCACGAGAATAATAAATACTAGTCATTAAATTTCAACTTGGAATCTAGTATTTAATATAATTGATTAATAAATATGATTTTTAAGAATGTTAATGAATCAATTTGAGATCATTATAATATGATTCCTTATGCATCATTGTACTTTTAGCATGAATAATTTATTTTTGAACTGATATAAAATATAATTTTAACAAAAAAATTAAATATTTTTTTAAATCCAGCCACACGACTACAATGAAATACTCTTAATCATCCCATATTGTGATAATATTTTGACTTGTTTTGGAATGTGGTTGTGGTTGATTTTTAAAGTATTTTTTATATTGAAATATATCAAAATAATTTTTTTTATTTTTAAAAAATTATTTAGGGAATCAGCGAATCAAAATATATAATTTTTCATAAAAAAATTAAAATTATTAGAAATACGTATTTCCAAACTCAGACTAAGTAGAGAAGTTAGAGCAGCTCCCATCCGAGACCAAGTCAAATTCGATTCATTTGCAAATTACAAGCGAAATTCAATGAATATTATACAAGCATGTGAAATTATGAATTGGAATTTTTATTCAAATTCTGGCGTGCCTTCTGTGGCAACAAGTTATTGTGGAGGTTGTCAAGTTTTCAACTCAAAGAACCTTGCGTTGAAAATTTGAATGAGGAGAAGGGTTCTTGATTTCCATTGTCAGCCTGTAGAACATGACATTACAACCCATCTAATTACCCTTTGAAATTTGAATCGATCGAAGGCTTTCCAATTTTCTTTCATGGATCATCGTATCATGGTATTATTTGACAATATTTTCATGTCATGTTATAGAAATACCGGTCATCGAAGATGTAGCCGACTGACAATTAATTATTGGGACTTTTATAAGTTAGTGTTTTTTTTCCTTGTTTTTTATTTTTTAAAAATATTAAATTATTTTTTAAATTTTTTTAATAATTTTAATGTGTTAGATAAAAATAAAAAATATTTTAATATATTTTTAATTAAAAAAATATTTTTTAAAAATATACTCGATGTAACAGCTTAAATTTCAGAATCAAACACTCTTATAAATAATAATAAAAAAGTAACAAGTATAGGATAAGGAGATAAAGAAGCTACCGTGCTATCCAAGTTGGCCAAAACTCATTTGATCTATCTATTTTATATTAAAGTTTCTTTCTGAATTCACTTTGGAAAATAAAATAAAATAATCAACCATTAAATTTGTGAGATTCAATAATAAAGTCTATTTAAAGTTTGTTATAACTCATGGAAAATAATTTTTTAAGTCGTAATTAAAGAATTGCTTTTGATATATAGATTATGACAAAAATGATTTAAGTTTGCACCTATGCTTTATATATATATATATATATATATATATATATATATATATATATAGATTAAACATAACTTTTTTGAAAAAGTTAGCTTCCACGAGTTAAAAATCTTGGCTCCTGGTTAATTATTCTTTTACTCAATCTAGTAACAGTATTTTCGTCAAAATTTATTTTTAATACAAGATATATTTTATGATTTTTAAAGTAAAAAAATAAAGAACAACTTAAAATCAATCATGCAGGATGTACCTGCTAGTGGGCTGCCCTCCTTTTGAAAAAACAAAAATCTAGAAAAGTCACATGACACAAATCTTATTGAATATATAAGATTCTTTTGAAAAGATTGCTCTGGTGAGGTTAGCATTCCTAAATTTCTAACGAGGGGGGCTTTCGCTCTAAATTTTTAGTCCATAAAAGGAAGGACAAACTTGAACAAGACCTTCTTAGCTATTTAACAAAGAATAAACTTTTAAATTGAAATGCGATGGTTATTATTTTTTTTTAAATGTGTTTTACTTATAAATATATTAAAATAATAATTTCTTTAAAAAAAATTTTGAACAAAAAAAATAAACACATAATCCCATGATCAATACTTCATTGTTATATATCAAGATATGTATAGGGAAGGCCCCTCCAAAATATTTTTATTTTTTATTTAATATTTAAATATAAAATAATATGATATTTTTAATTTAAATAAATAAATTTTTTTCATAATATAACTTGTTATATTAATTTTAATCTTTTCTATATGAAATATTACCAGCTCCGCCATATTTGAACGTATATGTTTATGATGCAAGGTACGGCTACCTCTACCCTTTAATTAGTGTCCACAAGAAAATTGTTTCCTAGGTAAATGTCACTTTCCATGAAGTTTCATTTGGTGTGAAAAAGAAAAAGAAAAAGAAAAAGGTTTCGTTGCATTTGTCAATGCATTTTCGTGGGACAGATAGCCGAGTGCCCACTACTGTCTCCTACTCCTATCAAATTATCTTTATTCTGTAATTTATTATATAGATTTCAAAAGTTTATTCTTGAAGCATACCTTTCTAGTGTTTCTCTTTCTTTTTCTCTTTTTCAAAGTTCAAACCCTAACTTTATGTGCACGTAATAGTCTCGATATTTTTCTCTCTGGGTGGTGGGAATTTATCTTTTGGGACCATTTTTCCATTGTAAGTCGATTTTCAGACTTACAAATGTTTTGTTTAGTGTCAAAAAATAATTAAGCGTGTATTTGAAAATATAGTTGTAATTGTTTTTAAAAAATAATTAAAAACGTGTTCGGAAACATAGTTGTGATTATTTTTTAAATTATTTTTTATTTAAAAATATATCAAAATGATATATATATATATATATATAATTTTTGATATTAGTGCATCAAAATAATTTAAAAACATAAAATAAATAATAATTTGAAGTAAAGAAAAAAATAAAAAAAATTATTTTTTTAAAAATATTTTTAAACACACAAAAATAAATATGATCTAATTATCTAAATAGAGAACTACCTCTAATATATTTCATTCTTAAAAAAGTTATTTTTTTTAAAAAAAAAGGATAAGAAGATAGAAACGACTCTCTTTCATGGATAAGTTGAAATCGCCCAGCACAATGTATACAATCTCTCATCCGTCTTGATCACTGTGTCCTTCACGGTACCTGGACCATGTTATGCTTACAAAACTTGGATGATCGATGGGAAAATCACCTTAAAAAGTTATCCATCTTGTATGTTTGCTTGGAACAATAATGTCATCTTAACGATTAAAAGGTGATTTTCCCATCGATCATCCAAGTTTTGTAAGCATAACATGGTCCAGGTGATTTCCGTGAAGGACACAGTGATCAAGACGGATGAGAGATTGTATATATATATATATATATAGCAAATCAATCATACCAATTACCACCTTGATCTATTACAACAGTACCTAGTTGTAGAGGGAGATTCCTCTATCCCAGCTAGCTAATTAAATTATTTTGATCCATATAAAACTGTTGTTTGGTAGTGTGATTCCTGTTGTGTTTATGGTTTTAAAAAAATTGTTTTATAAAAAATACTTTTAGTTGAGGTAAAAAAAATTGTTTTATAAAAAATACTTTTAGTTGAGGTTGGTTTGAAAAAATAAGTGTTTGGTTAAAACTGTGGTTGAAATTGAGGTTAAAGAAAAAGTAGTTTAATGTGTTTGGTTAAAAAAATACTTTTCAAATTAAGGTTATAAAATAATTAAAAAATATATATATTAAAATAAAAATAAAAACTGATTTTTTTTTTAACTAGGCCGGGCCTAGCAATAACATAATTGGAATTGCGATCAAATTTCACAAATGCTACGTCATCATGCAATATCCTTCTAATTTATGTAGTGTTATTAAATAATATTAAGTACTAGTTTTTCGAGTAAAACATAATTTTTTTTAAAAAAATCAACAATTTCATTACGTACAAAATTCATTCGACAATAACTACTATTATCATGATTTATCTTGCGTGTAATAAAATTAAGTAAAATATTATCAGGAATAAAATTGAGATTATAGTACGAACAAATTTAATTTACCTTAAACTAATTTTTTTTTTTTAAAAAATATTGTTCACGTTCACGTGAACAATACGAGTACAATTAATTAACTATATTAGTTTTTCAAAAAAAAAAAAACTTTGTGCATTGGTTTTTTTTTTTTAAAAAAAAAAAACTAACTGTTCATGTGAACATTGCGCAGTGGAGCATGGCTCCACTGTTGAGATTACTCTCTCATCACGAGAAGCAGCAAAATGATGCTTCTCCGAACCTGTGGCGCAGCAGTTAAAATTGATGGGTCCCACCAGTGAAAATCACTTCTTTTTTTTTTTGTTACCAAACGCTAAAATATGTGGTTGCGGGTGAACCTCACCCGCAACCACAAAACCAAACACCCACTTAGTCGTTCTTCAAGAAAAATCATTACTCTATCCTTCTTAATCGGAAAAAAATGATAAAAAAGACCAAATAATAAAAATATTATTATAAACTATAATAAATTATCCCACAATTCACGGTTGAGGTTGAATATTGATGTCTTTTATTTTTTTACTAGACCTGCGGCCTCATCTATGCTGCGTGCTGTGTCAAATTTTTTTTTTATAAAAAGATATAATATTCATTTGATGATAGTGTTATTAAAAAATAAAGAAAAATCTAAGACCTGAATCATTGATTCAAAAGGATTCAATAAATTTAGTTAATTTTATAATATAATTATAAAAAAGCCAGTGGCAATAAAAAAACAAAACGACAATGACTAATAAAAAAAATAAACACTTATCAATGTTATAAAAAGATACCATTTAAATATTTTTAAATTTTAAATAAGAATAAAATAACCTCATAAAGAGAAAAATAATTAAAAAAATTCAAAACTCATTTATCAACAAATCAAACTCTAAAGGATGAGTTGAAAAAAATTAATTTAAAAAAACCTGACTTGAGTCATCATTCTGAATTCACAACTTAGTTGTGATATCAGGATAAACCCTTATAAAATAAATTAAATAGAACAGTAGAGATCAACTCTCAAGCAAACTAAAGGATGGAAGGTGAAATTAAAAAAAAAAATAAAAAACTAAGTCAACCTAGGTTAATTCAATTAGCCCGCGACTCGTGACATGAGATTGAGATAACCCTATAGAAAAAAAAGAAAACAATTATGAAGTTTAAGGCCCAAAAACCTAATTTCAAAAGACAAAATTGAATTTTTTTTTAATAACCTAAAACAAAAGACTAAAGCAAAATTAGGCTAATCTTTAAAACTCGTGACTCGGGTCATGAGATCAAGATTACCACATAAAAGAAAAGCGTGAAAAAAATCACAAAAAAAACTCCAATAATCCAAATATGAAGTGATGAAATTGAAAGAAAAATCAAGAAAAGGATTTTAAAAACAAAACAAATAACAAATAAAAAAATGATGACCAAATTTGATATAAAAATAAAATAAAATAAATAACGAGAGGCAAAATAAAAAAATCAATAAAAGGATAATAAAAAACAATCAAAAGAATAAAGACCAAATTTGATAATAAATTAAAAAAAAACAAATAACGAGGGATGAATTTGAAAAACAAAATCAACTTAAAAAAACATTAAAATCAAAACAAATAACAATTAAAAAGCCAAGGGCCACAATTGATACAAATACAAATTGACGTGACATATTTAATTTTTGGAAGGAAAGGTGAGAAACTTGAGGTGAGGAGAGAGAGAAAAGAGAGAAGAAGAAAAATATTCCATTAGAGCCGCACCGTCAATCTTCCACCGACACGCGCTGCACCATCTGAAAGAGCTTGATGCGTCGCTCTTAATACCACCACAAAAGCCACCATTTGACTTATAGGAGATGCCTTACACGCCACCCGAAAAGTATTGGTATATCCTACATGTTGGTATGTGCATTAAATGTGCCAACTAGTTTTGATTTTAAAATTATATTTTATATTTATTAAAATATTGAATTGTTCATCAATCAAACTTCATTAAAAAAACAAGGTTAAAAATATAAAAAAGCTCATGCTCTCCATTTAATTATTTTTTTTTTAAAATAATTCAATCATTTCATTGTGCTCTAAGAATTAAAAAAGATCAACCATCTAGGAGGTGGTCCGATGGTAAGAGTTTGAGAATAAGATGTTTGTTCCTTTTGTAGTCTCAGATTCAAGCCATGTGGTTATTCATATGATAGTCACTAGAAACTTATATGATTGTAAGGCTCCGTTTGTTTGCTGGAAAATAGTTTCCTTTTGGAAAGTGAATTCCGGGGAAAGTGAATTCCTAAAAAGTATTTTCTGATGTTTGGTAGTGTAATGCAAAATGAGTTGGAAAATACTTTTCAGTGTTTGGTTATGTCATGGAAAATAAGTTGGAAAATAACTTATTAATATTTTATTTTTCTCAAATTTATTAAAATAATGAGGAACAAATCTTACAAATTAAAAAGTTGAATGAGAATGAAATTAAAAAAAATATATAATTTTATAAATTATCTCAAATAAAATAAATGATAATCAAAATAATAGAGATCAAATCTAAAAAATTAAAAAAAAAATAAAAGATGAAGAAATTAAAATAATAATAATCAAAATTTCATAAATTATTTCAAATAAAATAAGTAACAATAAAAAGAATGAGGACCAAATTTGATAGTTAAAAAATTTCAAGAAAAAATTGATAAGGAAAAAGCAAATAGCAATTATAAAAATAAGGACCAAAGTTAATATAAAAATAAAATTTTAAGAGATGAAATTAAAAAATAAATATTCAAAACAAAATATATATAGCAATCAAAAGTTTGAGGATCAAATTTGATATAATTAGCAAATAATGATATTTTTAAAATTTTCACAACTTCCGAATAGTGTTTTCCCCCCAAATTTTTCAGGAAAACACTTTCCTGAAAACTAAGCTAAATTTTCCTTTTACTAGAAAGTATTTCCATTGACCAACTTTTCTATTGGCAAACAAACACAAGAAAGTTTGGAAAGTGATTTCCCGGAAACCACTTTCCGGAAAACAAACACAGATAAAGGGAAAACATTTTCCTGAAAACCAAGTTAAAAAGTTAATTTTATAAATTTTAAAATTTAGGCTATATTTATTTTCAGAAAGTATTTTCTGTTGGCCAGAAAGTATTTTCCGTTGACTAAAAAGTGTTTTTTATTGACCGGAATGTGTTTTCCGTTAACCAACTTTTTTAATGACAAACAAACACAGAAAAGTTTGAAAAATAATTTTTTAAAAACTACTTTTCAGAAAATAAATATAGCCTAAATTTTAAAATTTATAAAATTAATTAAAATATATATAAACTAACTGCAATATCCACGTTAATAAAAAAAATTAAGATATCCCTCGTCAACATTATAATAACTAATATAAGCTAATGAAAAAATTGTATTACACCCCGTAACCGTTCAAGAAAGATGAAGTCATTCGTACAATGATGCGATAAAAAGAATGTTTCCAAGTGTGGTTGAGACATCGAAATAATGCCCCTTTAAATCATGACCGCTAATTATCCACATCAACTAATTAATTCTAACACCAGTTGACAAGTGGCGATGTAAGACTTTAAAAGCAACTTCATTTTCCTGACAACATGGGACCTGTCAGGTTCTTCCACAACTTTCTGTGCACACTTGCATTCCACAAAATAATGCACTCCAAATAATAAAAGCTACTAAATGCACCGGCAGGTTTTCAGAAAAATATCGCAATCCCCTGTAGAAGAAAGAATATGGCCTTTATTTTTGCATGATGATTCATTAGCTTCCTTGTGCATATGCTCCATTATTGAGAGAGAGAGAGAGAGAGAGAGAGAGAGAGAGGGGAGCAGAGCTACCAAACCTCTGTGATGCTTGCACTGGAGCGCCCGCTTGTGTAATAAAATTTCTGTACATATCTAGATCCCCAGCTGGGCACAGTGCATGTTTAAGGAGTTCTTCCCAACCAAACTACGAGTAAGACACTTTCGAATCTTTATTCCTTAAACAAAGGCACTTTTGTCTCCATTCAGGATCTTTCACTCACCCCACTTTTTTCTTACTTGCTGAAAAATTATTTCATTACATAAAGCAGCCTGTTGCTCGGCTGTAATTTTTCCCTTTTAAGTATTATTGCTTTGAATGAGGATAAGGAAATGAAATGGTAGTAAAAGTAGGAAGAGAGGCCAGATTTATGTCTAAGACTTTGAGTTAAAGCTTTAGGAGTAGATAGTAGGAGAAGCAAAAATCTGGTTCAGTGTAGTTGCTAATAACAGGCCTAACAATTGAATCTTTAAACCCCAAACCCGCTGCTCAAATAGAGGAAGCTCAGTGAGAACTTTCGTCGAGCACTTTGTGTGCCTGACAACAGGCATCCCATTCACTATCGCAGTTGCATGATGCAGAGTTTTTCCCAAAACAAGAGTTTTTTAAAATTTATTCCCCTAAAAGAATACTTTTAAACATATTTATCAAAATAAGTTACTTTTAGCCACAAAAGCAACACGTCAACTTTTTTTTAAAAAAAACACAACGCATTCATTAATCTGACACGGAAATATAAAATACTAAAAAACTAATAAGAATCTATTTTTTCTTTTGAAATTTTAATGGCTCACTAAACTTTCCACCATACTCTCTTTTCTTAAAAAAAATTCTAACCCGTCTCTTTTCAAACCCTAATCTGTCCCAAAATTATGAACAAAAGCAACAATAATTTTTAATTAAAAAAAGCCTTACTTTTTATTTATTTTACAAGTAAAATTCTTTCTAACAATAATTTTATCTAAATACATATTTTTTAAACCTATATATTTTTAAAATCTCAACTAAAAATATTTTTTGGTTTGAACCTAATATTTTTGAAGTCATAAACTATGAAAATGTGAAACACACATTCAAGATAAAGCGCACGCGTTTTGAAGAAGCACTCATGCGCGCAGGCTCTCAATTATTGGGCACCCAAGAAAGCGATCTTCCCCACCTCATTTCCTCTCATTTTCATAACGTAATTGCAATACAAACAATAAACCACCGCGTTTTTTTTCGCATAAAAAAATCTGCTGTTTTGCACCATAATGGATTTGTTCCTTTATGGATAATTCTGCAATTCGTTTTTTTTTTAATGAGTGTGTGTGTGTGTGTGTGTGTGTGTGTATATACTATTTTTATATAGTTTTTTTTATATAAATATTAATATAGTTAAAATAAATATGAACGATTTCCAAAACCCTATGTTGCATATAAAAAACATGTCTTATAATTTATTTCGTGGTGAGTTATAACTTAAATGCATTCGCTTTGGTTTGGATCTTAAGAGTACTCTCATGTTTGTTTTTTACCAGCTTATTTTGGATTATAAATTTGAGTTTATTATAAAATAATTTTTAATTTATAAAAAATTATTTTTTTCAATCTGTTTATTAATATTTAACCATGAATAAAATGTTTGAATAATCAATCTCTTTATTTTCTTGAATAGTTTTTTAAAAGAAAAAATAACATTTGGTTTTAAAGATCGTAGGTTTTTAATTACTCCTTATTATAATACATAATTAAGGTAAAACGACATTAATTAATTGTAGTAATTACTAAATTTAATTTTTCATTAGTTTTGGTTCTAAAAATAAGAATAAGAAGTATTATGACCACTTTTGCAGAACATTTCTAGTCTTCCTCTCTACTGTTTTTAGCTTGTTTTGCTTTTGGTTTATCTTAGGATTTTGTTGTTCTTTCACTCGCTCTATTATAGAGCTTAGATTATTTATTTGGTTGGTAAACTTAAAAGGAAATCTCTTTTTTAAATGTTGCTGTTAGAATCTTAAAAAATTGATTGTATATATATTTTTTCATTAAGTGACGGATAAATTTGGATTTATATTTAGTATGGACGCTAGAATTTGCATGTTTACCATGAGATAAACAAAGCTTATAAACTAAATTTTATGAATACTAGTATAATTTGTCGGGCAACAACCAAATCTAAACTCCCAGCATTCGCTTGCAATTCTTCCAGATTTTCATTTCATGATCCAAATGACTTGCCGAATATTTTTATTTTGATGTTATGAATTGGGATTTAGTTTTCAACATTATATACGGAGTTCTTTATCAATCTGCCAATTGGGTCCTTGCCGGATGAGCTCGTGACTCTACTTTGCGACAAGGATGTTCCTGCTTAGAAAGCTTGATATGCTCACCTAGAACAGTGTTAGATGCTGTCTTGTATTCTTGTTTTGAATGTCAGATTCCTTAATGTTTTTTAAGAATGTTCTGTTTTATTCCGTAATGTTTTTTTTATTATGTGTTAAAAAACTTATAGGTGAAGCCATAGAGCACTTTGTAGCTTCCCATGATTGTTTTAGAAAGGCAAATAAAATGGTGAAAAATGATGTCGACTTTTATGATCAATAAGCAATCCTTGGAGAAGCTTTCACCAGAGCTTGCTAAAAACATTGTAAACTTTTAAAATTTATGGTAATTTAGTTTTATACTAATTTACGGGCCGGAAGATCGGATTAAAAAATTTTAACGTGAAAAAATTAATATCCAGCCTATAAATTTTATTTGATATTATTATTAAAACTAGCCCAACAAGTTAACCATAAAACTTCTTAACCCAACTTTTTATCTATTATAAATTTAAAATTAAAATTTGTAAAATTTACTTGACGGTCCAATAACAACTTGAGAGTATGATTTGGTTATTAAAAAAAAATACACAAAAATTGTATTTTTATTTTTTTTCTTCCACAATTTAAATTAAAAAAACTTCAAAGATGAAATAAATAATAAAAAAAAGGAAAGCTAAAACCAGAGAGCCAGCTCCGACGCCGAGACTTCTTAGAAAAAGGAGGAACACTAATACCACCTAGTACAAATTTAATGAAGTAGCAAATATCATTTTTTTAACGATCAATTTTCTTCCTCGTTTGCAACTAGACAACCCTTTACAAAACTAGGAATTGGAGTCCTAAAAAGAGAAAAGGAACTGCATCTACACATTTTACTCACTTGATTTGGGCTTCGCCGAACCCTTCATTCCTGTGTTCGTAAACAACCCCCGGGGAGAAGAAACCTAAACTTATCCGCATTCTGTATCAAATAAGCTGGAAGATGAACCGCGGAAGCCGAATGAGGTATTGGTCCCATCTTCTTAATCAGCTCCCGAAACGTGTACTCCTCAGGTAGCATATCAAAGAGATCATCTCCCCTGCAAATGAGTTTCTGAATTCTAGAGTAGTTCAAAAAACCCTTCCTCCTAACTCTATCTGCATGGCTATAAGCAGTCATCTTAAATACAAATTCCTGAAGACGACGAAAGCAAAAACTACAATGCCACCCAGAATCAGAAAGAATAAGGTCAGTTTGGCGTGAATGCCGATATCCAGTCTGAGGACCAAAAATCTGGATTGTGGCCCGCCAACTACTGTAATCTACAGGGAACTCAAATGAGTACATGTAGTGCTTCAGCTCGAGGTGCATGGCATGTGGAATTTCTTCACACCACTGCAGTAGTTTCACGGTGTGTGGGCTTGGAATCTCATCAGCGTCAGACATAATTACCAAGTCACCGTTGGAAATTCCTGAATCACGGAGCAATCCAGTCATAGCTCTCCGCTGCTCAAACTCGAGTCCAAAAGGGCTTTCATATGTTCCACGGGTAGCAATTCGGCCTGAAAATACACCATGGACAATCTTCTCCTTCACAAAGGCAAATCTAAACCGGTTTGAGTCAAAGAAGAGAGGCTTGGGGATGCCGGTGAAAGTGGTGTTTGACTCAAGGATTACAAATTTAGTGATGTAAGGATGAAGCTCTCTCCATCTAATCTCAAGAATGTCTATCTCATTGCTAAAGATGATGGCATCAAATACACGACGAGGTTCAGAGCGTAGGGACCAACCATGTAGGAGGCAAAGATGTTCCATTGAAACATTCTCTGCATAATAGTGAGGTACATGCTTAAAGGGAGAAGGGGGATTGTCCCAAAGTGGACGGAAAAGGTAGGAGATTTGCTGTGCATGTATGAGGATTCCAATCACACAAATCGGCACAAATATCAGCAGTATGAAGAGAACCTTAAAGGGTACTCTTCTGGAGGCTAAGCGGATATGTCTAAGGGCCATGATTTGGTGTAGAAAGATCTAAAGGTGCAGTCACGTGCATGGTCTCGGTTCTGTAAGTCCCAAAGTCATGCTTCTTCCACCATTAATCACCTACACAATATTTGGGTAGTCATGTATGAGACTAAGGGCAGTTAGAAAATTGTTTAATGACTTGTTCGCTAAACAAAGTTATTGAATAAAAATGCACAAAAAAAGATAAATAAAAGAAGCTCACAAGCAGCATCAGGAAAATTTCTCTTAAGGGTTTTTTAGTTCAAAAGCATCATATTTCCTAGCTTGAAAGGGCCAGAAAAACAACAAAAAAAAAAAAATCCAGTATGCAACAAATTGACATTCCCAATCCTGATATTATACACCCAACCATGGCTTATTAAAGTCTAACATGAAGTGGATCAACCTTGAAGTCTAACAGAATGCAGTTAATGATCAGGTTATTATAGACATGCAATGTTGGAGTCAAGCATCATGGATTGCCACCACAACTGCCAATATTGAATTACTGAAACTTAATAGCAATAAAATCTTAAATGAGTTGCACATCAATAGCATCATCATTGCCTTCAAATTTCTTTGAACTAGACAATGCTGCAGACCTATTTTTAGTTTTCTGAACTCAGGGGAACAGTAATTGAAACAAAACAAGCTGTACAACAACAACCAAGCCTCAAGCCCAAACTAGTTGGGATCGGCTACATGGATATTATTGCACCACTCTGCACAAATTGCAACAAGCTGTAAAACAAAAGAAACTGGCATGAATAAAATTAACAAAGAAAGAAACATGAAGCAGAGGTTAAGTGCATTCTGAAATTTGGAAAATGGAAGTCAGGAAAGGTTTTTCTCCTTAAACTCGGTGCAGTTAAGCAAGCAAACAAACCAGTAGGAAAAACCCTTCTCAGAAAATTTTCAAGTAAACAGACAGCAACAACAATAATCAGTTTAGAACCCAATTCTTAAATCTCTTGTAACCAAGTTCTCCCTCTCTTGAACTCTAAATGAAATCATCACACTAAAGCTACAAAGAAAAGAAATGAAACAAATAAAGCAAAGCAAAATTGAAGCACTAACTTACAATTTAATATGCACAGTCCATTACCTTTTCTATTTCTTCTTTAACAATAAAATCACAATTGTCAAAATTAATCATGCAATGACCAATCAGTTTCACATCCGTTACTCTAAAGCTTCCCAGCAGTTCCAAAGCATACAATGTCAATATTTTTCTATTGATGCTAGTTTGAGTAGTTTTCCTAATACTATGAACTCTTTTCAAACCTTTGAGTCATAACTCTGTTGAATTTTGAACTTTAAGCGGATAGAGTTAGATGCTTGGAATTCAAAGTTTCACATGCGCGCGCGCATATATATAGAGGGAGGGAGGGAGGGAGGGAGGGGGGAGAGAGAGAGAGGGAGGGAGAGAGAAGACACATGATAAGGTTATCCAGATAACTAGAATCTAGTATTTTTCAGCCCAAATATTCTCTTCCTTTAAATCCAATATGGTATCTCTTGTTCTTATCTCTCAACCTTTACTGTCAAGCTTACACTAAGAATTAATCGAACAATTTGTGTGGAGGACACAATTTGCTTAAATCAATCGAACAATCAATACCCTGCCTCTCCGAGAACCCACATAAATAAACTTCTCAAAAACATCATAGATATTGCACCAACAGGCTCCAAGGAGTAACAAGAAGTGACATAAAGAAGTAGAGTTGGCAAAGCAAACCTTATAACAGCTAGCCAATCAGCTTAGATTTCACACCAGAAATTATGACTATCTTTGTAATAAACAATCTGTTTATAACAATCCATTATGACAGACAATCAGTTTTCAACAAATCAAAGCCATTTTTCTTACAAACCCTTTGCAAACGTAAATAGCAACCACAATGTATCTAACAATTCAAGATAAGCATGCATCATCTTCATTCTCCTCTACAAACAAAAGAAAAAGGAAATCATTGTAACATTAAAGAAGCAATAATTTACCATAAAAAGAAGAAGCAAGCAACACACCACTTGGAAAGAACCACAAATTAAGAGGGTTAAACCCAATTGACAACAATGATTTTCAGATTAAAATAATAATAACAACAACAATTTCATATTTTCTACAGTAAATTACTGTATATTTAATAACATGCAAAATAAAATATTAAAGAATTGACCATTATCATACTTAAATCTGAGAGTATCCAAATCCCATTTCTTTAATGACATTCAAAAAAAAAAAAAAACAAGAAACCAAGTTGAAGCAAATGAGGAAAAGAAATTACAATAAAAAATAATTACCTTAATTAAACCAAGTTCAGGAGGAGCTGGAGATTCATTAATTAAATGAATAGATTTGCTGAAAAATTCCCGTTGTAATGTGGTACCGTTTTTAGCTAAACAGAGAGGCAGAGATAGAGAGAAGAAATAAAAATATTTTTATTTTACGGTGGAGAGAAAGAAGAAGACGGGGGAGTGATTGCCTACGGGTTGAATACATGAAATTGTTAAAGTAGATTATATGGTCACGTGGCATGTTATTAGTAAAGGAAGTGGTGAAGTTTTTGGGTGGCGGGATGCAGTGGAGAAATGAGAGGCAGTGACGAGACAAATTAAATTTAATAGGAATGAATTTTTTTTTATATATAGTTATTTTACAATGAATATAGTATAACATTTAATAAACTTGATTTAAATTTATATCCAAAATTAATTTGAAATATATACATTATATCTATACATATAAAGTATTTATATTTTTTAAAATTTAATATAATATATACATATTTTAATATGTACTAGTTATTTGATTTACATTCTACCATGAACTATATATTTTTTTATATAAAACAAATTATACATGTAAGTTTTTTTGATATTTTTTTTACATAAAATTTTTTTAGTGCAAATTGAGAAACTCGTGCATTAATGTAATTAAATAAATTAAGAACTATGTTAATAAATAAAATTATTTTCATTAAAGCTTAAATTTTATAATTATATTTTTAGTCTTTTTTAGTTTTTTTGCATTTTTCTTTCTAAATCTATTTTTTTTTCTAATTTTATCTTTCATATTTGATTCATTGGAAATTAAACTTTATAATTTATTTTGGTTTGCTTTATAGTATTTAGACCGGTTTCATAACTCATGTCACGAGTTTGGTAGATTAACTCAGTTGACTCAAGTTTTTTTTTTCTTTTAATTTACATTGTTTTTCAATTTTATTCTTTAATATTAGGTTGATTATAAATTATGTTTCACAATTTATTTTTATTTGCTGTTTATAAGGTTATTCTAGTCTTATAACTCGGGTCATATATTTTGTGGGTCAACCACAATAGACTCATGTTATTTTATTATGTCATGTTTTTAGATTGATTTTTTTAATCAATTTCAACCTTTGATAATGATTTTTTTGAAAATTGAATTTCATTATTTGTTTTGATTTGTTTTATATAGGATTATCATAATTTTATTACCTTGATTTTAGACTTGGCAAATTAACACGAGTTAATTTATGTCATTTTTTTTTGTTTATTTTCTATAAAGTTATCTCGATCTCATAACCTGAATAACGTGTTTGACAAGTTAATTTATATTAATTTTTAAAATTTTTTAAATTAATTTTTTGCATTCAACATTAAATTAATTAAAATTTTTATTATAATTTTATATTTTATTTTATAAATTTATAGATTAACTTAAATTTACTCAAATCATTCTAATACGGGCTGTTACAATTTTATAACTGCCTTTAGTCTCGTACATGACTACCCAATTATTGTGCAGGGATGGTGGAAGAAGCATGACTTTGGGGGTTACAGAACCGAGACCATGCATGTGACGCTCCGGTCCGAACCTCGTCGTGTATTTGATGCCATCATCTTTAGAAATGAGATAGACATTCTTGAGATTAGATGGAGAGAGCTTCATCCTTACATCACTAATTTTGATGTGATATCTACATGCAATACCGTAATATGGATAAACTAAGTGATACTCAGTTTCAATAGAAACTTGGAATCAATTTTGTTTTGGTTAACTATATATTCAACCAAATTGATGCATCTTGATTCATCAAGTCCCATATTTATTTTGATAATTTAGTTTGGTTTGATATGAAAAAGAAATAGAGACCAATTGTTTAGAAGTTATCTCATATTCATAAAAAAAAAAAAAAATCCATTCATAATATGATTTAGTTAAATATAATTTAATAAAAAGTTCATTGCAAATTTAAATAAAATAGCAAATTTTAATCAAATCAATTAATTCGAACCCTCCGAATAGTCACTTACTTAAATCTTATCCATGGTGTCTTCACAAAGTTTTTTAAAAATTTGTCATGATATATATATGATCCATGCATAATATAATTAAAAATAGATATAATTTTTTTAATTGTTATTTAGTATCGGTAATAAATGATTTGAAATGATATCTAAAAATATTAAATTTAGATAATCTTAGAAGAGAAAACCATTCCAATTCAACTATCAATCAAAATTAGAAAACTTTTCGAATTTGAAAGATAAAACACAATGACAAGTCAAAAAAGAAGGAAAAAAGAAAAGCAATTACCCATGGAAGCACTAACACAAAAACATAAGGAATATGACTTTAGTTGTGTCAGGCTTTAGTAGCAAAATCTTTAGCTGTCCATGTTGTTTACCACAAAAGCATACCATTTTGTGTCAAGAAATTCTAGCTGGCAGTATCGATCAAGGAATAAAGATGAAAGTAATAGATGCAAAAAGAACAGATAGTCCCACCAAGAACAAAAGAAACTCAATACTATATGTTCCTTCTATTCTAATCAAAGCTAATCCAAAAGGTCATACAGTTAATTAGGTTCTTCTTTACTACTAATTAAGTACGTACATATTACATATACAGTCAATTGATTCAAGATTCAAATCGAACGGCCCCCGTATCTTGGTGTGTGTATATATATATATATACACATATTAAAGCAAAGTTAGAAAAACAGCTAATCAATTGCTGCTCCTCATCAGTTTTAGTCGTTGGACTGACCCAAGAAAGTTCCTGCAAAATTAAAATGTCCCATAAGAAACAAATCAGCTCACCATGAATTTGCATGTCAGTTCAAACCCCGAAAGGAAGGTTTTGCTAATTTCTTGAATTTATGAGCATTACCTCCAAGGTACATCTTCAGCTAGTAGCCAGTCACCTTCTCTATCCTGGTAAGTCAGTCTGTAGTTGCTTGAATTTTCCTGGCCTGTCACAAATTACACAGCAAAATTAGGAACTTGTCACTTTCAAGGAAGGTCTAGTTAAAAAGGAAAAATATTAATGTGGTGGTGAAGCTACTTACAGATCCCAAACATGTCAAGCAACGTATGTTTAAGTGTTGGAAAGCAACGGTAGAGGCTAACATCAATTTTCCTTGCTATTCCTACTCCCTCCATCTTGACCTTAATGTACATGGAGTTTGATGATCTACCTTGGCAATCTTCACAACCATTGTCCACTGCCCGATTAACCTCGAGTACTCTACTGTTTTGACGACTAAGCTTCTTCCTCTTGAACTTTATTGGTGGCCACCCCACTATTCCATCACTTTCTCCATCACTTCTGCACAACCAAGGGAAAGAAACATACCAAATTTTCAATATTGCACCACCCACTCAAAAGAAAGAAGAAGAAGAAGAAGAAGAAGAATAAAGAAAAGACTAACTATATATATAATTTGCACGAGAGAGAGAGAGGGTATGTACTTGTTGGAGGAAAAAGAGTAGTTGCAGTGGTTATCAAGATCTTTAGGAGGATCATCTTCCTCGTTTGGCTGGTTATTCCAAACCAAGAGAGGCAGCGTTCGAAGCACGTCTTCATTTCTCGAGCTCTCTTCAGAGGCATCAATAAAACTCCGTTTCTTGTCATTATCATTTGTAGAAAACCACGAATATGAACCCAGATGAAGTTGGCCCGAGCCCAGCAACTCCTTAGGCTCCGAAACATAGCTGTTTAGGTCCAAACCCTTCATTGTTTTTTCACTGGGAAGACCGAGACCAAGTTGAAGTTCCATCAGCTTTGTCCCGCTTGGCTACCTAGAGTGCAAGTCTAGTATTTATATTTGTGTGTCAGTGTGTGCGTATCATCCAACAACAAAACCAGAGTTTCTAATAAAAAAAAAAAAAAAAGCAAACCCACAAGCAAGAACAGGGAACTAAACCAAGGGAGAGAGAGAGACTTTTGAGGGTAGAAGAGATCTGGTTTTCTTGCCATCAAGGAGAGCTAAATAGTTTATAGCTAGAGAGGCAAAGTCAAGACAGGGGATGAAAGAAGGGAAAGCATGGTAAGAGGGTAAGGGGACAGTGTTTAGGCAACAGTGGTATGATGTCCGTATCAATGCTCCACTTTTTGCCAACCTCCTTGCCCCTCTCTGCTTTCTTCCCTTTGTTTTCGGCAAACTTGTAATGTTCTCAAGGCATCCACGCGCAAACTAAAGGTTGATATCTTAGCTAACAAACGTGTGAAAGTGAATTTTGACATCGAGAAGCAGTACCTGCGCACAAAATTTTGTGAAAGATGAAATTGCTCGTCGTCGAATAATGGCACTGCAGCTATTTCCATTCCACGAGCTAGCTAAAAGTGACATTGTACCTAACTCTGCTCCTCCCGCCTACACCCCTAACCTTGGTGAGTACATTATGAAAGAAGGTTAGAATGTTGTGATCCATAAGACAATTCGATCTGAGAAAGAAGTAGTAAAAAAAAAATTAAATTCAAATTCAAATTCAAATTCAACGGTGTAACAAATATCTATGAATATGGATATAGACATTATAGCAATCTCGAATTAGTTTGATTTATGTTGTTTCGTTGTCATGCCACAAAGTTGATTTAAGAGTTTCTAGAAACTAGTTCGCTTAGAGTTTATTTAAGAGGATATAGATTGAATGGGATGGAAAACTTTTCACCCAGGTATCCTCTTCAAATAAAATAAATAATGATAAACTAGTCGTGCATCCATGCTATGCTATAAGTTTTTGTTTTTATTTAAAAAAAAAATAATGTTCAAGTAATGCAAACATATTTTAAAGAAGGAAAAAAAATTATGCGATTTAAATAATTGACCAAATTAGATCAAATAAGTTTGTTTTACTTTAATCATATGATAAGAAAATAGATAATGACAACAATTAGGTCAAATTTAAAAAATAATAACGATAACTTGAGAAAAAAATATATTTTTTTTAAAAATAAATTATGTAGCTCGATTCTCAACTAATTAAATACAAAATAATAAAATTAGACAAAAAGAAAGTCAACTTGAGTCGATCCGAGTTAGCATGATAAACTTATACTCGAGGAATAAAAAGTGAGTCAACTCAGGTTAACCTGCTAAATCACCGGCCAAGGTCAAGAGATTAAGATAATTTGGTAGAAAAGAAAACATAAAAAACTATAAAACAAAAAAAAAATAAGTTTTTTTTTAAAAAATATCAATCCATGTTAACTTTTCAAACATGTGAATCAGAGCATTAGATCGAAAGCACGCTATCTAAAAAAACCATGATGCTTAAATTCTAACCAAGCAAATGTTGAAGGATTAAATTGAAAAAAGTATATCAATTGCACAAAAAGATCCAAAATTAAAAAAATTGACAATTAAAAGAATGGAGGTCAAAATTAAAACATAAAATCAATTTTAATTTTGATTGAAGGGTGAAATAGAAAAGAAAAGTTAATTTAACAAAAGGACCAAAAAACAATTAAAATAATGAGGATCAAAATTATAATTAAAAATAAATTTTGATTGAAATGTGAAATTAAAAAGAAAAATTAATTCAATAAAAGGTCTAAAAATAATAATCAAAAGAATAAGGATTAAATTGAAAAACATAATATATGAATTAGGATTGAATGATGAAATTGAAAATATATAAAACTTCTATAAAAGGTTTAAGAATAAAAAATAAAAATTTTAAAAAAATTAAAGACTGAAGTTAAGATACCAACAACAAAGAGGGTCAATTTATAATTTTAAAGGGGACAAGGAGAGAAAAAATAAAAAGAAGTTTACCGGTGACAAATTGAACAACTAATGTCTATATGCACTACACCAACAAGAAAAGAACACGAAGAAACTTCTAACAATATCAATAAAAAGCATTTTTAGAAAGGTATGAGGCGCTACATTAGTCATCAAAAGGATATTGGTGCCCCTCACGCGTTGGAGAGTGAGCCACACACACTCCAACCTTTATATATATATATATATATGATCAAATACCAAATTGCCTCTAAGCTGACCTAGTAATAACAAAAAAAAAAAACCATTATGAAAATATGAAAAAATTTCTTAACACCAACTTTAAAAAAAAAAAATAGATGAAAGAGAAAAATTATTGTTACACTATTCAAGTAAACAATAAAAATAATCTTTGTAAACATAAGTTTTCAGAAAGAGATTAGCTTTTGTTAATTTTTTTAATATCAAAAAATAAAAATATTGAACTAGATTTGAGTTAATGAATGTTTAGTATCACAATTTCTTCTGCGAAAAGGGATTAAAGTACTGCTTCTAAGCTTCTTCTTTTTTTTGAATGTCTAAGCTTTAATTAAAGTTACTTTTAATTGTTTAGTTTTTTTTTTTTTAATGTAGCTCAAAAAAACTATCAAATACCGTTCAATGAGTCTTTTTAGAAGAAAAATAGACATTTATAAGAGCTTTTTTTCTTTAACCAAGAGGAACCTATTTTTCACATTCAGCTCACTACAATGACATCTTAAAGAAAAGAGAAAAAAAGTTTGACTAAAATCTGTCTCTCTCTCTCTCTTTTTTTTTCCTTTTTTTGAGAGATTCGTTTCTCTTGCTTTTTAGGGTTGCTCTTCCCTCACTTGTTTGTTCGCTAGAAAAGTGAAAGTAACTGGATCCTAATTGTTGTCTAACACGCTTCTTGATGGAGCGTGAAGAGTGTTCACTGTACACTAATTTCTCCATGCGGGGCCCATAAGATTCATTACAAGAACGAAGAGCCAAGACTTTGCCAGGTTTTTTAAATCCTGATTCGTGGGTTTAATCTAAGGTTCCTGCGGGTCCATGTTGCTCAATGTCTTCGTCGTTCTCTTTCTTAACGTTAATAATGCGTCTTATAGTTATCTTACTGGCCCGGCCCGGCATGTTCTGGATCCCGGAAGGCTGATTCTTTTTTTATACTTTTTTCAGTACCCCGAATGTGGACGTTCTGATTTTTCCTTTTTTTAATTTTTTTTTTATATATAGAATGCCAGTGAACATATTCATGTGGAGCACTGAAACGTAAAAATAGTGGTTTTAGTTAATGGAGGGATAAATATAAATTATTAATGATGAAAAAAAAAGTTGAGAGAGCATAAACATTTCCTGGTATACATGGAGATAATTTTATATGGGTGAATTTATTATTATTTACTTATTGATTATTAACTTGTATTAAAGTTTATTATATAAACATTAGAATAATATTTTATTTTTTTATAATGAGATTGAAAGATCATTATTATATATATACTTTATGTTCATGATAAAAAAATTGTGTTTTTTAATATAAAATAAAAAATATATTTTAATTTAAAAAGATAAGATCTTTCTGTACTTTTTTGTCGTCATTTGATAAATATTTATTTAATAATATTAGAATATGTTTTTTTTATATATGTTTCAAGTTGATGTTTCATGAAAAAGAGCTTTAGGAAACGTAATCTATTATTACCAGCAACGGCCCCCAGCCAAATAATAATGCAACTCTTTCTCCGTCTACATGCTGGACACGTATCTTGCTAAATCTGACCTCGGCGTCCACGAATGGATTACACGTGTCAATAGTTGTCATCCACAAAGGCGATACCAAGGGGGACAGGGTCCACTTTTGTTGATAAGAGTTGCCAGTTTCATAAGCATTTATCTCCCACCTTTTCTTCTCGTAAAACACAAGTCACGGACAAGAAAAGAAAGAAAGATAGAAAGAAATCATTTTTAATCCAAGTAGACATTTGAGTGATGAATGTTTTAAAGTGTTTTTTTTAATAAAATATTAAGCTTATATTTTTAAATATGAAAAATATTATTTTAATACTCTAAATATCTTTGATTTATATATAATAATTATATATAAGTGGGTTGCTAAAACTGGAATCAGTGAACTTTTCGAGGGTCAAATAGTCTTAAAATATAGATTATGGAAGAAAAACATTCAGCAATTAAACGGGCCCATGGACTTAGATTTTGTAATAACAGCATCCGTTGTTAACATCTAAGCCACTACTATAAACTAATGATGGCCGTGCGCTAGCTCCTAGACAAATTAACAATTGTTCTAAAGGGGGGCGACACTTCCAATAATTAAATTATTATATTATACAAAAAGAGCCCACGTCTCTTCTCAATTAAATATGCAAGGAAGAGAGATCATCCCCTCACGACCATGCCTCTAACAGCCAAAATGTCCCCATGTCTTTCCCAATTAAGGGGAAAAATTAATAAGATCACCAACAATAATCAAGCAGAATCATATATATGTTCCCTGTGTGTCTTTTTTTTTTGGGTGCTTAATAAAATAATACCACCATAGAAAAAACCAAAATAAAATTGTTTAAGGCTGAACAGAAACCAAGCAGGTTCACGTGACTATCGCCATAACAGGGCAAGCTAGGCCACAAATGGTCAGGGTCTGGACCGAAGAGCCCGCACGAGGCAGTACTTGGTGCCACCCACATTCAAACAAGTTGTTTCTGTAATGATTAATTTATGACACTCAACCTCCCTTGGTTTGCCCACGTGTTAAACAGTCCTGACCTTAATTAACTACCATGATTGTACGTACTGCTGACGTAAGATCTCTGGCCACAAGGGACAACACTGAAAACTCTAATAACTTGTAGCAACCGGTTTTTAATGGCAACTTTTGGCCCTACTGTAATCATTTGCATTTGCATGTAATAACTATCCGCCACCTGTTTTACTTGGTACTATCTATGTAACCTACTTTGTAATAAGGTGATATTTTAAAGAGATATAACCTATGCTAAAAAAAATTATAAATTTTTAACTTAAAAATTTATGATGTGTTTATGTGTCATGATTTTATTTTTTTAAGAAGAAGCTGAAGTGTAGTTTTATTATTGTTATATTTTGAATTGTATTTTATTTAAAATAATATATATTAGATCAATATAAAATATTAAAAGATTTACATACAATTCTAAAAAATTTCCTAGCAAATATTGGGTTTTAATTGAGAAATTAATCCAAGCACACAGCTTGAACCCAAGCAACTCCCAAGCTCAAGTATGTTGCGCTCGAGTAAGGAAGTTTGAATCCACAAGGATGCTGAGTTGCACACAGAAGCTCGAGTTTATGCCCTTTAAGAAGTTAAGCATAGGCTACCACGCCCGAGCTTTATGTTATTAGTTCTTTGTTATATATTGAGCTCGGGTTACAAATTTCAATCTAAAAAATATTTTTAATTTGAAGAGTTTGAGTTTATTTTATTTGAATTCATCAAATACTAGTGTTTGAAAAAACAAAAATTAAACCTAAAATAATGACCTTAGGCTATATATAATTACCTTCTTCTAATTAACATTGGCAACGAGTATCTAGAAATTAAACTGTGTACGTGGATCTTAACTAGTTTAGTTAAATCTTGAGTTACATATGCAGATAAAGTTACTTGCCATGGTATCAAATGACTCGTGATCTAATTTTGCTCGTAGCAGGATTGAGAGGAATCACGGAAGGAATAATATATCATACAGTGGAGTGCTTTTTATACCCAATAAACTTCCCAAATATCTAAAGAAAATGTTAGATATAGATATTTGCTTACTTGTTTAGTGCGTTTTTGATACGTTTTAAAAATATATCTATATTACAAAAATATTAAATTAATATTTTTAATGTATTAATATAAAAATATTAAAAAAAATATTCTAATATATTTTTTTTAAAATAATTTTTGAAAGCATCATTCATTGCACTAACTTATATAAGTACGTATAGAGAGCGACAAGTCACATCAACACATTTAGGGTTGAATTTAGGCTCAAACAAGCCATTGGAGCCTCTATTTCTTCCTTCAAATTTCGAAAAGTTTGATTTTTCGCGGGGATATTTTAAAATATAATAATGATTGGTTTTTATAGTATTTTTTTTAGTAATGTATTAAAATAAATTTTTTTATTTTTTAAAAATTATTTTTAATATAGCTTATAAAATAATATGAAAACATTAAAAATATTAATTTGAAGTATATAAAAAAATAAAAAAATTAATTTTTTTTAAAGAGTTTTTAAAATCAAAAAAATAAAAGGGGCACAAACACCTTAAAAAAGGAGGACAAAGTGTATTTCCTCGAAAGAGAACTTGTTGGGCGGTGGTTGCGACTTTACAATCTCACTGGTGGATTGAGTTTTGCCACAAAACAAACAGTTTATAAGATTCAGATTAAGCTTTTGATTTTAATGGATTTTACTTGAAGACAAATTTTTGTCTATATTCAAATTTTATATTTTAGGTTCATTTAACATTTTTACCCTTTCATCCAATTCCATGTCGCATGTCACGCGTTAAAGATATATAAGTCGGAAAATAAGAAAATTATACATGAAATTTTAAAGCATGATAAAAAAAACCAAAATCTGAATATTAAAGAGATTAAATTGACATTATTGGATATATTATCACTTCTTCCCTCTATTTGAAAAAAATATAAAATAAATTAAACTAAATTACTCGATAAAATATCTTTTCGACCTAATTAAAAATAGAGGCTGGATTCTTTGAAATTTAATATTAAAGAAATCAAATTAAAATTATTGGGTTTTTATTTTTTCAATATTCAAATTCAAGTTTTTTATTTGGCCGTTTTAAAATTTCTTATACATACCCTTTTCCCTTGATAATACAGATTTTATACATTTATAAAAACATTCATATAAAGATAAAAACATTAAAAAAAAAAAAACACTGAGAACATGGAAACGTGCTATTAACCCTTAAATAGATATCTAAATTAGCTAAAACATGCTAAACTTAACTTGGTTATGAGATATTTGAAAGTAAACTATTTGATTTTTTTATTTTAAAATAAATTAAAATAATATATATTTTTATTTTTAAAAAATTATTTTTAATATTAATATATTATAATAATCTAAGAAAATAAAAAATATATTAATCAAATTAGGCTGAGGTGGGACCCGGACCCTGACCCTGACCCTGACCCTGCATTTTTCGAAAGCAGGCATACGGCCTACCAGCTATAGCCATCTCGAGCTATTCATTGAATTTGCAATTCACCACCCGCTCGAGTACTCTGCTGGGTCATGTCTACCTGCCACTGACTTATTTCAAGCCATCGACCACTCGAAGGGCAGCAATAATTTGAGTCATGTTCAAGCAAAATAGCGAAGTTGGTGAAGCATCGTGACGTGGATTGATTTCTTCAATGCCTGGCCTAAACTGAGAGGAGACAAAATCACTTTCATGTATGATAAATGCTCCATCCAAGAAGGCTCGTTTTGGCAATCAAATTGTTTGCCATAATGGCATGCTTGGACTTTCAAAGCACAAAGGGGAATTAGGGTAACATCAAGATTTATAGTCTTGGCTCCTAGCCCTAAAATAGAAGAGGGGAATTGGTGTTTATAACATCATGATTTAGATTGTTCTAGCTCCTAGCCCTCAAATAGAAGAAGGGCAGATGATTAGGACTTCGTCTCTAAGGAATACTTTTTCGCTTTTATATTTTAAAAAATTAGTGTTTGTTTTTTTGTTTTAAAAATATATTTTTTTAAAAAAATTATTATTTTTAAATTTTTTTTTATTAACTTTAAATTAATATATTTTTAATGTTTTTAAATTATTTTGATGTGCTGATATCAAAAATAATTTTTAAAAAATAAAAAAAATCATTGACATTTATTTTAAGATGAAAAGTTATTTAAAAAACAACCACAACCACATTGTCAATCAAGCTCTTTAATGTGAATATTAGTCCATATATAGGGGCATTAATATCTATACATTTAAGATTTCTTCAACTAAATAAACATAAATATAATTAAAATCTAAAATAAAAATCTATAATATCAGCATCCAAAACACCCTCTTAATCTTACTACATAAATATACATGGAAAATATACAAGTAACTCTCGGACACATCCTTAAATGAAACGGATGTACATGCTCGAGTCAGCTCTTGGACTCGAACCATTAAGTGTTCAGCTCATTTAAGCGTGCTATTTTTTCTTAAATTGTTATTTTCAAAGAGAGAAGAGTTTATTGTTCTTCTTCTTAACTTTCCCGTCTCTCCATTTCACTTACGGTGTACAATTTATCACTTGAAATATCTTTGACGGAGCCTTTTAGGCGATACAGAAGTGGAAGGGAGTTGCCATAAATTTAAGATTCAAGTCTTGCTCGAACAGAAAAGGAAATCTGAATTAAGACAACGTAGCTACAATAATTTTCATTCTTAGCAAAAACAAATCGTGTTCCATTAGTCAAGATCCCTGCCCGTCGCCAAGTACAGTTTGTATGCCTCATGTCCAAAACTATTGATATTACTAAGAGCATAAGGCCCATCCTAAAAGCAGGGGATGTAGCTCAAATGGTAGAGCGCTCGCTTTGCATGCGAGAGGTACAGGGTTCGATCCCCTGCATCTCCATCTCTTTTCATCTTCTCAGTAATAAGGAGAAAATGGTGCCTTTTTATTATTTAAAAATTCGTTTCTCATGGCAACCACATTGCATATAATTTTTCATGTCCAGTTGAAGATTATATGACAAATTGTAGGGCCGAAATCCAAATGGCCATGGAAAACCAAATCCATACCAACGAATTTTTGTTTTCCTCGACAAATTTATATGATTTTTTTTGCTTTATAATAAATAACAAAGCAATATTATGCATGCAAATAAGTAATAGAAAATATTTGTACAGATTGATGTGGATATATATTTTTTTTATGTTTAATCAATTATTTAACTTTCGTGGGATTTATAATTCATTAGACACCACATGTATTTATATAAAGTTTTAATATGCACGCACAACCAAAAAATTTACTTACCCCGACTCAATATTTTCTAGTTGTAAAAACTATATTTTCATTGCTATAAAAGTCACTGATGAGTTTCATAATAGAAACATGTCGTCATCGAATGTCTTGTTGGAAATTTCAGATCTATCAATAACACTTAATGGGTGATTTAAATGCTGATTAAAACACCAACAAAATATTAGTACAAGAAAAAAGTTGTCGATCATTATTCTATCGGTTAATTCATTGATAAATATTATTGACGGTTTGCTGATGAAATAATTATCGGTAATGCATTGTGTAGAATCGATAAATTGTCCAATATAAAAATCTTGTCAGTGAATCTATTGATCTATTCAAACAGTTTACGAATCTCTATAATTCTTCAAGCAAAATGAATATTTATTATTAATGAATTCACCAATAAAAGTTTTAACTCTTCGGTGTTTACATTGGTATTTCAAAAATTATTTTTTAATATATATTTATTAGGATCAAACAATTTAATATTAAAAGACATCAAACAATATTAAACAACTAAATTAAATTAAAAAAAATACAGTTTGCATTATTAATTTAACTATAAAGTTAAACTACAAATGTCTATATAATAAGATTTCGTAACTTCACTACCTTTTGCAATGGTCTCTTGAAGATTTCGTAATTTTACTTTATATCTAATCTATATAGATATATAAGAAGCTTCGTGTAAAAAATTCCTTTATCTATATTTCTAAATTTATCCAAAAGCTGGATTTATAACTGATGAAGTATAAATTTCAAATTAGATTTGGGCTTTCCATGCTGTTAATAAGATGAGATATTTGGACGACGGTGTTTAAAAAGATCTGCGCCTAATTTCTCCATGTTCCTGCAAAACAATTCCATTGTCGGATCAAAGGATCATCCCATATTTCAGGGGCACGAGCCAGCTAGAAAAGGCCTTCAAAAACTTCTTAACAAATGCCTTCAGATTCTTGTCCGAAATGCCATCTCAATTCATAGCCTCTCTTGCTAAATCCTTACATTTTTCGCGGTATTCTGTCTCCCTTTAGCATCGCTAAATCCAGACATTTCTGAATCCTGTCATCTCCAGCAGTTCCTCATCATTTGCTTCCGTACTCCCCTTTTGCAACCAGCATTGCATTTATGAACTGCATCAGAAAGGTTTTGAGGCGTGCATAGATGATAACAAGGATTATAAAATGTTCGGTTATGGATGGAATTCATGATCGGTATCTGTGACCTCAGGTGACCATTTTGTTGGATCAGGTGAACTATATACAACACATGCAAATGAAAATAATAGAGAAACGATTAATTAGTAAGTAATATTTACAAAATCACAAAATGGAACTATGGCTCTACGATGACCTTGAACTCCAATAATTCAGTAGCTTTGACCATTCAACTTTCGAAATCAAGTAGCTGGACTGTAAGACAATATACAGAAAGATGGTTTTGACTTAAGTAGCCAAACCGTGTGTATTATTCTCATTATATAGACATTACAGTTGCAGTGATAAGCATTACAATAACAGCAACCATAACTATCGGGATAATCACAACAGAGTACAAGTTTAAGTATAACACAGTAAGCATCAAGTATCCTGGTTTGTAGGGAGCATGGCAGTGATATCCTTGATATCCTTAACACCTTCCCTCAAATTAGTGGGCAGGGAACAGACCAATAATTTGTCACGCAAGATACAAAACCGATCAGCAGTATGGCCCTTGGTGAAGATATCTGCAACTTGATTGCGGGTGTTAATGTAACGAACAACCATATCTTTGTTAACAACCTTCTCTCGAATAAAGTGATAATCAATTTCGATATGCTTGGTCCGTGCATGAAAGATAGGATTAGAAGCCAAAGACATAGCACTAAGATTATCACACCAAAGTGTAGGTGGTGAAGGTAAATAAATATGCAATTCTCGTAAAAGCATACGGATCCAATATACTTCAGCTGTTGTTAAGGCCAAACTTCGATACTCTGCTTCAGTACTGGATCTAGAGACAACAGGTTGTTTCTTAGAGGACCAAGAAACTAAACACTGACCAAAATAGATGCCATAGCCACTGGAAGAACGTCTATCATCAGGATTACCCGCCCAATCTGCATCACAGAAGGCATGTAAGGCAATAGTACTGGGTTTATAATGAAGACCAAAATCAGGAGTATGCTTTAAGTAACGAAGAACTCGCTTTGCCGAAGTCCAATGAGTACTGGTAGGTGCTTGTATATGCTGACATAGCATATGATTGACAGAATATGCAATATCAGGACGTGTAATTGTAACATACTGTAGGGCTCCAATAATATGACGGTATTCAGAGGGATCAACTAAGAGTTCACCATCAAATTTCGACATCTTTGAACCAGAGATGCAGGGAGCCTTGTAAGGCCGAGCACCAACCATATTTGCACGATCAAGTAAATCAGCAATATATTTAGACTGTCGTAGATGCAAGCCTGTCTGATCACGTGCAGCTTCTATGCCTAAGAAATAACTCAGGTCACCTAAATCCTTCATCACAAACTCACATTGTAATTGTGAGATAATAGAGAAAATCATAGAATCATCATTGCCAGTGACGATGATATCGTCAACATACACTAATATAAAGATATGTAATTTATCTTTATGAAGAGTGAAGAGTGAGTAGTCGACTTGAGAACCAGAGAAGCCAAGATCGCAAAGTGCCTGTGAGAGACGAGTGAACCAGGCTCGTGGTGCCTGTTTTAGGCCATAAAGAGAGCGATGCAATCGACAGACAAAATGAGGATGTTCAGCACTGATAAACCCCTGCGACTGCTCCATATAAACTTCCTCATCAAGGTATCCTTGAAGAAAAGCATTGGAGACATCAAGTTGTCGTGTTGTCCATCGAAACTGTACAGCCAAGGCTAAAATGAGACGAACAGTTGTCGGTTTAACAACTGGGCTGAAAGTCTCAAAGTAGTCGACGCCAGACCTTTGATCAAATCCTTTGGCGACTAACCGCGCCTTGTAACGATCAATAGAGCCATCAGGTTTCTGTTTGATCTTGTAAACCCATTTGTTGCGGACAATATGATGAGATAAAGGTCGTGGACAGAGTGACCATGTACCATTTTTCAATAATGCTTTGAACTCAGATTCCATAGCTGCACGCCATTCTGGTTTAGAGACTGCCTGTGTAAAGGTGTTAGGCTCAGGAGGGATGGTAACTGTATGGAAGAGGTGAAGTGGATGACGTGAGGAATAATGGGTCACATAGTCAGGGAATTGGCGAGGTCTAGACTGTCCTGTTTGGGAGCGAGTAATAATATGGTGGACAGGGGAGTGCTCAATAGAAGACAAAGGATCAGGCGATTCTAGGAGAGGTGGATGGGGTGGATGATTAGTTGGAACAGTTGTAGTTTGAGTGGAGGGTGAGATGGATGGCATATATGATTCGAGAGTCTCATGTGGTTGGGGTGAAGTCTGACGGGTAGGTGAAACTAGAACTGGAAGGGGAGAGGAAGACATACCAGTGGATCTGATAGGTGGTGAACATAAATAATTAGTAGGAACTGGAATTTGAAAGGGAGAAGAAGACGTACCAGGAGGAATCACGACACCAACAGGAGAGTGATTTGGGATCTTTATTTTGGCTGGAAAATAGTTCTCATCAAATACAACACTGCGAGAGATGTAAACTCGTTCACTTATGGGATCAAGGCACCTGTAACCCTTTTGACTGGAGCAATAACCAATAAAAATGCACGGTATACTACGATATGACAATTTATTTTCAGCATATGGACGTAACAAGGGATAACATCGGCATCCAAAGTTTCGTAAAAAAGAGTAATTAGGTGCATCTTTGTATAGTTTGAAAAAGGGAGTGTCATTATTTAAAACTGGTGTTGGTAACCTATTGATTAAATATGCAGCAGTTAAAAATGATTCAACCCAAAATTTCTTATTGAGACCAGATTGTGCAAGTAAAGTAAGTCCCATATCAACAATGTGACGATGTTTACGTTCGGCAGTACCATTTTGTTGAGAGGTATGTGGACATGTTCGTCTATGAAAAATACCATTTTCCATGAGATACCGAGTAAAAAGTGAGGAAATATATTCTCCACCGTTATCGGTTTGTAAACATTTAATAGGGGATGAGAATTGTTTTTCCACAAGTAGCCGAAATTGAACAAAAGAATTGAAGACATCGGATTTGTGTGCAATGGGATACAACCATGTGAAGCGACTGAAATCATCAATAAATGTGACATAAAATTTAAAACCACTACGTGAAATAAGAGGTGCAACCCAAACATCCGAGTGAACTAGATCTAAAGGACCTGATGTCTCACGATTTGAACTAGAAAAGGGTTGTTGAATTGACTTGCCAAGTTGACAAGATTCACATAAAAAATTCTTTTGCACCGAACCAACAAGAGGTAAATGAAAATTAGATAAAACATGACGCAAAACAGACTCAGATGGATGACCTAAACGTTGATGCCAAAGAGAGCTAGGTGCCTTGATTCCCATAAAGGCAGTTAGTCCTCTGCGTTTATTGTGTGATAAGTTGGAGAGATTGATAGGATAGAGCCCATTTTCACTCGGACCCTGAAGGAGCATGATTCCCGTCTGATTGTCCTGAACCGAATAGGCATTATGTGTGAGATGAAAAGTAACATCATTATCGACACAAAATTTGTTAACAGAAAGGAGATTGGTAGCAGCTTGAGGACAATGGATAATATTCTTAAGAATGAAACGATTATTATCAGATTGGACAATGGATGAACCAGTATGTTTAATAGACAAACCTGCACCATTACCTACACCAACAGTCTCATTGCCATCAAATGGACGTTTGGAGTCAAGATTCTCAGCATTATTGGTTATGTGTGCATTAGCACCACTGTCTGCAAGCCATTGACAATTCAGGAATTCTGTATTAATATCAGCAACCATGGCTGCCAAGTCTGTAGGGGGGTGACGTCCTTGGAAAGAGAAGTCCATTCGCCGAAAACGGTCCAGTGCCTGATGATTATTACCTTTGCAAATCTGGCAAGGGGAACGACCACCAGAGTTGGAAACAGGACGAACGTCCTTGGTAGAACTGGAATGGGCAGAAAAATTTAGCTTTGCAGCGTTGGTGTTTGAAGACCTTGAAAATTGGAGTTTACGTTTCACAGGCTGAAACTTTGGTCGATTGGTGTATAAAGCAAAGAAGGACGTTTCTGGTGCATGATTGAGTGGAGCATGACGGTTCAGAATTATTTCATGATTCAGTAGTTCAGATCTGAAATCAAAAAATGACACAGAAGACTCCCGAGTGTGAAACGAGTAAGAAGTAATAAAGTGTGTAAAAGTAGGATTAAGACCCCCAATAATAAAGGATATGAGATCGTCATCATCAACTGGTTTTCCAACAGCAGATAGTTGATCTGCTAAGAACTTGGCTTCAGTCAGGTACGAAGCACAAGTCAAGGATCCTTGTTGGAGATTCTGTAGTTGACGCTTCAAGTGGGAGATACGGGATTTGGATTGAGATGCAAAACGAGCAGCAAGAGACTGCCATGCCAAAAATGAGGAGTCCAAACCATAGAGTGAAGCCACCAGTGCTGGAGAAATAGAGGAGATGATCCAACTTAGCAGAAGTTGGTCACGAATCTGCCAACTAGTGTAAGCAGGATTTATGAATTCATTTTTGGCAGCATTATCATCAACAAATATAGCAAGACAGAGGTTAGAACCATCAATAAAGCCAAGCAAATTGTGACTTTTGAGAATAGGTTTAAACTGGGCAGTCCACGCAAGATAGTTTGTTTCATCAAGTTTGATAGAAACAAGTTGCGTTGGATTAGGAAAAGCAAAATGGGATGAGGAGGAGAAACCAGACTCAGCCATGTTTTTGAAAAGCGGAAGCAGGATCTTTAGAGCGTAAGCTAGATTTGCTCTGATACCATGTAAGACAATATACAGAAAGATGGTTTTGACTTAAGTAGCCAAACCGTGTGTATTATTCTCATTATATAGACATTACAGTTGCAGTGATAAGCATTACAGTTGCAGTGATAAGCATTACAATAACAGCAACCATAACTATCGGGATAATCACAACAGAGTACAAGTTTAAGTATAACACAGTAAGCATCAAGTATCCTGGTTTGTAGGGAGCATGGCAGTGATATCCTTGATATCCTTAACATGGACAAGAACCAACAAAGAGGACAACACTAGGAATTTTTTAGCGTCTCAGTTGCAACCTTGCCTTTCTGGTGCCACTTAAAGTAGACGAGGGCGTAATTTTTAACATTTCTGTATAGTCTTGGTCTTTGCTCATCCACCAAGCAATCCACAGGTCCAATCTCCTTTTCTGGGTCTGTTTCGTTGAATAAGGCAGCAGAGATCCTCAAACCTCTCCGAGTTGGTCACCTCACCGTGCCCTTGGCTTTTGAATATTCCATTACTCATTATCTGCATGGGTTCCCATAAGATCAGCGACAGAAATCAGTAATTTATTGATTGAAACAACTGCAAACTCAATCATAACACATAAATTTAGAAGGAATTCGTATAAGGTCTGAAGAAATTAAACTATTGGTCCAGTCAAAGGCAACAGCTACCAGCTGTAGATTAATATTTCTCTTTCGTTCGTGGATATGACTATTTACGTGCTAAACCAGCATAGGGATGTCAAAATTTTACTTGGATTCATATGCACCTGCATTTGATCTCCAAGATTGACGAGGAGAGCATCAGCAACTATGGGAACTCTAGCCCATTTGTCATTTATGAGAACCTGAAGTCCTTCTTCTTTGTCTTGCAACAGAACTGTAACACCTGACCGATCAGTACGAGGCTCGAGTCCAAGAACAAGATCAGTTCTAGAACACCTTGGATAGAAATTGAACCTGCTCTCATCAATGCTTGTTCACCAAACTGGTCTGAAAAGCTATTCTCTCCTATATTCAGTGACCTTGCCATGGCCTTGTAGACAAGATCTATCAGTGATTTTACTTTCATTGCATATTCATGTAAGATCTCTCTGCATATGGAAGTAAATCAGAAGTACGAATCAATAAAAACAGCTATCCTTGGTTATAGACGTAGATTGAAAAAATTAACTTTCATCTAACCAGAAACTATCCTATGAAAAATAAAGAACACCCTGAAATCACTTGGATTGTCTGGCCAAAGACTCATCCTTCTTTTATCTTCTGGAAACACCTGAAGAACTAGGCGATGGGACCAGTTGAGAACTTGTGTTTCTGAAATTATCCTGTGAATCCCATACCCTTCATCTTCATTCACTGGTAATGCATATTTTTGCTTCTCTTCAATCGGAAGTGGATAAAAATGATGTGCAATTTTCCTCACTCTTCAAAGGAATGTACCTGACATGCCGTGTCCTATTACCTTACATCAAGAATTTTAATGTCCATTTCTAAGCTTGGAGAGATACATGGAAGACAAAAAAAAAAAAAAAAACCCTGCAATCTCAACTTCCAAGTTCCAATCTGTTACTTGGAGATAATAATAACTGAACATCGGGTGATTAAACAGGCTGATACGCATAACAATGGTAGAGGAATTGAAGGTGATGTCACATAAACTTCAAAACCTGAAAGCATCCAGCCGAGTCAAGACTTGATCTTAGTTTCTCCAGTGCATCTTCTTCTTCTCTCTTGGGAGCAAGAAATGAAGATGATGTGAAGAGACGGACATCAAAAACTGGAATTGTGGTCGACACTGAGGACATATCTGTCCGTGCATAACTGCGTTCCTTAGAAAAGTATTCTGGTGGTGGTTCATCACCATCAATAGACATTTCTTACTCCCTCTTGGAAAGTGATGTCATCTTTGCAGGAAGGAGAGACATGTTGGCAGTAGTGAACTTGTAGTATATCAATATCAAACGCTTGATACAATGACTTTCATGGTAGCTAATTTCAGATATCCTCCCTTGGCTGCAATCATAGGGAACCTTTTAAGGCTTGCCTCCACATGGAATAAGTAATATAATATTTTTGTATAGATTGATGTGGATATATTTTTTTATGTTTAATAAATTATTTAACATTCGTGGGATTTATAATTCATTAAATACCACATGTTCCACATGTAATTATATGAAGTTTCAATATGCTTTTCTTTTTAAAACAAGCTTTTGAATATTATTTTTTTGGTTCATCACTTAATTTGGATTACTCTTTATCTGTTATATTAGGGAAAATTGCATTTAACATTATGTAATTTTACCCTTTGAAAAAATATATTTACATTATGGGTCACTAATTTTTTTTAAATATGATGAATTCATCGTAATACACATATATATTAAACATGAAATGACCACGAACGACATATCAATTTCTTTATGTCTCTCTCTCTCTCTCTCTCTCTCTTCGAGCAACACTCCTTTTTCTCTCCGAGAAGAATTAATTAAAATCAAACCAAAAGCAATTGATTTCTATTATGCTAAGGTGCTAATTTCTCTGCTTGCAAATCGATGTTTTGATTTCTATTATGCTAAGGTGTTAATTTCTTTTCTTGCACATCGATGTTGGTTTCTTGCAAGTGTTTCATCTGTTCTTCGTTTTCTGTACTCTTATTTCATATCAATAGATTGGGATTTGTTTAGATTCATCTAGTTCTGGTGCTGATTTTCACATCTTTCTCGATTGAATTACATGAAGAAATCATCAGCGGCCATGGTTCCTTCCTTGGCCTTACCTATGCTACGAATGAGCACACCGCATCTATTCCAACATCTGTCAAGTTGTTTAACTGGAAATTTCCTTCTCAGTTAGGACATTTTTAGTACTATGTATAGCCTAAACCAATATCCACTGTCTATCTACTTCTCCTCATTGGTGGCTCATGCAGTGTCTTGTGTTTGAAATTAAAGACAAATGTCCTTAGTCAAGTGTCGCTTTTAAGAGGACGTTTGAAACATTCGTTCTAACAAACGACATGAAACAAATCTTATCTTATGTTTAAAAAAATCCAGATATATTTGTAGCTCATTCAATCGTGTATTTGATGGTTAGAATTCTCTGCACCGTTTATCAAAATGAGAGGCAATCATTTTTTTACTTCATGTGCTTTCCAAGTTTCTTAGTAAAAAGGAGAAGGACCCAGTTCATTGATAAGATTGCTCTTGCACTTCTTTTTTGCTTGCTGCTCCGAACGGCCATATGATGTTTGATAAAAGACTCATTAGAGCATAGAATGTGGGTAGCTATGAAGTTTATTGGTTTTAATTCAAATGAGTTTAATGAAATTGGAGTTGATTTTGTATTACAGACAATGTGTTTGATGAAATGCTTCTGTAGACAAGAATATTAAATGTAAATTCACTTATAAAGTCCGGGATATAAACTATTATTTTTTAAATTATTACGGGTAAGGGCAATCTCAATATGAATCAAATTACATAATATAGGTAGTTTTTTTCTATTTATTGTAAGTCATTTTAAGTTTGATTATAATTTATTGAAAGAGGGGGCTCCTTTTTTTTCTCTTTTTTTTGCTACAGTCATGACCTCAGGGGGGCCTAACAGCAACAACCATTTTGCTTGGAAGACAGGCTGCTTTAACTTTATAAAGATGACAAGGGAAGAAAGATTCATGTAATCTGCTAGAAGTAAAGTTGGAAACAGTAAGTTTTTAGCAAAGCAATGCAAAAGCGAAGGAATCATATATTATCATAATCGAAGGAGAGTGAATGAGTGATGATCGATCAACTCGCCAGCTGAAAAGGTAGTACTGCACTACTTCTTGGTAATTTGTGCCCAATTTGTACTAAATAAATAAAAAATAACACAGTTCAAAATCGAGTAGTATATGATATTGCTACTCATGACTCTCTTTATTTTAAATTTTAAATTTAAAAAATAAATCAAACTATTATGTTTTTATTTAAACCCTAAAAGTATAAAGAAATATGTTTTTTTCATGTAAAATTAAATAAATTTAATATAAAATAGGATAAGATTATTTGGAAAGTATAAAAAATTACTGCAATTTAGTTAAAATTAAATCATGTGCATCTATATTTTTAATGAAAAAATTATTTATTAATAATAAATTAAAAAATTATAATTAAGAAATAAAATGCTAAAACCTGTAAATTTAATAAAAACAGAAAATTATATTTCTAATATATTTAATTCTATATATATATATATATTTAAGTTTACATTTATTTCTATCTATATTTAAATATATTTTGTTTTTGTTTTTCTTATATTCTATGGTGTAAAATGTTTATTAATGGATTGGGTATTTTTGTAGAAAAGTTTTTTTTTTTTTAGCATCTTGGCCATTAAAAAAGTGAATGATTTTTATGGGTTTTGGCTTATTCTTATGAAAAATCATTGCTTCGTTATCTAGGGGATAATGGCCTTGACCGTAAGCTTTAAGGAATTTTGAATGTAAGGGTATAATGGCCATTCTATTGTGCATCATAAAACAAAAAGATGTTATTGCCCTTTTAAATTTTAGAATAATAAATGGATTATTTTTTTACTTTGATTTCTTATTTTTCAATCTCGTCATTCCCTAATAAATTAGCATAAAAAAAGCATTGTAAATAATCCATCCATAATGTCTTGTGAGAAGATTTACAGTGGATTTCCCACATGTTTTAACTTTACTTATGATAATAATAATAATAGTAATAATAATACTATGACTCATATGTTAAATGAGGACAAAAATTACAAATAAAAAACTTACAAAAGAGTCAGAATGAGAACTAATACTAAAAAATCCTCAACTAAGAGGACTACTTGAAACTTTAAATGCCAAGCATGAATGTCAAAATATAAGAGTGGAAAAAAAAAAAAAAAAAGGTTATCGACACTAAATTTAATGGCTTTTTAAAAACAATTATATGAAAAAGGAAATAGAATCATGATTAAAAAGATATATTTTTTCCTTAATGGAAATCAATTGAAGTTTTTATGAATATTTATATTAATTATATTTAGTTTTTTTTTAAATACATATTTTGTTAAAACAATATAAAAACATGAATAAAAAAAGGAAACTTTGATTTTAAATTTTCTCTCTCTTGTATATAATTTATGAATATCTATTATAATTATCATATAATAAAATAAAAATAAATTTCAAAAAAATAATTCACGCCGTCACATACTCACATTAACCAGCTAACATTATAAAAATTGTAAGATTAGCATTAAATCTTGTTTTCACTGCTTGTCTTTTGTTTTAGGAACCATATTTGAATTTGTCTTTTTTAAAAAAAAACATTTTAGTGTGAAAATATATTAAAATAATGTTTTTTTATTATTGATTTTTAATGATTTTTACATGTTGATATTAAAAATATTTTAATAAAATTGTAAATAAAAAATATATATTTTAAAAAAATATTAGATAGTAAAACAAAACACAGATAATATCCCTGTAAAAGCATATATCCACTGCATAGATTGTCGTCCTAAATTTTTGATATTCCATGTAAAGTGTTTGTTTTCTAGCTTTTTTAAGGGGACAGAAGGGGACGTGAGGTGGTGGAAAATTTTAGATGGTGATAAATGACTAAAAAATGCAAGTCTACGACAAGACAATAACTTTCCTTCCACATGAATTATTTAGTCATGTTTTTTTTGGTGTTTGAAAATCAACCGTGTATTATTGTTTCGGTAATGTGATAGTTTGTTAAATAATTTATATTTTTCAAGGGTTTTATTTGTAATTGTGTTTTTAATTTTAGTTTTATAGAAGTTAAAATAGTATAATTTTTAATTTATTCATGTAGACGTGCTTTTTACTTATTTTATATATAAAAATTTATTTCACAATAATTTTAACCAAATATATATTTTTAAAAATTTATTTCTTAAAAACACAAATAAAAATATCTTTTAAAACTTATTTTTAAAATAATAATACTTCCTAGATCATGTTTGTCATAAAAAATTAATCTAACCATAACTTTCTCATTTTAATTTCTTCATCACCCCCAATGATTGAATTCCCTTTTGAGTTGCATTGGATGGACTAAACGACAATTTTATGTGATGGTTGTGGGCCCATAAATCAACTTTTATTGCTGAGAATGACCGATAGACGACTTTACACATGGAAGAAAGAGCATGGATATCACATTAGAGAACAAAATCATGCAAGGACTCATTTTAAGAGAAAACAAATATTAAGATGAGGAGAATCATCAAATTGTTAGAGTGGGATTTTAATTATTTTGGTAAAGTAACATTGTTCGGGGTAAAAATAACTCGTGAACACATATTCTATTGTCTACAATGATTAAGTCGGTTACAGAAATAAAAAAAATAAAAATTAAGAGTAAAATTTAAAGCAATCATTTAACCAAATCTTATTCATGCAATCGATACTATTCAAATAAATAAGTTTTTTTAGATGGTTATATCAATCAATGCGTTATGAATAACATATAAATATTTTAAAACTTGATTTAAAACTTAATTCAAATTTAACTCGAAATATATATATTTGTATCATATATTTAGAGAGCTAACTGAGAAATTATAACGGACAGGTATTGAATAAAATAAAAATTTGTTTTGCGATGAAAACGAGAATAAATTAATGAATAGTTGGGGGGATTAATTTGAAGCTGTCCTGTAACAAAATAGCATGCTTTTGAAGCTAAATGACAATTAAGAGAGCCTAATATATTGAAAGGTGAGTGTTGATTGGAATGGGATGTCACCTTCGCGAGTTCCAAGTGATGTGAACTCCAATTCACATTGGGAGAGATTTGATAATATGTTTTCTTTGGGTATGTGTCCTTTTGCAAATCATAAACTAGCCCTGTACGTGACAGAAGCACAGGCTCTTGGTGAAACTTAGCCCCTTGTCATCACATGCCTTCACACCTCTGTCACCATGCTTGATGTTGTTAATTCATAGTGCCTGCCATTTCTTTCTCTTGTGCATAACTCTCTGGTGTTTCTCTGACCAACCCCGTCGAAATCTAGCTAGCTAGTTTAGAAATATCTACTTTTTTAATCCCGAGATTTCATGAATGGAAATGGGATTAGGGCACAGATTAGCTTATGTAACCATTATGATTAGAATGGTGATTTTTTTTATTATTATATATTATTTGTTCAACATCATGTCATGTGAATGATGAGCTACACAAAGGGCATCATGACTCTCTCTCTTTCTTTAAATCTCTTGGATTTAAACGCAAGATCTCTAGCGAAATCTCAAGTCTTAACCATTACGAGGTTCTCTTGAACACAGCAAGTTCAATTTTAAACCTAAGAGGGGTCAGTGTTCCATGTTCAATACGCACGGAAGTAGCTAAATAATGACATGCGACTGTTTGGTATCTTGAGGTTACTACACACAAAAAAACAAAACAAGACATGGAGGAGGCATAGGTGTCGTATGCTTGCACTTCCAGTTCCTGCTTCCGGTTAAATGGGTCCTTTCCACTCTTATTACGAAAGTGGAACTGTGATTAGCTTTGATTTTTACAGCGTGGCAATGCGAAGGAAAAGCTAAAGTGAAGCAAAATGTACATGGCCCTGGTGTCATTTTGGGATTCTAATGTTAATTGTCTATGCACGTGGGGAGCTTGCAACTTACTGGTAGATAGTGACATGACATCCACACTTGTTAAATCTAATTACTACATAAGCCTTTCTCCTTAACAATTCTCTGCCACCAATTATTTTTCAACGAGAGAGAGAGAGAGCGATGGAAAGCAAAGGAGCAGAGCCTGATTTCAAGAAAGGTTTGTGGAAACCAGAGGAGGACTTGATCCTGAAAACATATGTAGAGACTCATGGTGAAGGCAACTGGTCAACTGTGTCTAAGAGATCAGGTGCGTAGCTCTATCCATTGCATATTAGATTGTACAGGTCTAGTTATTTTGATACCTTAGTCTACTTAAAGTCTAGATTGATATTTTTAAAAAATTTAAGTCGCATGCGGTATCGTAATTATTTTCTGGCAGGTTTGATGAGATGTGGGAAGAGTTGCAGATTACGATGGAAGAATTATCTAAGACCCAATATTAAACGAGGTGGGATGTCCCAGGAGGAAGAAGACATGATAATTAGAATGCATAAGCTTCTTGGCAACCGGTCAGTGCTAGCTTCTTGGTGTTATCCTCATTGCAAACCTTCATCAATGCGGATTAGAAGATGTTATCTAAAAATTTATCAATGTTACCTGTAGGTGGTCACTTATAGCCGGTCGACTTCCTGGTCGGACGGACAACGATGTGAAAAACTACTGGAATACCCATTTAAACAAGAGATGCCCTTCAAGAAAAAGAAAAACCATCGACTCCAAACCTGATCAGAGCGACAATAACACCAAGAAGCAGTGCAGAAGCAAGAGAATCCGTTCACTAAGCAATTCTCAGCCCGCTTGCAACACGAGTCCAATAGGCAGCACTGAAGAATTGGAAGGGAAGAACCAAGAGAAAGAAGAGAGAAGTGCTGTGATCAGTGATGCATGGATACAACAAGATGCGCAGAGCATGAACTCTTGCATAGAGTCTCCAATGGTGCTACACAACAATGCTACTTTTCTCTTTGAAGACGAGCCTTTCCTAACCTACTGGGATTCCTTTGATATGTTTGAATCTTTAGGCTGTGGTGGTGACTACTGGTAAGGAGACATATTTACAGGTGGGCAATCAGTCATGCCACAGTTTACGATATCAGACTCCAAGCACGACCCCGCACCCCGCACCTGAGATGATCGCTGCTAATTAAAAAGTAATGGATGTGATTTCTCCGTGGGACAGGAAAAGCTGTGCTATTTCATGCACTGTTGAGGATTATTCAATGGATTCTAATATATATATATATATATATATATATATGTTTCAAACAGATGTAAGGCAATTTGCCGGTGACTCTTCCTGTGATTCCCGCAAGTCGCATAAATATCTGAAGTCCCATAAAAAAGAAAAAGAAAAGAAAAATCTAAACCATATTTCACATGAAAAGAAGAAGAAGAAGAAAGAATTCACTAAAGTTAAGATCAAGTGGCATGACACTCAAAATCAGAAATCCATCACCAAACCTCAGAGTTACATGCAAGTCTCACAAAAATGAAGACATCCTCAGAACAGAGCAATGAAGTTGCAGGCAGGTTACAAGGTTAGAGTGAGATATAAACTCAAAAAATTTCCAACACCTCAAACATTCGTCTCATCATCTTTTTGGTGTTTTTTGAAAATAACACATCCCAATTTTATTTTGTTTTTTTAAAAAAACTAGCATAAATCAAAATCCTTTTTGAAAAAAAAAATAGCACAACTCAACAGGTTATGCTGATAGGAACAGTGCGACAAAAAAATTGTGTCGTTCAAAACAAGTTCAATCCAAAAAAGTTTTTTGCAATCCAATTTTACTTTTTAAATGCATATAAGTTGCAATGCTGGGAATATCGCAACCTATATGGCGCAACCTCAAAAAAGAAAATTTGTGCAAAAGATTTTTTTGGGAAAGATGCGGGATGAAAAATAAGCAGCTTCAAATCAGTTTATCAAAATCCTAGCTCCAGTAACATGAGAAAAATAAGGAAAACAGATTTTCCTTTTTTAGCACAGTGAAAAAAGAAATTAGTAACATAGGTGGAGAAAATATTTAGAGATATAATAAAATTTAACAAGTCACGGGTTTCTTTTGCAACTTGTGAGTCACAAATAATATTTTTGCTCTTATTTAACAATTGACATCGGCGATACATGATTCACAAATATCATTTATAATTTTATATGAAATTAAAACCCTGAGCCCTTTCTTCCTTTTATTTCCCCCTTTCTCTCTACCAACAATCTAGTGCTCCTCCTCTCTTAGTGACCTTCCTCTCTCTTTCCACTATAAAACACATCCAAAACATCACGAGATCACCCCTATCTCTCACTAGCACAAGATCGCCACCCCCCTCCCGCCACAGGTCAAGCCATTTTAGGTCAAAATCACCACCACCGCCACATTCTACCTTTAGAGGTATATTCAACACGTTTTCTCTATCATTTTGATGTAATTTATGTTAATGTGTGTTAGTTTGATTTTAAAAAAAAATGTTAGAGTTCAAGATTAGGGATTTTTTTATATAAATTTAGGGTTTTTTTATAATTAGGTTAATTAGATATAATTTGAGTTGATAATTATGTTATTTTGTAAAATAAACAATGATTTTAGGTTGTTGTTGATTGTGAATTAAGGTTAAAGTTAGGGTTTATCTAGGTTAAATTAAGGATTATACTTAATTAGGTATAAAATAAGATAATTAGCTATGAAATACATGAGTTGGTTTGATAATTTCATTATGATAGTGAAGTTTGATGAATTTAGGTGTTCATTGATTAATTTGATGAATTTAGGTTTTGCTAATTATATTACCGTTCTAGTTTTGTTGATAAATTATGTACCTTGATTAGCCTCTTGATATTAATAAATTAGACTTGTGTTTTATTGTGTTGTTTAACAAAATATCTAGTAATTTTGGAATATTATGCTTTCATGGTGGTATCATCATCAATACTAACAAGAATATCACTTATAATGGAGGCAGTCATGAGTTTCTAACTGCTACATTAGATGTCTTTTAACGAGCTATCTAAAATGTTATATGATTGACTTGACTGGAACATGCTTGAAATAGAAAATGAATATAATTTCTTCACTACATCAAATTGACATTATTGGATATAAATTTCAAGACCTTTCAGCAGATGTGACAGAGGATGAATTCATTAAGTATGCTTGGGACTACATATTACATATGTTTAGAGGTCTTATTTTCACGAGAACTGCAAGTAATGCAGTTTCATTATTCTATTTGACACCGCTTTAAGACTTCTAGGCAATTCCTAATTACAGCTCGGAGGGTCATGCTTGCATACCTCTACCCATAACTATGTAAATCATGTCTAAAGAAAAAATAAATAAATTGTTGAGTATCTACTATTTCTCCAGTTATAATTATTTTAAATCCTTTGATTGTTTAAATTAATTGCATTTTAAATATTAACTTAGAACTGTTAATATCAATTAATATAGCTCTGGTAATGAGAGCATTTTCATATCGGACATCCAAAGAGTTGGGATAATAATATGTTGAAAACTATGACTCAAAGGCCATTATTCATTGGTTCTAAGTAATAATAAAATAAATTGATTTTAATCAACACATTATTTATAAAAATTGAATGTAAAAAACATACTAACTTTATAGCTTATCATGTCAAATGATGTGGGGCTAGACATTTCATGGTAAATCTCACTTATGTTTATGAGTTCTATCAGGATGAGTTGGAAGCATAGTAGCCACATCAGGTATAAGTTACAAATTCATTGTATTTTTGGTTATTTGGATATCATTTTTTTAGTTTCGACTTGTTATCTAATATAAGTCTTTTATATATTATGATAGGTTATATGGATGCATTATACAGAGGATTTGATACTTTCAATTGTACATATATGCCATGAGGGATCTGATCTTTGGTTAGAACAAGTCTTGTTGCTCTACTTCAACATCGTTGAGATGCATTGATCAAATTGGGTAATGTGATAGCTTGGTCTATCCCATCACATACCTAATTATGTTGATATTGGTGACAAGCCGCATACTATTAATTATCAAAGTAAAGGCATACAGAATTGATTGATAATTTATGCATCTTATCTAGATTTTTGAGATACTAGGAGATGTCGTGTTTTTAGAAACAATATCCAATGATTGATGTACATACCTAAATGAGATAATATTTAACCATTAAGCATCTTTTTATTACACCTACCTGGTTGGGTTTCCTGAGGTGTCCATACAATTTGAAGCATTACATGCCCCAATGCTCAAGACAAAATTGATGCAATATTATTTTTTAAATACAATATTTATTAAATATTGTTTATGTTATTATAGACTACGAATACTAATTACTTTTTAATGTATGTATTTAGATTCATTTCCTAGTATGAGAGGCTTGAAATGAAGTAGCGACTACTTGTGAAGGTGTTGATAAAATAAGATGTATTGTGACCAACATTACACTCGATTTATGTTGTGGTGGACTTCAAGATGTTAAAGATATTAAGCATCTTAAAGCAATATTAATGGAAGATGAGATTGCTTATCATTAAAATATTAGGAATGTTGGTCCATCCACGAGCATCCCAGACTTGTCTACTAGCTAGGGTGATATTGGTGTTGACACCTACATAGATTTGTCCTTGAGTTGGACTAATTAGAGTAGTCGTGGCCTTCCACAAGCGTTCCAAGTTTGTTAATGAGATGGGGTGATATTGGTTCTTCTTACCCCTACACAGATGCTACATACTTGTCCTCGAGTTAGATAAGTTAGAATGGTGTTGTATACCTATCCACGAGTGCTCCAAGCCCGTCCACGAGTTAAGATGATTATTAGATATAGTTACATTATATGCTATAAGAATTATGAATATATACATAGTAAGTTTAATTTTAATAAAATGTTATGTTAATTATATGCATAATTTTATTAATTAGAATTAAAGACATTATATGTTGTTTATATGAATTGTGTTTTGAGATTGAAAAAATAATTATTTAAATTATATGAGTTGTGATATTGTGGTTTTTTTTAAGCGGATAGTTAATTGCTAAAAACCCCGCCTCTGAAAATATCTCTTCATCAAGTCACAACATTATTTATGACTTAAATCCCTAAAATATCTCTTCATCGGAAAACAACACTTTATAAACAATCTGTATTTATTTCACATGGAGCCTGGTAGATGTTACTGAGATTGAAGAGGTTGCAGGTTAAATAATAGTCTAAAATAAAGTGGTTTTTTATAATTTTTGTATTTTTTTTATAAAAAAAGCGCTATCTCTTGTTTGAAAAAGAAAAGAAAACCATTACAATCAGCTGATTGGTACGCGGATGTTCACACATCCCTCCGAAAATGTCTCTTTCTACCACGAGAAGCTAGAAATTAGTAGATCACAGGAGACTGAACAGGAAGATGGAAACCCACAAACATCTCCCTCTCTGCGGGAAATGTGATTGATAAATAATAAAGGAACAAGAGGCGACTGTCAGTCCAGCTAAGTTGCATCCTCTCACGCAACAATACACATGATAATGTCATTTAAAGGAGGACAGCAAATGGAGTTGATTGCTTGATTATTAACATTTTATTTCGAAAAAACAGCAATTATACACAGCTATTTTATGAAGAAAACAAAATATAACGCCGATTATATCGTACCAATGAGAAGAACTGTATTACAGTACTTCATCATCTTGAGCATATAATAAAGCATTCTCATTCTCAGTAGGCAATGAAGGTGGAGTTCCTGGTGGGATGCGAGCAGCACCATTCTCACCAGCACATATGCACAGAGCCTCTGCATCTCTAAGAATTGCGTCAAGGTCAATATGGCCACTCAGCTCATTGATAAATTTCAAGAGCGTGTCAAAGTCCATGCGCTCCCCCATTATTTTGTTGCGGTATCGCTTCAAGATTGCAACACATACATACAGTTGCAGATGCTCAGACAAATAATGGGTCCACAACACTTCCCACAATCGCATTGTTTTCTTGTATTCAAATTCCCTGAAAATTTGGTAAATCATAGTGAGAAAATAAAGCAATAACACCATATTTCCTTTTATTTCTAGCAATATAGGAGCATAGTGATAGCGTTCGGATACTCAGGATACAAAAACATCACTGAATGTAGTAAATTGCACCATTGTGATTTGTTTTCTTTTTCTCGAACTTACACTTTGAGAATGATTTTCTCCAAACATATCTCATCCCAAATCTGGTTTTCTATTAGTCACAAAAAAGGTATGCATCTGCGTGTCTTGTCCAGCATAGTATTCTGTATCCATCTTCTCAATCAAGGAGAGGTCCCAGATGCCGTACTTTATTGTAAATATTCCCTTCTAGAATTTATTCGAAGCCAATACACTCAAGAAGTATTGCAAACTAGTAAATTATGTACCTTTCATCACTAACCCCAGCAAGCATCCGAGTTCTTTGAGACAATGATTATAGAATGCATGCAAGTATCTTCTTCTAGGTGAAACAACATTAGACATGCTACTATAATTGTTTTAAATTGAAGCTAAACTGAACTCGCTGAAAATCAACATCAGTGTTGAGCATCTTATATATTAACTTTTATATGAGAGAAAAAAAATTATATCCACTATACTATGTTTGTAATTGCAAAGGAAAAAAAGGCAGTGAAAGGGTATGCCAGCAGCTTCATTAAAAAGACATCCATCCATACTAAGAGCAGAAAAAAGAGGAACAAATAATCCACTAATCTGACCTTTTAAATTGTATTAGAACCCAGCGGAAACAAAAGAAGTAATTCAAGCAGTCATTCTGCTTGAAATAGTTATGTAATGGGCAATCAAGCAACTCCACCAGCTGCGGTAAGAATAGTAAAAGTTAGTTCAGTTTGTAACTGCAGCCTAACAAAACAATTTACTGAAAACCCAGCCAACACCTAACCTTCATCCAAAGCTATAACATCCCAAAAAATTGATTGTCTAGCATTCACAATTTGATATTGTAAATTATACAGTGACACAAGACAGAAGATCATCAGAATTAATTAAGCCCAAAGGCCTTTGAATTTCACTAAAGAAGCAAACAGGCTCTAAATTTAAGATGGGATATCGTTCAATAGATGAATTGTCAAAATATATATAAATTTCGGAGAAAAAAGAAAAGAAAAGAAAATAGATAGGTTTGTAGGGGGGATGGAGAGACAGACCTTGGATAATGCAAAAAGCTGAGAGTGCATGCCATTTTGATCACGATTAAAATTGGGTCCAAGACGTTCCATCAGTGCCACAAAACACCAAAACGATTCTGATTCATCCTCCATCACAAACAAAATTGGGGATAGTAAATCACTCATACCCTGCGAAAAAAAGGGCAGAGACATGAATATTCAGCATCCCCACTATACCCATTTCCCAAATAGGATGGAAAAGGGGCCTTGAATGTATTCACTTGACATTTTATTTCCCAATAGGAAAAGGCAATTTTTAACCCACTCTTAGCTGTTTTCTGAACCTGGATGAGAGCATATGAGACAACACCAAGATAAACTGCAACTAAGAATTACTAAACTTATCCTCATTGAAACCGTGTTGTTTATTTACAGTCCGCATACCAGGATGAGAGCAAGTAACAAGGAATAGCATAAAGTGCATGAAAAATAATAGAAATGGAAGTACAATAAAAACAAGAGTAGAAACAAAAGTATAGGTGGAAAGGACTAACAAGATCAAGCAGCTGCTAAGCACTAAAGGTTGCTAATTACAACAAAGTAACACCTCCCTGAATGCAATTATTGACATGCATTATAGTACTTCCAAAGTTACATTAATGCAAAATATAGAAATAGGCACCAAACAGGAAAAAAAATAATAAGACTCCATGATTGTCAGAAAGGATAACAAAAAGCATCTCCTTCAACAAAAAAACTGCAGAAATGAAGTTTCTACCTGACAGTAACCAAGATCAAAGTTATAGAAGGAGTACGTCAACAGAATATCACGTAAGATATTCACATTTGGATTATCATCCCCATCATAGAAAGACAGTGCTCTATCAGTCCTCACCTTGAACACACAACAAAACAGCTATTAGAATTAACTTAAATATATTTTAATTTGATGTCATAAAATAAATAATTTAAAACTTGAAAACAGTAACAGTAGCTTCAAGCATACCACATCTTTGTCTATAAGGCCTTTCCTTTCCCTAAATTTTGTAAATCTCTTTGCTTGTTCAGTAGAGATACTCTGCAGGAGCGAAACAAGGCATGTATTAAGCCTCAAAGGAAACTTCTTCAAAGAAGATTAGAAGAATAGCAATGACAACTGTTAAGATGATTGAAAGCACCTGCTGTCCTGACAGGGAAACCAAAACATAGTTATCGTACTTACGGTTTAACCTAACCTTAAAAATGTAATGTCATCTTTTCCTAAATAAAACATTGTATTTTATGTGGGGGAAAAAAATCAACAATCAGATTCCAAAGTAGTTTTGCACTTTGGCCTAACAAGCAAAACTAATTTCAAGTGAATGTACAAGCAATTAGGCTCAAAAACAGACAAACAATGAAATTTCATCTCCGGGTGTAAAAATCAAAGATTTAGCCTAACACAGAGCCGGATAAAAAATTAAAATCCATGAATCTAACTCTGAATAGTTTGAGACTGAGTCTTAAGGTCTCTTTGGCCCCATGTGCTTGAAAGCAAAGCACTGTTTTTAGCTGATTATAAGAGACGGAAGGATGAGCTAGAAGCTTTTCCCCCCCTAAAGCATGGTTGAACCAAACAAACACTCAGTTCATTTGAGTGTATGGTACACTTAATCCGCCAAGGGATCGCATATGATTGACCAAAGAAGCCTCAAAAGTTGCTCTTCTTCTTGTGCATTTTGTTCAGTTGGTTATTATAGTGAGAAAGTCAGACAATATGAAGGCAAATCACCTTTTCCTTTCCACAACAATGCATTAACAATCATTGAACCTAATAGCAATCATATAAGCCAAACCAGGTGAAATGCAGGCAACAAAATAGCATGTTTCATGAAACAGTTGAAAGTAGACATAAATGCCTGTGCAAAGAGGAAAAAAACACAAATTCAATCATCAACATAAAAGGGTGTCTAAAACCCAATCTTCAACAAGGAAGGGGGAAAAAACCTCCATGAAACATATCAGGCAAAAACATAAGCACGCAGTGATGTGTGGAAAACTGAGAATTACAACAAACCTGCCATTGTTGTCTTATTGTCTCATACTCTGACTTTTTGGAAGACTTGAGGTATTCCCTCTCTGCATACGTTGAATCATAAGCATGATATCCCAGCAAAAATGGCCAGACCTATATTCATCATTGTTAATCCTAGGAAGAATAACATATTAAACCAAAGAATGTCTCATAAAACAGTTGTTTAATGATAGTAAACAACAAACCTCTCTGCGTGTTGTGTGCTCAACTCCACCATAGAATATTCTCTTTTTTAAGGCTTTTGAATCCATTACTCGCCCTTCAGAATCCAAGAAAGTAGCCCACTGAAAATACAACAAAAATTTGAAAACAACAACAAGAACAGTTGTGGCATGTACATTCAATGTCTTGAGTAAAAAATCAGAATTAAGGGCCAGAGGACTGCAAAATCCATCTTCAATGCTTCAGCATATGAAATGAACAAATTTAAATCAATTTATGACAACAATAAATGGTTCCTCAGGGTGGATCTGTAACCCTTGAACTCACAAGGGTTTGGGCATTTGGCATATGAACTTAAAACAATAAGATTGAGTAATAGCAATAAATGTCAAATCAGAGTTAAAAAAACCACAGCCATCCAAGGACTATCATTGTAACATGGCTCATACTACAAGGTTTACAGATGATACTTCAAATTAAATTGACTATGATCGGAAAACACATCCAGTTTAAGGACCATTGCATACTCTAGTGTTAAATCAAAGAAAAACATCAGCAGCAATTAAATCATGAGCCAACTATTTATCAATCAAACTTTTACCCAGAAGATAATCATGATTATAGTTTTGATTTAAGAAAAAGCAAATTCTAAAAACACATAATGAGTCATGATGTGTATAACATATTATGCACACTAGGGGTGAGCATTTTCAGTTCGGTCCGGTTTTCACCTTAAAAAATAACCAAACCAATTTTTTTTAACAAAAAAAATTCAAAACTGAAACCGGTTCAAACCAACCAGTTTCAGTTCAGTTTGGTCCGGTTAATTGAAGGGAAAAACTAGAAAAAAACAGTTTCTACAAAGTTAATGTTCTCACAACATCCATGATAGTAGTCGCAACATGTTGTAGCAAACCAGCAACCTTGTAAATAAATCTGGGAAATGAATATATAATACATCTACAGAAATCAAAAGAAAAATTACTAGTTGCATTGAGCAATCAGATAAGTCTAAATATTGGTATGACAGCATTAACTTAGTAGAAGTTGCTGTATCACAGGACCAGTTAAGGATAGTGAAGTACTAATCTAGAAGCATGTTGAGATGAATCTCCCAGAACTCATGCATCTAATAATGAGTGGCTGCATATGGCAGTCTGATTTAAAGAAACTGCAAATTAGAACTACTTCTGACATCTAGTACTCAAGAAAACAGGTTTTTAACATGACAAAAGGAGGAAAAAACAATTTTGAAAAGAGAATAGGCAGCATCAAATTTCTCATCCAACTCTTGGAGGAGCAAAGAACTTGAAGGAGCAACTGCCAGCTGATTTAGAGACAGAAAGGTTGAGAGATGAAGATTTGATCGAGAGATTAAACAGGAGGGGGGGGGGCTGGGTTTGCTAGAGTTAGAAGAAGAAACTACAAGGTAGATGGGTATGGAAAGCTATTTATAGTACCACCGGTTTTTTTATTTCTATTTGAACTGGTTTGGTTCGGTTTATTCAGTTTCAGCCTTTTAAAACCGAAACCGGACTAAACTGAATTGTTTTTTTATTGGTTTAATCGGTTTTTTTCATGGTTTGGTTTTTTCTGGTTATCTAGGTTTAATCGGTTTTTTTGCTCACCCCTAACGCACACACCATCTACTTTTAAAATTGATACAAAGGAAGGTGAACATGGGCACAAAATCAAAATAGAACCCATTCATGTAAAATGCCAAAAATAAAGGAGCATTTGGGTCAATGCAAGGAAGTGTCTGAGACCAAAATAAAAGGCTACAGCAGAAAAAACATTAAGAGTGCTGAAAATGAATTTGTGGGCAGTAACTTGACAGACATTCATATTGACAGATTTATCATTAAAAATGATAGAGAATTTATCTTCAGGAAAAAAAGCCTGACCTCTTCTGACCCCAAGGGTGGCTGTCGTGGTTTTCCCCATACGAGTGTCATTTTATCAAACTGCCATACAGAAGTGGGGAAAAGAATTAATCTCACATCCAAAAAAAAGAACAAATTTTATATATTGATCAACACAAGAAAAAAAATCCATAAAACACAGTTTAAATCATCCCAAGAAAGTCATTATCATCTTCAATTTCTTAACAGAAACGCTAAATCAAGTAGTTAGCAATTACATGTGCTTTTCTTCTGTGGCATTTAATATCCTAGAGGAAGCACTGAAATCACATGGCAGGAAAAGTTACACACCATTTCTACAATCTAAATCTAGCTTTCTTAAAGCAAGTGAAGAAAATGAAAAGTACAAGCATGCATAAGGGCACACTCAGTTCTTGTTTTGATCCTTTAGTAGGATCAAGATATGAAATCTGAGATGCTACTGTGTCAAACCCCTCAAATGTAAGACTCGCTTATGTTTAGGGCTTCTACTCTAACAACCAACAGACGCGAAGTTGATGTATTTTAATGTAACAATTCTCAGATTTAATTCAACTACCAGCAATCACCTGGATATGACTAAATTTTCTGATCTACAATCAAAAGACAGCAGAATTGCTCCAGTCATGAGCTTTTTTTATTAACTAGAAATTCATGTCTTTCTTAAGAGTATTTGGGTGGGTGACTAGGATTAGAAGTTCTGTTTAAGGGTTCAATCTAAGGCTGGGGTTAGAGATCTTATTCTAGTATAAATAAGCCGTAAGACAAAATTACTGCCATCATATGAATTTCAGAAACTAGAGGTTTTTCTTAAACACTATGATAAAATACCTAGTTCTAAATTCTTTCTCACTAATGTTGGCTTATGTCTCCTGATCTGTAGCTGTGTTTCCCTCTTAACTACGTCAAGGAAGATGTTCTATCATAATAATTCCCGAAATCAAGTCATATACTGACACAATGCACCCAAATAAAAAATAAAATCGGGACTTGAGACTTTGCAAAGCAATGGAAGCAACATCAATATCGTAATGCTTGGAAAACCAATTTTCCCACTCTTCAAACCCCGCCTTGTGTATATTCCAATATTTTTCATGACCAGCAGCTTACATCTCTACTATGGATCCATAACACCCAACTACCACATTCTTATTCCAACTTCATGTAAGAACAATCAAGAAGGATGGCATGTCACAGGAATAATACAGTGCCCGTACGTTAAAGAACGTATTGTTTTGAGTCGATGTGATTCGTATTGAGCTCAGTTGATGTAATTTGTATTGAGCTCAGTCCATGTGCTTTTTTTGTAGATGAGTCATAAAGGAGAAAAGGAAAAAAGAAGAGACTTTTCCAGATATTATGGGTAGAATACCATCTCCCATTGATATATTTTGTGAGCTGATAATCACTACAGGAGAGCAGAGAAATGAACTAGACACTAAATTAAACCATAAAGGCTCCTTTTATACCTCCTTAGAATTGATTAGCTCAAAAGTTCCCACATTTGTGTCAGCCTCCTCACCATGATCATGTTTCCTACATATGATTGTCTGTTTAAAAAGAATGGAGGTCTGCATCAGACGACTCTGGAATAGAAGTTCAAATTTTCCCAGCCAAAATAACTCAAGAAGCCTGAATTGAACAAGGAGGATAAGGCTCTCGATCTTTAACTATGATACTTCCACTGACAAAACACTACTAGCCGGTAAGTGATATGGTGAGAATTTGGCACAATCAAACTTATCCCAGTAAAAAGTTCACAAAAGGTGTCTGGCTCCCAAGAAAATCTTATGTTTACCACATTCAAGATAGCTTCTTTGATAGCTTTTATAACTAATTAAATACATGAAAAATACCACGCATTTCCAACAAGTCCCTGTGGATAAAACAAACACTAGCCTACTGAAAATGATTAAGCTTGCCCAAAATGAATAGCTTGACTGGTAAATGGTGGATTCAAATCATTATCCATGCTATTACTAAAAACTTAAAGGTAAGCCTGCAGGTCTAAACTAGTCTTTGTGAACTTCCAATGCATCGGGCACTACACCAGTCAGTCACACCCTTCTTTTTTAAAATACAATATATTATTGGGAGAAAGAATCAGTTGCACCATTCCATTTGCTAGTTAACACAATCAGCATGGCTTATAAAAAATTTCCTCAACACAAAAAGAGGATGAAAGAAACAGAAAAAACCAAAACAAGAACATAAAATCGATACATTAAATTCAAAAGTTGCAAGTAAATTCTGCATGGTTAGATTCACACAAAAGTGAAAAGAACAAAATGTTCAGCAACATACAGTCAAAAAACCTATATGCAAAAGCCCAACAATGGCATAACTAAACTGCAAGTTAGATATAGACTACCAAATATCTATGCCAATCCCAGTTTCAAATGCATTTGCAAACCTAATGATGATGTGCACACTAAGGGTTAGGTTCCAATGAGAAGTAAATCCATTATGAAGTGTACATCCAATGTGTTAAAAATATATTAGCTTTTAGAAGCAGGACACAGCAAAACCAAAAATTTAATTAAACTCCAGAGGGTCCCAAAATACTAATAGATTTGAAATAGAAAATGGTTACCTCCAGAGGATCTGAGGGAACAGGACCTTCCTCGAGAGCCATCTCTGCATCCATGGATGGCTTATGGGGGACATCAGGGAGAGAGTAGCTAGAACTTTTCCTTTCTACAGCACCATAGCCATTGCTATTACTTTCTCGAAATAGTTGTGAGCTTGTGTCCCGAGCAAATTTGGTCACAAGAGAGAATTTTTCCAATACATGGATCGTAAGATCTCGAGCAGGATCATGACTCTTATGCTTCTGCCTCCCAGGATTTTGAGAAGGCCTAGGAATTTCATCACGGATAGAGTCACCAATCCTCTCTTGGAGTTCAAAAGATGAAGATTCACCACCATCTGAAACGGATGCAGATGGTCCACTTGCAATATAAACAGGCAACTCTAAAGAGGACAAGGTTTTCTGCAAAACCCGGTTAAAACCCGTTAAAAGAAAGAAAAAAGACAGACAAAGTGAAATGTAAGAACATGGCAAACAAACATGTCAGGATCTAGATCAATTCAGGGGATAGGCCTGGAAACATATCAGAAATGACCGAGATTGGACAACCTAGAAGAAAGCAATGTCTATTGCAAACCAACATCTAAAAGCAATATTTGCAATTGAAAGTGACTGATTACCAGTTATCTAAAAAGAGAGAGAATAGAGAACCGTTCATGCACACCTGCAGGGGATTTTGAAAATCATTCACCAGAAATACATTTGCATCTTCCAATGATCTGTAAATGTGATGTACAGCAACAGGATTATAGAAATAGCATCTCTAATGATAAATAAGATCCAGATATATGTAAGAGTAAACAAGTTTAAGGACGTCATCATATACAAATTAATCTTATAAATGAAAAATATCCTGAAATGCACAAACAAAAGACATGAAGACGATTAAATCATGGGGCCTTTCTGGGAGAAGGCACTTATGCTCTAATCTTCATATTTTTTTCACTTAATTCTTTTGAAGGATGTCTCAGTCTCTAAGGCGTAACTAGGTTCCCTTCCACCATAAAAAAACAAAAAAAAAAAACGTGTACTTAATCTAAAAGAATGCATTAAACATGACTTAACAGCACAGTTCATATAAAGTGTCATGCTCGATGCCACGCTCATGCCAAACAACATTCTTCTGTTATTTAAGTTGAAAGGGAAAAAAAAAAAAAAAAAAGAGCAAAGGGGCGACACAGAAGCATATAGAAAGTATGTAGAGAACTGAACAAGTACAAAAGAAAACGTGCAACAATGAGAGGAAAAATTGCAAGAAACCCAGCTCCCAAAAGTAACGAGTACTTATAACCCCAGAAGAAAGAGAAAAAACCAGCAAACCAAAGAAATCCCTAAGATAGGTGACCAAAACAGTTCTTTTACATCAACCTTTGTACTAAAAGTTTTAAACCCTCAAAAGTATAATCATTTCTCTCATATCAGAAACTCTACGCAAGACATGAAAGGATAAACTTCATGCTGCTACCCCTTCCCTATGCTCTTTAAACTTACCTTTCCAAACAACAATGTTTGCAGAAAGAAGCAACAAGTCACCAAGAAACTGATTATTTTCTTTTCTTTCTATCTTTTTTTTTCCTGTCATAAACAGGCTTAAAAGAAAGAGAACCGATAACCCCACCATCCAATCCATTTCTACAGGGAGAAAAGATTCCATGAGGCCAAAATTCCATTTGGCCATAGCCCAAGTAAGGCCAGGCTTAGTCCTTGTATCTTACCAAGCAAGGTCTTCATTTAATCCTTGTCAAATTTCGAGAATAACCTTGCAGCCTTTCTTACCACAAAGCACAAAGAGATTAGGAAACAAGGCACCAAGGATAAAAAATGAAATCAGTGGTCAATTCTAAATGTAAAATGTTCCCCATGTGAAGCATAAATAAATGTAACTTCAATATATTAGAGATGCTCTTATAATATCTAAATATGCATCTTTATAATGTAGATATTTATAGATAGACAGGAAGAGGTTGAGGAAGAGAATCTCAAAATAAGAGTTGCAGACTAAATCAGTAGCCAACCTCACAATAAAAACATGTTGCTTTATTGTAGCAAGGAACTCTTTGACTCCACCATTGTAGAAGTAGAGTTGAGGAAATGCGAGTCCTGCAAAACACCTCCATTTTAAAAATGAGGAGAAATAAAACCAGGTATCGATGGATTTTAAACCCAAAAACTCATAATCATCAACATAGAACACAAATACACCAACCAAACAACAGTGACTAGAAGTAGAAATAATCACCTTGAAATAAAATTAAACAAGATGAATAAAAATAATAGTTCATAAAAAGATACAAATATTATCATACCTTGATAAGGTAAAAATGTAAATAAAATAAAGCTATCCTCCTCAATACAAATGTCACAAAAAAAAAAGAGGCCACACAATAAAGATTGTCATTACAAAGTACCAAATTCTTCATAATCTCATTTCACTCATCTTCATTAATGCCTCCCAGTAATTTCCGTAACAAGGTGAGAAATCCATGAAAAAATATGATGCTTGGGATCTGACATATATCGTACATCAATGCTACAAAAATTCTATCAACTAAAACATTAGCCATTTCTTAGACTAAAAGTATTCAAGCATTTAATGATCTTTATTCACTTGTTAAAAGCAGCTTCGGGCATTTAAAAACTCTAAATCCACTATCACTTAATAATACAGCCTCCATGAAAGGAAAAAATATATATACCTGATGACAAAACAACAATTATGTACTGCCACCCAAGGGTAGGAGTACGTCGACGAATAGACCGCACATCCGTAAAAGGCACAGCCCTTATGGTGTAAAGATTTCTATCTACAAAAACAAAACCACACGAACAATTTCACCGACCATATCACATTTACTCCAGTATATTATAACACTCTTAATTCAACAAATTAACAGTTCAGAAATACAACCTCTCTCCGACAGCCTCGCATTCGTACTCTGCCCTTTGTACGGAATCCACGTCTACCATAACCACAAAAATATCCACGTTTTAGCATAAATTCGCTAGACAATTACATTAAAACACAGAAGAGAAAAAGGTGATTAATAAACTGATTTTAAAGAAAAGGAAGAGAACCTAATTTATATACCATAAAAAGAGAAGAGCCTTGCTTGATGAGCTTCAACCGACCACTAATTCTCTCAGACGCATACTGAGTGGGATGAATCGTCACGTTATCTTTCAAATACACAATTTCTGCTCCTTCCGGTACGCTCGACGAAGTGCTCCTTCCGCTATCGCTCCTCGTTATCATCATACTCGCCGATCCCTAAATCAAAATAACATATGAAAACCTAAATATTGAATGAAAGAATTTTTGTGAATTGAATTGAATTTAGTGGAAATGTGAGTGATTTATTGGTACCGTACCTGTTGAAGAGAGGCAGCGTAATCAGCGTCGTCTGATAAATCGTGAAGCTCTGGTTCTTGCATGGTTGCTATTGGTTAGGGATTTGAGAGAGAGGGGTAAGGGGGATTTTTTATTTTCATTTTTTTGCTTAGGGAGGAAGGAATAGAAGATTTGGAGGGAGAGAGTGGTACTTTCGCTAGAGAGAGTGTTCGATTGAATTGAATTGAGAGAAGGAAATGTGGGCCCGTAAACAGACTGGGCTGAAGATGAAAAATGATAAAAAAATAATAATTGAGGAATAAAAAAATTACTCGGTTTCACACTTTCATTAATTTTTATTTGAGAAAAAAATCCACGGAGTTGAAAGAGAGATTGTTTGGTATTTTCAATGTAATGTTCATAATTAATTGATGTTTAAGTTCTGGCAATTTATTTTTGTTTTAGCCAAGATGGCTAGTGCTAAGTGCTTGGTATATTAAGATGATCAGTTACTAGTATCTACTAAAAGTTTTTTTTAATGGATTGGAGGATTCTTTAATACTTAAATAAATATATTTTTTTGTAGAGAAAAGGCCATAATATTCTAATGGGAGACTGAAAATAAAATGTGCAATAAGAATGGAGATTGTGAGCTTGCTCCTTCAAAGGATTTATAGGGTCTTATATCTTATGAGTCTCGTTCTTTTACAAAATGGAGGGGCTATAATATCATCTTGCCTTGATGGGATTAACGAGAGAAAACTTCCCTGATACCTACATTAAAAATAGATAAATATCTTTTACACGTCATTAATGAAGGATAAGTAGATAGTCTTTTTCAAGACTTTTATACACCTAGAGGTATAAAGAGAAAGAATATCATTGACCTTAACATTTTATATTAAAGGTTATAACAAAAAGACAAACAAAGTTTTATGGCCTAATAAAGAGCCTAAAAAGATCATTAGTTTTACAATCATCTAGGCTTGACGAGATGTCGAGCCTAGGGATGTCGAGGCTGACAGTTTGTCAAACCTACATGTACATGGGTTCAACATGGAGCTGAGCCCAAAAATATTGAGTCTTGTAACTCGTTAAACCCACATGTATATGGGCTCAGTGTATAGCTAGACACAGGGATGTTAGGTTTGGCAACTTGCTTGACCCACGTGTACCTGAGTTTAGCACGTAACTGATCTCACAAATATTGGATATGGTAGCTCGTTGGACTCATGTGTATCTCGGCTTAGCGTGTAGCTAAGTCTAGGGATGTTAAATTTGGCAGCTCGTCAAATCTATATGCAATTGGGCTCGACGCATAATTGAATCCAGAGATGTTAGGGTTGACAGACCCAAACGTACATTAGCTTAACACGTGGTTAATTTTAGAGATGTTGGCTTATCACCCTATCTTTGGTCCTTTTTTAAAGCATGGATTTTAGGGGAAAATAGCATGTATAAAACATGTTGATCCATTAATGGCCTTTTAAGTCTTTGGGTATTTAATACACAATGATTTTGAAATGTTATTAATTTTAATGAAAATCTTTTTACATGAGAGACTTTTTACCTTTCACATGAGATTTGTTTTTGCAGAACTATTGGGATTCTTTATGGCCATGTGTCTCGTCTTTATTTGAAGAAAATGACTAGATGGCCTATCTTTTTTAAAAAAGGATTTCCCATGAGAAATAAAATGGGGTTGTGCATTAAATGTAGTAATTGAATAGACTTTTAAGGATATAAAATGATATGAAAGGTTATTCATCCAATAATGAGGGAGAAAATTTGTTTTTTTTATATAACCCTAGTCGTTCTTACCTTTATCCTTTTTTTTTTTTTACTTTTGCTTTCTGTAATTTATGAAAAGCTTTGCTAAAAAAGCCCGAGCCATATTTGTTTTAATCTGGGAAGAAACTATTATTCTAGGTATTTCCTATCAAAGACTTCTTCTTTTTTCTTTACTCTAAACAGAAATGGTCCCAAAAGAAGTCAAATTTGTCCCTAGAAACTGGGATATTGTTGCTTTCAAAGAGAAATTCAGGTTTCAACTTGAGACCAGGGAAAAAAGTAAAGGATAAGGATCCATCAAACCGGGCCATAGAGCTAGAGAGGTTAGAACCCCAACATCCATATCTAGCAAGGAGAGAGTTGTTCTCCCCACAAGAATTCTTCCCTCGATGCTATTAGAGAACCTTAGAGAGAGAAAGGCTACTTCAAGCCCCTATGGATAATACCCCTAGCACTATCAAGGTAGAGGACATAAAGTTTATTAATGGTTAGCATGCATGAGAGTACATAACTTACATACCTGCCGAGACTAAACATATCAGTCAACCGAGTTTGGGTTCATCCTAAGGTCATTTTAAAATTGCATCCCCCTTTTGTATGTATGTGTTGGGGTGTACCTTCTCTCTTTAAGGATTTATGAGGGAATGTTTTAGATATTTCTAGTTGAGTCCAGGTCAACTACACCCTAATAGGTGGATAATCTTATTTGTCTTTGATATCTTAGACTTATTGGAATCGAGCCTATAGTTAATATCATTAAGATATATTACCATCTAGTTGCTAGTACTAATGGTGACAATGACATACATTGGTTTTTTTACCTTCGCCAATAGACCCATATATGCTATGAAAAGAACCATGTAAGGAAAACTTGCTCATGTCAAAAAATAAATGGGAAGGTGATTGATAATAAGGTATAACAGGTCAATCATCCCCATAAATAGGATACAACAGATATAGAGTTGTTCCCATTATTTAAGGGTGTCTCTCCCTGTAGTTAACAGTAAACCTCATTTGAGTTTGAATGAGGAGAAAACATGAGATGTATTAGCATTAATCTCAACTGAGTACGAAGTCAATAGAATGGCTAGAGAGCACTATCAGGCTTTGTTACAAAGTATGCAACTTCATTTCTTTTTATTTGTGTTACACCTAAGTTCGCTGTTGACTCTGTTTTTATACAGAACTGACAGTTGAAAAAGAAGAAGAAACTTAAGTTAAGTTTGCAAATAAGAGCTCATAAAAAGGGTTTTTGTCTCTTAACTTTAGTGAAGGTGAGACCAGAGAAGAGATAGAGAGCAACCCTATCATAGCAGATAAACTCCCTATCCCTGAAGACACAATGACAGAAACCAAAACTCCTATAGAAATAAAAGCTAAGGGTAATTATACTCCCCTACTCAGGGGTCAAACAAATTTAAACCTCCATCTCGAAGTGACTGTGGGTGTTGTTGCATACTTTAAAAGAAAGATGGTTTTTACCCCTATGAAGATTGATGTTTCAGCTTCGACTATAGAGGCTCATGTGGTAGCATTCCTCATGCCCTAACTTCCAACTTTATTTGGAGAGGTTACAATAGCTGAACCCTCTACTTAAGTTGTTCATGAAGAGGCTAATTTTAAGGATTTTTTGTCGACCTCACTTTTAATCGAGATCCCTTCAGTTTCCCCCATATTAACTAGTGAGGAGAGATATCTTATAGAGGTTGTTGTTAATGAAAGGTCAAGCCTTGAAAAGACTAGCCTTGAGGTAGTGATACTATAGGAGAGGATCCTTTTCATTCCATTAGGCATCTCAATGATATCTAAAGAGTGTTATAACCTTCATTTGTCATTAACTAGACAAATAACGTTTAATGTAAGGAACTTTCTTGTTTTTCCTTTTATTTTGGTTTCATGACTATTGTTCCTAACACTTGTTTTTGAAAGACATTTATGATATACGCCAATTCTAAAAGGCATTGGATGGTCGAAAGGAACCACATAAAAGAGGTTATTACCAAACATAGGGCAAACCAGACTACCTTCTAACAACTAAAGGGAGAGAAAACTATTATGAAGGCCAAACTAAGGAGCCTCAATGTGGCCTATTCATCACAAAAGGATATATATATATATATATATATATATATATATATATATATATATATATATATATATAAAGCGTTGTTCTTCAGTTGGTCTCCACTAATAAACCACTTCAAGCCATTTATAACCAAGTGGATATCTTAAAACAGGAGATCCTTAAGGTGAAGACCACTTAAGATGGTCTGAAGGCCGAGCTTCTTATTGCTAGGGAAAAAGCCTAAAGTTCTTGGGCATAATTGAAGGCTTTGATGAACTCTTTTAAAGAGTTCCAAGAATTTTTCGGAGGGTATGTATCTCTGTCCGAGACGGTTGAGAACAATATCTTTTTTGTCATATCCAACCTATATTTCTTCAACCAATTAATGGAAATGTAGGTGGACTTCAATGCTGCTTGCCATTCAGTCCCAGTGCTTGATTTTACAGATGTGTTCCCTATTGAAGCTGCTGCTCCCTAACATCGAAAATATCTAGTTAAGGATCCTAAGCTAGATTTTTAAGCATCTACTCCTCATATCCATTCCTGTAGCCAACCCTAGTCTTGTAGGGTTTATCTATGTAATATTTTTCATTATAAAATTGGTTTTTATTTTTTATTTCTATATTGACTTGTGCAATCTATGTGGGTCTAACATCGATGGTAAAAAAAGATCCAAAGCCTTCATAAAAAGTTTTGAAATTTTAAATGGGTCATACACTCATACTTAAAAAATATTAAGGGAACTCCCTATGCAATTTGTATTGGTCCTACGTCCATAGTAAAAATTATATGCAGGGTCTTAAAACCCTTAGAAAATTATTAAAAAACTTGTATTCATCTAATACTAATACTTAGAAAAATATTTATCAAATCTTGACAAAAATCAAGCTTTGAATTTTGCCTAACCTCAATAGGATTTATCCCTTGCTTGGTACCAAGAATAAATATAGGTCGCAAGCATACTTTTATATTCCTTTAGGCTATGTTGTATATGAGTTTGGAGTTGCCATAAGCTAAGTATCCTTGCATTGCTTTTAATTGTTAAATGTGGAAATGGAGTCTCGTTTATGAATTATTTTTCAACTTTTTATAAGTATTCGTTGAAATATAGTTGTTAAGATATAGTTATTGAGAACATATTGTTAATATAGCCATTGAGGATATGTTTATTAAATATAATCAATTTCTTATTTGAATTTTAATCAATTTAAATAATAATCATAAAACATACATAACTCTCTATTTAAAAAAAATGAATGTGATAATAATTTTTAAAAAACTAGTTAAAATACTCTTTTTTTATATAACTAATTTAGCTAAAATTTAGCTAGAAAACAAGTAAGAAGATGAGCGTGATATTTGACAAATTTATCTTAATACATAGTAAAATTTATATAAAAAAGAAAACAATTGTCTGATAATATTTGACGAAATGACGGAAAACAATTTATGATATATATATATATATATATATATATATATATATATATATATATATATATATCAATTTTAGTTTTCCATGCGACAAAGACGCCATCCTCATCCTCATTTGCACAGACTTTAAAGGAAAACTTGTCTTTATTATATCGTCTTAACGGATGATTTTTGCCAAATCTTGTGAAGAGTATATTAGTTTGATTTTTGTCTTATGCTTCTCAATGCTAAAAAAGGTATACGGGCATTATTAATGATTTTTTTTATTATCAAGAGAAAATTTAAGTAAAAACTATAAATTTTATATACGTATTCAATAAAATAAATAAAAATTTATTATATGTCAATAAACAAAAACAAATTTATTTATTGCAAAGACAATATAATTGTAAAGTTGAGATAAAAATATTATTTATAAAAAACAAAGAAGTGAAATATTTTTTTCAGTTTGAAATTAAGTTTTTATGGTTTTAATTAATTTGAATCAATAAAATTAAATTTTATTTTATCAAATTAAGAATTAACTCAATATCAAAACTTATTCATAATATTGTGAGAGCACCTATATAAAACTAACCGAAATAAGGTATTAAATTCAATCCCAAATCAACTTAGAAAATGTTTGATAATATGGTAACGGTTGTTTTTTAAAGTATTTTTAGCTCAAAAATATAATAAAATATTTTTTTATTTTTAAAAAATTAATTTTAACATTAGCACATTAAAACAATTTAAAAATAAAAATATCATAAAACGCAGATTATACCACAATTTAAATAAAAAAATTATTTACTTGAAAATAAATTAAAATAATTTTTTTTATTTTTTTAAAATTATTTTTAACATCATCACATTTAAATAATTTAAAAATATAAAAAAATTAATTTTTTTTAAAAAATCAAATACTACCCTATCTTCATTTAAAACACAATAACAAAAAGACCTTCGAACCTTAATGGTTAAGCTTCCGACGGCATCTAGATTGGCCCCATGTCAGGTCCATCTAAACAGGTGAGCAACTAGCCTAGTTGCGTGTTGTGTGTCTATTGGGCCATGGGTAGACCATTTCCAAGTTCCGGTACCTTTTAATCCTCTACAGGTGAGACCAACATTGGAACTTTCGAGACTTTAAAGTTGTGACTTACGGTTGGATATTTGAATGGTGGTTGTTATGATTTGAAACCTTTGAGTTGTTGGTTTATGGTGATTTGAAGTTTTTTATGTTTTGATTTTATTATTTGCAATTTATTATGTTATATCTTAATTTTGACCATTTTGCTTGATGTCTTAATTTTAATCATATAAAGATTGAAAAATCTATAATTTGAATGAAGGCGTTTAGTTTTTCTTGTTAAAAAAACAACTTATACATGTAATATGATATGTAATAAAATCTATTATGAATCCGAGGGAGTGGTGTAGGCATTTGACATATCTAATTTGGTAATATCTATTTATTTATGCTAGGAATGTATAATAAATTGATAATATGGGATAATTATATTATAATTTACTTATTTTTTCTTGATTTTTTTTCAAAAATTATACTTCACATTCATAGTTTATAATTTCATAACATTTTATATCTACACCTTGACACACACAGAAAAATCAACAAAAAAATCAATTTATTTATATGATTTTATTATATTTCATTTAATAACTAAATAGTTTTTATATTAAAATTACAAAATTACCATCACTTTTTTTTTTTTTTTTAAAAAAGAGCATAGTCACCAACCTCGCCATTCTTTCCTCCCTTTTCTCTTAAATCTAGATTGCGGGGAGGCAAAAGATTATAGCTCTTCTTCTTTATTCCATCTCTATGTGTTAAATCAATAAAAAAAGAAATTCCAGCCCATTCTAGATTTGAGTATCGACCCATCTAAAACAGTAAAAGCGGAAGCTCACAACCCGCTTTAGGATTTTCAAGTAATATTTTATTTGTTCTGTTTGTGTTGTGGTATATACGAGAATATATTTTTTTTTTATTTAAATTTAAAAATTATATTAACTCGAAATATAAATTATAATCTCTAAAATAAAAGATATAAAATGAAAAATAATTAAATTCTAGATACTCAATATAATCATCCTTGTTCTACACTGTAAGCATATGTTTCTCAAAACTAACAAAATCGCTTTGACAAGTGAATTTTTTATGCATAAAACAAGTTAAATCCGCAACTAAAACATAACAATCCTGGTTAGGCAATCTTCTATTATTATAGGAAGCATTGAATTTCATTCGAATTTTTTAAAGGTGCCATAGGGCTCAAATAATATAATTTTTATGTGCTGTTTAGGGATAATAATAGAGATTAAACTTACAATAAATGAAGAAATAACCAATTATGGGAAAATCTTATAATGCAAAGAGACTAGGTATGCGCAGTTATTTTTTTAATTAACTTTGAAAAAAAAGATAGATAAATAACGAAAGAGAAAATTAAATTTGAAACTCACTAAAAATAATAATAATAACATTCGTATTTAAACTAAAAAATATATTTTTTATTTGTGTCTTTTTCTTGTATCTATCTTCTTTTTTTCTAGTTCTCCCAACATGAAATTTATGAGCTGACTTTTAAAATTTAAAGCAATATATTAAGGTGATTGAGAATTAAATTTTATAATTTAATTTTGTATAAGATTAAAGTGATTTGTAGATTTGTTAGGATAATTCAAGTTGTTCCGGTTTACAATTTGATGAAATGTTTTTTTTTTAAATATAGTTAAAAAATAATTTCAGAAAAAAAACTATTTTATTAAACTTTATAAAGTTTATGGAACTATTTACAGGTTTGGCTGGCTGACGTGCATCTGGCGAGTTCAACTTTTTTTTTTTTATCAATTTAATCTATAGATATTAAATTAATAAGAAATTTAATTTTATAAATAGTTTTGTTTTGTTTTTTTATAAAATTATCACAATTTAAAAAAAATTATCAGTGCTCTTAAGATTTTGTTTTTACATTTTAAAAAAATTGATCTGCTTAGTTAACTGAGGCGTGTTTTGCTTCTTGTGTTTTCTAGATGCCATGTTCATGCTTATTCCTCTATGCAATGAAACGCTGGAAGATCAATCTTTCACAACCAGTGAACCAAAGAACATGTCTAAAAACCCAGCAAAACTCGTACCATTTAAGACATTACTTAACACCCTTCCTCTGGCACTGTCACATTTGCTTTACATGCTCCGTATTTAGTAGCATTTTATTGTTTTCTCATTTCCTTGTTCAAAATTTTGAGTTAATTCTAATTATTCCGGCCTTTTATCTCTTCTGTTAAAAGCTGGTCACAATGGAAACTGTTCGTGCTATAAATGTCCCCATGTACACCTCTCTTAGGAGGACTGCTGTGGCTTTCACAATGATTGTGGAGTATCTTTTGACGGGACAGAAACATTCCTTGCGTGTTTTTGGCGGGTATTCAACTCTTTGATGCTGATTTAATAGATGATAAGCTGCTATCCTGTGACAGCGTCCAGAGTTTTATATCATTGCAGATCCTGATATAAAGGTGATAGATCAACAGTAAGAGTATCGAAACGAAATTAGGAGTCTAGAAGGATGAGTGCTGCTAACAAGAAACATTTGGCAGACTATTTATATGCACTTCTGGGAAGTTAAAGATGCCATGTTAAAGATAATTTGAAACTGATTAGAAGGAGTGATTTGATTTATGGCTATGCTGTTGTCTCTGTCGCAAACATTTTTACAGCAATAAATCTAGCTTCTATTGCTCGAACTGGTAACAAACCTGAAATTAGTGCATAATTCTACTTACTTCGCAGGAATAATATGTGGGCCAATCTTACTTTTTTGGACATCAATTAGAGGAGACCTAGAAAGGATGAGGAACTTCCACTTTCTCCTCATCAGAAAGTAATGTAAATTTGAAAGTCTTAAGAGTGCAGGCTTGATAAATATGTTGGTAAAATATTTAGTTGCGCATGCATGTCCTGTGGGTAATTATGCGTGTTTATTTTTTTCTTTCTGTGCGTGAATCAACATGATCGTGTATGTTAATTTCATCTTTTGATCATGTTATGCAGCTAGCTAATTCTCCTCTCTTTGCTAGTCTTCACTTAATTTCTTGCATGCCTTCTTTGTGTCTTTATGTTTGTTCTTATTGTCTATTGGTGTTAGCAGGAGGAGCAAGACAGAGAGCACCGTAGCTGTGCCCATTCTAGTGGCCAACTTGGCTAAGATTTGCAGCATCCTTACCTCGAAAACTCAAGAAAAACCCCAAGTATCATTAACCATGCCAAAAATGACATGGCATTCCTCAACCTTATGGGCCAATCAAGACTGCAGATGTTCTGAAGTTACTGCACTTGCCTGAACTCCTTACTTCTACCATATCTATAGAAGTTGTTAAACTCACATTATAGCTCCTTCAGAGTTTTCTGCCCAAAATCATGTGGTATCATCGTAACTAAACTTCAATGTCCGCTTGTCACTCACCAAAATCAGCAAAAGGGAAAATGTGATTATTAAAGAAATAATTTCTTCCGCTGCATCATACACGTCTTAACAATCAGTTGCTAAAATGTTGGCATCTACCAAATTCAAAGCAATGGACATGATCCATCAGTTATTCATATTTAACAGTCATATCTAAAACTGCTGCACTGAAATGCTTTGCAGGTGGTGATGCTTCTTTCCTGTATCATGGCTTTCCTAATTAATTATTTTGTGCTTATGAATACAGCACTAAATTCACCATTGACACAGACTATCTGTGGTAATTTGAAGGTATGTAAAATAATCACCTCTTGTTAACCTTGCAGTGTTCTAAGATTCGGTGTCCATGAAACCACAGCCAATGCTGACAAGATTTTGTTGATACAACACTTTCCTTTGTTTGTTTTGTTAAATTTTTATGTAGATAAGACACTGTCCATACTTGTAAAGGAACACTGGCTGCTCCGCCATTCAATATTTTCATTTACTTGAGCTATTTTCTTCAATTGCCGGGCCTTTCTGTCTCTTGCCCCCAATTTCGGCAGACAAATGCCTTGATGGTTTTCTAGTACAAACAGCATAAAAGAGAATTGATCCCTGGATACCACCCCTCCCTTTCACATGCACAGCAACACCAACGAGCAACATCACCCATGTAACTTTGTTGTTTTTGGGTTGGCACTGCAATTATTTCACTACACGAATGAGGAACATCAACTGTCTGAGAGATAAACCATCAGTGATTCTGCTCAAATGTGTGGGCTATAAGAACTTTTTGGGGTTCAAATCCTGGTCACTGTCACACTCAACGTGCTACAAACTCTGACGGACATATGCAACATGTTTTATTGCATCCTAGTAAATCTCACTCAGTTGATTAAAAACAATTCCAGTGTTTCAGTCAAGTAATAAGTAGCCAAGACTGTGCTTCTATGGTGGGATTGTTCGGTTGCAGGAATGTTTCCTTCCCTCAAGAAAAGGAAGGGTGAGCACTGAGCAACGCTTATGATTCATTATTTGTTATTCAATCTTTTGAAAAGTAAAATGCTAGCTTCTTCTGTCAACTTGTCGAATATTTTGGGAGGTTCTAGGAGGGGGAGACTGCTTCTGCTTGCATGTGTGGACATAAAAGTTCGATACACGGAGAGTTGTAGTGGAAAGAGAGAAATGTAGCAACTCGAGTTCATGGAGGGATGTGTGTTTCTTGTCTCCACAAGCTGACAAGTGAGTTTGGCCTCATTGCCATACATGATTGAAACATGCCCATCATCAATTTTGCAAAAGCTTAAACTTTACTTCAATATTCTTTGCACTTTCACGAATCATGATCCGTATTCAATGCTAAGAATCACTAACCAACCCAATGAATTAATCCCATATGCAGGTGCTCTTGCAACTCTTCATTATCTCGCTTTCAAATTTAAATCCAAGTGGATAGCTATTGAAAGAAAGCTCTTTTGATGTTCATGTAGTTTATCCGTGCACATACTCATAATTAAGAATTAAAGAACTTACAAAATATATACTCTAGCCTTATACCATAAAGGAAAAGGACATGTATTCCATATAAAAATCCTGTTGGTTTGGTTTAGCGGGTGATGTATTTTTTAAAAAGAAATTCAATTTTTTTAATTAATTTTTTTAGTGTTTTTAAATTGTTTTGATGTGTTAAAAATAAAAAATATTATTATTTTAATATATTTTTATAAAAAAACAATTTTAAGGCAAAACCAATCATTACCAAAAAAACAAAGAAAAAAGTTGATATAAAGCGGAAAAAAGTTTAGAAAGGAGGAAGCTTATCAAAGTCCTCCAAATATTCTCTCAGAATAAAGATTATTAAGTTCAATTAAGAAAGCATGCTTAACAAAAAGGGCAACATGGCCCTAAAAGACTATTTGTTTGTTTTAGTGGTGATGTATTCTTATTAAAAAATTGATTTTTTAAAAATTAATTTATTTTTATAATTTTGAATTGTTTTGATATGTTATCTCGTTAAAAAATAAAAAAATTATTATTATTTTAATATAAAAAATATTTTTAAAAATAAATGTTAAAGCAAAACCAATCATCACAGAAAAAAAAAAGAAAAAGAAAGAAAAGGTTGAAATAAAGCGGAAAAGTTTAGAAAGGAGGAAGCTAATTAAAGCCCTCCAAATATTCTCTCAGAATAAAGATTATCAAGTTCAATTAAGAAAGCATGCTTAACAAAAAGGGCAACATGGCCCATTAAAGCTTGTAGAAAAATCTCAAGTACTTACAGAACATGGGTGTCTCCTTGTCCAATCCCTTTAATCAAGAGTTTCAAGAACCATCAATTTGACTTTGGAATTCATGTTTTCACTATTTATCTCATTTGTTGCTCGAATTGTGCATCAAGAGAGCTATTCCATTGCAAAAAAGTCAGTCCTTGCTAGAGTGTTTTGAAAGGCACTCCAAAAACACCGACCGCTATTGGACGTCAACCGTTGAAAAATCAATGTCCGGTTATGATTCCGGCCGACAGGTTTCGGAACGTTTTCAGTGGGCACCAAACCAAACAGGCCTTAATTATCTACCTCTTCGTGTGTACCTGTATGTATTTTGACATGACCTACCTAGCTTTAGCTTTCAAGTTGACATCATTTTCATCACACACGTAAAAAGCGAGCGGTGGTTATGGCAACGCAGGTATGAGAAAAGAGAACATTAATTAAAAGAAAAGCCATAGTTGTGGTAACTAGCTTTTGACCTCACGAGTCATTAGTCTAGGTAAAGAGAAACAAGAATAGAAGAGAAATGACCTGGGATCTGGTGAGGAAGCAAGAATATGAGAGGAGAAGGTGTGGGGAGGGTTCAAGGCGTGGGGGAATCTGTGTTTGGGTGGTGGCACGCGAACTTATCGCCCCAAATCATGAGGCTTTAAGCCTCTTTTATTAAAAGAGTCTTTTACACTTCCCAAAATCCCAGGAGAAGGGCCAAGAGTGACCCCTTGAATTAAAGACAGGAAACTTAAAAGAAAGAAGAGCAAAACCCAAGAAGAGTGTCCCCTCGTGCAGGCCCAAGGCAGGGCTCCTTTAGCGCCGATGTCTCCGGCGTGTGGTGGTGGCTATTTGCTACCATAATAAATGTGTTTTGATTTGAAATTAAGAAAAAGAAGATTAAAATCAACCTTTTACGTACCCTTCCAAAGGAAACTTCTTTCTAGTAGACAATCTCTTCGCTGACATTCTGCACTCATGTTTCCAAGATTCTTATCTCTCTTTCTTGCACAAATATGGCTTTGGCTTTGACCACCTTTAGTTTCTACGTACGAAATTCTCTATGGCTACTAACTTATTTTGAGCACTACTAAGTCTTCATTTTGTGGAAAGAATATATATATATATATATATATATATATAGTCCGTCATTCCATGTAAAAGTCTTGTCTTTAGTTAGGCATCCCTTAAATCAAAGTTAAATTATAAACGAACACAAATTAAGAAGCCCCTCTCTCTCTCTCTATATATATATATATGTGTGTGTGTGTGTTGATTCAATTCTTTTCTTTTATTTCTTTTTAAACAATTGAATACAATGCACATTAAGATATATCAATGAGGTATCCATTATATTAATATAGAGCTAATAAGCCTTTCAACACACCCAAAGGCAAAACTACAACCACCTTATTATAATACATTAATTGTATATACTAAAACTCTGATGGTATTTAGGTTTTTTTCAAAAGTCATAACTGAAGAAAATATTTTTAATTTATAAATATGCAATATAATAAATATATAATTACTTGCAATAATAACAAAATAAAGAATAATATTTTTTTAAAAAAATTATTTTTTAACATCAGCACATCAAAACAATTTGAAAACATAAAAAAATAATTTTAAACAAAAAAAAATTTGGACAAACCTTCATTTGGTGGACCACACCCCCAAACAAGAGCTTGGTGTAATAAGACTTTTTTCTATAAATCCCTCAAGATTTTAACAACATCATCTTATCTAGTTACACTTCTTAACAAGATCTCATAAACCAAGGAATTAAGTAGTATTCTATCATCCCTCTACAACAACTAAATCTAAGTTTTAGATTATGATAAATTTTAAAAGGAATTTAAAATAAGAAAACAATGCTAGAAAATAAGGTGAAGAAGAATGCCAAATTTTATCAAAATAGTACAGAATCAATCAACCTCAATTTCAACTCATTTTTATAGAAAATTTTAGAAATCAAAAGTTGATGAAGTCCTTCATAACAGTTTTGGTTACCCACAACAAACTAAAATTAAACATGAATGATTTTGAATTTAAATTAGAGGTTTTTTAAGTAGGAAAATTTGTTCAAATTTTACAAAAAATATTATAGAAAAACTGATCAATTCCTTCCATTCAAGGGCTAGACGAAACAATGGGATGTAAAAAATAATTCTTCATAAATCAGATCTAGGTTTAAATTTTTATTGACAAAAAATAATTTTTTGTGATCTAAAATATTATTTTACAATGAATTTAAATTCAACCCAAACTTAACATGTGTGCAAGAGTTTAAGTTTAAAATCAACTTTACTTAGGACATCCCCCTCTAGAAGCTTTGTTTCTTTTTCACATGGGATAAAGTTTTTTTTAAAGGGTTTTGGATTTTATTAAAACATGTCAACTAATAATTATTTTTACATTAATTTCTCAGTCATTCATAATTTGTCTAAAACACATGTTAATATACTATGTTAAAGAATTTATATTATAGATTAAATTCCAACAAAATCTTAACCCTAAAAATAAATGGATATATTTTTAATTTGATCTCAAATATATATATATTAACCCTGTTTTTAACCAAATTTTCTAACCTCTAATTTTTCCTGTAATTGACTCCCGTGAGAAGGATTTGTTTATACTAGGGACATATGAGCCAACTATCTTATTCTCCTTTTTAGGATACAATACAATAAGTTATTAGATTTAGTTAAATGGAATGCGAGGAATGGTACAAAAAAGATGGGATTAAAATAATTAATATATTCTTAAAACAAAAGGTACAATCAAAAGGAGTTGTTTGGGTTTTGTGGTGGGGAGGAATATTTCAGGTGGCATGCGTTTGATTTTATTGAGTACAAATTAAGCATGACAAACCCTAAAAGTAAGCTGCTACCCTTGACATCATTCCACTCACCTTCTTCACCTTCTCATCCCGAGGCAAAACCTGCCAGTATACATTCTCTACCTCTCCCACCCCTCATTCCATTCCTCCCTTTCTCTCTCTGTCTCTGTCTCTCCCTGACTCCAAGTCCCTTATATATGACCATGATCAACCTTACACAAGTTATTACCATCTATATTTCATCAAGAAAGATCATGAGTTCATTCCCGTCTTCTTCAATTTATCTTTGAACCCTAGTTGAGTTGATTGCTTCAACATTCCATAAATATCTTGATTGATCCATTCCTAATGGCCAGCTTTTGTTTCTTGATGTTAATCAAATTAGCACCGCCACCCCTCTATTAACATTTGTCCGACTCTTTAAGTTTCTTTTCTTGGTGCAACAATGATTTCTATTTTATTTTATTTTTTGCCTATTATTTATTGTTTCATGTTTTCATGTGGAATATCGTTTCTAAATCCCAGCTAAATTATAATTGAATGGTAGGGTTTTCCTTGATATATTTTTCATACTCGTGTTTGATAAGTATTATGGAATATATTAATTATTTATGCCTTTTAAAAGTCTAGATTTTTTTTTCTTTTTTTCTTTGAGAATAAATCTTGATTTTAATTGACTGAGTTCAAGGAATATATATAAATGATCATGATTTCAAGATCCCACTTCATGACTATAACCACCAACAAGACCACCACCTCCACCTCTTACTCCACCGAGCCACCATCCTTTTCCCTACCAAGAGATATATAGATACGGTAAATGATCATATTAGTGTCCTTTGACAAGTCGTATGTGACCATATCTAGTGTTTCTTTATTCAAGTACACACTTTTTCCCTTTCGGTTGGTATGTGGCACCAAGCCTGCAGCAGCTAGCAAGTCTTAAAAGCTAAAACCTGTTCACATTATAAACTTATCGTGGTATGTTTCTACTTGCATGATCATTTTGCCTTTTTCTGATAAGAAGAGACACGGTGACCTGTGCTGGATGCTAAGGAAGCAAAAGAAAGCGATGTTGGTGAGGTTCAATCCGAAGACGGATTTACACGTGAAAGTAATTGTAAAATACGATCTCAGATTGAGCCGCGCCAATATCACTTTCTCAGGGTTATTTGCTTTCCCAGCTTTCACCTCAGGTCTCTTCTGTCATGTTCTTCTCAATTTCTTTCTTTGACATGTCTAGTGATCTTATCTTCCTCGCACATTGATGCTACTCTCTTTTTTCTACCTTATTTGTCCACGTTCATATCTGCATTATTACGTACATTTTCCTATATATACGTACAAACTCTTTGCTCATTTACTGTGGCAGATATTGTCCGTCTTTCCCTTGCTCTTCAGCATGCAGCGTTTCCAAGAAGAAGCTGTACCAGGAGCTGGACAAATTAAGGTATGAAACTCCATTGCTCTCCTTAATCTCAATAGATTAACAAGTTAGGGTTCTTCCCGAATTTAACTTGTTTAAATCTTTTTACAGTATAGTTAGTTAGACGGAAGATAGGCACAAGGGATTAGGTCCAATATCCAAGTTATTACAAACTAGAAGATTAAAAAAATGTGAATATATAAGAGAGGAATGAGATTTTATTCATCATTTCAATACTTTATCCAATATACAAAGCAAATTGAGCTCCCATTTCACCCCTCCAATTAGATACAATGATAAGGGCTTGGGGTGATCCACTCCTCCCCACAAAATATACGAAGTTAATTACTTCTATTGTATGTTCAAGTTCTTAACGTAGACAGATAGTTAACTTACCAAAAAGGATACATATAGAATACAATTCTCTCAACATTGAATTAGTCACTTGCCAAGAACCTCGATGGTATATACGAGTTTGAATAACATTACATATATACTTGTATGTACTATCAAATCATAGGAGAGATGTTTGACATTGACCTGATGGGATATCAAGACATATTTTAAGGGATTTGTTGTTTAATATTTTATTAATCTTAGAATATAACAATGATTCTTCTTCGTTTAGCATCTATTAGTAGTCCTTGATGTCGCTTAGCGGCTTCAACTACTTAATTGAAGAATATATAGACTCATAAGTGAGCCCCCCCACCCCCACCCCCATCCCCACCCCTGGCCCCCATTAAATTAAATTTCTAGATTAGCCATATTATCCATCCTTCCTCCTTTTCAGTAATCTATTTAACTAACAGAATAATCTTATTGTAGAAATTGGAAATGTTGGGAGCAAAATTTCATGTAAATATGAAAACAAGGACAAAAAATAAATATGTACTTCACATTTCTTGATTCTTTATATTTCTTCAAAAATATAGAACTCGTATTGTTGTGACTGCATTCAATTTGATACAATTTAACTAATGAGGTTGCTGTGCTTACAAATTAAGCCGGATCAATATTCTTTGAAAATATTTAGAATCGTTTTCAGAACATGAAACAATTTGGTTTCTAACTTCATAATTCTCAGCATGCCTTGTGCTATATAGATACATGTATTGCGCCAAAAGAAGGGAAAGGGTTGTATAAGTTATTTATAGAAGGGGCTTTTTTACATTAATTAACCTTATATGATTTCATGATTACTTCTAGGGCATGGATATATGCACGCATGTACCAAATATTGTAGTTATCCGTATCTAGCTAGTTGGAGATGGAATTGCTTTAACTTCTTTGTGTAAACTCCTTTTTAAAGCAGTTTTTGCAGATCTTTTTGTACGTAGTCTTAAAGAAAAGAGAAAGAAATAGCATATTTTATTATCCAAAAACAAAGAGAGAAAGAAATAGCTGAACTTGAAATTGTGGGAAAAAGATAATTGCTGATTTCGAAATAATAAGCTTTTTTGCTAGACGCCAACGAGGCTTCTAAAGTGAGTTGCATTATTTGGTTTCTGTCGGCAGATTGTCATTTGTCAATAGTGATCACTGTTACATTTTTTCCCCCAACTTTCTAGCTACTAGTGCAAAACTTCACCCTTTTTTGGGTCCTTCCTAGCTAGCTAGCATTATTTTTCAATGGCCATTATCTTTTGGGTTAGTTTTTGTCCAGCTAAATACAAATTATTGCAGATTGATTTTTAGAATGAGCTATGGAATTGTCTAGATCCAGCAGTACTGCTCTTTATTGTTTCATTTTAAGAGATTTAAGGCCATGAATCATCACCTATATATTCCTTTGAATCAACCTTGTATTTCTTGGATCCTTAGGTAATTCGTAATTAACAAGGTGCCAACATTTCTACCTTGTAATCCCATGTTGTAGGCTAGCTAGGTATGCTCTCTCTTAATTTCTTGAGCTTAACCATGAAGCAAGCTAATATGCAAGAGATCGATCTTGTGCTCCAAGAATATGATTTAATTTCTGTTGATATCCTTGGTTTGCTTAGGCAACTGTACTGAAAATCTGAAAAATGATGACCATTGTTCTGGCTGTGTTCTCATTGCAAACACTTTGTTACTACTTTTTAAATTGTCCATTTAATGCTCGTTCAACGCTTTCTTACAATCTTTTAGTGTTTTTTTATTGGAATCAGAATTTATATATAAAAAAATAATGAAATTATATAGATATAGTTTTATTGTTTACATTAGTCGATTTCCCATACCAGCAACTGGTAGGCTAGCTAGCAGGCGGTTTTATATTATAAGATTGTCATGTTATTTATGTGTTGCCTGAATATATTTTATAAATGAAAAAACATATTTTGCAAGCTATTTTTTAATACATGGTGAAGGTTGTGAACTTTCAAAGACGATATGTGGAAATATAAATCAATGTTCCTCATTTCTGGAGTATTAAATTAATACTCTTCATTTGTGGAAATGTAAATTTGGAGTTTCTGATTTGACATGTAGCTAGTCATTCATTTAAGTTAGACTTAGAAATATCAATGTGTGTGTGTGTTATATGCTTATAAGAAAAAGGAAAAAATACTTAAATTAAGGAGTTGTATGGAAAGAAAAAAAAAAGCTGTGAAACAAACTAGTTTTTAAATCAATAAAAATTATTAAAATTGTTAATTTTCACTCTTCATGCTTATAGAAATGGAACATTAAATTGTTGATTTTTTTTCCAACGTCGAAAGCACTAGGTAACAAATCTAATCATTTGGATTATGGAAATTGGGAGATGATTTCCACACTACATTATTTCAACTTTATTATATAACTAGGAGTTAAAATATTTAGTTAATATTTTTATGAATAGAAAAAAATCTAGCTTAACCATATAAAACAAGTCTGACACGGCATGCCCAAAAGCTCAAAATAGCTTAGGTCTGGCAAGCACACCGGACCCAAAGAGTTTGGGCTAGTAGTCGACCAAGCTTAGGGTTGCCTACGTCTGGAAAACACGTCAAATCCCAAGAGTTTGGACTTAGCAGTTGGCAAAGCCTAAGATAGCTTGGGTCAGGTAAACATATCGGATCTAAAAGGTTTGGACTTGACAATTAGTCAACCCCAAGGCAGCGTAAATATAACAAATATGTCAAACACAAAGAACTTCCTAGACGATCCCCTAAAATAAAAGTATTAGATGTATAATAAATTGTCATGTCTCTCCATTTAAAATAATCATTTGTATTAATGTAATGATTATCCTATACTCATAGGTGTAAACAAGATCTTTTAAGGAACCTATCATACTTATTGTTTCATTAATATATATAACAGATATTTATCTCTCATTAATATCATTGAAAGTAGAGGAATTTTTAGTTCTTCCCTTCTCTAAAAACAATAAAGTTCATGAAGTATAAATATCCCTTGAATCATTTAAGTAAGGGTTTATAACTTTTTATCTCATAAGATAAACTCGATTTCAGAGTATAAAACTTAAGAATAAATATTTTTATTCCTTGAATTTAAGTTTTTTTTAAGATATTTATCGTTTTTTTATATATATTAATTTTATCATCAAATAGTCTTTAAATCTCTCAATTGAAATTGTCTTTACAGGTATTTAAGTTTTTACCGTAAATCAGGAATTCTTGAGACTAAAAAGATGAAATCCATATACTTGGATTGGTCACCTGATATTCAAAACACTAAATAATTTGTTATTTATATATTTTGAATTTTGAAATATTATCAGTATCATTGTTATTGAAATTGAAATCTTCATCCTTGAAAATTTCCAATGAAATAACCCAATTCTATGACTAGTAGCTTGTGTTTTAATTTAATAAACCATCCTAACAAAAAAATTGGACCAAACATTGAATGAGTGAGTGGGATAGTAATTTTATTTTTATCTCTTTTAATCGAGACTTTTTACCACTATTTCTCAAGAAAAAAAAATCACCACATAATCTGTGACGAAATGAATATTTTGTCTACAATTCCTATTTTTAGAATTTTTAATTCCATCACAATTTCTAAAACGAACAAAATATTTCGTTAATGATTCCTTCAATACTAGAAATTGTTAACAGAATAAAAAAGTCGACGAGCAATTTTTCAATGATGGTATTCCATCAGCAATGCAGTCAATAATTTATAATACTGGTGGAATTTTTTCTAAATATTAACGGAATATTCCGGTGGCATTCTTCGATGTTTTTGGTTGTGTCAGATGCACCAACAACAATAAATCTCGATGCCAATTGCTTCAGTTTACCCTTCAAGAACTAAAATCAGCAACTGCGAATTTTAGGCCTGACAGCAATATTCTTAGAGATGGCGGGCTCGGAAACGTGTTTAAGGGATGGACAGGGGAGAATGGGACGTCACCAGCAAATTAAATCTGGGTCTGGAATCACAGTTGCTGTGAAGAGTTTAAAGCCATAGAGAATGGGTGGCTAGTAGAATATCGAGCTGAGCCATGATTTTACAAGGAGGTTACAACATGTGCTGTGCTGGTAATTTCGCAATTCTCATATGCAACAAGAAATTTTTTACTGTAACCTCATTAGAAATTGGCATTATAAATTAAATTTCCATCTGCAGGTTAAGAACAGACGACAAAGTATTGCCACCTTCAGATTTTCCAGAAAGTAAGTGAAGAGTGGCATGGCAGGGCTCCAGAAGTGTCGAGTGAATTTTATGAAGATGCCACCTTCTTTTCTGATGGTGTTATCATGACTTCGAGTGACAATTATGAAGATGGATCGATTCTTTGAAATCAATATCAAACCAAGTATTGTATTTTAGAATCTCTCAATCTAATGTCTGCGAGTATTTTGCTTGTTTCTTTTCTTTGCCTTTCACTTGAAGAATCGGTGAAAACACAGGTGCGAAATTGCCTTTCAATCATGTATATATAGGACTTGGTGGACGGATATTGTTAGCAAGTTGATTATTGGATACATTTATATATCTCCAAACTAATCACATCTATATAGACAGTCATGCATAAATGACAAATAAATAAATAAATAAATAGCTTGTAACATGCATCTGCAAATGAAAAGATTGCATGACTGGTATGATTGTTCACAAGTCATGAGTTCGATTAGTAAAATTAAAATTTGCTGTACATTCGGCTGTCTGCTTGCTGTGGTAAGCTTTATTTTGTCTCGAATTCATAGGCTTCCTATTTTACAGTTTGATATGAGGCAACATGTTTGATTTTGCAGTTTGCTTGAGCATGGAATTTGATTGATCAATGCAACCATAGACTTGAAACTTTATTCGAAGAGAATAAGTACTTTCAGATTTTTTGGTCGAAACTAAACATCAGGGTTTGATGTTATGTCCTCTCTAATCATAGACTGGTTTCCTTTCATAATCTCAAAGCCATAACCACCTCCAAGATGTCTACTACAGTGGCTCAAGCTTTAGGATATGTCACTGTCTAATGTATCAAACGCATCCTTTATGTCCCTCGATATTTATCCTAGCTGGGTTCAAAATGACATGTCGAATACATTCTATTTGAGTAATTACTTTTACAGTGCGGGTGATTACTATTAGTAAGAAAGTTAGAGCCTTAAAAAGGGCCTTAGTGCTCTCATACAGGAAAAGAGAGAGACAACTTGGGAGGCAGAGCCATAGTGTTCGTTGCGGATGGCAAGCATATTCTAAAAAGGAGATGCTGCTGTCCTCTTCATTTAACAATTCTCATATGCAACAAGAGAATAATTTTTACTATACCCTTTTCAGAAATGATTGGCATTATAAATTAAAGCAAGATATGATTCTAATGTGAATGCAGACATGATGAAATGCAGATGTCATTAGAAACCTTTACTGTGAGTAACTTGGAGAGGAGGTTGAAGCAAATTGAGATTCTAGTTTGAATATGAGATGCATGCAACTGATATTTAAAGTGCATATTTCAAAGATTCTTATGCTCAACTCATGTATATACACCCCTCGTATCTTTGTTGATAGCGTAAGTGCTGATTTTGCTGGAAACATATCAGTGGCTTGTCTTGGACATGACTAAAGATGCTAAGCTTCTATGGTCAAACGCGGCCAGAGCATGCACGGTGCACCCATTATAAAGAACTGATACGAAGTCCTCAACTTTTGAATCTGGACCATGCTTGGTGTAAACTCTAAGCAGGAGATGAGCGCAAAATTTTGGTTCATGTCAGTTTAACTTTCATTTTGGAAGTGCAGAATGTTGTTCAATACAAAGGTCTTTTGCGGTTCTCAACTGATGCAAGGTCTAAACCTGGCTGGGATCGAAATTTCGGTTTTGCGAGATGAATTCTGTATCAATGAAGGATACAGTAGTGACATACTCAGGACGAAGTCAAAATGCAACTTCAAAACCTCAGAGCAATTGACATTCAGATAGCAACATGTAGCAATCTTAGAAATGGAAGGTTTCATCTAATTACAGGCTATATCTCAATTACAATAACAGCAAATCACAGGCAAGGTCTGAATTGATGGTTAGCTCTCTAGTGTAAGTTTTCATAGAAGCTGATTTACCTTTCTTCTTCAGATGTTTTTCTGGATCCAGAAAATCTTAGAACACCCAAATGTCATAAAACAAGCTTGAAATATTCCCTTCAGAATAGCCAACGAATACAAAGGCAGAATACCAACCTTTTTCTTGATACTTGAATCAATCAAGGAGATTGAATCGATTGCCCTTATCTATAACGCTGCTTGCCAGTATTCAAGGGAGAATCTCTGATGCTTTTGGAAGATACATTTGTGTGCTGCTGCGCTCCTTCACTTTTCTTCTTGCGTTTCCCTTGTTGAGACAAACGAGAGTGATAAGATAAAATGGCGAGGTCGTTTAGATCTTGCAATGGAGTGAGAACTTTCACAATTTCATCCATTGTAGGACGGGACTTTGAATCCCTACTGAGGCAGTTGTAAGCCAATTGAGAAACTTTCTGGACCGCTTTAAGGGAGTAATTCAGCTCCAACCTGGGATCCACTAGCTGGTACATCTTTCTCTTGTCAGCTAAATAAGGCCGTGCCCATGCAACTAGATTCTGTTCACCACTAGGTCGCTTCTTGTCCATTGATCTTCTGCCTGTCAAAATCTCAAGCAGCACAACTCCAAAGCTGTAAACATCACTCTTAGATGTCAAGTGTCCTGTAAAAGGAGGAGCCAAATGTGCAATTTTGTTAGATCCCCATCAAGGACAGGCTCTGGATCCCAGTCTTGAAACGTATTTCATAGCAGCTAAACTGCATGAAATGAGAGTCTTGGTTGGTTTCTAGTAGAAGTCAATGCGAGTGTTTGTTATAGTCAGATCAACATGTACTATCAGGTACTGTATTTAAACCCCAAATTGGATGATTCACTTCAGGTTTAAAATAGAAATGTAGATGCTTGGACAAAAGGTTAACTCTTAAGTTGACGCTATTCCTCTTTTCTATAGAAAGTAAAACTTGTTTTTCTAGTTGATTACAGTTTCCTCGTGAAATGCAGGACCAGCAGGTGATAATTTCAAAGGAGTTTACTCCTACCTATCTATTACAACTTCCATACCTGTCATCACATACTCCGGAGCAGCATAGCCATATGTCCCAACAACCCTTGTAGAAACATGAGTTTTGTCCCCTTGAGGCCCAGCTTTTGCTAGACCAAAATCTGAAAGCTTAGCATTATATTCCTGTAAAAGAATTTTCCTTGTTAAGATTTCAATCAAGCGAAGGATTTGACACTATCATTCATTGATATGAGTCACCACATACCGAGTCAAGCAAAATGTTTGACGTCTTAAAATCTCTGTAAATAACTGGTTCAGGGCCACCATGGAGAAAGGCCAATCCTTTTGCTGCCCCAAGTGCAATCTTAATCCTGCTGGACCATGGAAGAGGTATTGTCCCTTCAAAAGTTATATCAGCATCAGAATTTGCCTTCATACAACTAGAAAATGTACAAGCATGATAAAAAAATTAAAAAAAAAAAACGTTGAAAATCTTCAGAGCATTGATAACTTCAGTTTCAAAGAAATTTCAAACAATTTGATATAGCTGGCTAGTAGCTAGTCCACATTCTCAGCTCACTCTTTGCCTGTTGATTCAATAAATCATGAAGCTCACTAGGGGAGAAATTTAGACCAGCTTTGTCCCTTGTGTATCTTTCTCAATTTCCATGACAAAAAAAAAAAACTTATGAAAACTGCGACAATAAACTCAATCAAATAAAAAGATGCAGAAGCAACCTTTCATCACTAAGAATAGTAGAAGAAACCTAGAAGGTACACAGTCCTAAGGGGAAAAAAAATGGAAAATTTTCTCGACATTATTAGCTAGTTTAGCCACAATAATGAGGAGAGAAAAATGGCAGAAAGAACAAGGAGAATTGAATTTCAAAGAAGAGAACAATTCTCCTTGTATCAAGTGGTGGAAAAATATGTAAATCTAGTAGTCATTTAGTAGGAAGCTTCTCAAATAGAAATATGGATCTTCAATAGCAACAAGAGAACAAAGAACAGGCAACAAAATTGTTAAAACTTACTTCTAAAAAGATGATTTTCAAGACTCCCTCGCGTCATAAATTCATAAACAAGAAGCCGTTGATCATCCTCGATGCAGTAACCAATAAGCTTAACGAGATTAGGATGGTGAAGCTGTCCAAGAAAATCAACTTCAGCCTGCAATAAGGCAAATTATCATAATGTCACACTCTTACTTCTAATCCTCCATCCAGCCATCACTTTTGACATCAATCTACTAACCCAAGAAAAGCAGATATTCTACTAACCACCCATTCTCTATGGCCTTGAAGACCATCTGGCTTTAAGCTCTTCACCGCGACTGTGATTCCCGACCCAGGTTTTGCTGGTGCTGTTCCATTTTCCTCTATCCATCCTTTAAACACATATCCAAATCCGCCCTCTCCAAGAATGCTATCAGGCCTAAAATTCCCCGTTGCTGATTTTAGTTCTTGAAAGGTAAACTGCAGCAACTGGCATGGAGATTTCTTATCTTGTGGATCGGGATTATCAGAAGATAGTTGTGCTTCATTATGAGCGCATAACTCTCGATTGCTTGCATTTAGGTATCTTGTTTCAGTAGCTGCATCAACAGAATCAAGTGAGACCCCTCTGTCATCCACAAGTTACATACTTTATTACCAATTGAAACACAAAGTTCATCTTGAGCAAAGAAAGAGAAACTCAAATTTAGCACCAGTAGGCAAGTTGGATCAGCAATCAATTCTGTTTTGTGACTTGAAAAAGATGATATTTTTTGGTCAAGTTTTCTATTACCATGATAACCTTGTAAACTGAAATAGAACTTGCATTTCCCAGTTCCTGCAAATCAAGAAGTTGATCTTTGTAAAAGAATCAACAAAACCCCATCTTGAGATCTGTTCTCTTAATGTCAAGTTTACCAACTTCGACAAGATACAAGAGAGACAGATGAGATTGTCTTAAGCTCAAATTTCAAAACTTTAACAAAAAGAAGCCAACTTTCAACACTGAAATAGCATAGCAAATCAATATCATACAATAAAAACAGAGGAGACCCTTAAGCAAATAAGCATGGAACACTTGATACACAACTAGAATCAACAATTTGAGCTCAAAATCACAAAAGAGATGAAAAAAACTACAATATAATTAGACGCACCTGCATCGTAAACAAGACTAGTACGAGGGATCGCGTTAGCAGAATCTCTAGAGGCAGAGGACTTGCAAGAACCTCTAACTCCACGTTTTAAGACAGCCCAGCAACCACACTTGCTATCCATAACCTTGTTTAGTTTTCTTTTTGGGTTCTTGTTTTCTAATTTTATATCATGGGTTGTCACTATGATTGCATGGGATGTGATAGACAGGTGAGTAGAGATTGGTCATGGTTGGGTTATGTTATGTTTTGTTATGAGTGAACTGATGAAGAAGAAAAAGAAAGCGAGTGTGTGAGAGAGAGAGGAATTGAAAAATGTTAATGTTGTTGTTTGCGTTAGTGTTGGTCTTGTTGGTGTTGCTGCTGCTGTTAAAGAACGCAGGCATCATCATCACCATCATCGCAGTGTGTACAAAAAGAACTTTTTTCCACCACCTTTTGGCGTGGGTGATGGGAATTCCCCCCCCCCCCCCCCCTCTCTCCCCCTCGATTTAACTTGGCAAAATTACCAAAAATCACCCTTCGTAACAAAGTGTTGTTAACTTCGGCTGTGCCCATCAAAGATTTTCGCAAACATTTGGCTTTCTAATTTTTTATTTTTTTATTTTTAACCGTAAGCTATCTATGTATATCTTCTTTAATATTTTAAGATTCTAAAATGAATAATTATATAAGTTTTTTATCATTTAAATTAATAATTTTTAAAAAATAAATTTAAAATCTAACCAATTAAGCTGCACCCCTAAAAAATATTTTTTGTAAAATCTTTACATGCATTTTGAAATTTCATAATTGAATTCAATTTCTATATTTAAATTAATTCATGTGTTTGAAATTATTTTAAGGACATTAATTTAAATTTTAAATAAAATTTAATTTATAAAAATTGATTAAAATCAAATCATAGAGGAAACTCTCTCATTTACTTAAGAAATTTAATTTTAATTGATATTAAAAACTATTTTTCAAAGATAACTCTATCCCTTTTTTTCTTCAACTGGACACTGTCAATATTGGAAATGCTAACAGCTCTTAAGAACTCACCTGACCCCAAGAGCATATCACGTTTATATTCGATGGCTATTTTTTAAATTTATTTCTACGTGTATTTTAAATAAAATAGTATAATTAAATTTAATTTTATAATTTGATATTTTATTTTAAATATAAAAATTATAATAAATTATTTATTAAATTCAAATCATAATTAGTTTAATCAAGTAGTAAATCAAATTCTTCACTGCTAGTTATTTAGCTGAAAATAAATCCCATCATTATTATTTACATTTAACATGCGTGTCACCCATGGGCTATAATTTTTTTAAAAAACAAATATTAAGTATACAGGCTATTTTAAAATGTTTTTTAAATGAAAAATTCAAAATATAAATTAAAAAACTTATGCAATCATCCAACTAAATAAATAGATAATTATTTATATAAATAAAAACAAGTCTCTAACAATAACCAAAAAACAGACTGTAAAAATAAGATATTTACCCGATTGTGTTTCCTAAATTTATTTATTTATTTAAATAAATAAAAAATAAATTCATCTTAAAAAATCATGACTTAAACGATAAATACAAATAAAACTGATTGAATAAGCTCACACCATAAAAAAATTATGAGCAACCGAACACATCACTAAAATGTAAGGAATGAACACATGCTGATATAATAGAAAGATAAAAGAAAAAAAAATCTTGAGCGAACTTGACAGCCAAACTAGCGTGAAATTGGGATGACCCCCCGTATATAGGAAACCAGAATTTTTTTAAAAAAAAATGCTTTTAAAAAAGATCAAATTTGACTAGGGCTAATCTTTTAGATTTGTGACCCAGATGATAAGACTGTGAAGATCTCATTAAAGGCGAACCTAAAAAACCAAAAAGTAGGATTCTTAATCAAACAAATATTAAATGATGAAATTGAAAAAAAAAAGTCAACAAAAAAAAACAATGCAAAACAGAATAAATAAAAATAAAATAATTATGACTAAATTCAACATCAAAATAAAATGAAATTAAATGTTTAGAGATGGAATTGAAAAAAAAAATCCAATTAAAAAATTGATTAAAAATAGCAATTAAAAGAATTAAAATTAAATTTGAAATAAAAGTTAAATGAAAAATAAATGCTTAGAAATGGAATTGAAAAAAAAAAACCAAATCAATCAAGAAAATGATTCAAAAACAAATAGAGATCAAAGAATGAAGATTGAATTTGATATTAAAAAATAACAAAATCAAACCACCATGGATGAAATAGAAAACAAAATTTAATTAGAAATAATCAATATAAATAAAACAATTACAATTAAAAGAAGAATGAATGAATCAAAAGAAAAAAGGAATTGAAGAGTTGGTATAATGTTTTGCATGGTCAACATGTAATCCAAAAAAGAAATAGAAGGAAAAAAAAATATAAATTGGCATGAAACCAGACCCAATTATTATACATGGATCATCTAGAGATAAAAAAGACGTTAAGACAAATCCAATGATACAGCTAGATAACAATTCAAACCACTGGAGTCAGCCACCCGATGGTGGCAAAGCTGCCAATACATGTGAAGCACACGACGATGACTCTTTCTTTTTTTTTTTTATTTGTAAAAAATAAAAATGCCCCTAATGTTAAACAATAATAACAAAAGAATTATTATGAAATTACAGCCAAGCTCTTGAAACCAGGGCTAAAAAATTTGAACAGCAAGAATAATGGATTAATCAAACTTTTCATTAATTTGTAAGAAAACAAAAATATTATTGAGACTAAATAACAACAGCAATAATATAAATTATTATAAAATTATAATCTAGCCCCTATAGCCAGGACTAATAAGTTGTAAGGTAAGTATAATGAGTTTATTCAGTTGTTCATTAAAAAATCAAAATTATTATATAGCCCTTGAATTAAAGGTTCTTTTCATTAACTTTTTAAGGGTAATATGCCAATTGTACTTATAAAAAATAAAAAAGAATTGTTAATCCCAAACAAATAAAGAATAATAAATTAATTGTAAGTAAAGACCATTTTACCTTCCAAGTAAAACCTTATAAATAAAATAATAAAGTGTAAAATAATAATTTTACTGCAATCCAGGTCATATTTTGAAAGTATTATAATAAAACATCTATATGGTTTATTTTTTTAGTTAATTGTTTATATTGAAGGTGAGTTTAAAAATAAGATCAAAATGTATTTTAAAAAATTTTAAAACCTTTTTAGTTTTAAATTAATTTTTTTAAAGTTTTTAAATTATTTTAAAACGTTAATATCAAGAATATATTTTAAAAAATAATATTAACAATAATACCGAAACAGTCACGAAGGAGTTTCGGAATTCTCCCCTCTGCAGATGTGGCTTACCGAAACAGACCCTTGATTTTTAACTCTTATTTTATTAGCAAAAGGATAAATACAATACATCATAATGAAAGTACAGATATCAGAGTAGATGAAATTTGATAGGACACGTACTAGCATGACTTTCCCATGGGATAAAAATAATTCTCCAAGTATTAAAAATTAATATTTATCTTTGAAATTTATTTTTCAATATTTTCTTGATTTAAAAAAATATATTTAAAAGTGGGATTATAATTATATTTTAAATTACTTTTTATATTAAAATACATTAAAATAATATATATTTTTATTTTTTTAAAAAAAATTAAAACCAGTACATCAAAACAATACAAAACATATAAAAAAATTATTTTTTAACAAAAAAAATAATTTTTTAAAAAATAAAAATACAATCATATTTTCAAATATTCACTTAAAAAAACAGGATGAAAGTTTTAAAATATCTCACAACATTTCTCTTATAAAGTAAAACACATTAATATAAAAATTAATTTTTTTTATTAATGAAATGTGCTTATTTAACCACTTTCTTTTCTTTTCTTTTCTTTTTTTCAACTACAAACTTAAATTTTATTTTATTAAATTGGGCTTTGATTTAATTCTGCAATTTAATCAAACACCTTTAATTCTTGAAAACATGTAAACAGAAGAAAATATCAACACATATAATATCACGTAAGGATTGATTTTTTTTAAAAAAGTTATTAACTAGAATAAAAAAAAAGGGTATTATTCATGATGAATTTTCTTTTAATTGTTTTTTATAATTATATAATAATGTGATTTTCACATGTATTGCAGCATCTAATTTACCCCCCAAAAAATTTAATTTTATCTTTTGTCTCGTGTTAGTGGTTAATACCACGTAAAAGTTTTTCTTTTTTTTATATTATTATTATTATTAAAAAATAAATGAGGTGGTGTTTTTCATCACCTCAAAAAACACTATATATATATATATATATATATATATATATATATATATTTTGAAGATTGAGTTTTGTGATTTATTATAGTTTATTTTCTATGTGATCATTTTGTTCTCATGATCCATATTGCAAGTTAATTCATTTGACTTGAATTTGTTTTCTTGTTCTTAATTTGTATTTTTTAAAATCTTATCATTAACTATTAGTTTGATTATAAATCAAGTATTGTGATTTTTTTATTTATTTTTTATTAAGTTATCCTGATTTTATGATCTGAAACACAAGTTTTGCGAGTTAATCTGAGTTGATTCAACTTATTTTATTTTGTTTTCTTTTTAATTTGATTTTTTTTCAATTTTCATTATTTAGGAATGTATTAATTGAGAATTGTATTTTATAATTTATTTTATATGAGGCTATCTTAGTCTCATGACCTGAGTCATAGGTTTGTAACCCGAGTTTACCCATTTTGTTTTTTTTTTGTTTGCTTTCTATAATGTTATACCGGTTTCATAACCCAGATCATGAGTTTGGTGGGTTAATTAGTAGTGACTCAGGTTATTTTTTTGTGTCATTTTTTTTATGGATTTATTTTTCAATTTCATCATTCAACATTAAATTGATTGAGAATTGAGTTTTATAATTTTTTTTAATTTTTTTTTTAGAAAATTATCATGGTCTCATAACTCAGGTCATAGATTTAATAAGTTAACTCGAGTTGACTCATTTGTTTTTTTTTCATTTTTATATATTTGTTTAAAAATTATTTCTTCAAATTAATATTCAGTTGATTGCTAATTAGACTTCATAATTTATTTTGATTTGTTTTATTTGTATTTTTATAGTCTAATAAGCTATGTTCTTATTCAAGTTATTTTTAGATCTTTCAAATGAACTAGATTATATTGAAAGAATCCTGGTTTAATTTATTTTTATTCCTATAAAAATGTTAACAAAGCTTGAATACATCATTTAAATTTTAAAAGAAATCTAATCTCGGCTAGCAATCTAGTATCTAATATATCATATGGATGTCACTGGAGTTGTAATTTGTCTGGAAGAGGAGAGTGAGAGAGAGGGAAATTTATTTGAGATTATGATAATGATAAAAGTTTAAATTGTTTTTATTTGGAAATACATTAAAATAATTTTTTTTATTTTTAAAAAATTATTTTTAAAATTAGCATATATTAAGATGATATAAAAAATAAAAATAATAATTTTTAATAATAATAAAAAATTTAAAAAATATAGTTTCAACCGTATTCTCAAAAGATTTCTAAGCCAATGTTGGGGTTCCCAGTGGTCTGAAAACTGGCAGCTAAAAAACTACTGTCTTAAGAACTGATGTTTTACACTTTGAATCACAAAAGAAATTATAAATAACTAGGAAAAAGCATAGAATAAAGTCCTTGCTGAAATGAGGACCTGACTGGGAAGAAGAGTAACAAAAAAGGAATTGTGTTTTTATTTTATTTTATGTTAGACTATTTTTCAATTAAAAATATATTTAAATAATATATTTTAAAAAATAATAATTTAAATTAACATATCAAAACCAGAAAAAAAAACATCTAATTGGTATTTTTTAAGATGGAAAGTAATATAAATTTTTTTAAAAACATTTAAAAAAGAAGGTTACCACACAAAAACATAATATACTCTTGAATTAGTTTTCATACCTCGGAATTAAAATTAAGTCTTTCGTAATAAAATCTTAACACAAAATGGTATAATTACAATAAAGTTTTTTGGTCCTCTATAATTAATGCGGGGGCGGCATGTATGTAAAACCTAAGCATACGGCCTGGGGTCACCACAACAATAAATTCCTTAGCTCTCGAGTACAATATACTTCTTTTGTAAAACAAACCGAGTGTGTTTAATAAAACATGAGCTTAAAGATGTTTTCCCAGAGAGTTTCATTAATTAAAAAATTATTCCTTGAATTATTGCTTGGTCAAAGACGAGGAAGGACAGTCAAAGAGCATATTTGAGTGCAATCCCATCACAAACAGACACTCTCTCTCTAGGCCATGGAACTGCACATATTTATTCCTGTGCTGATGGGAACTGAGGACGACGGGAGGCTTGTCGTAGATGGGTTTCTGTTGAGGGCAGTGTTCTAAAAGGAGAGGGGGAACGGGGAGGAGGGGAGGAGGTGCTTGGTGAGAGGTCATTTCATCAACAACCATTAACACAAAATGGTATTCTATGATGCTTTGGATGAAGAAAAGCAATCTGTGATGAGATCCTATTCTTTTTTCGACACTGTGCTTGCAACTTTGGAAAGAAGAGATGCCCATTGCCCCCCCTACGGGTGCGGACCCGCTAAGGACCCCGCCACATGCATTTGAGGCACATATAGGAGATAGAGAGAGGCTCTAAGAACACACTTCCTTGTGTAGCCCACTCAAGATGATCATATGGGCAAACAAGATACCCTATTCTTCAAGGTATAAAGTTACAAACCATATGATTGGAGCAGGAGAAAGGTCCAGATGCACATATATTTTCAGAGGGAGATGTTGCGCTGCAAAACGATTCACCATGCATCCTTTTTTAGATGGACCATTAATTTCATGTTTTGAGCGTCATCCAGGGCCCGAACAAGATCAAAACCCCCACCAATCAAGCCACCGATCGAGGCATCGACACCCCATCTCAACGAGCTCCATGTAAAGAGGAGTGCACTGTGTTTTGAACTAGCATTGATGGTTTGGCATGGGAGTTTTTATTTCTTCTTGATACACACAAGTCTGAAGACCACTTGCGCAACATGGTTCTTTGCCAGGTATCATCATCATGGTGCTTGAAACTATTTTATCTTATGAGGATCTCATATTCTCACTGGTGGATGGATATATGGCTAGAAAGGGAACCAAACCGAGTGATTGTTATGAAGATGCTTGTTGACTGGTTCTTGCACTCGACTTCGGAAGCCAGGAAAATCAGTTTTGAATTGGCTAAGAAGAGTGTATTATCGGTTTAATGCAGGGGAAATGGGTGTTTTCGTTGAAGTTATACATGTCCTCCTATCCTTATTCATTTTATTTTTTAATGTAATTCAAATATCTGCTACTTTCGGTGATCCATATCTCTTTCTAGTAGTAGCAATTGTAGCAACACAGTTGGTGGCTAGGTGTGAGTTATAACATGTGATCATCATAAAATGGATACTACCAAGGCAAACAAAATTCCTTAACTTTTTGGATGGTCAAAGATTGGATCATATCATTGAATATTATATTATATATCATAGTTCCGATTGAGCTAAAAATAAATACTACAGAACCCAGCCCAGTTCATTATTCGGCTCAAGGTATGAATCACTCATTGTGTTCAACTCATGGGTGGGTCACGGGTTGATCCTAATTTGGCTTTAATTTTTTAGTTTAAAGTGACATTTTTTTTTTAATAATAAGATGATACTATATTGGATCAACCAAGATTTTATTGTTTAATTCATCAAATCTATGATTCTAGTCATGAATTCCAAACTCATTCCAAACATGTGAACTTTAAAACCTCATAACTTGAATGTTAGTCTAATTTGAATTTAAAATTAGACCATATAAAAATTGTCTCAATGTGAACATTTAACCAGCAAATTCAAATACAAGTTGAATGATAGGTAAAAAGTATGGTTTTACTTTAATTTTTTTTTCAAGATGACAATTTTTTTTAATATTTAAAAAGCAATATATTAGATCAACTTAGATTTCGCTGTTTAACTTGTCAAACCTGGAGCCTTGGTAATGAACTTCAAACCTAGTCATTAGATCAACCTCGAAAACTTATGGCTTGACTCTTAACTTACCTCGAGTTTAAAATTAGAATGTATAAAAGTTTTTTTGATGTAACCCAATCAGTTGTCAAGTTTAAAAGCAACCTGAACGATAGGTAAAAAGTATGGTTTAATTTTTAAAAATATTTCAAAATGATATTTTTTAAATATTGAGAAAACGACATATTAAATTGACTCGAGTTTCATTGTTTAATTAGCCAAAACTATTTTTGATAACTTTATTGTATAAAAATATTTCTTACTTAATTATACGATAACAAAAATAGATTTTTATAAAATAAAGCATAAATTAAATATTGGAATGTTTGTTTAAGATTGTGATAACCTCGTAGAAAGTAAATTGAAATAAATTATAGATATCAATTTAAAATTAATCAAATATTAAATGATGTAATTAAAAAAAACTTAATATAAAATTAATGTTAAAAAATAAAATTAAAAAGAAAAGACGAAAATGAAAGCAAAAAAAAGAAGGAAAAAAAAGAGAGGGGTGAGGGGAGTGAAGCGGGTGAGTTCACCTCTCAATTATTTTTTAGATTAATATACTGTTTAATACATATATGTTATGCTACGTCCATTATTTATATTAGTAGAAAAACCTCTATACTCAGATGTGCTCGATCGCAACATTAACGTACTGAAATATCTCCCACCTCTTGCTGCGAACGTTACTTGCAAATGGCTTCATGATGCCTCCTAATCAAATATAATTTGATTAATATCTAAAAAATTATAAAATAAATATTAAATACAATTTAATACTTTTTTCAAGCGAATTTTGAAAAATATTTTAAAAACTCAATCAAATATTTAAGAACAAATTAAATAAAAAATAATTAAAAATAAAAAAAAATAAAATCCAAGTCAGCCTAAACTAACATGGTAAAGTTGCAACCTAAGTCATAAGACCGAGAACTGTATAAAAATAAAATAAAAAAATTATGAAGTTTTATTTTCAACAAATCCAATGTTAAAAATTGAAATTGAGAAAAAAATATCAATGAGACCAGGATTATTCTACAAAAAGCAAATTAAAGAAAATCATACAACCCAATTCCTAAACAATTTAATATTGAAAAATAAAAATAAATTTAAAATTTTTTTTTTTAAAAAAAAGAAGAAAATTGAGTTGTTGGAGGGTGAAATTGAATATATATATTCAATTTAAAAGGGATAAAAAAATAAATCAAGTCAACCCGGGTCAATTTGCTAAACTCGCGACTCGAGTTATGAAATCGGGATAATCTTATGAAAAACAAATATAAAAAAGTACAAAGTTTAATTTTCAATAAACTCAAAGTTAATTAATGAAATAAAAACAATTATAAAAAACAACAAAATAAATTAAGTTGAATCAACCTGATTTAACATGTTTAACCTGTTTCTGGATTATGAGATTGCAATAAATTCATAAAAATCAAATAAAAAAATTATAAAGCCATAATTTCAACATATCTAATGTTGAAGGTTGAAATAAAAAAAAAATCAAATTCATGATATTGATATATAATCTAACATGAAAAAAATTAAAAAAGTAAAAAGCATATTTTTAAAAATAATTTAATATTAAATTATGAAAATAAAAAATATATAAAGAATTATATTTTTGAAGGATTAAATTAAAAAAATAATTATTTTAATAAATACAATTTTGTGAATATAGCTAATTCTAACCATACTTTTTAGTGTTTCGTTAATAATCTTTTAAGTCTTGATTATAGAAAAGTTATTGATTTAGTTGATCTCAAGATTTGAGCGAGTTGGATCAAGAAAGGGATTAAAATTGAAATGCATGCGTAGATTTCATTGATTGATGTGACTAAAATAGGTGGTATCTTTCATTTCAAACTAAGAAAACAACGACTCAAATTAACAAACTCAAACTCAGACGTGAAACCAAGACCGGAAGGTGAAAATTATATTTAAGATACGAAAAAAAAAAGAGAAACTCGTTAAACAAGTCAAGGAAAAGAGCACAAAAGAAAAAGAAAAAGAAACTCGTATAAAACCGGATGGTAAATTAGGATTTCTAAATTCAAATCACTCATGGAGCTTATACGAGAGTGTTATATTATAAAATTAACCAAAAAGTTATAAAGTTTTACGAGAAAAAACATGACAAACCTGATAAAGTATAAACTTGAGGTAGAAAAAGTTTACATGGTAGAAAATCTTGAAACAAGAAATATGTTGGTAGTTATTTTGAAGAAGATGAGTGGTAATTACGGTATTTTTCTTGAATTTTTCTATTTAAAAAATAAGTCAAGATAATCAAGAAAGACACAATTCAACAAAACAACAATAATTACATTGCAATCAGTCAAGTTTATAAGATTTTCAAAACTTATTTATCAAGTAGGTATCTAATTATAAGTTGATAACCAATAAATGATAGCTTGTAGATAATAATTTAGTAGGTGATAACTTTGTAGGTGATAGTAAAGTAAGCTTGTGATTTTCTTTGTAATCAATAAGTTTGAAGTTTTAATTTCATGAACAAAAAATATCATGTTTTATTATCTAAAAGTTTCAATTCGTGAATATAATCAAATTATAATTCACTCTATGAATGTAAGTATTCATTTCCTAATTTATTAAGTTTATTTTATATTCAAGTTATTTTAATTATTTGGTTACCTTTTCAGTTGAATTATTGTTTATGTGGAAATAAATTTAATCATATTGATATTTATGCAATTCTGGAATGCATATTTAGAATTACGTGAGTAGATTTATGATTGAATCCAGAATTCAAACCAATTAACTTTAAAATTTCAATTTTAAGTTGCAAAGTCCTTTTAATTGAGGTAGACATAAAAGAACCTTCATTAAATAAGGAATGTGGTAGATGTTGCGTTTCAAAGTGTTTTTTGTTAAAAAATACATTAAAAAAATATATTTTTTATTTAATTTTTTTATATTGCCGCATCAAAATGATTTAAAAATATATATAAAAAATTAAAATATTTTAGAAATGTTGTTCAACCGTATTCCCAAACACACTCGTAAAAAAAAAAAAGAACATATACAAGGAGATGCAAGTTTTTTATCCTATAATTTACATGTTTAATAATAGTTTACATTCTTAATGATGTATTTTATATGATTTTTTTTGTTCTAATGTAAAGTGTTATCTATAAAAATGTGCAAAGAAAGTGAAATTTAGATGGAAGAGTTTTTATAATTATTTTTTTAAAACCAAAAGAGGTGGTCACACATAAACTTTAAAAAACCAATCACGTGAATGAGGCTAACCACCACATGCCTAGTACAGTACCGGGCAAGAAAAAATCGATTTTTGTTTTAAAAGCTAGCGCAATTCAATAAGTGAACTTATATTTTAGGCATAAATGTAATGTGTTCTAAAAGACTGCTCGCTTTAATTTGTCTTTACATTTGAAGTCATATTTTAATTTATGATTTTATTAGATATTTTCATGCCAACTAATGAAATATCCTCATTTCAAAAACCAAAAGCCCATCTATTTTTTTTTATTTTAAAAAAGAATAACCAGGTGGTGTTAAAATTTATTTTTTTCACGTTTTTTAATGAATTATGTTAGGTTTGAGTTTTTAAAGTGAAAGTATTTTTATTCATTTGAATTAGATATGAGTAAAAAAAACTAACAAATCAATTAAATCAAAAAAACAAAAAAATTAACTGAAAAAACCGAACAATAAAAAAAATCAATTATAATATTTTAAAAAATTCAGTTTGGTTCGATTTCATAAGTCTATAATTGAACCGAATCGGTTTAGTTAAGAAATAAACCAAACTTAACCAAAAAAAACTATTAGAAAGTCCAAAAAACCCCATAAAATAATATAATTTTCAGTTTTTAATATAAAATAACCGAATCAAACTGAACCGAACATAATCAAACATAATCAAACCAATTGAATTTTGGTTTTAAATTTTAAATAATCGAACCGAAACCAGTCAATTAGAAATGGTTTTGGTTTATTTATTTATTTATTATTTTTTATATAATTTTAGTTTGGTTATTTTTATAAAAAAAAACTGAACCGAACCAAAACTAATTATCCCTAATTTGAATGGGAATATATAACAGAAAAATAAGTAAAAAAATGATGGATCCACTGAGACTAATTATAACAATTAAACTTGTAGGACTAGGTCACTAACAAAATCTAAAATCTAAATATAAATTCAATCAACTCTCTCTCTCTCTCTCTCTCTATGTGTGTGTGTGTGTGTGTGTATTCTAGTCCTTTCTATAATTGTGATGTTTTACCATATGAGAACGTTGTTTTCCTATATGAATCAACGATAGTTACTCTCTTTAATAAAAAGACTGCCTCCCAGACCAAACTAGACCGTTAAATGCCCAAAAATATACAGAATGCTCTGTGCCTAAAAGTGGGCCTCTTATGGCCGAAGTCTGTCTGAATCTTGAAGTCCTTACCCAATTAGAAATGGACACGGACTCGAGTCTCGAGGCTCGTCAGTACAGATTCAAGATACGTTGCAGGCTCATCCCAGATAAATGCTCGGCCCACTTTAGAATACTATTAAGCGAACAGATTAATCTTTTGTCCACGGGATACATGCCGCTATCCATCTATGTTTAGAATTATAATGTATAATATTTTTTATTTTTAATATTAAAAATATATATATATATATTTATTTTTTATTTATAATATCATTAATTTAAAACTATAAAAAAATTAATTTAATTAAAAATTATTTAAAACACAGATCTAACCGCATCATCAAACCGGCGTCATTAGTGATGTCTAGTATTTTTTTTTTTTTGGTAAGCTGATGTCTAGTATTTTACTCTACCCAGTAGTGCCGTATATCTGAAGAAAGCCCAATGAAAAAAGGCCACGTTACCTTCTCCCTCGTCTCCACATATCCCTTGCGTATGCCTGCCCTTTGCCCAAACTTATTTGCCTATGTAAATTCATCCACGTCTGCACTTCTACCCTCTTAGTTTACAATTACTCAATGTTAACTCCCTAATATTCGAAAAAAATGTAAATTTCCCCCTTTTCTCATCGCTTTGGAATAATTACAGGAAAAACGAATTTATATTATTAATTTTATTTCTCATCATTTCCTCTTAAATATCACATCAATATTTTATTTTTTATTTCTTATCCTTAATTATATCATTGAGATTAACTTCGAATTTGATCTTAAATAACTCTTTTAGACTATAAATTTTTTTTTCCTTATATATCGATGATAAAAAATAATATCACATAAGGAAATTAAATAACTTAAGAAAAAAACTCAAAATTTAACTTCAAAAGTTATTTAATGACAAGAACAATGCCTTTTGGAAGGTGGAAGGGTAACATTATGAGATTCAAAATATAAGGGTAGAAATTTAACATTTATGAGCTACAGGGGTAACAATGAAGTTTACCTTTTCCTTTTTTTTTTTTTTCCTTATAAACCAACCCAAAAAACACGTCACCTTCCGCCTTTGGCTTTCGCCATGAAATATGAAGCAGCCATAATGAAAAGACAAACAGGTGCAGATTAGGTAGATAAAAACCTACAAAGAAAAACAGAAAAGAAGAGAAACCCTAATTACCATCGAATCCCCGAAAGCGATCAATCAAACCCTCAATAAAAAATTAGAGATCGGAATCAATCGAATTCATCGAAACCGGTCTCGATTTTGAGGATTTGATTGAAATTTGGTGCTGTATGAACAAGAAATCAGTGGTTGGAGGAGTAGATAGATAGATATAGAGAGAGAGAAGGAGAGATTTTTTTTTTTAGTTTTGATTAGGAGGAAAGAACACTATGTCTGCTATAGTGTGCGGGAAGAGATCTTTCTTTGAAGAATTGACAGTTACTAGCCCGCCTGTGTCAAAAAGAATCCGTTGTTCTTCTTCTTCTCCTGTTCGTTTCTCTCCTCCCAGATCGAATACCCTTGCTTCCAACCCGGCCTCCTTTAATTTCTCTTCTTCTTCTTCTTCTTCCTCTTCTTCGACTTTTGTCGAACAGCTCGCCGCCATTTTCCCTGATATGGACAAGCAGGTTTGCTCCTTTTGTTTTAATACAAAACACAAAATGATTGATTAATTTTTATTTCTGATTGAATCTTTGTAATTTAATAGTTGATTGGTTGGGTTTTTGTTTAATTTGGATGGTGAATCCATCTAATTAAAGTGTTTGGGAAATTGGAAATGATAATCAATCAATTCTTCTACTAGCGGGACATGAGAAAGTGTTTGTTTTTATGTTTTTGTGGATCCATCTGATTAAACCATTTTTATACTGTAATTGATGATAGAAAGTTCTGGGAATTTATAAAGAATTGATTTTGATTGTTGTTTTTGTTATGGTCTGTTAAAAATGGTTTTGGTCTTGTTTGGAGTGAGTTGTGAATGAAGGTGGATGTGTACCCGTATCAGTTTCCGATTAAAATGAGCTTGTTTTGTGGTTGATTTACTGGTGTTTTAATCAAAATGAAAGCAATTTTCTTTGGATGTTATTTGTTTATATTAATAACAGTAATGCTTAATTATCGATGATATACTGTATGTAATTTGTTCTACTATTTTCTGTGTGGGAGGATCTTTTTTTTTTTTTTAAGAAATCAGATGGTTCGGCTGTAATGATTACTTATTGGATTTCAGTGATACATCTGTTATGGGTATTCTGTTGACTTTTTTCTTACTCTATCATTCTAGCTTCTTGAGAAAGCGCTTGAAGAATGTGGCGACGATTTGGATTCAGCTATCAGAAGTTTGAATGAGCTTCGTTTAGCATCTGTTGAAAATTTCAGCGCAGCTGCAGTTAAGTCTGATGTAATGGACAAGGCTAATGTTCCACCACAAGGTACACGTGAGAAACTTTTTGGTATAAAATATTTCGTGAAAGTTTTGAGTTTGCCTTGGATAGGCTGAGAAGATTTTGTATAACCAAAATGTGTGTATGCATGTATGTTTGGAACATGATGATGACAATCCTAAGACAATAGTTTTACTCTATGATTTTGCATCTAGGTGCATCCCCTGCAGACTCTTTTAGTTTCTTTTTCTACAGAAACCAGTATTGATGGAGATTTATAAAATGCTACCAGTTCAAAGTCATGTGGCGGACCTGTATGCTTAGGATTAGTTGGATGCATTGATAATGTTGAACTGCTATTCAGAGATTATGGAACAAGGTGTGGATAGCTTATTGACCATGGCTTTAATCAACATGTTTGATTTATCAACTGGTTGCACATTAACCCATGTTCAGTTGTTGAATATGGAATACTTGCCAAACTAAATAACTGAGAGAGTGATCATTAAATTTGACATAGAAAAAAGCTAAGGAGAATGGTGTGCCAATGTTTATAGAGGAAATGGTCTGTGGTATCACAGATCTTTAGTCGAATCATAACAGTCAGAGAGGAGGGGTATCGACAGAGGGGGAGGGAGTGAAAATAAAAACAAGAAGTTGACTATATGAAGGCTGCAAGAGTTGGCCCCTTAACTCAGTATGAGTTGAAAGGAATGAGTTGTTGGAGCTGTAGCATGATTTGTGACAAACAAGAGGTGGTCTCTTGACTCTTTAGAGAATTAAGCTACAACAAATTGTTTTGTTAGTTATAATTTTGGATGGTTGTGTGTGCTAAAATTAACACTGCTAATAACTGGCTGCATATTTGCTGGCCATGAAGCCTTATCTCCTTATATACATGTCCTGTTTTAATAGCAGGGAAAGATAGTCTCATTTTCCAGTGGATTTATAGTATGTGTCAGACTTTTTGCTATTTGTGGTGAATCTTGGGTGCTTTGGAATACTATGGAGAACTTGTAGTTGATTTCTTTTCACTTTGATGGGACGGAAGACTGCAAGATCTTATGGAGATATTCTGTGTTTGTCATTGTTTTGGACCATTCAACGGAGAGAAATTTAAGAATCTTCAAGGATCCTTGCAATTTGAGGCAGTTTTTTCGTTGTTGCTCAGTGTTTAAGCATCTTTATGGTGAAATTCTCCATAGGATTCTGAAGGAGTTTCATTAGCTAACATGCAGAGTGAATAGAGTGCTTCTTGTGTTGATATTTTTTGCTTCCTTTTTCATCTTGTATATTCTCCTAGTTATACTGTATATTTTTCTTCTTTTGCATTCTTATCCTCCTAGGTATCTGTATATCCTTCTTTTGATCATCAGAAGAATAGAGCCCATGTAAGAAAATCTATGTGATCAAGGGGGATGAACATGTGTTTTCATTACAGAACAAACCGCATGTAGCATATTAAATAGTTGGAAATTTCTTCAAATAGACTTCTCTTGAATTGTTGTTGACATCCATTTGTAATTAGAAGGAAAGCTAAGGTGGTGGATTTAAACGTCCTTTATTTTGATCAAACAAAGATTAGCAGTCACCTAGTCATGGTTATGGTTTTCATCCCGAGCACACACGTATTATACTATGGCTTTCCTCTTCATGCTTGTCTGTGTCACATCAATCCTGTAAATAACCAATTGAATGAAACATTGTAAGCATGTGAACCACTGTTCCAATTCAGAAGGATAAAAGTAAAATAATAATTTGTACTTTATGGATCAAGAATCTGGGCCTTGGGATGTTGGTCTTTTTTTGGCGCTGATGGTGTCTTGATGGAAAGCAATATTTTGTTGTAGGGTTGGCACCAGCAGATGCTGAGGCTCCTACTGAGGATCCATCAGCATCAGCACTCCTATCAATGGATGGTATGGAGTGGGTAGAGCTCTTTGTTAGAGAAATGATGAGTGCCTCCAATATTGATGATGCCAGAGCACGTGCTTCAAGAGCACTAGAAGCTCTTGAGAAGTCCATTTGTACGCGTGCAGGAGCAGAGGCAGCCAAAAGCGTTCACCAGGTGTTTTATTGCTTCTATCAGTGTTTTCTTTCTATATTGCCTGCCTGCGTTAAGCGACTTCTATAGATGAGATATTCTTGTTGGGTTTGTTTTGAGAGTTTTTTCTGCTCGTCTTCCATTGCATTAGGAAAACATGATGTTGAAGGAACAAATGCAAGCATTGATTCAGGAAAATTCAATTCTCAAGCGAGCTGTATCTATTCAGCATGAGCGTCAAAAAGAGTTTGAAGAAAGTAGCCAGGAGTTGCAGCAGCTGAAGCAATTGGTGTCCCAATACCAGGACCAGTTGAGAACTTTGGAGGTTGAGCTCATTAACCCATGAAATATTTGCATGATTTAGCATTTTGGTGGAATTTTCACACTTCTTCCCCTTCCATGTTAACAACAGAGCTATCTTTGATGATATTCTGTGCTACTGCCCTCGTTTAAAAAAAATTCCATTGCTGCTTTCCAATTTTCTGACCTTTTTTTATGTAATGCTCTGCCAGGTAAACAACTATGCATTGACGTTGCATCTGAAGCAGGCACAACAAAGCAGCTCAATCCCAGGGCGTTTCCACCCTGATGTCTTCTAATAAACTTGTATGGCTCTCTCGATAAAATATAAGCAACTAGGCCAGTATCTCAAGGCAGTGCTTGTATGAACTATCATATGGAGCTTGACTGCACGGTTTTTTTTTCCTTTACATGTCCAAAGGGTACGCCCTGATCAAAAGACAGATGTAGCTTGAAAGTCATGGAGTTATCCGTCCTTGGAATGAATTATGTCAGGCAGAAATGCTTGTGGTTTTATATTGCATGACCAGATTTATCAACAATAAGTTTTATATATATGATTGGTATTGATTTGCACCTATGAAACAGGGCATTTGCAGGGCGGCTGAATGACATTATATTTCTCTTATTTGGCACCTACCGGCTTCATTCGACGCCACAACAATGTTTATTTGAGAGAGAGAAAAATTTGATTGGTCTTTTCAGGGCGGAAGGGCGGCTGCCGTGCAAATCGACCATTACAATGCGAAAAAACTTATAATTCATTGTCCATGTAGAATCTTCTTCTGATGTGATTGGGTAATTTGGTTAGGTGAGTCTTGGATTCCCAGTAAATGAAAGTTCATCCTTAGGAGCTACTCAGCCCTTCTATGAAGTTGATATCACGCATTCTGCTCCCAGCCTAGAGGTAAAGCGAGCTATGTTCTATCAGAAATTCATAGATAGCTCCGGTGCATCTGGAACCGGCTCAGCAATCAACCTAGATAGCAAACAGCTTCTTCATTATCAGAACCAAGGAAACGTTTATGTTGGCTAAAATTTCGTATCCCAAATTCCTGGTATATGGAGAGATTTCTTAGATGCAACTTAACATCTAGGAACATATGGTTTTGTAACTATACAAAATGCCAGCGATAATTTTTGGAAATTTCTACTTGTTCCCATAAGTTACGAATCGGTTTTCATCACTTTTGGCATTTACTTTAAGAGTATCGTGTTAAAGGGTAACGGCTAGAACCTCTTTATTAGAAGCCATCCTGCGTAGGAATGCTTTAATAGTTGTCCAAAAAAGAAAAGAGAAAAGAGGCTGAAAGTCTCGTATTAAATGGTTGAATTAGGAAAGTTAAAGAGTGCTTTTCCAGTGGGTTCCATGCTTATTCATGCCACCACAATAAGCACCCAGCAACTTCAGCTTTGGCGCCTTTGTGGAATTGGGACTTCTGTTTTCACAGTCGCAAAGTTTTCATTTTCCCCAACGCTCTTATGTTGCTTTCTTCATTTATTATCAGGAAAATACCTTCTCTGTTGGATCTGTACTTTTTGTATGGATGGAGTGATTCCCTTGTATTTGGTTGCAGGTAACTTAGGTTGGTTGTCGTAGTCTATCTTTAGTTCCTTCCTACCTAGTTTTGGCTAACTTGGTTGAATTCTTTCCCCTCTTTTTACAATATCTGATTGATCTGTCTACAAGTCTTAAGAGTGGCATCTTCTAAACTGCTGCAAGGAAAGGAGGAGAACATGTTCCAAGTAGAGTAACTATACCTTTGCTTTCCTGTCTCTTGAAAAACCACGTTTCTATATTAAGCGAAACACGATACTGCTCCTGCTTGATACATGCATAAGCATGACATTGATACCAGCCAGTTCAGTCGGGATTTCCTTTCGGTTTGATTTGGAGAAATTAAAAGCAAGACTAGATAATATACATGACTCAGCAATCAGAGAGAGAGTTCAATTTGCTAACAGAGTGTTGAGAAGATTATTTCAGTTGCTTTACTCTGAAAGAGCTGAACAGGGCATGCATAAACTTCTTTAATTTGGCTTTAGCATACAGAAGAAAAGGATCTGCTTTTATCTATGTACATGCTACTACAGCAAAATACAGACTAGCTAGCTAGTAACAAGTTCAAATCTTCTTACAGATATTAATACAAACCAACAAGTATTCCAGCCAAATTTGATTTATTCTCTTGAGGTTAGATTAGATCAGAGAGATGGCCTGTTCTCTTGCCTCTACACTCTAAACAGTCAGAAGTTTGATAGGCAAGGAATAAGCTCCTGTTTCATTGAAATTTCTCTGTGGTTGTATGGGTGACAAAGATCAAGTATATAGAAATCTTACAAGTGCTTAAACCAAGAAAATTTGTATTGAGGGAGGAGTGGCTTAGAAGACAGAAACAAGCTTGCTTCCACCTCTCATCATCATCCTCTTAAACTCATCAAAATTAACCATCCCATCACCATCCATATCGACCTTCCTGATCATCTCCTTGCAATCCTCCACTCTTCCACCTTCCTTTAACCCCAAAGAACACAACATCAAACCAAGCTCTTCAACTGATATCAACCCATCTTTATCTTTATCAAAAACATCAAAAGCCTCCTTCAAATCCCCTTCTCCTCCATCTTGTCGACCTTCTTTCTCATCATCTCCTCCTTGATCTCGAACCCCAATTGCCTTGCACAGGATACAAAACTCTTCAAAATCTATCAAACCATCTCCATTAGTATCCACTTTCACCACCATTTCTTCCACTTCTTTCTCTGTCATAAATATTCTTATGTTCTTGAATGACTCTCTCAACTCTTGCTTTGTTATAAACCCATCTCCATTCTTGTCAAAGGTAGCAAAAACGCTCTTTAGCTCAGCTTTGTCATAAGCAGGGCTGCTGCTGCTAGTAGTAATACTCCTTTCTTTGTGAGAAACTTGGGGAGTGATGGTGGTTGGAGGGTTTTTAGAGGCAAAGGATTGGAGCCATGCGTACAATTTCTTGCTAGGTAGATAGAAGTAAATGTTAATGAGGCCAGCCAGGAACAAAACTACCAGTAACAAGATGGTAATGATCATCATCATATCTTGTTTTCGTTTGGTTTTCTTGTTCACACACAACAGGAATCAAAGAAGAAAAGGTTAATAAAAAAAGAAGAGGAGGAGCAAATGGACACAGAGTAAACAGGCTGGTCTTGATTTGTTCAAGCTCAGGAGTTGAAAAAGGCCACGAGTATTGAAGAAGAGACGCGTTATTTGGTGTGCTTTCGATCCCACAAACCGCGTAATTTGTAATAACAGTCAACAAACTGGCTAATCAGAACTTGGTGGCATTAAAATTTTATGCTATTGGGAATTCGTTGAGACACCTGTTGAGTTTCTATCGGATAAAAAGTTGAAAAAAAAAATGAAATGCTTATTCCACTAGGAAGAGGTCATAAAGGCAATTATAGCACAGAGACTGTAATTTGCTGACACATTCTTAATTTGTGCCTGTGGCATGTTCCATGCGCAATTGTGGTTGTATGAATCATCTGTGCACTTGGTAATTATGATTGGAAGCTAACTCACACCATAAGCATTGATACTTCATGTTCTTTAGGAGCATAAGATTTGATGCCAAGTTACCATGCCAACCACTGCTTGCTTCCACTTTAGCACACCATACACTTCTTTTATGCTTAGCTTACATTATCTATTATTAACTATAAACTAAAAGACGAGGGGTTTTATTATATCCCTTTTAAATCACTATTCAAATTGTTTTTTTTTTCTTTTAATTTTTTTTTCAATGTTTTTTTTTTATTTTCAAATTGTTTTTTTTTTATTTTTTAATATTAAATTTAATTTTTTATTGAGTTATTATATTCTCGTTAAATGAATTGTGGGTTCGGCGGGTTTAACCGATTGGCTCAAGTTTTTTTTTTAATTTTATTATTTAATATTAATTTGATTGAAAATTAAACTTTATGATTTTTTTAATTATTTTTTTATTTTTATATTTTAAAATTGGATCGATTAGGAATTATACTTTATAATCTATTTTGATTTGCTTTTTATTAAATTATCATAGTTTCATAATCAGGATTACATATTTGATATATTAACCTAAGTTTATCAAAGTCAATCCAATATATTGTTATTTTAATATTAAAAAAATATTATTTTGAATTTATTTTAATTAAATTATGATTTTATAAATTATATAAGTTACTTTTAAATTCATAAAATCGCAATTCTCTCTTTTATTATTTAAAAATTGTTTTCACATTAAAAAAAACCAAAATATCTAAACATTTTTTTTTCTACATTGAATAAAAATTTGACCGGTAAACACGTGATTGACTTTTTAGACTCTCAAATATCTCTATCCGAAGAAAGATGTTTCAGTGGACTGCAAATTGTCCTTGTATTTATCCATGGAAAGCAAAGATGGGAATCTCCGAGAAATCAATACAAGAGAAAGATTGATAGAGATTTGATAGAGATTCATTTTATGATGGGACAAACAAAATTTGTAAGTTAAAAATTAAGTTTTTTATATTTTAGATTGTTTTGATTTTAAAAAATAAAAAAAATATTATTTTAATATAAAAAATACTTTTAAAAATAACCATAAATATATTTTCAAATAAATAAATAATAAATTTCTTTTTATATTTAGTTTGACAATGGATTGAAGCAGCTAGCATGCATCTCATCGCAACTTCACTTAATTTGGAAAAAACAAAATGCTAAAAAGTCTACTGCATAAGAAAGGGACAGCACAAACAAAATTTAGATTACACTTTTTTCATTTGTCTTGTTATAATTTTTGTATCTTGTACGTACCCTAAAGTACTGTATTAACAATTAAGTAATAATTTAAAAGGCGTGGAGAAATTATTACAGCTTCCTCACGCGTTTCATTTATTAATATATTATATTATTATAATTATTATATTATATTATAGAACTTTTTTTTTAAAATAAATGTTTTTTTGTTTGATTTAGTTTATTAATGTTAAATTTTTATTTAGTTATCATATTTTTATGATACGGATTCCAGATTTGATGGGTTAACCTGGTTTAACGAGTTAACCCGGAACTTTTTTTAATTAATTTTTTTCGTTTATTTTAGTTTGTTAATGTTAAATTTCTTTCTATTAAATTATCAGACTTTCATGACACATATCCTGGGCTTGACAGGTTAACTAGGTTTGATGGGTTAACCCAGTTAATTATGGGTAAGCCCGTCAATTTTTTTTCTATTTAGTTATCAAATTTTCATGACACGAATCCTAGGTTTTACGAGTTAACTTGATTTGAAAGGTTAATCCAATTAATTCAGATTTTTTTTTCTTCATTAGTTTTTTTTCTTCCTGTTGGTTTTTTTCTTTGTTTTTTTTAATTAATCTATTTAATTATCACACTTTTATGACACGATCTTATAACTAGACCCACATCCAATATTCTTGGGTTCGGTGTTGTAGCCGGGCTCACTTAAACTTGGATCATGCAAGTTTAATGTTATTATTAATATTATAAATATTACTTTTAAATCAGACGTTGTAGCCAAAACCAAAATTATTGGATACAGTTTTGTAGAAAAACCTAACACTTTTAAATCTTGGTTATATATATATATATATATATATATATATATATATATATATATATTATGTAAAAAAAAGACTTGCGGTATCGCGTGGATCATGTAACTAGTATTAAGGATTTACTATATATTTCTTTTTGATAAAATAACATAATTTATAATTTATTTGGGAAGATAACATAATAGTTGATAAGGTTATGCATGTGATATGATCTTTAACTTTGTATATGTATGTGACACATGCGTGTCCCAATAAATTATATTATTTTTTATAAATAAGTTTTTAATTGTATTATTTTATCAAAACAAATTTACAATTATGCTATTTTTTTAAAAAATCTCTTTATTGTAATGTAGAGTAATATTAATTTGTATGCTCATGCTACCAAGAGACCAAGATTTTTAAAACATGAAAAATATCTAGATATCAAGAAATTCTTTGTTATTATTATTAAACACGAAATTACAATTGTTTTGAATTTTTTTCATAAAAATAATTTTTTTTATTAATATATCTCTTGTTTATATTAGAGAATACAATGCTTTTACCTAAAATTATTTTTTTCTTAATAGAAAATTTTCTTATGATTTTCAAAAAAAGTTAACAAAAAAATTAAAATAGTATGTTATATTTTATGTGTGATTGAAAATTAAAAAAAATAAATGTGATAAAATAATATTTAAAATCTATTTAAAAATATTAAGAATAAAAAATTATTTGAATTGAATCTTCATGAATAATTTATTATTAATATTATTATTTTCATATTAGATACACAATAATTGAAAAAATAATCATTAAGATTTAAATGAAAATTTATAATAGTATTTAAAAACTATGTTAAAATTAAAAATTAAGTGAGTTTGATAATTTCATTTAAGAGAGTTAAAAAATAAGTATTTCACATAGCCATAGCATCTCATTTAGGAAAAAAGAAAAAAAAAGAAAAAAAAGAAAGCATGTGTTCTAGGAAGGGCTTCCAACTTCCAAGTAACAGTAAGAGGTCCACCATCATAGAATTTGATACGCCGAAAGAGGCCTATAGAAATTCAAGAAGATGCTTCGTAGTTTCAACCAGTGGACCAATCTGCAATCTTTTCAATTGAACTTAAGTTGAGAAATTAATTGGTTAAATTTTTAAAATTGTGGAAACAATTTAGCAACTACCATATCGTTCCCCGATGTGGGTCTGATCAAATTTTTTCTAGATATAAGAAAATATTTAAGTATTCTTAATGTGTTTTATAAATGATTTTTTTAATGATATGAAATTAATATAATATGATATGGTTGATTTGAAAGATTTAAACAATATTTTTTTTTAAAAATATTGAAATGATAACATATTAAATTGTATCAAATCAACTTTGATTACTTTGCTAAATTTATTGTCTAATCATGAGACCTGATCAATGGCGGAGCCACAATGGGGATTAAGGGGGCAGTTGCCCCCTTAATCCCTTTTTTTTTAATAATTTTTATATTAGAATTTTAATATAATAATTTAACAAGGTTTTCTTCTTCTTTTTTGAATTATTATTCCTACCTCTTTTCCTTCTTCATATTTTTTTTTTTAAGTCCTAAACTATTAATTAGATAAGTAAATAACTTTTTATGCTTTATATTTTATATTTTAGATAAGTTTCCTTTATTTTTTCTATTTATTTCATTGTTTAATTTTAGTTATATTCCTTAATAATTAGTTATTAAAAATATTAAAGTTTATGATAATTTATGAATTGGTTAAATTAATACGTGTATGTATAGTATTATATGAATATGAATATGAATTGAAATGAGTTGTGATGAATTAATATGTATTTTGTTATGAATTTCATATAAAAAAATGATAGTGATAAACTTATTAGTGATTAAAAATAAAATACTAAACAACTTAAAAAATTATGGATACAATAAAAAAAATTAAAAAATATACTAATATTTATATTTAATCCACTTGTATAAAACATCAAATCAACAAATAATTGTTGCCAATAATTTTACTAGTCCCTAAAAGATTTAGAAATAGATGAATAAAAGTTTAATTTTATATATTAAAAAAGAATATCTTTAATAAAATTAATAATGAAGTCATTATTAAGCAATTTTAAAATATGAAAACAAAAAATAATAATTATAATATAAGTTTTTTTATTTTAAAAATATTCTAAAATTAATTTTACTTAACATGAATTAGTATATATATTTTAAATTGATTTCTTTATATATATATAACATGTATCTATATAATATATGATATCAAGCATTTATAATTTGCCCTCTCATTTAAATTTTCGTGGCTCCGCCACTGGACCTGATAATCCTATAAAAAATAATATTTTTTTATTAAACTCAATTCTCAATCAACCCGATATTGAATGATAAAATTAAAAATAAAATTCAACTAAAAAATAAATCAGGTCAACTTGGGTTAAATTACTAAATCTAGATTTTGAGATCGTGATAAGTTCATAAAAAACAAATTAAAATAAATTATGATATCAAAATAAATTTGTTAAAGAATGCAAATTTGAGATCATGTGATGGATCATAATGGATGAGGGCTGGCCTATTTTGGTTACAACTTAACCTTTCTTTATAATTCTCATTAGAAGGTATTCACATGGTCCTGTTAGTGATGCATTATTAGTATGGTCCCGTCAAGAACTGTCCTTTTTTACATTTATATTACAGGGTAGAGATGGAATCCCTCTCGCCTATGGCATCTCTGAAAAAGAAGAAGAAAAAGATGAGGGAGTGGTGGTATTGTCGTTTTCCTAGAGAAGATACGTACATATATATATATATATATATATATATATATATATATATATTCTACGATAGAACTACTCGGATTTGTGATTCAATTATATAATTTATTGAAAAATAGCGAATTGTGAGTGATGGTTCTTGTATGTTCTGGAAAATTCTTCCATGGTTTTGATGTGGTATGCCCAGCTTGCTTATAGCTGTGGAAATGCTGTTGAAGACATAGAAGAAGGTTGGAAATTTGTTGGATTCTTGAGAACAAGTTAGATAACTAAAAAAAGGAAAAAATACTTGAGAATTCTCTTGGAGGTAGAGGAAAAATAAAGATTCTTTCGATTTATAAAAATAAGGATATCACTCGAGACCGTACTGCTGCAGATCATCAGAAGCAGTGGTCGCTCGTGCAACTTGACTTGTCAAAAACCATGAATGTCATGGCATGGCATACTGAAAAAACTCACAGATGGTTTGGAAGCTAGCTTTACATGTGGGTCCCTTGTCAATGAATTATTCACTATGCTGCAATCATAGCAGAAACATAGCTGCTCATTCCTACTCCACTGTCAACTTAAACTTCCATGCGTAAATCTCAACATTAAACGTTGGATTAATGTCTTGACAGAGAATCAGGGAGCGAGCCAAACGTCGTAGTTTCTTCAGTTTACATCCTCACCACATGCAACATCTTCTTTTTGCTGTTTGCAAGGAGGATCCCGTTTGAGATTTGATTACTTCTTCAAATGTTGGATTGGCGGTAGAACACATCGGATCAGGAAACCTAAATTGCCTCATTTTGGGAGACTTCTTAGGGTATTAACTGCTAAGCAAGGATCCAAAGTGGTTCTTAATCACCATTTGGATTTGATAAGCCGCAGCATGTCAATCCCTTCATGATCATAAATTGTTGCATTGTTTCTTCATTACAGGGTACTTCTGATGCACTTTAAAGTTCTAGGCTTTCAATTTTGAAAACAGAAACGGGAAATGGAAACGATCGACCCTTATGTTTGTCGATTCCTTTTCCTGTATGATCATGCACCGAAAACACTAGGACGTACCCGAGCGAAAGGTATGTGAGAGCTAAAGACATGGAAACATTTTAGCCGATTATATACTGGGACAAGAAACCAGTAGTCACGTGATAAAAAGAAAAAAAAAAAAAAGAAAAAAGAAAAAAGAACGTGGTGATGGAAACTACCATGGACTGTTTCTCTGTTGCAGTGATCTGATAGACAGTGAAAGGTGAGTCAGCGACTGGTGTCCTTCCTAACCTGTTTCTGATGGCATACACTGTTTCTGTCATAAGCTGGTTGTCGTCACTCATATTTTACCGTCTTTATTTTAATAAATTTTTAAGATTCACAAATTCAAAAAATTTCACATTTACATGATTTCTTTGGTTTTCTAAAATTATTTTCATTTTTTCACTAAAAAATTGAATAAAAATAATAAAACTTGCATTGAGAAAATACAAGAAAAAATTGAGAAAAAAAATACATGTGAGCTAATTATCCATTTCTCAATTTATTTTTCATATATAAGCTTTTTTGGATAGCTTAATCCAACTTAGATTTTAATCTAATCACTTAAATCAAACACAAAAACTTCCTTTCAAATAACCAATAACCTTACCCAAAAATCATCCGCGTACAATTCCTATAAAGGATAAGAGTAAGTCATAATATTAACTAAAAAGCCCTACGAAAAAAACTAATACAAACCAATCAAGCTGCACATCCTATCTATACATATCTAACACACTAAAAAAGAATACGGGATAAAAAAAAAAAAGAACACACACACTAAAAACAAAAGAGGAGAAAGAAAAGAAAATTATCTCTCCATTTTAAAAAGGAGTAAGAGCCATATGGTAATATATGTATTATGTATTTGATGGAGCTGTGAATGTGTTTGTAAATGATATTGGATTAATTTAGATTTAACTTAACAATAAAAAAATACAATATAATGATCAAGTTACAATTTAATTGCATTAATAATATAGCAAAACATGTAGCATGCATACATGGTTTAAAAAAACATTTGAGATATGGGTAAAGAAGTTGGATGCATATGGTGACTTATTATTGATAATCTATAATGTAAAAAGAGAATGGTAGAAGAAAGATAAAAAAATAAAAGCCATGTCAGGAATACATCACTAAGCTAGCTGTCCAATATAAAGAGATTTTATTTACTCACTTAAAAAGGGAAAAATAAATAGTTTGCTAATGTTTTGGCCACTTTAGAGTTGATAACTACGATTGATTATTGTGAAAGAATCCAACCAACTTGTATTGAGATGAGAACTACTCTTGCGTGTTCATGTTATTTAGTAAAGGAAGGCTAATTAAAAGCCATAAAATCATGATATGGAGTCGTTTATTAAGAGTTATGAGTACCTATTTGATACTTATAAGACAAATAGTAAGCCTCCTAAAAGATTATCAATGATAAAATGTCAAATGTACTTTGCTAATAAAATATATATTTCAATTCAATTGCAAGTCATCTTTAGGATGTTTGTGCTACTCATAACAATTAAAAGGTATATAATAACACGTCCAATTCAAAGAATAATTTACTTTTAGATCACCTTATAAAGAGATTACAATAACTATATTTGGAAATATCATAAATATCATATTTATATTGATAAGATAAATGTTTCTCCACCATCACTATATAACATGGTGTCACCTTGGTCATTTACAAGATGAGGTATAAGTGTGATTGGACTAATAAATCCAAAGACCAAACAATGCTGCGAGCATTATAACCTTTACATATATTGATCGAAAGATAACCTAAATGATGGCTATATCACTAAAAAAACAAAAAAACATCCCTCTACCAAAATTGTCTATACCTAATTCACCATCGTTGGTTGATGGTGACTCACATGGCTTTTAGTATCATAAAAAGTAGGACGTGTTCCATCCTATATACCTGACCATACACTAAAAAAGTAGTAAAAAAGTAAATACTAAAACAACCTCTATGTCAAGTCGTGACTTTATGCACTCATGAGTTCTTGGATTGTTTTTGGTATTTTTACTTATTTTCAGATATTTTCATGATTTCCCTATGTTTTTTTTTTATCCATTTTTATGATTTTTTTCATATATTTTATGAATATATGAAATGTCGAGTCACACTATTCTATAACACTTTAAAGGTATGATGCTACAAAAACTATTTTAAGTAGCGACAAGGTTGGTGCTTCATACTCTATGAAGGATTCAGGAGAACAATTTTATAATTTGTTTGACTAGTTTATCTAGGTTGTAACAATTTGGTCATGACATGGATTTGTGTCTGTTGTGTTGTTGTTATCATACTTGATTTGTTGCTTATTTGTTAATATAATTTTTATTGATTTCCTTGAAATGAATTCTCAAATCATTATATATTTGATCTTCCTAATTGCATCAACTTTTCTTTTAAATGAATTTTTAAATTATTAATGATTTGTTTTTTTTTCTCATTGCGAGATAATTCTTTAAATTTCTCAAATCATTGTTGGTTTGATTTCCCATATTGAGGGTGGGGTTTTTTTTTTTTTAATGAATTCTTTGATGGAATGTTTTTACTTTTACTCAAACAAAGTTCTTAATTATTTTTATGATCATTGTTGACCTAGTCCTATTTATTTTTTAGAAGAATTTTAATTTATTATTGGATTATTCCTATTTATTTTTAAGTAGAGTCTTTAACTATTTTTATGATCATTGTTGTCAGGGACTTGAGCCTTGTTTTTTAATTTTCTAATCACTTTCAATTCATTGCTCAATTGTTTTTACTTGTTTTCAAGTAGAGTTCTGAACTATTTTCATGGTCATTGTTAAAATAGTCTTGTTCATTTTTTAGAAGAGTTTTTAAATGATATTTTAATTTATTATTGGATTGTTCCTACTTATTTTTAAGTAGAGTTTTTAACTATTTTTATGATCATTGCTAACAAGGACTTGGGCTTTATTTTTTAGCATTGTTTTCAAATTATTTTCAATTCATTGCTCAGTTGTTTTTACTTGTTTTCAAGTAGAGTTTTGAACTATTTTCATAGTCATTATTGATATGATACTGTTTGTTTTCTAGCAGAGTTTCGAATGATTTTTCAATTCCTTGCAAAATTATCCCTTTTTATTTTCAAGTAAAGTTCTAGACTATTTTTATGGTTTTTGTTGACTTTGTCATATTCATTTTTTTAAGTAAAGTTTTCAAATAATATTTTATTTTATTGCTAATTTATCCATGCTTAGTTTCTAGTAAAGTTTTGAAATGTTTTCAAGTTATTGTTGTCTTAATCCTCTTAATTTGATAATTAAGCTTTTTGGTTGAGTCTAACTCTAGGATCTCATGGATTGTAAATTTAGAAGATTGATCCACGTTTAGAAGATTTGCTCAGGTTTGCTTTATTTTTATTTTTTTGTCATTTTCATCCTTCGACACTTATTTAATTGGAGACTCTGTTATTTTTTAATTTATTTTCAATTGGATTTTTCACTGATTTTTTTAAATGATCTAGGTTATATAGTCCTTCAACATTGGGTTATTTGATAATTAACCTTCATAGTTGTATATAATTTTCTTTCGATTGGATTATCCTAGTATCATAACCAGGTAATAGATTTCGCATGCTAACCTGAGTAGACTTAGGGTTGATTTTTTTAGTCCTTTTTGTATTATATTTATTTTTTTGATTTAGTCCTTTAATATTTTATTTGTTGGGAATTAAGTTTCAAATTTTTTCTATTTTACTTTTTATGAGATTATTGCATTTTCATTTAATTTTCTCTCTACTACCGGATAAAATCCTTCAATATTTTATTGATTTGAAATTAGTCTTTGTGCTTTTTTATATATTTTATTTTATGAGGTTATTTCAATTTTATACCAATGATCATAAAGTTAACAGATTTACTTGATTTGACTTGAGTTTTTTTTGTTGCTTAAAAAAAAACTATTTAATACATATTTTCTTGAGATACTATTTTTCAAGATTTAATAAGAAATTAATTATATTAAAATTCTTATTAATATCCAAAACTATTTTAGAATCAATTAAATAAAATTTTCCAGCTTAAAAAATATCTTTATTTTATAAAGATTTTTCTAAAATAGTGAAAAGCATTCCATGATTAAAATAATGTAATCTATTTTTTAAAAAATTAATTAAATAAATTCAAGTAAATCATATATTACTTTTTCAAAAAAAATATGAAAAAATAGTATAATTTGATTGAATAAATAAATTCAGGTAAAAATAATAATATTCATACATAAAATTCACAATTTAACCTCTATAATTAATATATCAAATAATAATAAATTGATTTATCGAAAAACAAAAAAAGTTATATCAAAATCCCAAACAAGTGGATAAATTCTGGTTTTGCGTCAAAATCATAAAACCTAATTAAAACGCCGATTGCGATTGAAACACACGTATATATACATAAATACAATTAAGTAAGTATAGAGAGAGACATGGTGACGTCGCTATGTTGCTCGACTTCGCCGACTTTGACAAAGAAGCTCTTAAGAAGCACATCATCGGTCAGAGGTTACGGTGGTGGTGGAAGTTACATCTTCCATATCTCTTGCTTTTTGCTGCTTTCACTCTCTTTTTCTTACTCGTTGTGTTGTTTTTTTTCATGTTCTGTGCTTCTCCGGTCGTTTTTTCTAGTTTTTTTTCACCGGTTCTTGTGAATAAGTGAAAGGAAAGAAAGGCAAAAAAACAACATTAGTCTTATATCTTCTAACTACAAAAGATAAAAAATAAAAAATAGAGAAATATTAAAATACCAAAATTAGAGTTTTTCTTTTCTGTTGGGGGCTTCACTTACTAGTTTAGAGTAAGAGTAACGGAGAGAGGTTGTATTCTTGAATATTGGTCTAAAAAATTAGGTGACTTGGAGAAAGAAAGCAGAGGAAATCATGACTAGGTGTGTTTTAATTAATGAAATATAACGGTAAAAAAGCTACGCATCAAGTAAAAATAAAAAGAGAAACCATAAAATAAAAGCTAAAAACGGTAAAAAAAAAAAAAAAAACCTACGACAACGCTATTTTTACGGCAAATAAATGTAAATAGCGAGGATGGGAAAAGGTGTAAAGCTTGTTAGTTTCTTTGATAATAACATAATTATAACTATTGACACCAGGGAAGGAAAGTATTAGCGGCAGTAATTTAATTAGAGTGGGTCCCTTGCCTGGTTGCAAGTGCACGTGAATCCGTGAAACGTGATGACCTGGGGAGCCCTACATCCATGTGGCACACGCTCCATTCGGGTGGACAAAAGTGTTCGTTTGGTTGCATGCTCATGCTAAATTACGAAACTGATAGCTTTAAGACGCGTCTGAAAAAGGCGGCAGCTTCTTTCTTGATGGGCCTTGCCATCAGGAAACCTGTAGTGGAGCATCATGGTCGTTCGCTTAATAAAACCTCGCATCTGCGTTCCATTTCAGCCGTTGTATTTTTTTTTATTAAAATATTCAAGCGTTATATATATATATATATATATATATATATATATATATATATCTTGTTAATTATTAGCTTGGATTAAAGAGTAAAATTACATGTTTTGACTAAACACAAACGATGTTTTATTTGTCTTAGCAAATAATATGTAATTTGTAATTTACAGGATTTTAGCCATTGAGATGGCTGGAAAAAACAATATTTTTTTTATTTAAAAAATTATTTTTAATTTATTTTGATCTAAAGCACATATAAATTATTTGTATTGGCTAACTCTGATATCATATGTACCTAAACTTGTTTTAAGACCAATATTGTTCCATATGAGCTATCTCCCATAAAATATGATCCAAATCCATGCAAGAAAACAAAGAAAAACATGATTAGTCAAGTCACAAGTTATCACCATAATGATATATAGTTAATGAGATAATTACATTGAACAATTGTTTTTTTTATATTTTGTTTTTGTATTTTAAAAATTTTTACATCTTATATTTTATAAGTTGTAAAACACTTTACATTTAATATAAAAAATCAACAAAAAATTTGGAATTATTTACAAAATTCCATTTTATTTCACTTAATAATTAAAAAACATATGCTATGTTTAAAAATTGGTACGGCCACTCTCTCCACTCTCCCTCTCTTTTCCAAACATAAAACCCTAGCCACCGCCGATCTCTACCATACTTGCTGGAATCTTGACACAACTAGACTCCATAATATACCCTCGCCAGCAACCCATCTTCAAATGTTCATATATTTTTGTTGTTTATCACGCTTGAAGGGACACCTTATTTTAAACAAAGATGTAATGACTTTAAATAACAACATTTTTGTTGTTCAGCCTTCGTGAAAACACTTAATCTTTCTTTCAACCTTTTAGTAAAAACTACACGAAGTCTTTTTTTTTTTTTTTTTTTGTGTCCACACCCTTCAACTATTTTGTTTGTAAGTATTCTAGCTGCGAAGTTATAGTAAGGCCATGTCGGAAGTTGCAACTGAATTGATTTTTTATTAAATTTTAAATTATATTTTTTAATATTTTTTAATTTTTTTGATGTATTGATGTCAAAATTAAATTTTATTTTGATATACTTCCAAATAAATTTTTTTTTTAAAAAAAAACTTATATCATACTTTTAAATAAACCCTAAAACATCATATCAGTAATTAAGCACAATAAAAATAAATCATTAATTAACATCTCTTTGTTGCATGTCTAGAACAATATATATATATATATATATATATATATATATATATATATATTTTTGCATTAAAAAAGAGGTTCTCGAACATGGATATTCTCACTGTCATGATTTATGATGATCACGTAAATTGTTATACATAAGTTAATGTGTAGGATAAAGAAAAAGCATAACGATTGGGGGACCATAAACAACCCATACTTTTAGTTACCAATAAAATAAAAAAGAGATCTTGCTCACATGGTTGCATGTGACGGGGATGGGATGTTCTTGTTAATTTTGTTAATATCCCCTTTTAATGATTATTATTATTATTATTATTATTATTATTCTATTTTTTCCAAAATCCAACCCATAATTCTCCTCTTTCACTTATCTATTCTTATTTCCACACTTGTAAATTTTACCAGATGAACACTCAAATATCAAACAATTCTTTAATTTATCTTTTTATCATTAAGTTTTTGAATAAAATAGTGATTTAGACACCCAAATCGAAAATATTATCGGTCTAGAAACAAAAACAAAAATATTTATGTAAAACATATAGATTTAAATAGATTATTTTGTCGAATTTATATCAAAACCAAGACTAATTAGCATATATTTACATAGTACTAATTGGACAAAAATATGCCACTTCATTAAAAAGTTCGGAACCCCCACTTCAAATCTCAAAACTTGAATGAGTTTTTATCTTTTACCTTAACAATTATTTTTTCCTAAAAAAAAATAATCTCATCACAATCATTCTCACACATACACCTTAACAATTATTTTTTCCTAAAAAAAAATAATCTCATCACAATCATTCTCACACATACACCTATATAATTGTAAAAATCTTGTTTTGTTTTGTTTTTATATACCAATCAGAAAGACTTATATGTACCCCACCGCGCACTCACTAGTTAAAGTGGGCTTTTTGCGAGTAAAATGTTCTCTTGTGAGTGAAGGGAACCCTACTCTTCTTCTCTATAAAGCTGGTTGCAAGATCATATGTATGCTAGAGTGGTCCATTATATTTTGTATGGGCATGCTCCATCTCCCTCTCTCTCTTCAATTCTTTCTCTCACTACATTTTCCATTCAAGAAAACCAAAATTAAAGGGATGTGAGATCTGAGAAGATTTGAAGGTTTTTTATTTAATTTTGCAAGTCCTGGTCATGCTTTTCCACAGCTTTCTTGAACTTCCTTGCCATGCTTAACTTGTGTGTGTGTGTATGTAGATCACTATATATCTGTATAGTTATTCACATTTAGCTAGCTAGCACCATGGAAGCTCAAGAAAGCCGTGGGAGAACATGGCAACTCAGGATTTTTTGGGGCGATCTGTTTCTTGTTTTTATGGTCAAGATCTCTCCCATGGACTGCATCCAAGAAGCTTTGATCATCTTCCTCCTTGCATGGATCATGGTAACTCTCTTGTAATTTAGACCCTTTTTTTGCATAACTTTTTTAATGGCTTTAATTTCTTTTTCTTGTTTTGTAAGGAAAATTCTCTTCTAATCCATGAGAATTCTTGACAAAGATTTGGTTTTTGTGATGAATTATGATACGGGGTTTCATCCTCTATGATATTTCCACCAAAACTTCCCCCTTTTTGCTGTTAGAGAGGAGAAATTAGGCTTCAAACAATTTAAACCATGCATGATGAAGAGAGTAACAGAACATTTTGAAGTCTTATTTTGTAATTGGAAATTCAACTTTCCTTAAGATTAACATAAATAATGGTCATTGAATCAAAATTGTGAGGGGGAAAGAAAAGGAGTTGTGTTTTGTGTTCCTCGCAGGGAAGATTCCCTACCTTTCCTTTTTGTTGTTAACGATGATAGTTCTTCCTGTTGGTTTTTTGGTTCATTTCTAACATGATCGCCTACGTTTCCGTGAAAAAGGTTTAACTTTGTCACTTTGTTGACATCATTTTTAACCACTCTTCCACATTCTGACATCAGTGTTTTTTTTACCTCTTCTCCACTCTCTCTCTCTCCCCCCCCACTTTTCTGGTAGTTGAAGATTTGTGCATTTATGCAATAATGTATAAATTATTGGGTTTTGATTACATTTCTCAGTTGTTAATTTAGCTGATGATCTCAACTTGTACAAACCTACACAATTATTATTGTTCTTTTGAATCTTGATATCTAACTCGAAGCCTTTGTACTAGGTTCTTCATTGCAGTCCATGAAAATTCCCATAATTCTTTATATAATTCTTGATTCAGTGTTAAGTTGCAGAGAATCATTGCAACTTGGAGTGTGGCTGTCGGGATTCCTAATTATCTCTCTCTTATAGTTTTTCTTTTTTAATTTCCTCGAATAATGTATTTTTGTTTTCTAATTTCAAGCAATCTTGATCGAAATACAACGTAAATTCCTCTTCGTTTCTAGGATGTTTTTCTTTTTTTGGTTCCTTAGATCAATTTTGTACGTCCAAACTGTTTCGAGGATTCAAGGCATATAATTTTATTACAGGCTACAAGAAATGATGTAGAACAGTTTAATTTTCAGTTTAGAGATCATATATATGGTACCAATTTTGTTTCTACTATGATGCTTGGCATGTTATGATGACTAGATGGGGTTTAACCAATCAAGGACAATCAGCAACGTGCAGAAAAATCTCATTGGCTTGTTACAGCCAAATAAATAAAAAGTGAATTGCCTCTGGCAAGTAGCTAATCTCATCATTGCAGATCAAATATCAGATGCTGCTGCTTACCATCTTAGGCTTTCTAGGTCTTAAGCATTTATAAATTATCTGCCCCAAATCAATTAGATCCCATCAAATTTGAATACAACAATGAAACCTTTATTTATTTATTTATTTAATTTCTTGACACAGTTGAAATTACTAGATCGAGCCCTTGATTTATTCCAAAAATATAGTAGATATAGAAGGATTTGAAACAAGTTTTCTTTTTAATTTTCCTAAATCTCATGCATTGCAAGGGATAGTTCTTGTTTTGAAGGAAGAGCTAAAACTACAAAGGCTGGTTGTGTGTTCACAGTGGATTATCATAAGTGAAATAGGGAAAAGGCCCATTAGACAAAAATAATGAAGCTTTGTTAAGGGAATCTTTACCTGATGCAAATAATGAAATATGAAAAGCCTATTGCTTTTAATGTTGAGTATGAAAGAATGCTGGTGAAGGGGGAGGTCCACCAAAACTAGTTTATAATAGGGCAGACAGGGGGGCATGGCAGACCTGTTCAACACCTCAAGATAAATATTGTTTATGCACTGAATAATATTAGACCTTTAGCATTCAAGATATGCCTCGTCCATTAGTATTCGTTGAAGTCAGCTTTGTGCGAATAGACAACATGGCAGCTAAAGGTAAAAGAGCAGCAATAATTCAAATGTATATGAACTGGTGTATATATTTTTCGCAATGCATGAATATTGTTGTTCATGGAGCATTCGAGATAACAGCTGAAGCAAGCTTTCGTTTCCAAAAACAACAAGGAATCTCTGAAGCGCTGACCCAACTATGGACAATCGTCCAAATTTATATAGTGGGATGGTGTTCAGGCTGAATTATTTGGCCATTAGGTATAGAACAAGACCGTTTTTACCATTTTTCGTACATAGCCTGGTTTCTCAAGTAAATGGCTTCTCACATGTCCTTGGAAGTGTTTTCTTTGTAGCGAATATGACCTATTCTTCTTGCCATCACCTCCTTTTTTCGTTGGATGTGTAGGTTTGTACAAGTTGAGAACTAAACAACCACGTTACAAAAAGAAAAGAACTAATGGTTTGCAATGATCACCTCCTTTATGTATGAAGGCTGAAAGCTGAAGAGATGTGGAAAGCTAGCCAGGGCATCATACCAAGGTACGATCTCCCAGCACAACAGTACTCTGAGGTGAAATAATTCTTCATGAAACTACTCTTTTGACAATCATATATGTAATGAGTTGTGCTTCAAGATCAGGTTCTCGGCGGTAAGAATTTACAGCAAAATATACTGTACTTATTGTTTCACAGTTGAGGAGCATTGTTCACAATATATATTAGATGATGTTCTATGGCGATCGATCTTCCATTTATATCTCCACAATCCATCTTAATTAGATTTCAATTGATGCATTCTCTGTTCTTTTGACATGTATTTAAACCAAACTAAAGCTATCACATATACAACATTGTTTTGGTAGAAGATGCGACATTTTAAGCACCGAATAAAAAAAGATGCGACACTTCTTTTGAGAAAAAAGAAAAAAGGGTTATGGCTAATTAACATGTGATAACTGGTCCCTATTAATTTCCCTAAAAGTAAGAGATCATATCCTCTAATTGGGAAGAATTTAGCCACGAAAGATTCCCTTGTTGAATAGTTAGCTTTAATTTAAATCTACCAATTAACTGGATATACAGGAGTTCATAATTCCCCATTACACTCGCTTTTAACTGCAACTTAACTCCAGGTCACATAATCATAATGAAGGACCATTAGCGGCAGCCAAAAACGTCATAATCAAGCTCATTACACCATTAGATCGGTTGAGCATTGTGTATGAATCACTGCTGGTCCAATTTAAACAGTCACAACAGACGTGGTTGCCCCATGTGCTCACATTATCTGGACATTGAGCTACAACTTTTTATTTTTTTTGGATAACATGAGGTCTTCGGATGAACTTATACGTACCATAAATAATTTTCATGTTTATTGAACACCCTACAAGCTTAATAGATAGCTAAGGTATTATAGGAATGACAAGCATGTACAAAAAAAATTGAACCTGAGTGCAGAAAAAGGGAACAAGTCCTTTCCACCGCTAGATTACGACCTCAAGTGCAGAACTACAACTTAATACATGTATAATACATGTATATGTGTACGCATAATTATATGTATATAACCAAGGATAGATGCTATGCAATTTCAGTTGATATGAAAAGAAAAATCAACTTGTCACATAAACTAAAAGAGTACACTCTGGAAATTAACTACGGGCAACATGAAAGGGAAATGGCAGAGCCAAGCAATAATATCGCGCGCTGCTTCCATGTGGTGGGGAAACGGAACAGTCACGTCGCTATTGATACAAAACTAATGCTGCTCTACGACTAGAACAATTGGTCATGAAGCATCATATGAAATGCAAAAGCTACCTTTGCCTTTTTATTTGATGTGAGAGTGCACAACAACAACGATAAATGGAAACTTTGTTGACCCTAAAAATAAAGTAAAAGGGTGAAAAGTTTGGTTAAAAAACGTGTACAAACAAAAAATCAACAGCCATGAATGATCAGTACTTACTACCGTGTAAAAGAGAAGAATATATGTTACTGTTTATGCATGGTTGCAACACTCGGTGCTCAGACTTCACTTCAGTTTAGCCTATATTGCCAGCTATGATTCTAACTTTGAGATTTTGTTGTGTTAACTAAATCAGGGAAAGGATATGATGGATTTCCTTGTAAATTATAATCTGTGCTGCCTCTCCGAATGGGGCTATTTCGATCCTTGCAAATCAAAGAAGTGGGGGAGCTAGCATCAAGAGAAATTACTTAATTCCATCGGAGGCATTAATTTAAGCTTTTTAATTTATTTTTATTTGAGTTAATGACCTCCTCCATGGCAATTTATGTAAATCCCATTTGCCTGCTTTTAAACAAAATTAATGTTGGCATCTATATGCATGCATGCAAGTAATTTTACAGCTGAAAAACTTGAAACCAAGCACTTGCCCACGTTTGGGACTGTGCCCTTGTATACAAAAATAAATTAAATACAAACCCGCTTCCTGTTTAGTATCATCGTCCTACAAGTACAGCTTTTGATTATCTTATAAAAATAAAATTATTGTTTTTTATTTTAAAAATAAAGAATGCAAGAGTGCGTTTTTGCTCAGCCCAACACAATACAGTAATCGGGTGGCATTCGTCATTAAGAAAAAAGAAATTGAAATTGTTTTAAACTAACATATAATTAAGGGTGCATGTCAGCTTTTATTCTCTTTCTTGTCTCAAAACAAAAGAGATAATAAAGCTTATCAATTAATTAGACCTTTAAATGACTACCGAATTCATCAAATTAATAATCTAAGCACCGTGACAAAAGCTACAGCGCCATAGAAGCAGAATGTGCATCGATTTTCAACAATTATATATTTTCTTGTGGTTAAATATTCTTTAATTCCCCCATCTCCTTTCACGTTCACAAAGCACAAGAAAATCTAGCTTTTCCAACTCTTTCTCCTCTAAAGAAAAGCTAAATGTATATTAAATAAGACAAGCCAGATCCTGTGTGTGATCCTAATTGTTTTCCTTTAAGAGCGCATGATCAGTGGAAATAATAAGCATGTCCCCCTCTAAAGAGAAGGTAATAATATAATTAAGAATTTACGACACTATTGAAATGAAAAGAATAAAGCAAAGGGTCATCCTTGATTGATTATAATATATATTATATTATTGAAATGCTTACAGCTAACAAAAAAAAAGATTGATGATTAATTAATTAAACTATGCGTTGGATTAGTCAGCCACATTAAGAGATGCATCCCAAAATGTAATTTTATATATATTTATATAACCCAAAAAAGATGGCCTATAACAATTGGATGGATCATTCAGTTCCCCTTAATTTGATGTGTTTTTCCAGCTAAGTTCATGAGAAACTAGACCCAACTTCTTTTTTTTTAATCACAATCACGTTCTTTACATTGTTGTGTACTATTCACGGTCAGAAGCTTAATTTTGCATCTGAGAATCAGGTATGTCATCATTTATATGGCTCATGAAAGGTGTTCATGCGAGAGTCATTTGTACATAGAAGAAAGATATATTGTCTCTACCATCCAAAGGAGAAGGCAGGAACCCTATGATCTGATTAAAAAAGTGTAAGTTTTGTTCCCTGTAGATCATATATTTCCTTGCCATTTACTTGTCTACGTACCCATTTAGTTTGAAAAAGAAAACTAATTTCTAGCTTCTACAAGCCTTCGTTTGGCATTATTTCAACTCCAATTCTGTTCGTTTCATTTACAGCTACAAATCCATATAAAGCAAGTGTTACACAAGTTTCATTTCTCTATGTTTATGGGCTTTCCATTAAATCTCCACCTAACATTAGCAATGGAGTTAGTGTTGAAATTGGGGACTTGTAGGTGATGGTTGATTCCATATATACTGAGAAGGCAACATAGCAACCTTGTGTGGTCCATGTATCCTATAGCTAAAAAAGCAAGCCTCATTTAATTTGATCGAAGATGCCATGCCCAGCATGATTTATACACAGTAAAGCTTAGTTTATATTTGAACAAAAAACAGCGAAGCAAATCAACAACAGACTACATATCACCCTCGTCATGAAAAGGAATCTTCAGATCGGATGTATACAAGAAAAAAAAAGACTGCAGTTGACTATTACTGCATCAACCGACACGGTACAAACACATTATAGTGAGCGATCAAAGTATATGGCCCTGTAAACTAATAGTATTATCAGTACAAGATTTTTACCTGGTGAATCTAAAACATTACTACTGTGCTGTAAAATCAACTAAAAAAATCCAAAATCTTACTTGTCATCAAAAGATATTAAACAGAGACAGGAATCTGAAGTAAAAAAGAATGATTCGTGAAGAGTATATCTATACCAAATAAATCTATCTTTGTGTGGTCTCCTTTTGATGCAAGTACAAATGGAAGGACACTGTTGGAAGGAAGCTATGCGTCCGAGATACTCTGTGAATATCTGTAGTGCAAAACATAATCATAATTAACACTGTAAGATCTGTTTTAACATAAGAAAATCAGAATAATCAACAAAAAATACCATTAAAACAGGAATAAATATTAAACAAATCTTGTTCCTTCCATATAGGTGGATCGGAAATGCCATTTCATTCAAAAATGGAAAACCCTTTGAGTAGAAAGACTGATCAGAGGTAATTCATCCACCCCTTCTTGTTCTCCTTCAAAGCATGAAACTTGCAAGAAACAAGAGATTGTCGAAGTCATCATGAGCATCAATTAACATCACACAATTTGTTTTCACAAAAACCCTAAAATCAACTGGATCCAAGAGATCGTATATCAAGCAAAAAGAAAAGGATCAGAGACCTTATACACTGATCATTGATGCAGAGCCCGATGAAGAAACATTAGCTTTCTTTGATCCTGTTTGTATCTTCCCACAGCTTTATTGAACCGCAACAAAAATACAATGTCATATGTACATGCACGGCAACATCAACAACAATATTCAAATAGGTGCAGTTCAAGAAAGCTGTGGAAGAATACCAAGAGGGTCACATATAGACCACCACAAAACTTAGATTTAAGTATTTTAGGAGCTTCAAAGCCCTCCATAAACAAACCCTAGCAAGGTTTGTAAAGAGAAGGGAAGGGCAGGAGGGCTAACTGCAAAGAGAGAAAAGATAATTCAAAATATATAGGGATAAAAGAGAGAGACCATGAAAGAGAGGTGGTGTGTGTGTGGGTTTAGGGTGAGAAAGGCTGGTACTTATAGCGGATTTGAGGTCCTTTTTACCACCAATCCCAAGAAGAATATTGGGCCTAAGAAAACTGAACCCCACCAAACTCCATCTTTAAATTTTTTTTTATTATTATTTTTCTTAGCAATTCTCTAACTACAACTATTTTTACAGAAAGCTGACTATTTTTCTTGATCCCACTAATCTCCTCACTACCAACAAAATGTTTTGATTAAAATATCAAAAAATCCCATTAATATATGTGCGGTTCTGATGCAAACAGCCGGATCTGACGGTGACGGTTACCCTTGTGAGGGCACATACATGGGTCCCACTATGCGTTGGAAGAAAAGTCTAACCCCTACGCGCCTCAAATGGCTACTTGAGCTTACCGTTTTCTGAGTTTCTTCCCTTATTTTAATGGCCAGCAAAGGAAATAAGAAAAACTACTTCCCAGTTTTAGGATTTGATAGTAGTGGAGGAATGATGCCCCGTGATTAAAATCTCAAGCTTTTTTTAGCATCTTCGTGCATCGTAAATATTTCAGTAACGATTACTGTTAATTAAAAGTCTTTTTCAGAATTAAAACTTTTGATAATTTAAGTTAAGAATGTGTAAGCACCACAAATTTAGTAAAAGCTTGCAATTAATTACAAGTTTTTTCAAGATTAAACTCTTGATAATTTAGGTTAAGAATTTGTCTACATAAAAAAAATCAGTAAGACTTGAGGTACCTAAAACACCTATAGTATGGTGAAATTTGTTTCGGTGCAAGAAAGTTGTGGCTTGATGATGATGATGATGATGATGATATATATATATATATATATATATATATATATATATATAACTCAGACTAAAAAAGATTATAATTAGTGAAGTGTTCTCAACTCTACATAATTTACATTAAGGAATTGTCTACACCATATATTTAGTAAGGCTTACTATTAATTACAAGTGTTTTGAAATTAAACTCTTAATAATTAACGTTAAAATATTTATACATCATGATTCACTATTTTTTAATGAATTGGAATATGTAGATTTTATTAACGAGGATAAATTAAGGATGAAAAAAAAAAGAACAACGTAAGAAAAATCAAACATTAAATTAAAAGCCAAACATCGTTACCGTAAGAAAATGTCAAGTCCCTTAATCTTCATTTAATTAGTATTCTGCCAGGAGATTCTTGTTACATAATTATAACAAGAAGTATCAATTATTAATAAGTCAAGGGTAATTCCTAAATACATCCTAATTATTCTATATTTTTTTGTGTCTGGAAATTCCAAATCTTAACAACTTAACCTTCGAGGTCATGGAGTGTTCCATTTGAGACATCAAGCTATTAAGATGCAATATGTTTCATATATCTTTCTAAATTCTTAGATGCTTGTTTTGCTGGGTAGTTTTGATTTTATTTAGCTCATTTCAAGTTGTTTGGATCATAATGCAAGTTTTTAGCTTATTTGAAGGGTCTGTATGTACTTGGTTCTTGGTTGGAGAAGGGCTTCATTATAGCATTGAGTTTAATGAATTTCTGAACCGAGTTTCATTATAGCGTTGAGTTTAATGAATTTTTGAAACAAATTGCGTGATTTATGGTATGAAACACACACTTATACTAAGATAAAAGTTGAGTAAGATGACTTTTAGGTTTAGAAAAATTATAGACCTCCCTACATCATTAAGAGAAATTAAAAAAGATACTTAGAGTTTTATACGTCGGAAGGTTTTCAAAGGCATTCACGGAGTGGGTTCTAGAAAAGAAATAAGGAGACACGGTTCTATTAGCAAGCATATCAACTGTCGCTTTCTTTTACAAACCATGCAAAGCGCCTAGTAAGAGAGGTTGTTTTAATTTCATGTATTTTTCTGAAAATGATACCTATAATTTGTGTTTAACTAATAACTGACATATTTATTTTGCAGGCTACATATCTTGGGCACGAGCCTACTCTAATGAAGTTGTATATAGAAACACATATATACAGAGGGATGATCGATTGAAAAGGGTGCAATAGTTTATTGATAGTCGAGTTGAGGTATTTATTGTAAGTAGACTTTGAAATATTTTTGTATATTATTTGGACTAATATTTTTTCATTCATATCTCTGACTTATTTTTATATGGTGTAGGAACAATATAACATCGCCACATGTACAAAGCATGGAGAGGACCCTTCAACTCATTCAGAACATAATTCAAATTTGTAGTTAAAGGTTGAAGTAACCAGTAGACCCGATAAAAATCAAGATTACAATATCTTTATGATTACAACTTGATATATGAGATCAAGTTGTAGTGTCTTGACTGTAGGTACCCTATAATGCAACTCAAGTTAACCATTAACAACAATTGAGAAGTTAGCTGAACAACGGGTTGGTGCTTTCAGGGCTGAAATGGAAACAAAATATGAAACAAAAAAAAAAACATAACTAGATAAGATCACGGAGAAGTATGAAGCATACTTTTCCAGTCATTATCTCCCCCCCTGCAGACATACAACTAGAGTTTTTAATTCATTTATATATACATTTGTTATTGATTTTATTATAAAAAAACTTTTTCTTCAATTTAATTGATTTTTATAAACATTTGTAATATTTTTTACATTATATAAAATTTGTCTTCAATTTAAATTAGTTTTTTTATATAGTTTAATGCCATTGTAAAATTATTTTATAGCATTTTAAAAAAATTAAAGACCGATGAAAATTTCATCGATAAATGATCAACCTTTTCATCAAAAAATTACAGAGAGTTATTAATTGTTTCAATCCACCCCAATAGAATCACTAATATAATATGTTATTTTTGTTTTGTCGGCGAAACCATTAATGAAACAAAAATATTACAAATCAAAGTATCTGTTGAAATTCTATCAGTAAAAATCACCACGAAATTACTAACAAATATAACATCAGCGACGAAATACTTCCTAACGACATGTTTCCATCAATAAATCATTCAGTAGTTTTTATACCAATAGTATTATTTTATTTACACCAACAAAATATTTCATTAGTGTTTTGAGATTTTCTGAATATAAAGGCTCCGGAAATCCTTATCTTTATTTATTATTAATATATTGATATCATTCAAAAAAAAAAAAAAGAGCACTGTTAACATTGACATCCATGATCACTTATAATCTAAATATGTTCATGATAGCGATGGAATGAAATCTGCTTAGGACTATTCTTGTAGCATTAGTGCTTGATATTGACTGAATTCATTAATTAATATACATGACAATGTTGATTTTTTATACATTAACAACGTGTTATAAATAATACGTACATTAAGTCCTATAATGTAATGATTTTGTAATTTTAAGGATTATAATAAAACGGAATAATTATAACGGTAATGACTATAATGAGTCAATTATACCTTACAAGAGATTGCAATTAAAAATTAAAACACATCGCAAATAGTAATAGACATTACATAAAAGAAAAACTATATATATAATTAATCACATAGGAATCTGATTGCATTATTATTATTGTTATTGTTATAATGAGTGATTTTTAGTTTTTGGAAAATACAAGGACCATGCAAGATTTCAAACAAGAATCAATATCTAAATAAAATAAAACTAGGGACCTAAAATAACTACTTTAAACTATAGGGACTAAAGAGAAATTTGTCAAAAACAAATTTACGTTGCTGAAAACGTTTTCCAATTAAAAAAGAGACAATACATAGCGTATACATGCATCGGTCCAAAACATTCGTTTTCAACTGGCTTCAATATTTCAACCGCGTGAGACTCAATTCCTCCAGAATTGCGGGTGGGATTAGTTCGACTTGATGGAAACCCTAAATTAAAGTTGAATTAAGCCTAAATTAAACCTTAAATGAAGTTCGTGTTTACATGGAAGCATGTGAGGGGGTGACCCCACCATGGGAACATGTGTGGGTGCTGATAAGACACCGTTTTTCCCGGGACGGAGGTCGCTTTGTTGGCCAGGCCTTGCCTGTATTGGTGGACATTTCTGCCTGTATTTTAATGCCTGGCTAAATTAGTGTAAGATTAATGTGGGCATCCGAACTTCGTTTGTATTGATTTGAACTGATGCAGATGAGTGGGTTTTTTAGAGTTATTTTATTCTATTAATAATAAGTAAGGTATAAATATTATAAAAATTTATCTAAATCTAACCTAAGATATATATATACATTTATATCATATAAATATATAATATTTATATTTCTGAATATGATATAATATATATAAATATCTGATATATACACACATATGCATATCGTTTTAAAATATATATACACCTCAAATAAATATATTATTATTTTGTTTTATATTGAATAATAGATAATAATATAATAATAAATATTTATATAAATATTCAAAACTCGATTAATATGGTATGAATATCTAAATTTCTTGCTTATTAAATAATTTTTTATTTGAGTATAAAATATAAAAATTGTAAAAACTTTATCAGATGCTATTCTTTATCCACTCTAATTAAAAATACTTTTAATAAGGATGTAATATATATAGATACACACACACTTCATCGTTTCTAGCTGGCAATCACTTTGCTAACCCCCATCTTTTCATCAGCAAAACCTTCAATTATTTGATTTGATTTGATTTAACACTATAATAATAATGTTTTCCATCTTTATTTTCGATCAACAACATTTATAGGGTGCATGGTTTCTTTGTGCTGCCTGGTAGACAAATGGTGGCATTGACCTCCTACATGTTTACATGATGAAGGGCAAGTTACAAATAGATGCTACGGTTTTAATCATTTCACTGCGATTAAAATCAAGAAATTGTACGAATGCAGGTAAGAAAAAAAAAGTTTTTACATGTGCTAATTTAGATGGTAGAGTGATAATTAGATGGATAGTCCTCCTTTTATTTTATTTTTTAAATATCTACTGCTACAATGCTACATCCAATGGCAGAACAGGAGATGTGTGTTTGGGAGAGAAATGCACAGAAAATTATAATCCATTTCAACGATCGAGGCGGGTTAATGTATTTTTTTGGACTTACAGGTGCTCTTTTTTTTATATATTTATTTTTTTAATTTTATATTTTAATATTTAATTAGTTGAATATTACACTTTAATTTTATTTTTTATGATAAAATAACTCAGATTAGAAGTTCAATAATTTAACAAAGATAGCATTGATATAAATAATCCTTACGTGATTACCTATGCTTATAGATGGTTATTAGACAACATCTTCTATATATCTAGTAAGCTATCATCTTAGTAAATTAATTAAGATTGGAGGATTCTCTCATATTATAAGTGGTACAAGGTATTTTAACTTTGATTTTTGTTTTTGATACTTATGATTTAATTTACTATGTTTAAAATTATAAATTTTGATTTTTCATGAGATTATTATTGTAAATCTATAATTAAATTTTGATTTTTTTAGATTTAGTCACCACTTTTTGACATGTGTTTTTAATTAAAATTCATGTCGGCAGGGATAACCATAATAATCAAGTAATCCTATTAGATGAATAACCATCAATCCGTTAATCTAACGGAATCAATAATTACTAGTCAATTACACGAGGATTTCATTAATATTAGATCAACTAGGTGAATGACCATCATGCCATTAATTACTCTCATAATATTTTTGAGGCTAAATGGGCCAAACTATTTTTTAACTTCAACATCATTTAAGAACTTCGGCCTATTTGAAAAGGGGTCTTTCTGTTAGATTGCGTAGGTTTCGTCCGTTAATTAATTAACATTTTAAAAAACACCAATTATCCCTCTTTTATTAAAATTTGGTTAAATAATAAGTCACATCGTACCCTTCACTTCTTTTCTTTTTTTTGTTACGTTAAACCTCCCATCTATTTTTTCTGTTAGATTAATTCTGAGACATTAGTTGAAAAAATCAAGGACTTGGTAAGTGCCTTGTGTATGACTTAAAAAATAAAAATAATTTTTTTTAACAATAAACTATATTATATAAAAAAATCCAAACACGAAAGTTGAAAGTTCTTTTTCAATTTTTATGAATTTTATTTTATTTTTTCATGGATTTGTTTTGGAATTACAGGTATTTATTAATAACTTTTTAAATAGGTTTTTTAAATTTTTTTCTTCTAAAAAGTTAAATTCATCTAAGGATTAAAAAAAATCAATAAATCAAATATTCTAAATTAATTTATGCATAATTCACTTGACTTTCTCATATAAAAATGGATGGGAGGTTTAAAGTAACCAAAAATTGAAAGTAAACAATTCAATGTGACCAAATTGTTTTAAGAGGCTTGATCAATTTGACGAAATTCTAATGGTAAAGAGACAATTGGAGATTTTTAAAATCTTGTGGTATGTTGAAAATCTCTTATTATAATCATTCATGTATAAAATGTATTTTAATGTTGAAAAGTTTGATTTAGCCTTTACATATAAATTATATTGCTCTCAATTTTTATAAAATATAATAAGAAACTAATAATTTTTAGTGTTACAATTTCATATATTCAAGAAATATTTTTAAATATTTTAATTTAATTTAAAATATTAATTATTTTTTACTCATGTTTAATAGTTTTTTTAAAAAATATATTTTTAAATAATTATTAATGGTCTTACCAATGAATTAAGTCAATCGGTATATTTTAGAGAGTTAAAACATAATTACTGCAAATATCATTGTCACTGTTTAATCACTAATGAAATTGTATATGATCTTCCTATCGGTTATATATCAAATTTTTCAAGAAAAATACAAATAAAATGAAACAGATAAATTTTTTTGATGCACTTTTGCCGTCAATAAATCCCTGGTAATTTTATTAACAACATGCTAAAAATTATTGATGATAATTTTATTGATAGAGTGTTTCCATTTATGAGCATGTTGATAAAAATAATACTAATGGACTAAGAGTATAAATACAAACAAAAAAAATTTATGTCAATAAATCTAAAAATTGCACCCTCTTTTCTTTCTCTTTATTCGGTTTTCATATTCACTTGTTTCCTATGGATAAATATTTAATACCATATAGCAACCCAAAAAAATAATTTATATTTTTAGAATTTATTTTCTTTTATTTTCTATTGCAAATTGCATAAAATAAAGTGATGTAAAAATAATAAAATAGATTCTTCCACTAAACTGATTATATCTTCCGGAATAATTTAAAAACACATCATCACATACATTCAACTAAATATATTTTAAAAAATGTGATAAAAACATGAATGGTTACGAGTAAGCTAAAGGGATGTAACGTGTAGCATGTGTTTATATATGGCGACAGTTGCATGGAAATGCATGTTGTCTTTTGTCAGTATATCACTGGCTCTTTTCTCTCAACTCACAACACATGCCCGACACGATTGGAAAGGAGGTTTGTCTATTTGATTTAATCCACAAGTTTGTCTTTCCCCTTCCCAATTTCTAGCTGCTTCCTCTCATGCTAGCCAGCCAGCCAGCCCCTTTAATTTTCTTCTTAATTAATCAGTTTTATAACATTTGCTGCTTGATCAACTAATCCATGAGCACAGGTCAATGGAAGATGCACATGTCTATTAATTCACCAAGATTGATTATCTGTCTTAGGGTGTTTTGTTCCTCTTCATCACTTAAAAAATTGAGTTTAAATAGTTACTAACCATGTGCCAATTGTTCATTATTCGAGGTGACTTGTATATATATAAACCCTAAAGCTTATGGCAAAAGACACTACGTAGATAGGGAAAAAAAAAAAAAAAAACCAATGAGGAGGGTAATAGTATTCTATAATATTTTCTCTTTCTTTAAATTTTTTTTTTTTGGTCACTCAGTTTTTTTTTTTTTATCCCTTTGATGTTGTGTTTATACACTATTAATCTTGGTGGTTTCTTTTGGCTAACTAGAAAGGGGGGATTGCATTATGATGAGAAAGGATTTTGTTGTTTGGTTGATGCTCAGTCTATCAAGAATAAATAAAATTTTATTGAATTAAAATAATTATAGTTTTAGAGACTAAATTTAAAACAATATGAAGATTGAACAAATGCTAAGACTTTTTTTGCTGGCACCAAGGATAAATTTGAACGGGCAATAAGAAACGTTCATCCCAATTGTTTTTTTTTACTAGACAACTATTTTTATTTTTTATTTGATCCTTTTATATCGAATTTATTTGAAATTAAACTCAGTAATTTATTTCAATTACCTATATATAGGGTATCGGGATGTCAAGGAAAAATTCTGGCATGCAGTTAATACTTGATTTTATAAAATAAAATTCATTTGTATTAATCTAAAACAATTAAGGCTTGAGATATAAAATTTAAAAATTAAACAAGAGCAAGGATGAAATACAATGAGTAGAGAAAGAATGGATGGTGTGTGAATTACATATGTCAGCAAGTGAGGAGAGTCGTAGCGCTTTCAAGGCGCGTCTGACTTTCTCTAGCCACCAAATTTGCTTTTTTGCGGTTTCTCTTGAATCATCTCGATAAAGTGTACCATTTGGGGTGGTATGCGGCGTTGTTGGGGTTTGGTGTGCTCTTAATGATTTTTTTCTCTCTTTCTCTTTCTTTCACTTGGTTTTCGTGTTGCTTTACTAATTTTCTTCCATATCAATTTTGGTCCAAATTTCTTTAATTATTATTTTCTTCTTTTGTCTCATTTTAAAATTTTGATTGTTTGTTCAATTTAATCCTTCATAATTGCTATTTTCATTATATGGGATAATCTTGGTTTCACGATCTAAATCATAGGTTTGGAAAGTTAACTCGAATTGATTTAGAAAAAAAATTTAGTGCATTTTTTTTTAAAAAAATTAAGTTCTTTTTGGTTTCACCTTCAACAATTAATTAGTTGAGAAATGATTTTTGTTATTTTTTGTTATTTGCTTTATGTATGGTTATCTCGATCTCATAATATGAATTGATAGTTTTACAAGTTAACACGGATCATCTCATGTCTTTTTGGATTGATTTTTTTAAAAAAATTATTCTTCAATATCGCCTGATTGAGAATTGGGCTTCGAAATGTTTTTAAATTTGTTTTCTATGTTATCATTCTATTCTTATGAATTGGGTTGCGAGTCCGACAAGTTTACTTCGGTTAACTCAAGTCACTTTTTTTGGTCATTCTTTATAAAATTGAATGATTTTTCTCATTTTTTTTCATTTGAAATTGTGCTGATTGGAAATTAAGTTAGTTGAGGATTAGGCTTTGTTTTTCTTTTTGTATGGTTATCTCGGTCTCATAATCGTGTTGCGAGTTTGGAAGATTAACTTAAGTTAATTTTGGTGAGTTTTTTTTTGTCTATTTTTTTCTCTCTCTTTGATTTTTTTTCTTTTATTTTCCCTTGGATTTCATTATTTAACATTGATTTTTTTTTTTTAATTTCATCCTTCGTATTTTGTTAATTTTGAACTGTGATTCTTAATTTGTTTTGGTTTTCTTTCAATAGGGTTATTGCAGTTTCAAATAAATATTTTAATATTTGGTTGATTCTTAATTTTATGAGTATCTATTTTTATTATCATAGAATTAAATAAAAAAATAGTTTCACCAAACAAAATAAGGTTTTTTAAGTTAACCCAGATTAGCGCAAGTCTTGTATGTTTACTTGGGTTGACTTAAATCATCTTTTTTAGGATATTTTTAAAAATAATTAATATTTTTTTTATTTTTTCTTTTAACATTATGTTGATTGAGAATTGTGTTATATAATTTGGTTCAATTTGATTTCTATAGGTTATCACGATTTTATAATCATGATTGTAGGTTTTACAGGTTACTAAGTGTTGATTTGGGTTGATTTAATAAGTTGATATCTTGATATTTAAAAAATGAATATGTTATTTAATATGTCATCAATTCAATAGCTAAAAAGGTTTCGTTCAATGGTCTTGTGTTCATGATTTGTTTTTTTAATTTTTAGAAAACACATCTATGATGTCTTTACATCTTTTATTTATATTTTAAAAAGAATTTGACCTGAGACATAGCTAAATCCATAGAAATGATCATGAAGCTTTGATATTTTAATTTATCATTATATTTTCAATTAAGATAGTTTTATTTTTTAGTATACATTAAGTTTTTAATTAAAAAAAATATTAAAATTGTTAACCTAAATCAATATAATTGATCACGTAATCTGCGCATAAAAGCATTGGAGGTGCAATGCTTAAATATGTTCACGATCTCCCCTGCTGATGCTTAAATATGTTTGTATGTATAGTATTTTTCTCTGTTTTTTTTTTAGAAAATCTGGTTACAATTTTATAAAATTTATACTAGATAAAAGATTTCGGTTAAAAAACTAAGAGGTGCAAAATGTCAAGACTTGACGAAACAAATTGTGCCAATGTCTTTATAAAGTAGAAAACTATTTCAACTTAAAAATGTTGGATTTCGTACTCTATTGTTAGTTTTTTTTTTTTTTTGGATGTGAAGAAAAAAAACCAAAATATTTAATTACCTTAATTTAAAAAGGTATTTTAATATTTGATTCCAATATAGATGTTGTAGAGATTCCTCTAGATATTTATAAATGTAAAAATAATTATTTTATTTGCATTTGCTGGATGGATGGATGTGTGGTATAACTTTATACCAATTTATATACAAGAAAAAGAAGGGGAAAAAAAGTATGAGCTACCAAAAAGCCTAAGTAATCCATTAAGCCACATATAAACTAGTTCTTAATTATGAACAATTGTTTTTAATCTTGCTTGTATAATTAGCCAAAATACTGGCTGTAAAGGCTTATGTATCTTTTCCCCTACAAGTAGTAATGATGATGGCCTAACATGGGGGACCTCGCTGTCGCTTGCTTATCCTACAAGAGGTCCTTAAAATGAAGCTGCAAAACCTTTCTGCTTTATCTTCATTGATTTGTGATTGTGAGTTGTCAAACATGTGACGGGAGGGGAGGGGAACTGATGAGAATTGAGGAGGGGATAGGAAAAATTTTACCCTCCGTTGTTTAGACAAGGAAGAAGGGGAATGAAGGAGAAATATATTTTACTTTGTTTGGTAATAAATATTAAATATCATTAGCGGGATGAATCTACGAATAAGATTGAAAGAGGTTATTTGTTAAAAAGAAAAAATTGAAAGAAAAAAAAACTAAATTAAAAATCTAAATAAAATAAAAGGACAACATAGATTTTTTGATCGGATAACTTATTTTTCAAGGTAAAAAAAAAAAAAGAAAAAGATATTTGAGCCAAACTGTCACGGATGTCGTGATCTTGTTAACGCCACCATGGATGGACAATTTCTACCTCTTAACATTACTGCACGTGTCATTTGAAGTGTGCCCAGTGGTATCATATGTTGGAGCATGCATCACCAACAACTTTTCTTTTAAAAATATTATTTAGTCATTCGAAAATATAAAATTACACATGTCTTGAACTAATAATTACAAAACGACCATAATGATAAGATGAATAAGCTCTTAGATGCAAGTTTAAAAACATTTGATTACAGGGGTAACTAATTAAATCCATCATGTATTTTTAAGTAAAAAGATGAATTTGCCTCTAAATCTAAGTTAGATTGTATTTTTATTTCAAGAGTATCCCAATTATTATATTATACAGAAAAGAGTAAGAAAAACTTCTTTGATCCCAATCAATATAATAAATGATCGATTGATCCTAGTGAAATTATAATACTGCTAGAGCTATGCAAATAAGTTTTTTTCAGAGAAAAATAGTAATTATAATATGATAGTCTATGATACATTGAGTCTAGGTATATAATGAATTCATTACCTTAATTAAATATTTTTTTAATTGGAATGTAATAAAATACTATATATAAAAAAATTAAGAATTTTATTTTATTATAATTATCAACTTATTGAAATGAAATTTGATTTTATTTTTTACTTGTATCTATATATCTTGCCTCCCAAGCTAGAATTTCTAGGCCCACCCTGAACATGACCATCATGTTTAATAAATCTGAACCATTAAGTTTAAATTGAATGATCATGATCTGGTTGATGATAGAAATAATAATAATAATAATTTAACTTTTTAATATTTTATTTATCTCATTTAACCCATCAATAAATTTAAAAAATGGCAAGACTTGAAATATGACCGGTCATGTTTTAAGAACATGAGAGGATTGAAATTCATATTGTAAGACCTTAAATTACATAATTTAAAGTCTTAACAGGCACTCCAATGCACAAAATAACAGTAATAATAATTACATTTATTAAAATGCTGGTATGATTTTCAAAATTAGTTTTTTTTTCTTTTAGGTAGTTAAGGTAGCATGCGAGAGCAATGGATTTGCCTATGTTGTGATGTTGAGTAAGAAGAAATAGCAATCAAATAATAGTCGGGTCATGATGCCAGACCACTTGATCCGACGCGGGATCTATTCCCTTTTAACCGGCACCATCCAAGCGTCAGGTGTCCTCAAGTGGGGCACGAGCATGATCATGCCAAGAGCAATCCAAGTGCCACATGTGCTTTGAGTTGTGCCCAGCCCCTAAGCAAAAGCTCAAGTGCCAGGTGTGCTTAGTATTGAGGCAGGATCCAAGTGTCACGTGTCCCTGCGTAGTTTTTTCTGATAACAATAATAGTTTTTTAAAATTTAATAATAATGATAATAATAATAATAATAATAATAATAATAGCAATAGTAATTTTTAGTTTTACCTTTCAAATCAAATTTATGGTTGTTTTTCAATATTAAGAATAATTTTTTTTTTCTAATTTAGTAATTATTTTATTAATAATATTCATTATTATAAAAATAATAATATTTATAACACAAAATATAATATTTTTAGTTTTATTTGTAATTTAAAAATTGATCGTAGCATCCTAATTAATATTGCTAAACTCGTGAGTTGACTCGTAAAATCGTATGATTTTAGGAGTTAATATATGCTTAACATGCAAAATCGCTTTAAAAACTTGAAAATGAGTAAAATCAAGTGAAATCACGAGTTTAGAACTGTTTTTATGATTTTAACAAAATAATAATAAAAAAACTATACTGCAATATTTCAAGCTTTTAGCCATTGTTGTTAAAATGACGAGTTGACTTATAAAATCATATGATTTTATGAGTTAACATGTATATAACATGTAAAATCAGGTTAAAAACTCAAAAATCAGTTAAAATCAGACTAACTTAAATCGATCTAATTTTACCGAGTTTAACAAAAGTTAAAAAAAAATACCGATTCCCCGTCCTGGATTCCCTTAAGGCCCCGACGCTTCACACACAGTCCCCACTCCCAGTCTCCTCTTTCCCCCTTGCCCAAATATCAAATTCTCAAGAATCTCAACTCTAGCCGACCAACACCAACAACGCAGCTAGTGCCACACTTCCACTCTCCACTCATTGCCAACAGCGCAAAAATCAATCTCTATTTTTATCTTTACTTTGTTTGCTTCTGATCTGATTGTCTCCACTCTCCACTCTCCACTCTCCATTGTAAATGAAGCAACAATTTTGTTAGTGGCCAAGTTTGCTTGCTGGATTCTCTTCTTTTCTGTTATGTTTTATTATATGGAAGAAGGCCATAAGGCATGAGCCATCAATCTTATATCATTTTTTTGGTGGTTTGGCAGTTAAATAATCTTGAACTTGCTATTAATCTTGCAAAAAGAGGAAATCTTCCTAGTGCTGAAAATCTGATAAACACATCACTTGCTGTTAATTTCTGTTGGACATTAATCTTTATGTTTTGTTGGATTCTCAGGCTTAAGCTCTCAGCCATTAATGATTCAACAATTGACCAGCCACCGTGAGATTGACGCCTTCCTCTTCATTAACAACACTCTTTTTTTTTTCCCGTCATCAACACTTCAACAGCTTTCTCTTCAGTCTTCACTATTCATCAACAACGCTTTCCTTTTTTATTTTCTCATCATCAACGGCATCCTTTTCAGTCTTCACTGAATCACTATTCATTAATAGGTAATACTTAATTGCTTATATTGAATTTTTCTTGCTAGAAAGGGATTTTTAGCCCTGGTTGTTCTTTGTCCCATTCCTTGCTTTCTCCTTGTTTTCTCTCTTTACTTAAGTGTGTGACACAGAGACGGTCACCAATAATCATAGACAATTACTTTTAATTCCTTGAGTTTAATCCTTTGTTGAGTTTGTTCCAGTAATTTTACTTCTTTGCAAGTCTTTTTCTTTGTTAATCGTTTTAGTAATTCTACTTCGTTCTAATAAAAAACCTGGGTTAATTTAAATCAATTAAAATTTTAAAAGTTGATAGAGTTGCTATAGATTTGCGAAGCTGTTTTTGGTTTAGGCTATTTAAAAACTTGTTTGTAATATTTTTAGGAGAAGGTGTTGCTCAATTTATAGATTGTGGATTGTGAAATGTAAATTGTGAGAGAACAGAGAGTGTAAAAGCAGAGAAGCAATGTCATTTTTCTTATTTCAAATCATCAAGCACAATTTAAATTTGCAGAAAACAATAAATTTACCAAACTCAACAACTAGAAAAAGCTCATATTGCTCGAAGGGTATTGCTGTCTGAATCTTAACTCTGTCATGATTGCATAGGCGATGGTGAGTGAGGAACAATGAAGTCTCTAGTTTTCATGTGAGTAATAGGTTAGCATGATGGTTAAGTCCGTTTCATAACAATCAATCCCATTTTTGCTTTTCATATGTTGTCTTTTGTATTCCTTTTCTTTTTTCAGTTATGCAGTTGTAAAAAATTTAGAGCTAGAATGAAGAAAATGGAGATTTTTTTTTGTAATCTAATATTTGAATAAGCATTTATGCTAACTTGTAAATTGCAGTGTGCTAATATGCAATTTGATATAATCATAATTTTATAGACTATTTGTTGATGATCTTCAAAAAACATGCTTTATCCCACTCCGACAAAATCAAAACACCTATAGCGGGAAGCACCTTGCTTGGAAATTGAGGTAAAATTAATGCTGCTAGCATATGGTACCACATGTCGCTGAGTTTAAGGTTTTTTTTAAAAAAATATAATTACTGTTATTTTTATTTTAAAATGTATTAAAATAATCTAAAAATATATATATATAAAAAAATTCACACACTTTGATTAGGGCCACACTCGAATTTTCAACTTGAAATCAGTCTCACTATTCCTTGTAAGTTTGTGGGTTTCTTTATTATTTGCTTTCTTTGATTCTAAATTGCAAATACACTACAAGTATTTGAATCTTTTTCACCAATTATGTAAAACATTCCTTCCATAGTTACCTCAAATCTAAAGGTGAGAAGGAAGGATTTTAGTATTTACTTCTCTATGATTCTCTCCTGTTTAGAACATTAACCATCCACATTTTTTATTTATTTTCACTTAAGGATTATTACTAAAACATATTTACGTAAAATAAATTGCCCAAGCAAGATTAGTATCCCCTTATATTACGTTAAACGTGATATATTATATTCTAAGACAAAAAAAAAATAGTTAAAATCAATAAAACAAACTTACTTGCTGGATTTTTCTCTCTCGTCCCTGAGAACCGCGGCTTTAGGTTGTGGCATAAGATGCGCCTCGACTTTGCTTAGATCCGACCACTTTAGAGGATGGAGATTGAAAAACATTCGATTAGGGACAATAACCAGTAAGGTAAAAAACACTACACATGAGAAAATTAGCATCATCGTTTGAAACAATCTAAAACCAAAGCACCACAAAACCCTTCTCTTCTTTTCTGTCTTTTTTATGGTTTCTCTCTGTTTTAATTTTGTTTTTTGGGGTTAACATAGAAAGAAAGATTATTCAAATAAAGATAGGACACTTAAGGCCAAAAAATCCTCTTTTTTGATCCTTTCTAAAATTGTATTTCAGTGCTTGCTCATTCAAAGATATTGCTTATTCAATTCTTAACATGGGTTTGTTCTTGTTCAATTAGAGATATGAATTTAGTCCCTTTCTTGCTTTCTTTCTCCGTTTAAAATCTTGAAATTGAACTCAATGGTTACTTAGGTTCTTATTTTTCTTGTTGATATTGTTTTTCCAAAGGGTTACTGGAATTAATATTGTCCTTGTGTTTTAATATTTGAAGAGTCTCTGGCGCAATGGATCTGTCGCCATTCAAGTTGGACATTGATGAGCTTATAAATGAGTTTGTTGAGGTATTTACTTGGATTTGTTATTTTGGGCTGTTTTTATTTTGTTTAGCCATTGTTTTTCAGGAAGGGTTATTATGTTTTGATTGTATTAACAGTTGTGGTGTTCGGGAACTGTTAGGGTGAGTTTACAACTTTGGCTGATATGAAAAGAGTATGGCTTTCCAGGAAGTTTACCTACATCTTTGAGGCTAGTCCTCCTACCAAATTGGCCTTCTTTATGCAGTCGTTGTATGCTCATACAATTGGTGAGCTCTCACCGACTTGATTTTTGTATTCTCATTGAAGCAAATAATGTTTGCTAGAATCCAGTTGTCGTTGTGAGTTTTTCTTCATTTTAAAGATTGTTGCCCTGGTTATATTTTATAAAAAGCCCGTTTCTGATAATGGACAAGTCCCATCTGGGGCTGGATGGTTTTTGGATCATGTTGCTTTCTCATCAGATTTCTTGAGACATATTTAAGCGAGAGCTTGTTTAATCTTACCATGCTCATAGTGAATTTAGATGATTATCTCCTTACAAGTAGATCAAGGATTTTTTAATTCAATTTCTAATGTAAATTTTGCTAACCAACATGCAATCAATTGCAGGTCACATGATTAGCACTTCTTCCTTATCACAAAGGCTAGGAGGCCTGTATTGCCTTTACTGTCTTTATGAGACTCAACCATTCAAGCCTCCTTTCAAAATCTACTTCTCTCTTGGTATATCTGCACTTTCTGCATAAACTTTATCTTTGATGTACTTAATTTTGAGGTTTAGTTTATTATGTTGAGGTTGAACTATGTGCCATGCCATATTATGAAGCTTTTGCTCTAATTTTCCTTGTTGCTTGTCTGAATGGCAGGTGATGTGCAATTTAGCTTTCAAATTAATTCTTTGATTCTTCTTACCAGAACTAATTGATTACATATTACTGTGTGACTTTTGGTTGTTTTGAATGATTCTGGAACACTAATATTTTATTAAAATTGGAAGTTACCTCAGACAAACTACTTCTGCTAGGTCTTATTCTAACTCATCAGTATTGGTGTCATGAATCATCTTTTCCATTCTTTTCTTTTATGGGGCCACTCTTGTATTCAGCCATGAACAAACAGGGTTTTTGCACTGTATTGTCAGTGTCCTTGTGATTAATTTTTTTCATTGGTTGGACTTTTAGGTTTAAAGTGAACATGCTTAAGGGTTTTTCTTTGTGTGAACTCTCTCCTGTTTGGAAGCATTTTATTGCTCTTGATCATGTTGAGGTGAATTAAGTGATGATAGTAATAATGAAGTTATGATTAGCTGAAGTTTTGTTTTCCCATCTCTTTTTCACCATCTTATTTCTTCTTGTTATCTGACAGGAGAGTTGAAGAAACTCAAGACCCTTGTTATAAATTCAAAAGAACATGGAATAAAAGTAGTACCTGCTTTGGTCAAAAGGATGCTAGAAAAGAACACGTTTCTCTTTGGGTTTGTGGACTTACATGAAGGTTCTGTTAGTGAGACAGTGAACCAACTCACAGAATTGCAAGATGCCCGGGTGCAAGTTGCATATAAGAAGTATGTTTCCTAAAAATGATATGATTTATTCCAATCTAATAGCATGATTAGTCAGGTTTCAGGTTTCAAAATATTCTATGGATCCTCTTATTGCTCCACTGCTTTCTTTATAACAGGTTATTTGATGATACTCGGATTGAGCAGTTCCTCCATATGGACATGGTATGTTGCATAACTCCTCATGTGAAGGTTTTACTTAGGTTCCACTAGATCAATAGTTGCAAATAGGCCTCGCCTTCTTTTCCTGTTTTGAAAATAGTTACCTGTAGGTATAATGATTTTACAATGCTCACAGTTGGTGCCATGGTTTTCCGCTTCTTTTTTTCTCCCTGAATAAGCTTGTGGATTGAACTGCATCTGCAGGGTATGGAATTTGATTTAGAGATGCTCAAGAAAATGTCAACAGAATATGCAGAGGCGAAGAAACATGCCATCAGAGGTATGTTCTTTTATCCATCTCATATCTGTATTTAAAAGTTAGAGACTGACTAAGCATCAAATCATGAAAGTAACATGCGTATTCTTCCTTAATATACCTGTATCTGAACTGCCTAGCAGAGCTAGTGATTTTAGCTGTTACCAGATGCAAAACTAGTTTATCAATTCACTTTTTTTTTAACACTAAGAAGCTACATTTACTTGTCGGTGATTTTTTGAATTTATCTAATTGTTGAATTTTTGGTTATACTCCAATTTTTACTAGGATAAATGGTCGGGGTGGTAGAGTTTTTCTAAATATATTTGATTGCTTCCTTATTTCCATGACAGTTCGTGTTTAGTCTTATTGTTGATTTGATACTCAACCCAAAAATTTCTCTGTGATTTCTTATATGCATCATTTATGGTGCTGTATAAACTTTGAAGCACATATCAGTTGTTAATATCTAAACCATGTTAAATATGCTTGGTCCAGATATCATGGAGTCTCCCAATTTATATTTCCCTTTCAAAATTCTTTCAGTATCTATAGCGTATTTAATTTACCACACTTCTGCTTGTTTTTTTGTTTTTTTTGTTTTTTGTTTTTTTTACAGAAGCAAACAAGGCAGTAGATGTCAAAAACATACAGCATATATCAGATGATAGGGAATTTATTGGAGATGAAGTTGAGAGGATCACAGAGAACTGGAATGTCCAAAGGCAAGTGTTTTATCAGCAAACAGGACTGAATCAACGTCATGCTCAAAAAGATGAGCAACAACATCAACCACAGCACAAAAAACATGAACAGCAAGATGATGATTTTGGTGATGAATTTAGTCATCAACTGGAACTGCAACTAATTGAAGAAGAACAGCTACAACAAAAAGAAGAGGATGATGAATCTAATCATGAATTGGAGCTGTAACTTTCTGTAAAACAGCCCTAAAAATATAGAAACAAAATGGTGAGGAATTATGCTACGAAAACCAGGACAAATAGGAATCCCATGGTTTAGGACATAATTATCTAGCAAGGTGATCATTCCAATCGAGGATGCTGCGGAATTTTGTGTTTAGACTGCTGCAATTCTAACCTCCCTTCAAGACCATCCCCAGGACCTTTTTCAGTTTATGGAAAAGAAAGCTGATGGGTTTTCTGGATAGGTTTTTCAAGTTACTGAATTTATTATCAGAACACAAAAAGGATATCTATGCAGAAAACGTTTGTCAGTATATGTTGAGAATGGCATCTTGAAACAATTGGAGTCATTTTTATTGTTCTTCTTTGCCATTGGTCTGCATCCTCATGAAGTCTATAAACCTAGCTTTTCCAGTTCCATTAGGGCCCCTTGTCCCACCCTTCTAGTACCAAGAAGATTTTTTCTCTGCTAATGCCATCCATGTCTAGTTTTGATGATTGAATATTTAATGATTTTAAGTGCAGATAAAGTTCAGATTGGTTTTCTCTCGTTTATTTTGGTCCATTGGATTCAAGTTATTGTGTTACAATCATCTGAGGACTAATCAATGCGTTTCATTATCAATACCCCATAAATAAAAGGAGGAAACATTAGTTTTTGGTTGATCATCACCATTTCAATGATTCAATAAGAAATGGCATGGAGATGGATTTTTGCAAGAGTCTCAAGTTATTTGAGCTTAACCCAGAACGGAGTATTGATTAAACAGGTAAATAGCAGAATTCTTATTTGACCATTCCCCCTCAATTCCTCACATGATTACATGAACTAGTAAACTACAAAGGGAAGAAAATTAGAGGGGAAACATGCAAGTACAATAAATACCCCCTATGTAGCCCTTAACTCTATTCTAACAGAATTTTCCTATGACTCAATCTCAACAACATGAAATTTGCCCTCCTCAGGCAAGCTATCCAAGCTAAAACCAACCAGCCCAGAATTCGAATCATACACAAAATCAACCACATTTGAGTCCACAATGCACTTCCTTGGCTTAGCAGATGAATAAGCACCAAACTTGCCACACCCTTTAACCTCTACGCAAACTTTCCCTACCAATTCATCGCTATAGTTCCCCACCCTCTCTTCAGTCACACCACTACTCTCACCCCTGTATCCATCATCAAGCTCTGATAATTCAGCACCACCTTTCACTTCATACTTTAGCCCCTCAATGGCTCCACCTGCATTGAACATGTTGATTAGCCCCAGGGGTGCAAAGCTGAACCCAGGTGCTAAGACCTTGATGGGTGTTACAGTGAATATGTCATGCTCAAGGACTTTGAGTGACACTGGCAATGCTGCATTGTAAGGGAGGGTGATTAGTTCTCCTGTCCGGTGACAGTAGAAAGCACAATTGCCATCCCAGTTGGGGTCCGTGGCAGCTTCAGCGATGAGGTGAACATCACGGCCCCTAATAGTGCCTGTTAGGGCCTCAGTTGTGGTTTGGTGGAAAGCATTCTTTCTTTCAGTGCTGCTCCAAGCTGCTCCTTGGCAATTGTAGACACCTAGGACCCCTGTGAACTTGTTCATGCTCCATATTTTCAATAAGCTGCAATCAAAGAAAAACTGTTTAAGAACATTCCCCATAATGCAACATTTCTAGGATAAGAAATTAGCTAAAATTCAGATGAAAATATTTTCATCATGCTAGCTAGCTTAGATGACAAAACTATCAAGAAGAAAGAGACTTACCTCACTCCATCACGGGCAGGGTCAGAGAACAAGCAGTCAGAGGTGGGCCTTCCAGGCAAACGAGCTCGAAGAATAGTCCCGTCGGGAAGTACCACCTTCTTTAGTAGCTCAAAGTTGTGCTTCCCAGGTGCATCACTGCTCATCAAAAATGTCACCACAAACATTTAGCAAATGACATAGCACAAAAATATTTGATGATATCGTAATTTAACATGGTAATATTAATTGATAATGAAGGGCTAGGATTTATTACCTGACATAGATGGGTCCACCACTAATAGCCCTAGCAGAAGCATGATACTCTGCAGCTGCATGTAGAGAATGGAACATGTCCCAATCAGGCTGCATGAACTCTCCCAAGAAAACACTGTTATATGCCACAGCTGCTATATGAATGGTGTGTGATACTGGATCACGCGGGTAGAAATCATCTGATGCTCTCACTACTGCTGTTTGTTTGGAGCTGCGCCATGACATTTCAATGCAAAATAAATCACATCAGGAAAAAGCCCCAAGCTTGCCAAAAAAAAAAACTAACTAAAGAAGAAGAAAAGGAAACTTACCAGTACAAGGCATCAGTGTTATGGCTCATGCAAGCAATGCAGCCATTATCAAGGAAGTTCCTAGCAACAGAAGCATCAAGGGCCTGATGATATTGCCTAGTCAATTCAACCCTTCCTCCTAAACCAGCACCAAGTGTCTCCAAAATACATTGAACATCCACCTTAACCCCATCGATACCAGCTGCTGCCAGATAACTATGCAGCTCATTATAAAACTTGTACACGTTTTTTGGATTCACTAACCCTAATCCCTGCAACGCCAATGCATCGTTTTTCCATGTGGGCTCATTCTCCACCACCCCCTTTGACACCATTGGATACTTCATCATTGACCCATATTCCTCCATCTCCTTAACTCCTGGACGGACCCCACCCCAATAACCAGTAATAGCATGCCACACGTACACATATTTTAACCCGTGTTTTTCTTTAGCTATATTCACTATGCTCTTGATCCCCGCCGCTGGATCATCTTTCTTCTGGAACTTGGCGTTCTCTTTAATCCCAGTCAACCTAAGCAACGGTTGCTGATCTTGTTTCCTCACATCTTGACCATTGGTTTCCTCTTCTTGGTCACGACCAACTGATTGCCATCCATCATCAATGATCACAAATTTTGGCGGGGTACCACCAGAAGCTAGACTTTGGAGCCCAGCTTCTACCCCTTCTTGAGTCACTTCTTGATAAAAGGCATCCCAGGTACACCAGCCAAAATAATCAATAATTCCAGGCAATTTTTTCTCATGCCGTTGACGAAAAGTCTTCAGATGCAACTTAACGGCTCTAACAGCCTCCGTTATTGTCCTAAACGGATCGGTCCCGGCGTGAATGAACAAAGTGTGAGTAAACGACGACGTTTTGGTCTCTGCATCACCACTCTCCAAACAGAGTTCAAGCTCATCGCTAACATTCCCCTGCAAACAAGCCCTAAATGACCCTTCAATCAACGGCAGAAATACAGTGTAAACAACATGGTTATCTTCATCTCCACCGTCTGATTCAAGGTGGGACCCATCTTTAGTTTCCACTAATAAAAACTGTGTCTCTAGAGGAATATCTCTCCCTTGATCCCCCATTTTCTGAGCCATCCACCACAGCTTGAACCGGAAACAAGCCATGAACCGGACATCACGTAAGGCGCCCAAAGAAGTCACGTGTCTACTATTTTCTTGATCAAACACCGCACCTAAAAACACTCCCTCCACCGGACCTGAAGTTGAACCGGATGTTGCTATCACATTGTCTGGCACACCAGTCAATATTGTCCGGTCTTTAACGATCAATTTCCTGTCCGAAATACGAACCGCTGGTTTGATCGTCATTGCTTCCTTTTCCTCTTCCTTTCTGTCTTCTTTTTTTAAAGGTTTTAATGGAACTTCACTTCTCTGCGATTATAAACGCATACAGTAATGAGATACATCAAAATCAAAACTACTATAAATACACATTACAGAAAAATAATGGGGCATTGGGAAGCTAAAGAAAAGATGAAGAATTTACCTTAAATGCCAATAAAGAGAGTGATTTATAATTCGAAGAATACCTACAAACTCCAAGAGGCGAAACAGGGTGTCAAATTTTGTTCAAATTTTCTCAGAAACCAAACAGAAAAGAATAGCAAGAACAATGGATAAACATGGAAAAGAAAAGGGATAAATACCAGAAACAGAAGGCTTTTTAGTTTTTGCTTTACAGAAGTTTGGAGAGATCCCGATCGAAGACGAAGGTAAGTGAAAATGAGGTCTGCTATTTATAGAACAAGATTGTGGATTGACATTACTGTAACAAAAATTTGACAACATTTTCTTTTCCTCCAATGATCCTCGTCTGTGTCGTAGTTTAGTGTCTCTGTAAGAGATTAGAATCCTTCTTTCTTGGATTTCTTAATGCCAAAAAACAGCTTTAATTATTACCAACGGTATAGATAAGACCTTATTAAGATTCTAATTTCTAACGGCAGATTTATCCGCCACGTTGGATCCACGAAATACCAGTCCACTTACCCGGTTCTAAGAAAGCGGACTATCATTCTTTCACACCAAGGTTCACTTTTTTTCTATGAATTTACGGCTCCTGGCTTGACGTGTAATGTTTTGAGCATGTACAGGTGGTGGTTAGGGTTTGGGTGCATGGAGAATACAATGTATCGTGTGTGGGTTTATTTTTGTTTCTTGTAGCGCGCCATAAACCATTATCAGTGCTGATCTGTGTCCACGTACTCGCTTTTTGGCGTCTCTTTCTTGACAGGAAGCCAAGTTGTAGCAGTCATTAAGATCACTCCACGTGGATGTAAAAGGGTCTGAGATCATCTGACGGTTGGGACAATTTGCTTGTTTTAACCAGCCTCTCAACAATCGTCCATTTCAATTGCCACGTTATTAGTGTTCAAAACGACTACAGTTATCGTGCTTCGTGGCCAAGCACGTTGATTGTGGTGTGCGCGCAAAATATTTGACTATTCATTGATGCGTGAGAGGACTTTAATCTTTTATTTTTACTAATTCTACCATTTGTGAAAATGTGTTAAAATATTAGAGTTAGTTTATTTTGGTAAATGTACTCGCGTGGCGGTCCATCCTAGTGAATTTATTAGTGTTTAAATTCAGTGTTATTAAGCACATTTTAATTAGATGGCTGGTAAATTTAAAATCTAATCCAAGTCAAGTTTTTATATTAAATAGGATAGAGATTATTGACATGATCACTCATAATTTTCCTGGTAAAGTCTAAATAAAATTATATTTGATTTTATTTAAAGAAATTCAAAACAGCGTGTTTTATTTAAAAAAGAAAGAAAAAAACTTGAAGCTATACCGCAGTAACCTCGTAAATACTCTACTTAAAACTTTAAAGAAAAAAATTAGTAATTGTGGGAAAAGTTGGTTGGAATCCATCCTTGATATTTAGCATACGTAATACTTAAGCGATTTAATCCCTTAGTTTAAGGCAAAGAAATAAATTCTAATTTTTCTAGAAGTTAACGTGCATATGGTGCTACATTCACATCAATTTTCTGGTATTTAGAGTAAATTTATTCTCATGGTCAAATTAAAATATTGAAATTAGATTTTTTATAAGTTTAAGGCAAAGCAATGAGTGCACTTCTGTTTAATCATTTGATAACCCACGTTAGCTCATGAAGGGATCCACGGCTGATGAAGATAATATTTGCTTTTAATTTTTATTTTAAATTAATATTTTTTTAATATTTTCAAATCATTTTAATACAGTAATATTAAAAATAATTTTTAATAAATAAAAATATATTATTTTAATACATTTTTTTTAAAAAAACAACTAAATTTACTGCATGCATATTAATATATACATCAATTATTTGGGATCTAATAATGCATGCATGTAAATATGGCTATATATTCTGCTCTGAGTTTCGAAAGAATGATGGAGTAGCATAGTTTATGTTGAGAGATTCATAAAATCTTAAAGGTCCGCATTCAGAAAATATTATTTTTATTTGAATCCATAAAATCAACGTAGAAGATATACTTTTAAAATCAAACGAATAAAAACTTAATCATAAGAAATTGATTAAAAAAATGCTATTATTATTAAATAAAAAATAAAATCCGATCAATGATCGATCAATTAATGAGTCGATCAAGATTACACGAAAACCTCTAATTAACGAGGAAAAAAAAAACTAAATTAACATCACTTCATCGTCTCATCATACGCTAATCCAGGAATTAATTAACAGCTTATGTACATCAAATAATGCAAATCAATAATAACAATAAAAAAAGTCAATCAATGCACAGAGTCAGCTAGAGTTTTTTGGAAATGTTTGGAAATATAATTTTTATCCTGAAATATATTAAAATAATATTTTTATATTTTTAAAAAATTATTTTTAATATCAATATATTAAATTAATTTAAAAATATTAAAAATATATTAATTTATAAATAGGCAAAAAAAAGTTTTGCAGTTTTTCTAGAACGCAGTCCAAAGCATCTTCGATCATCATCCACGGCTAAAGACGAGAAATTGCCAAGCTGCATAACAGCTTTTATCCAGAGCTCACTATGTGCGTCACTAGCTAGAAATTAACTACTCCAACCTCATTATAATTAAACACAATTACTTTAAAGAGAAAATTATAGATTAATCTCTGATTTTCTGCCACTTTTCCTGGAAGTTTAATTACGTCAGGAGACGAATCCCCGTCTTGTAAGAAAGCCTAGCTTTGTTTTCTTCTTTCATGGTTACTTTGCTTCACGTCTTCATTTAACTCTTTCTCAACCAATTTCCTATTGATCACCCCCTTGTTTTTTCTCCTTCATAATGATGTGAAACTTAATAAATTCAAGAAATAATGCATGATCAGTTTGTCTTTGCTGTTAATGAGCTAATAGATTTCATTGTAATTAAAATCAATTATCTATCCATTTACACACATTGAAGATGTCCTAACCTTCAATATAGCCGGAAATTTATTACTTCTAAAAATATTTTAGAGCCTATTTATTTAAGTTACACAAACCTAACCTGATAAAATTACATTATCATATCTAAATACTGGGTATATCACTGCGTGCATATAACGCTTGGATTGCCTGTCTAGGAGTTTGGCACCCCCACCGTATATCTGGGCTTGGATATGCAAAGACTTAATTATTTTTGGCCCTCACATTTTGGAGAACCAAAAATAGCTTGAGTCATTAGCTGTGCAGAGCCCCAAAATAAACTTGAATGCTACCAATATCAGCCCCTAACTTTTTAAGAAGATAAAAAGTGAGCCCGCGGCGTAACGGGTCACTTAACTAGTATATATATATATATATATATATATATATATATATATATATATATATATATATACATAAAAAAAAGAAGCATAATAAGATAAAATAATAATTTTTTTTGGATAATTGTTATATTTATATATAAAGAATGGTATAGAGCCCGCAGTAGCAAAGTTCATTAATCACCTAGCAGTGGGAAATAATATATATTTTTCATGTTTATTTATTATACTTTAAAATAATCATGACAATAAAAATACGTTTGTAGAATATTGAATACAACTATAAAAGTTGTATAAACTATAAAAGAATTATAATATTTTACTATAAAAATTATAAAATTAAGATATCATGCATATAATTAATCAAACAAATGTGTTTATTAACATTAACAAGGAAAAAAAAAAACTAAAGCAAATGGTGTTTTATTGTACGCCAAGACAGAAGCGCATTATTAATAAGCATTGTTCTATATTGTTCATAAAAAATTAAGACATCATTTTTGAACTTTATTCACACGAACTAATGGTATTTATCTCCGAATAATTTTTTAATGACAATTGAATCAGAAGAAAATACCAAAAACCCTTAAATTTTCTCTGCTCAATGATAAAATAAAATAAAAATAATTTTACTCTAGCAATCCATATTAATTTATATATAGAGGTACATTAAAATTCCAATGTCTTTTATCTTTCTTTTTTTAATAGGTTGTGTTTCAAAAAGAAAAAAGTGAGACCAAAAGGAAGTAAGGTTTGCACAGCAACGTATCCTGCTTGTCTGTGTAAATTGTACAAAGAGAACTAGTACAACAATGTGACATAAATTCATATTTAAAAGTTTGATTTTTTTATATATTTTAAAAGTGTTTTTTTAAAAAATTAATTTTATTTATTATTTATTTTAAATTAATATTATATTTTTAAATTATTTTGATGTGTTGATATCAAAATTAATTTTTAAAAAATATAAAATTTTAATTTTTTTAAAAAACACTCTCTATTTAAGTAATCGGTCCTTTAATTCGGGACTGGAGAGCTGAAGAATATGCGAGCTGAAACACTGTAGCCCAATCATAGCAGGGCTTTATTGTTCAGACCTTGATACCATAACCAGATCATTGCTCAGATCCAAGTTGGTCCATGTCCAGGAGAGATTGGATCGCATCAAGAGACAAAACCATGGTTGTAAAACAAATCAGGTTGCTTGTAACAACAAAAACTATTGCAGAAAAAAAAAAAAAAACTTTTACTTCAATCTGTTTGTTTTTCTCTGCTAATAAATATGCTTTCTTGCTCATCCAAGACAAGAAGCATGATATCTGATCTATGAGGCACATTAAAAGATTATGATCCCATAATTCATGTAAATGTTTTTTTCTTGATGATTAATATTTTTTTTCCTACCCTGAATGCGAGCATGGAATCTCCAAATTAAGCAACTCCATCTTTTTAATTGTAGATTTTATAATTTTTAAAATTACATCAAATCTGGAATTTTACTATTTCAGCATTGTTTATTTTTATGTTTGGAGTTAATATTTTTTTAATGTTTTTGATAATTTTAATATATTAATATTAAAAATTAAAAAAATTAATTTAATATATTTTCAAGCAAAAATATTCCGCACCGAAATACTAAATACACACAAAAAATACTTTTTTATATATTCAAAATTGCTTCCCCTCCTTTCTCATCAGCCAAGAAAACTACAATAGTATGATATAAAAGATTACCACAATGACAAATTTTCCTCAACAAATTGTGAAGCCTTCTACTTTTTTTTAAAACAGTCTCAAAATAATAGTTTTAGTCTGTTGAATGTGATTATTATTGTTTTTTAAAATAATTTTTATTTGAAAGTATATTAAAATAATATTTTTTTTATTTTTAAAAAATTATTTTTAATACAAGTGTATTAAAATAATCTGAAAATATTAATTTAAAATAAAAAAATAATTTTTTTAATTTTTTTTAAAAATAATTTTAAAATATATAAAAAAACACGTAATTGAAATAACATGCCCTGCCAAAATCATCCATTACTCTCCCTTGCCCGTTAAAAGTTTATATGCCTTTGAAGTTTGAACCATCCCTCTTAAATCTATTCCAATCCAACCCCAAAATAGCCCATACCATAAAGCCAATCTTGCCCATACCTCATTCCTTATTAAACAGCTACTTGCAAAAATGGTAAACTTTATTCTAATCCTTATAGATTCTACAATGTTCAACTTTAATGAATATAGTTTAAAACCTTTCATATCAATCTCATAATTCTCAAAAAGTTTCAATATGATCATTGTTGTTAAATTAGCAAGCGGCTAGCAAGACCATTTTTTCCAATCGGTATTTTTTTCACTTTCAATGTTTGAATTTTTACCAGAGAAGTAGGAAAAAGAGAAATTAAGACAGAAAAATATTTTAAAAATAAAGTTAATTATGTGAGTCTCCTATAACTTAAATATTTTCTTAATTTGCCATGTTCTTTAAGAAAATATATTTTTCAGTTCATAATATTTTATATTTTTATGCTGACTCGCTGCTCATTAACAAATTTATTGTTATTATTATTGAAAAATTCAAAGCTGGTAAGAGCTAAAAATAAACATTGTTGAATTAATAAGGACTAAAACATAACTTAACCAAAAAATCAATCAAAACAACAAAATAAAAAACAAAATCAATCGTGCTCCCACACTTACTCCACTAAAATACCCAATTAAAACTCCTTTACTCAAAAACCCATTTTTTAACCACAATCTAGAAAAAATAAAAATAAAAATAAAAATTATAAGTACTTTCCTCTTTCTATTCTTATCTCACATTTGAGTCCTCTCCCTCTTCGCTAACTGTCCTTCTCTGCAAAATCCCAAAAACCCTAGGGCGCTTTCTGTATTTTCAACACTCCCGAAAACTAAAAAAAAAACTTCCTCTCTTTTTTTTTTTTTTTTTTTTATAAAAAAAATCTCAATTTCCATAAGTTAGGGGTTTTTACATTTCCATACGGTTCAGTCACAATTACACATAGATAGATTAGATTAGATAGCGAGAGTTCAAATAAACCAAAAAAAAGAGACTCGAATCGTGACCGTTAGGTTTTTGTTGGATCTGATCATGGATGCACGAGATTCGACATCGAACCGAGACGTCTCATCGAGCGGCGGAAGCGGCACCACCACCGGCGGTGGAGGAGGAGAAGAGGACCCTATCCTTTCGGTCACTGCCGCGCTTGCCAGAGACGCTTGGTTACACTTTAACTCTCGCCGGTTCAATGAGTGCCTCGAGCTTTTGTATCAGCTAAAGCAGAAAAAGGAAGACGATCCAAAGGTGATAATTTCACAAATAATATAAACTCACTTAATTTTTTTTGTCGGATATTATTTGATTAGAAATTAGGTTAACTTCGAGTAAAATGTTGTAATGGACTGTTAATTTTGTGATTTAACTCACTTAAATGAGTTGCTGCTTTTTAATTTTAATATTTTTTAGATTAAGTTAGTTAATTATTAACTCACTTAATTTAGTAGCTACTTTTTATTTTTTAGTATTTTTTTTAGATTAAGTTAGTTAATTAACTTGAAAAGCTTAATTTTGCACTTTATTTAGTTCAAATTTAAGGACAGTATCTCGGCTGGCACACGAGTGCTGAAGTTAAGCAATGTGTTAGGGTATTTGGAATATGTAATTGATGTGGGAATTTTCTCTTCTTTTCGTTTTTTCTTGTTCCTTTTAAGTTTGTAATCTCTGGGTTATGCTTTATTAGGTACTTCATAATATTGCTATTGCGGAGTATTGTAGAGATGGTTATCCAGATCCGAAGAAGTTGCTTGGAGTGCTTAATAACATTGAGGTATGTTATTTTTGTTATGTTTTTGTAATATTGGCTGGAGGGAGGGAGTGCTATTAGTTTGGTTTTGGCTCTGTGTGAAGATGGGTTTGTTATTTAATTATCAGAGGATAGTGATTTCAAAAGGGAAAAATTATGTTGCTCAATTGAATTTTACATGTTAGATTTTGAGAGCAAGAGATTTCTAGTGGTGCTGCAGTCTACATTTAGTTCATTGTGAAAGGATGCTATGTACAGTCATAAGAATCTGTTCCTGCTTTCAAAGTAGCAATCACGGGTATAATTCCACAAGTGTTCAGTATTGCAGGGGTCATCTCTGAGGCACACTTGGAGTTGTGGGCATTGGATAGTTTTATATGATAGCTATTTCTTTGATAATTTACCTGTGCATATTTTATTGTATTGAAATTCAGTGGAGTAATTTGGTCTGTCATTTCAGTCTTGTATTAGTATCATACTGTCATTGTTTGTTTCTGTTGATTTCTTGAGCTTTATCTGGTCTTCTATCCTGCCATATGTAAGTTGGAAAGCTGTTAACTCAATAATGTATTTGCTAGATTGTATTTCTATCCCATTGAAAACGATCCTGGAATTGCTTACTTGAATCCTAATCATGTTTGCATCGATGTATAGATAGATTTTTTGGGAATGAATTACCATCTCATAATACCCATTTCGGTATCTGTTTCAATCTATTTACAATGTACCATGTGGATGTTTTCCCTACTATGCTGTGTTTGGAATTTTCCTTGAGCTGGTATGATACTAAAAGAAATCCATTCCAACCCATTTCATTTTTCAATACCCCCCTCTTCTTAGCTCCTACCATTTGAATCAATCACTATTCTGCACCGGCACATCAAAAATTCATGTTTGACATAGCTAAAAGATCTCAAATCACCTCCTAACATTCATCTTTGTTATCACCAGCTTCCTATGAATGTACTCGTCTTATTCAATTTTCTGTTTTCATGATAAAATTAGTTCTTGAGTTAGAAATCCAGCCCCTTTTCTATTCATCTGTTTAATATTGTTATCTTATCTATGTTTATTTTATTCATATGCAGCTTCATTCCAGCACTTAGTATCATATAGATAGCTAGTCTAGCTGTGATTTGAAAGAATTTTTTCTAATAATGAATCTTACAATCACATGGTACTCATGTCACTAAATCATATCTTATGTCCTCCTTTGCTATAGTGCCAAATTAAGAATTACATTGAAGCTCCTTTGTTCTACCCAACATATCAGGACATTCTTCTCTATCCTAGCACTGTGAAAGTTGCAATGCATGTGCTACTTTTTTCCTACTATGCCTAGGCTAAAACTGTACAGCACTATCTTTATCAGACATGTATATTGAATTAAAATTCCCTCCTCCTTGAACACTTGTCATTGAGCTGTGTCATCGATAATCTATCAAATGCGTTGTTTAGAGTGTTAATAACATATGATGTTTATTTGTATCTTTTGAGTTTTCTCATTAATATTTATATGAGAAGGATAGCGTCCATATTCAATTTCTTGAGTCAGACCTTAATTGGTTTATGAAGCATCTGATGCTTCCACACCTTAATATGTGCCCATTCTGTTATCTAAGGCTTCATAATATAAAATTCAATACTTAATAGTTTTTACAACTTTGGCTATCTCATATTTTTTAATCTATAGACAGGAATTCATAGTGATCCTTTTCTGTCCATCTAAGAGTAAGTGATCCCTATCTATTCATTGGTATTTTCTTTGTCTCCAATGTTTTATAGCTAAAGTAATTCCCACTTCACCTTCCTTCAGGAATTTCAAACTTGTATATATATATTGCTGCTAGACTTGTATCAAAAAATGTTGAAAAAATTTCTCTCTCCTCTTCTTCGTGTATTTAGCCTTTTTCAAACCTATTCTATGAATTTTAACTCTACAATCTAGAATCTTTAGTATCCTCATAGTTTCTTTCTTAGGCAGCTTACCTTTTTTGATACGCATCATCATGTTGACATCTGGATACCATTCCCTTTTATCCAAGTTTGTTTTCTGCATATCTTCATTCTACTATTAGAATTTCTTTAAAGGTTAGTTTTCTAGAAATTTTATCACCAACTGTTTTATGCATCTGGCCATTTTCACCCGTATGATGCCTTTAGTAGATATTGTCTAAAAGCTTGTTGCTTCTCTCTTCTCAATGCTGCTGCCTGGTTCTTGGTTTTTTTATTCATTTGTAATTTCTCCATCTTATCTGTTCTATAATGTTCACACCCAATTGACTGATTTGTGTTGAGGGATTTGCCCCTTCCTTGGTATAACATCATAATTATTGCACAAGTTCCTTTAATCTCTTTCTTGTGAGAAGCAGTTTATTTTACTCTTGTTTCATTCATTTTAAAAGATAATCAAATGGATTATGTTTTCATGGGATGGAATGTTAACAGTACCGAGTCATAAGTGAAAGAAAGCTCTTACTTCTCAATTAGCCCCCCTCCTCATTTTCATATACTGTTTCAAAACCACTTGTCATTGCTTTCCACATTTTTATCAAAAGTTCTCCAATAAACATCTTTTCCTCACAAGTTATCCCTTAATTGGCTATTGTATTCCTGTATCCATTCCCACTTTTTAGATTCTGTCCAATGCTGTGGTCCTGTTCCATGACTGTTCTTGAGGGTTGCACAACATAATTGAATTTTTTATTGAACATAATTCCATTTTGATGATTTCTCAACTTGTAATTCTTTTCCATAGTTTCTTCAGTCTTCATGACAATCCTGGTGGCCTGCATCCATGAATAGGATTTGCAGGGGAGTTCTATCTTGTTGATATAATTATTATGTCTGATACTGCTATGATGACTGCACTGCTATAATGACTACTTACTGAATTGACCTGATATTACCATTTAGGAAGTTCCTGTGTGGTTATTCTCCTTTGATGGATCATAAACGATGAGTCAAAGGTAGCAACAAAGTACATGGCGGTCAAAATGTGGATGATAAAGATAATGCTGAATGGTGTAAAAGGTTTTCTAGTGGGTCCACATAATGGATTTACAAATTTTTTATAGTTCTTAAATCTCATTTTGGAGTCTTTCATTATATCTTCACTTTTTTATTTACTATCATGCAGCTACTGAATGAAGCATAGACATTCTGTTAGAGAATTTTGTTAGTTGTGTGGAAAGGTTTGCTGCACCATGTTTTAGTTCCTTTTGGGGGGTTTGAATTTCTTTCATGTTTGATATTTTCTGTCGTCTCATTTGCTGGTGTTGGTTCAGAGGAAAAGCAAAGAGCTTGCTCACACTTCAGGAGAGCAGGTGGAGACTGTTAGCAATCTTGGGAATAAAGTTATTTCAGGGTCTAAAGGAAGTGGTGCAATGACACTCCAAGCATCGGCGACAAACAATACATCTGTTGTTTTCATGGATGACTTTGATCCTACAGTAGCAAGGCTAAATATTGTAGGCTCTATTGATATATATATTTGTGGTTGAACTATGGATTGTGATTGACTTTTCTTTGCAATCTTGAGTGATATGTTAATTTTTCTTTTATAGGCGATTATTTGGTATCATCTTCACGAATATTCAAAGGCATTATCAGTTCTAGAACCTTTGTATCACAATATTGAACCTATAGAGGAGGTATATTTTTGTTAAGCTATAATTATTTCTCTCCCTTTGTTGTTTCCTTGTGTTCTGATACTTTACTTTATATGTGCAGAGAACTGCTCTTCATGTTTGCCTTCTGTTGCTAGATGTTGCTCTTGCCTGCCAGGATGCATCTAAATCTGCTGTACGTGCTGACTAAATCAGTGCTTAAATATGTTCATTAATGTATTGCAATACCCATCATAGTTGCTTCATAAATGACATTGTGGTCTTCATATCATGTTTTTTTGCTTCAATTTCTCAATCTTGGTGATTGTATGTTGAGAACAGAATGCTGCTGCATGTCAGTAGAGATTCTCAATTAAAGAACTGTAAATGCAATAGTGACAATATGGACTGGACATATTGATATATAAGCAGTTCTTAAAAATAAATCACAAAGGAATGTCATTCCGCCAGCCAAGTGCTGAGAGAGTAGACCACAAATGTTCTTAGAGAAAAAGAAAAGAAAAGAAAAAATCACAATTCTAGCTACTGAAATTTGTCTAAAGAAATTCAAACGAGGAAAGAAAATTAACACAGAAGAAGCCATCCATGTCTTAAATCGTTGCTTAACCTCTGCATTGGAAGTTCCACCTCTTCAAAAGTGTACATGCCTTGCTTACGAATACTCCTTGTCAAACACCACCACTCTCCATGTTCTATTTCTGCTTACTGAAGCTTCCTTTTGATGTGAGCTTGAGCACATTATCAACATGACTACATTTTGAAATGCTGCATGTTTGGTTTCAAAAAATAAATTAGATCTAAGACTCCCTACTTTGGTGTTTATATGAACTGATCCAATGCACTAGGTTTTGACAATCTTTAAAAAGAGAAAACAGTAAATTAATTTCCCTGTGGCTGCACTTTTTGCTTCATCCATCAGTGACAATTACATTCTCTGCATTGTATAACTCCTTGAAGTAAACTTGAAATCCTCAAGAAGCACATACTAGTCACTGCTGGTTATCTGAACCTCTCAGTATTAGCTACCTTGTTTCTTTGCTTCTGAAAGTTTGTGCAAATTTCCAAATGATATCCTTTTCTTTATATTAAAACAATCGTTTTCATACCAACTCAATTTTTCACCCTCAATTTGAACCATTTTGTACCAATCTTTAACTTATGGTATTAGGAAATAAGTTTTTGGGCACTTCTTTTGGAGTTCCTCTGATATGTTAAAAGAAATGCCAACGAGCAAAGTGACAACTATGAGAGAGACCTATTTAGCCAAGAAACACAAGTGGGGTTAGACTTAAATATGCATTAAGTTTCTTTTCTGTCAAAGTCTAACCCCACTTGTGTGTCTTCTAAACTCCTGACCTCAGGCCTCAAACCTCAGCATTGGCTAAATAGGTCTCTCTCTTAATAGGCTTCAAATAAAATCAGTTTCAATGGTTAGGCTATACAACCAGGAAGGTACTTCCCCTTTCCTTGAGCCCTCTCATCCTAGGCCTGGTAGGAGTTCAATAACTAAGCTAGCTTGTGCCCTCTTCAAAATCTTTCTTTGAGGCTGCGGGAGGAGGCTCAATAGCCTATAATATAGTAAAGAATGTGATCTTACTCAAACTGGTGAAAGGATCTTGTAAAGATCCCAAATAAAGAGCTGTGTGATGAAGGATGTCAATGAAAGAAATGAAGGATGATGGTATATTTTAATTTGGTTTTCATCAATCATAATCTTGAATTGCAGTTGTTTAGGTAAAGCATTCTTTAATTTTCTTTCATTGGCGACTCTGTTTGAATATGATGATTAAGTTGAGCCCCTCAGCATGGGCCCGTTATTTCTGCTACATTCTGGTGCCATGTTTTTCACTCAAGATGATCTTAAATTTTCTGGCACTTGTGATTGAAAACCCTGAACCTTGCATTATATTGTAATTTGTAATGGAGTCTTTGTTTTATTGGTGTTTTCTATAGTAATTTCAGTGGAGACTATTGGAAGCCATGCATTACAATTGCAATCCAGTATGTGGCTTTTCTGCCTTCACAACAAAAATGGCCTTTGTTGTTTGTTTGTACTGCAATGTGTTGTTTGAGTTATTGGCAGTTGAAAAGCTCTAAAACTAGGCATTCTTTATTGACTTAACTTCTTCAACATTTTCAGGATGTTTTATTATATCTAGAAAAAGCTTTTGGCTTTGGTTGTGTGGGTCAAAGTGAGAATGGGAACACAGCACAGCAACAATCTGCAAGTCTTGTTGCAAAATCTTTGTCTGTTCCTAGCAGTTCATCAGGGATGGATGCTAATTCAGATTTAGTTTCTAGTGAGAATGCTTTGGAAAAGTCTTTATCGAGAACTCTTTCTTTATCAGATGAGACACTTGAGTATGAATCGATGTTCTCACTAGATATAAGTGGGCAAGACTTAGCAAGGCCTGCAGGTCTTTCATTTGCAACTGATCTTTCAAGGACCCCGATTGATAGGTCCTTTTCTCCTTCCGAAATGAAGCTTAAGTTGCATCTTTACAAGGTTCAATTTCTACTTCTCACCAGGAATTTGAAACAAGCAAAGCGTGAAGTCAAGCTTGCTATCAACATTGCACGTGTAAGGGACTCGCCCATGGCTCTCCTCTTGAAATCTCAACTTGAATATGCTCGTAGTAACCACCGTAAGGCCATCAAGCTGTTAATGACAGCAAGTAATCGGACGGAGATGGGGATTTCTAGCATGTTCAACAACCTTGGGTGCATCTACTATCAGCTTGGGAAATTCCATACAGCATCTGTGCTCTTTTCCAAGGCACTGAGTAGTAGTTCATCTCTTCAGAAAGACAAGCCGTGGAAGTTGTTAACTTTCTTACAGGACAAATCTCTCCTCATTGTATATAATTGTGGAGTGCAGCACTTGGCTTGTGGGAAACCCTTACTGGCTGCTCGCTGTTTTGAAAAGGCAAGTTTAGTTTTCTACAACCGGCCTTTATTGTGGCTCCGACTTGCTGAATGCTGTCTGGTGGCTTTGGAGAGGGGTCTTCTAAAAGCTAGTCGAGTTCTGTCGGACAAGTCAGATGTTACAGTTCATGTTTTTGGAAAGGGAAAGTGGAGGCATCTTGCAATTGAAAATGGGATTTCAAGAAACGGGTATGTGGATTCTGTTGAAAAGGAAGATATGTTTTTGGGTAGTGATGGCCAACTGAAGCTCTCTGTTCCCCTTGCTCGGCAGTGTCTCCTCAATGCTCTGCATTTGCTGGATTACTCTGGATTAAATCATTTGAAGCCTGGCTTGCCTTCTAATTTATCCTTGGATGAAAATGAAATGAGCGAAGCAGGATCTATGAAGAGTTCAAACCACAAGAATTTAACTGGCTTTGATTCCAAAACATCAACTGGAGGCGTGGGTCAGGTTAATGCAAATGGGGATGCAAAAGAACAGAAGGGTGGGACAAGTCAGGAGATCATGCAGAACTCTATCTCTTTCCATGAAGATATTCGCAGGAGAGAAAATCAGTTGCTCAAGCAAGCTCTTCTCGCTAACTTGGCATACGTAGAGTTGGAATTGGAAAATCCTGAGAAGGCCCTGTTAACTGCAAGGTCTCTTTTGGAACTTCCAGTGTGTTCGAGAATTTATATTTTTCTGGGTCATTTGTATGCAGCTGAGGCCCTCTGCTTGCTGAACAAGCCCAAGGAAGCTGCTGAGCATCTGTCAATTTATTTGTCTGGAGGAAATAATGTGGAGTTGCCTTTTAGCCAGGAAGACTTCGAGCAATGGAGAGTGGAAAAAGCTTTTGATTATGAAGAGATGAATGGAGGATCAGTTGCTACGAAGAATTCTTCCCCTGAAGAATCACAAGGTATTGTGTTCCTCAATCCAGAAGAGGCACGTGGAACCCTTTACACAAATTTTGCAGTCCTGTGTGCAGCACAGGGTGATCTTGAGCGGGCCCACCATTTTGTGACACAAGCATTATCCCTTGTGCCTAATCATCCACAAGCCACTCTGACGGCAGTTTATGTTGATCTTATGCTCTGCAACACACAAGCAGCGATCGGCAAGTTAAAACAATGCAGCCGAGTGAGATTCCTCCCAAGCGGTGTACAATCGAGTAAGTGTTGACGGCTTTAACATTGGCTTTTTTCTTCTTGTCTGGCCCACTTCGCAGTTCTAGTTAGCAGGTAGATGAGCAATCCTTTACTAGGATCTGTAACATATATATAGTTCGATTCAGAGAATAAGTTTCCTGTTCATTTTTTGATATCTAGGGTTCATTAATTGGTGCGGCCGAGTGTTTTGGGTAGAGTCGGGTGCCCACCTTTCAAATTTATATTGTGCTCTTCAAGACCAAAAACAGAAAAAAGGAATTATTCATCAATTTCTTTCAGATTTCTATGATGTTTGTCATTCAAGCAATGCGATATGGTTTTTGATTGCTATCTGTTGTTCGTGTAATTGCTGCATGGTATGGTGGGAAATAAAGGATTATTCATCTTCCAAGACTGCCATGTTGAGAGTGTTGATTAATTGGTTGTCTTTTAAAAATATATATATATATATATATATATATTGAAATAATATATTTTTTATTTTTAATATTAACACATCAGAATAATCTGAAATTATAAAAAAAAATTTAATTTTTTTTTAAATTTTTTCAAAAATAATATTATAGAATTACCAAGTGAAGAAGCCATTTGATAATGAGTTTTAAATAATATTTTTTTAAAAATTAAAAATTTTTAATTAAAATTATTTTTTTAATTATTTAAATATATTAATATTAAAAATAATTTATAAAATATATTATCTTAATACATTCTTCAACTAAACAGTTGTTTCTCTTGTTTAATATCAATCAGCTTCAATGTTACAGGTGCTATCTTGTAGTTAGTACTTTACCCTTTTCCATTTTGCCCCAATTTGGTTCTCTGCTCTTCTATGCCACAAACAAGGGGTATAAACCTCGAATTATCTCATGTTAACACAATTTGATTGATTGATAAAAATGTAAAATTAGGTTAAGCTGTCACTCGGTTCAATCGATTCCGTCGTAGCTCCATACCGTAAACAAAAAGAACATGTAGCGTTGATTTATTCAGTGAATCGAACAAATCTTGTAGAAATAATGGAGTCATATTTATAGGATAAAACTAGATTTGTTGTCAGCGTACAATTTTTTTTTATATTAAAATAAATATTAGGGTAATTTTTTTTTTATTATCCAAGTTATCAATTCAATTAATAATATAAATAAAAAAAATATAACAAAAAAAGAAGAAGAAGAATCACCTAAATTTATCCAGATTATAAGTAAACTGTAAAAAAATAATTTAAAAAAACAAAAAAAACCTATTAGACAAGGTGAACTCATAAACTTGTAATCATGAGCATAAGATTGAGATAATCTCATAATTAAAAAGTTAAAAAAAAATTTGAATGATGAAATTGAAATAAATTGATTAAAAAATGACAAAAAGTGAACCTGCATTAATCTTTAAAACCAGTGATCGTAGTCATGAGCCCGAAGCTAACATTATAAAAGACAAATTGCAAAAAATAATAAAGCAAAACTAAAAAAAAAGATATAAAATAAGGAAACACTAGCTTTAAAAAAGGAGGAAAAGAAAAGGTTGCTGACACCAAAACCAAGAAGTATTCTTGGCACGCGCCACCCCATCGCATCGGGGGGGGGTGAGATTGAAAGATGACGGACCGGTATGAAAAAAGATGTCAAACATGAGTAGTAAGCCATAAGTCTTGCAAAAGATGCACTTTTGTCCAGAAACTTTAAAAATTATGCAAATTATATAATTTCAGCACCTCAATATTTTTTCAATTCAATTTTGATACAAAAGTTTATTTTTTTTATTTTTTAGTTCTTGTTTGAGAGAGGTCGTCAGATTTCAGCGGTAGAGAAAGAAAAGTGTCATTTACATTGATTTAAGTTACCAAAATAGATGATATTTGTGTCAAATAGTTTTATTTGATGAGTGAAGTTCAGATTATGTGTTTGTTTTTTACCTTTAAAGTATGTGAAAAAAACAAATCTAAGCTCGAGTTGATTTCAGTTTTTTAGGGCAGTTTTTTGAGACCATAGATAGGTTTATCACAATTTCTATGATGTTTTATAAGTGTTTTGAGTAAAAAATAAGTTGAAAACAAGTTTTTAGGTAACAAAACTTAAGTCTATTTTCTAGTCATATCACAGTGGCTGAAATATGGGCAAATCAGATGACATATTGTTTGCCTTAACAGACAACGCATCAGTTGATTTTTGTTTTTTTTGTAAAAAAAAATTGAGATTGAAAACAAAAAAAATAAAGGCCCAATCACGCGGGTCTGCTAGAGCAAGCCTGGGCATGGACCTGTATATTGAAAGACATGTGATCAAAATAAAAAATACTGAGGGACTAGATGGTTGTTTTGAAATTGACTAGAAAAGCTGATTTGGTCCTTTAGTTTTCAACATACCCTTTCCATCCTTTTATTTTTTTTCAAAACTCACTTCTAGTCTATAATTTTTTTTTTGTTAGGGGCGGGAGAGAGAGTCATTGATTTCTGGCTGTAGAGAGAAAATTATCTCTTGACAAAAATTTAGACTACTAAAATAATTGATTTTGATGTCTACGAGTTTTATTTGATGAGAAGAGTTTTATTAAAGTGTTTTTCACCTTCAATTCGCTTGAAAAAATAGATCTGGCCTGTAAAGTTTTTAGGTTTCAAGATGATTTTTTTGGGTTATTGGAAGGCCTAAATAAGTTTGTTTATGTCTACAGAGTATTTTAGGGTTAAAACATTGTTGAAAATAAATTTTTAAGTATAAAACACTATTGGCCTGACTTATTAGTGACCAAAGGTTGCTAAAATCTTGGCAGAATAGACGATGCGTTATTTACTATATTTTTTTCAGAAACATCAGGCCATCTCATAGAAAAAATATTTTTTAGCACGCTTAGATGCTTAGGCTGCCCTGACCTGTGTGTTTGGGTTTTTTTTTTACCATTTTTTTTTAATTTAAATTTTTTTTCTTTCAAATTTGATTCTTTACGATGAGATTCTTATTGATTTTCCTTACTCTCCTTTTTTTTCCCCTCGATTTTATACTTTAATATTTTATTAATTTCTAAAAGGGAAATGTTATTTGTATTTTGATATTTGAAGATTTATCATGATCTAAAATAAACATTTTGATATTTAGCTGGTTCTGAATTTTGTGAGCAACTATTTTTCTTATCATATAGTTAAATATAAATTATATAAAAAAAATTGTTGAACCCAATTGAATCCATGACCCCAGTCACAGATTTAGCTAGTTAACTTTGGTTGGTTATGAATTGAGTTTCGTAATTTATTTTGATTTATTTTTTACCAAGTTATCAAAATCTTAAACAAAAGTCCCAACATTGAGATGATGCTTGATTTTACAAGCAACTTTTATTTTACCATATGATTAAATAAAAAATAAATTTAAATCCGGTAGAGTCCATAATTTAAATCGTGAGTTCAACAAGTTAGCTCACGGAACCTGTGTAAATCTAATACATCATCTCAATTTTTTTAAAAAGATAATTACATCAAGGCTCCAATAATTTGGCCAGTTTTTCACTTTTCATCTTCATAGTTTTTAGCTTATGTGATGGTAATTCTTACACTGTTTACTTTATAATTTTAGATACATTAATATAAATATATCTTTAATTATATATTCAATCAAATATTTTTGTATATTTTTCACCACTTTAAAAACTCCCCCCTCACTTCAAGAACTTCACTATTCTAAAAGCTTACACACTATTATTAACACTACTTTTCATCTTAAATATACATTAATTAGCATTTAATTACTGTGTTAGAGTGGAAAAAATATACATGATAGAGATAAAAACTTGTTTAGTTGATGCAAACATAAAGTAAATATATTTTTATTATAATTCTAGAATAAATTTATGCACTTCAAACGTTTTTTCTATCTCAAATGCTACCTATACTGAAGACATTTCATAGGCATGGAATTAGAAAACCATCCATTTTAAAATCTTGAACCAAAAAAGCAGCCGTGTAAAATATGACTCCCTTTCAAGAAATATATATATGTATTTTTGCTTAAGCTTGCAAGTAAATCCTTGAGAAATTTTGAATAATAATAATCAGTGGGTCAGATTGTTGGGACCGGGAATAATTGGAATTCCCATGTGTCGATAATTTACATTCAGTAGCTTAAGAGTTCAGCTTTTCACATGCCCAAATGTACTAAGGACAGAGAGGAAAAGATGCACAAAACAAAACGCTATGTAACAAATCGAGAATCCAATAAGATTTTGAAATGGATAGAAACATATTCTTGATTGCTTCCTTGTCTAAGACAAACCACACATGCAACACTAATCTTTGACAGCAAGAATAATTAAAAAAAAAAAACAATAAATGGTGTACAATATGGCCAAGCATAATTGATACCAATCAAGAAACTTAAAGAGAGGAGACATCAGAAACAGGAAAGAGAGCGAGTGAGTGAGAAAGGAAGAGGGATCAAGCTCGACATCCTTTCATGTCGAATCTATCATCCATGGATCAGCTAGGCAACCTGCACACATACATGAGAACATGTATATCATGAGCCAGTAATTCCCTTCCTTTTATCTATACATAAAAACATTTTAAAAGCAAAAAAGAAAAAGAAAAAGAAAAGAAGATATATATATAATTTAGCATTGATAAGAGCAAACAAATATTGAGGTATAGTCATGTTAATACAAGGATCGATGAGGTCCATCTTTTTAATTGTTATTAATTAGACGACGAGCGAGCCTTTTGGCCCCGTTGCTTCTTTTAGAGTGTGTGCAAACCACCTTAGATAATAAAGATTAAATTGTTGGCACTCAGCAATGCTAAGAATTAAATTAGTAATTCTAGTGAATATTTTAGAAATGATTTCAATTTTATTAAAAAAGATGCAACATTATGCAAACAACTGGATCAAGATATATATATATATATATATATATATATATATATATATATATATCAACTTAAGCAAACTATTAAATAATATGCAGGATAAGATTTTGGGATTTTAGCAAGGTAAAGTGAAGAACGTGTACTTAACTTGGATCTAGAGAGAGCAAGTGTAACCAGGAGGAGGTGTCTTCCCACAAGTAACAAGGAGTTGAAGAGCAAGCGGGACATAGATATTGAGGTTAAGAGCCTTGATTTTGAGAGTGGTGCACAAGCAGACAGCAGCTTCAAGTTCAACAAGTCCTGTAAGAACTGGGCAGCACTGGTTCACAACTGGATCACCAAGGCCAATGTGCACTAGCCCACCAAGAAGATCCACACAGGCACCAAGTTTTAGTGTATCAATAGGGCATGTATCCTTGGGTGATGGAGGTGGAGGGCATGGCTTTCCCTTTGGTGGCTTTGTAGTCACCGGAGGAACTGTGATAGGAGGGACTGTCACAGGAGGGAGTGTCACAGGAGGGAGGGTAACTGGTGGCTTCACGATTGGAGGAACTGGAAGTGGAGGCAGAGTCACTGGTGGCTTCACAATTGGAGGAATTGGAAGTGGAGGGAGTGTAATAGGAGCTTTAGGAGTCTTAGGGTGTTTGTTCTTTGGATGCTTGCCACAAGAACCACAGTCAAGAGTTGGGGCGGCTGAGGAAATGAAGATCATGCAAAGGAAGAGGAAAGCTGAAATTTTGGTAGAATCCATGCTTACACTCCCTTACTTTGTGTTAGAGAGAAAGAGAGAGATGCAATCAGAGTGGTAAAGTTTGTGGAGAGTAGTGTTGTTATATAGGAATAGTGATGGATGCTAGAAAACAAAAACCCTAGAAGCACAATCACGTGAACATATATGGGGCTTATGGCTAAAAAAGGCAGCTGCCAAATTTTGCTAGTTGGCACCTACCTTACAAATGCATGAGTCCATTATGAATTTATATTCCCTGCTGTTTACTGGTTACTGGCTTTCAATTGCATGATTGTGGGATTTTATCATGGAAACATTAAAAAAAACCTTCCAGTTCCTAGCAAGTAGCTACTGCCTAAGATTGAGATTCTGATCAGTATTTAATTTGTTAATCAATCAAATCACATTGTAAGATTTGGATTTTGTTTGTTAAATCTTATGGAAGAATGGGAACTTAACTCATAAGTATGTTAGCCGTTAATGGGTTGAGTACATTAATAAATAAGTAAAGACAAGCTTCGTTTGTGCATGTATTTGCCACAAGAAATTCCTTCAAGGTAATGTTAATGGTGATATCCAAATTTTTGGAGCAACTTCTTATAATTGTGGGGAAAAATACTAATAAAGACTAGCTGGACCTAGAACATAGGATAGTTTATTTTTAATTTTAAAGTAGGACTTTTTCTATGCTAAGATGGAAGGAGAGATCAAACACGTTCAAAATCATGTTCAAGCTTGAAGGATTTGTTTACTACTACTAACAAAGAATGCAAGTCGGGGTAATTTTATTTATAATAAAAATATTTGAGTTAAAATTGTTACGTTCGGAGCAAATTTAAGTTCCCTAAGATTTGTAAGGACAAACTTGAAATGAGTTAAATTATGAAAATGCTTAGGAAACCTCGAAGGGTTACATGGTGGCTAAGAAAGTTTGCTCCGTTCCTAAACACCAAGAGCATTTTATTAAATTCTTCACTAGGAGGCCGATGTGGGAGGCGCCGCATCTTTAAAAGAGAAAAACTTGGTATCATTTGACTTGCATAAGCTGGTTCGAAAATACATGTACCATTGAACCAAAAAGAAAAAGAAAAAGAAAAATCTTGACACACACTTATTTCCTTGTTATTATGAAAAAAATTAAAAATTAAAAAATCAAATTTGATGATTTTTAAATTTCAAGGATGTCATAAAATTCTTTAAAATAGATGCTGCAGCAATACACACACGTAATTTAGATTGTTGCTGTGATTTAACATCAAAGAAGGGGTATCGACAAAGAAAGACAACGAGCACTAGACTAATAATTCAAAGCTCAAGTGGGCAGTTTTCATTCACCAATCTAAATCTTAATTATTTTACAAACAAGAGGTGTGAAAATCAAGAAAAAAAAAGAATCCAAGCCTTTCCTATCAACAAAGAAAGAAAATGCGATACTTAAACCCTATAGCTTGGATATTGTATTATCAGAAGTTAGATCATGATCATTAGAACAACTAGATGTTAGGTAAAATTATTTTCCTCCAAAATTAGGCAAAATGAGGACAACATAGCATCCTTTTTTTATATAGCCCATTTTAGGCAAAATTATTGTAGAATGGAAGACCGACCTCTTTATGTAATAACGTTTTGTCTCAATATAGAAGTTATTTATTTGTATTAAGTTATTTTAAGTTTTACATTACATAAAAATAGTATTGATGAAATGATTTCAAGTTCATCAATATTGAAATTGCATGTTCGACCACCTAACATCTCCTAGAATGAGCGCACATCATGAAGGTCTATATATAAAAAAAAAATATAAGGGTTAGGAATAATAGTCCCAACACCAAGCAAAAGGTGAATGATAAGGTTTTTTATATTAAACATCATTTTACAAGTTAAAGCCAAATGGTGGTTATAGGTCTCATCAAACATCATAGAGATGTTTGATGGGATGGTGATAATCCTTTCCAATAGTCTCACCACCTTAAGGTTGGTCTTATTAATGCATGACCTACCACCAACAACTGCTTCTATAAGCCTCATCTCTTCATCAATGACGACAAGAAAATTGAAGGGAGCTCGATCAAAAGTAAGGTTGGCAAAGTATTCTCATACTTAGCCCTTCAAGAATAACTCGAGTAAAAGGCCTGGTTGCTGCAGCCTCTGCTAGTAAGGTTGAAAGTTGAGGAAGAGGGAATGCTATCATGGGAGCCTCTACAATTGGGACTGGAACACCAAGATTTATATGGGTGAAGACCCTTCTCCTTTTAAAGAAGGTGGTAGTGCCTACAATCACTTTAGAGGGATTAAAGTCTACTTGACCTCTAGTTAGAGGAGTATATATGACTACACCTAACTTTATTTTCTACGGTAGTTTTGACTCCTGTTATTGTTTCCTCAAGAACAAAATGTTCATTAACAATGATGGAGTAATTCTCCATCATTTCTTCAGCCTGCTTTCTACCATGACAAGAGACAAAGACTCTTTTTGGTAAACTCTCTTTTGTAAATCTTGCTGAAGTTTCTCCCCTTTCTTTAGCTGGTAGCCCTATATTAAAAAAGAGAAGTCAATAATCAAAATGGCAATAGAGCAATGAAAGAATAAGTAAACGACTTACTTTGCAAAGCAACTAGATAATATACTTTGGCTATTCTATTGACTTTATACTCTATCAAAGTCGAGGTCAGTACAATATATATTTTCTCCTTATCCGAGCTTAGACAAGGCTTGTAGTTTACATCAGGGGAATAAACCCTCTAGTAATGAGAATAACCCTAGATTTGCTGCATTTCCTTTCTAGGGTTGATTGGCTTGTTGTACCTCACTGTCATCCATCTCCCCTTTAATTTTTGACATGTGTAGGCTTCCCACATAGAGTTCCCTTCATGGCTCATGTGGGTCTGTTGGCAAAGGTGAAAAACCAATGCATCTCATTGCCATTATCAGTGCTAACAACCAAATGATAGAAACTTCTGAAGATATTGATCGAAGGCTCAATTCCATTGAGCCTATAAAACTTGTCAAAGATTGACAAAATGATCCACCCATTTGAATGTAGCTTGTTTAGACCCATCTAGTAGTATTTGAACATTTCCTTTACAAATCCTTGGAGAAGGAATGAATATCCAATCTCATATATGCAAAAGAGGTTGTAATCTCAAAATAGCTTTAAAAAGAGCCCATGGTCTCCTTGTTGATATGTTAAGCTTCGTTAGGCATTTGAGTTGTGCACTCCTCAGCCTAAAAGCAAGAAATGAACTTTATATCCTCCATGTCTAAAGTGCTAGGATTAGAAAAAACTGTAAAGGACTAGTGATAAAAGAAAAAAAGAAGCAAAAACCCGATTGAAATTTCTAAAAACCAAACCATAATTTTTTCAGGTTTTTTTTTTTGGCAATAAAAATTAGAACCACCCGAATTTCTTAATTAAGAACTAAAAGCAAACCTTAATTTGATTTTGGTTTGGTTAAACCAAATTGAAATCTTTTAAAATTAATTAAAACCCAAAAAAAATAATTCAAGAGGGCTAGGTTTTGCAATTAATTTAATTAAATACAAAAAGAAAAAAAAATAAAGAAGTTAAAATTAACAAACACTAGGCCGTCTTTACTATTGTGTTTTGGAAATGTTTTTAATTTTTTAAAAATAAAAAAATATTATTTTAAAATAAAAAAACATTTTAAAAAACAACTATTAATACACTTATTTCTTTCTTAAATTTATAAGCTCAAACCTAGAAATCAACACCTAAGTCTTTTTATATTAATTTATTTAAATATACTAGGGTATATTCTTAACTTTAGCATCCCATTTCCCAAGACTAAATCATTTCTAATCAGTTCTTTACAAAATTATTCATCTACAAGCTCAGTTCACGAGAAATATCTTTCCCCGATTAATTATGGAAAGTCCACAGCTTGCTTTTGTCTATAATCCATTGAGATCTGAAATTCATGCATGATGACTTAGACGAAGCCAATTTCTTTCTTCAATTATGCAGCATATTTATATCTGTATGACATATATAGAATCAATCATTCAAGAAGTGCGTATACCCCAGAATGAATTGTTAGATAGATGCATGAGGAAACATTTCATCAAAAAAGGATGCATGAGGCAACAATACAGCAAGGCAAGCATGTGCCATTTGGTAAGATGATCAGTAAAGATCATGAACAAAATGAAAAAGAAGGTTGCATGCACATGCAAGAGAGAGAGAGAGAGAGAGAGGCATGGTTTGTCATGAACAATGGTCTCCCGTGAATGATTGGTTGTGTATGGTTATCTTTGAGAGGCTGGATTCTTTTGTAATCTTGTGGATCCGTGTTTCTACTTTGTCTCACTTTGATGTGATCGGTCTCTCCCCCACTGCAATTTCTGATGTCATTACCATATCATTGTACTTCTCTTTGGAGGGCTAGATTCAATTACAGCTAACAATTACAAGGGAAAAGTAAAAAAAAAGGAAAAAGAACAAATTAACCCCACTTGGTGCTGTTGCCAGTGCTGTAATTAGGGCATGTGTGATCCTGTATCACTGTCAACTAGTCTATCAGTAGTCATAAGGGACACACACTTGCAGAAAGCACGACGTTTTCTTGGCTTTGATTTTTAGAGGGATTTCTTTCTATCACCATAACATGGCTTAAATTAAGAACGAGATCGGCTATATATATATATATATATATATATATATATATTTATCAATGGACATAAAAGAAGAAACATGTATATGACATGGCTGAGGTTTGATTGAGAGAGGTTACACATTTTTTTTTTTTAAAAAATATATTCTCTTTAAAAAAACTCGACCCTATAAAAAAACAAACTAATTCGAGTTAATGTATTAAATTTATTTATAAAATTGAGATAATCTAACATAAAAAAATAAAAAAAATTACAAAGTTTATTTAAACAAAAAGATAATGTTAAATAATAAAATTAAAAATAATAATAATAAAAAATAATATCAAATTGTGTTAATTTTTAAAACCCATGATGCATGTAAGCTTGACTCTTTTTTAAAGTTAATTTTTTGTCAAAACAATTCTTTTTTTTTTTTGAATTTTAGAAAAGACCACAATGAAATATTTTTAAAATGACCTGACCATATGTTTAATGTTATAAAGAACAGAAGAGTTAAAGGGGGTTTTAATTTGGATTATCTCAGCTTGCCGCCTAACCTAAAATAAAATCCCTTCCAATTAATCACACCTTCTTTTATGGACTTCTGGGGGGAGATGAAGGGCTAGAAGAAGGGGAAGGCAGGCAATTTATCAAGATAAACTTGTCCACAACAAAAGCAGACATTGCTCACCATCCTTTTAACCACACCAAAAATCCAGCAGATAAACCAGACACAGAACCTATTTATTAGACTTTGTCTTGTGTGATATCTCCATGCAACAAGTAATGAAGGCTGCAAGACCACATGGCTCACATTCTCTCTTGGAGACGAATGGCTCACAGTATATACATACAATTCTGTGTGCCCAAGAGATTTGTGGGTTATGATCTGGTGGTTGTGGTTTGATTGTTTAGGATCAAATGGAAGAAAAGTACATCCCTAGCTTGTTTGATGTCAAGAAGAGAATCCAAGCAAGATAAAAAAAATTCAGTTCATGAACAAACGAACCATTTGGTTGGACGTGGAGAAAGGGACTTTATTCTTATCCTCATCTGTGAAATCTTTTTTAAACTAGGCTATGGCTTATCTTGAAAAGTATACCTAGTGGTTAAGAAGGTCTGGTTGAATTTTACAGCGAACACCTAGAGAAACTGTTTCCTTGAATGTATTAGATTGATCGATGTGAGATTTGAGAAGCGTTTTCTAAATTATTCGGAGAAAACAAATAATTTTAATTGATAAGCAAAATGATTCTAAGATCTCTATAATTTGTTTTTCCCCAAAAGAAATCTAAGTTGATGCTTGTCAAAGGAAACAATACTTTTATTGTATAGTTTACACTATTTAGGCTGATTGTGCTATTCCGCGGGCTGAATATTTTTTTTAATGAAAAAAAGATGTTCATACACCACCAACTTAATCCAATAACTTGGTTTCTGATAAAGTTAGCATTATTTCAGTATTACAAATAAGTTTCTCCGTTACTTGAGGGAGAAGATTCTATTTCTGTTATTCTTGATTTAGTCGTGTACCACGATCCTAGGTCCTGCAATCGTGAGCTGTTAGTTTTTCTGTTATTGTAAGGCTATTTAATAGCCATAAGCATCAATGAATAATATCAAGTATTACTCCCAGTTTTTAGTGCAAATCCATTACTGTGTAAGCATCACTGTCGTTCTTGCATTTTAACATTTGGTATCAGAGCCCCTCCACAAACACTCCACAATCACAACCTGTCCCAAGAGTGTATCAGAGATATCAACCTTGTTGAGTTTTGTCAACACAGTCACCAGCGTGCAGAGACAATGGCATCTGAGAGTAGTTTTGTTCAACCTGCAATCCCAAGATTTGATGGACACTATGATCATTGGAGTATGCTGATGGAAAACTTTCTACGTTCCAAAAAGTATTGGAACTTGGTGGAGACAGGGATCATTGCAGCAGCAGATGGAGTAGATCCCAGCGAAGCACAACAGAAACAGATTGATGAGCAGAAGTTGAAAGACCTGAAATGCAAAAATTATCTGTTTCAGGCTCTTGATCGATCAATATTAGAAACAATATTGAAGAAGGACATAGCTAAAGACATTTGGGATTCCTTGAAACAAAAATATCAAGGAACTGCACGTGTAAAAAGAGCTCAACTGCAGGCTCTTCGAAAGGAATTCGAAACATTGCATATGAAGGCTGCAGAATCAGTTAACGACTATTTTGGAAGAACTCTCATTATTGCCAACAAAATGAGAATTCATGGAGAATGCATGAAGGACGTGGTGATCATTGAGAAAATATTACGGTCCATGACTCCCAAATATGACTATGTTGTATGTTCTATAGAAGAATTCAATGATTTGGATATTTTATCCATTGATGAGCTACAGAGTAGCTTATTGGTTCATGAACAGAGAATTAGCCGCCATGTTGTTATTGAAGAACAAGCACTGCAGATGTCTTACGGGGCCCAACAAGAAGGACGAGATGGTGGTAGAAATAACTATCGTGGACGTGGCAGAGGAAGAGGAAGAGGAGGAAGAGGCAGATTTAGTTTTGATAAATCAACCATAGAATGCTATAAATGCGGTGAACTAGGACATTTTCAGTGGGAATGTCCAAGGAAAGCACGAGATCAAACGGCAAATTATGCAGAAACAAGAGAAGAGATGTTGTTGATGGCTCATGTTCACTTCCAACAAGCTAAAACAAACCATATATGGTTCCTTGATTCTGGATGCAGCAACCATATGTGTGGACAAAGGGACATTTTTTATCATTTTGACAGCAGCTTCAGAGAATCAGTAAAGATGGGAAATGACTCCAGTCTTGATGTCCAAGGAAAAGGCTGGATTCGAATGGAGGTAAATGGCTTTATTCATGTGATTACAGATGTATTTTTTGTACCAGAACTGAAGAACAACTTGCTCAGCATCGGCCAACTACAAGAAAAGGGACTTGCTGTGTTTATTCAACAAGGAAATTGCAAAATCTTTCATCCTGAGAAAGGCTTGATTATTGAGACATCAATGACTCATAATCGCTTGTTTGTGGTGGTAGCAGACTGCTCACCATCAACTGATAAAAAATGTCTATCCTCCATGTACACTGATCAGTATACACTTTGGCATTATCAGTATGGCCATCTCAGCTGGAATGGCATTAATACACTGCAGCAAAAGAAGATGGTGGACGGGTTGCCTCATTTCAATGCTATTCATCAAGTGTGTGAAAGATGCTTGGCAGGAAGACAACATCGTGATTCATTTCCAAAAGGCAGCATATGGAGGGCATCAAAAATTCTTCAACTTGTACATGCGGATATATGTGGTCTAATCACTCCGGTTTCCAACAGCAGTAAAAGGTATCTCATTACCTTTATTGATGATTTCAGTAGGAAAATCTGGGTTTATTTCTTGACAGAAAAATCAGAGGCCTTTGTTACATTCCAAATATTTAAGGCTAAAGTTGAGAAAGAAAATGGCACATTCATTCAAAGTCTGCGAACAGATAGGGGCGGTGAGTTTACTTCATCAGCATTCAACAGTTTCTGCAATAAGCATGGAATATTCAAGCAGTTGACAGCACCATATTCACCTCAATAAAACGGTGTTGCCGAAAGAAAAAATCACACAATTATAAATATGGTACGTAGTATGTTGCTGGAGAAACAAATTCCTAAATCCTTTTGGTCAGAAGCAGTGAATTGGGCAGTGCATATCTTGAATAGAAGTCCCACTCTTGCCGTGAAAAACAAGACCCCTGCTGAAGCTTGGAATGGCATCAAACCATCAATAGCACATTTCAGAGTTTTTGGTTGTATATCCAATGTCCATATTCCTGATCACAGAAGGGTGAAGCTTAATGCAAAAAGTTTGAAATGTGTCTTTCTAGGGGTAAGTGAAAACTCTAAGGCATATAGGTTTTTCGATCCTGTTTCACAGAAGATCATTATTAGCAGGGACGTGGTTTTTGAAGAAGATCAAAAGTGGAATTGGGATGATATTCCTAAGCCAGTCGCAACAAATGATTTAGCATAGGAAGTCACAGACAATGAGGATGAGTCTCCTGTACTTGCAGAACTGGTGGAGAATGAGCCTGCACAAATCCTTTTTCCAGGAGAATCTTCAAATGCAGATATAGCAACACTGGATGAACATGGCAGTACGGGAACAATTGTTGAAGCACACCGATCAGTCAACTCAGAACCCACAATTGTAAAAGGCAGAACACGCAGACGTCTAGCATGGCTGACAGACTATGAAACTGATCAAAGTTTCTTCACTACCACAGATGTTGATATAGCTCATCTAGCTTTGTTCAACAACGGTGATCCAACAACATTCAAATAAGCAGTAAAAAGTGAAAACTTGAGGCTTGCCATGAACCAGGAAATTGCCGCAATTGTGAAGAATGAGACATGGGAATTAACAACTCTACCGGTAGGCGGAAAAACAGTTGGCGTGAAGTGGATTTTTAAAACCAAACTAAACGAGCTTGGCGAAGTTGATAAGTATAAAGCTCGTTTAGTTGCCAAGGGCTACAACCAACAATATGGGGTGGATTATGCAGAAATATTTGCACCCGTAGCTCGCTTAGACACAATTCGTATGGTGATCTCCTTTGCAGCACATAAAAGCTGGTTGATATATCAACTTGACGTAAAATCAGCTTTCCTGCATGGAGAAATTAGTGAAGAAGTGTTCGTCGATCAACCTCCAGGTTATGAGCAAAAGGGGGAAGAAACAAAAGTCTACCGACTCAAGAAAGCATTGTATGGACTCAAACAAGCTCCTCGAGCTTGGTACAGTCGTATCGAGTCCTATTTCTCTAAAGAAGGCTTCACCAAATGTCCTTATGAACATACTTTGTTCATAAAAACAACGGATGGAGGTAACATATTAATCATTTATCTTTACGTTGATGACCTTATTTTTATCGGCAATGATGAAGTTATGTTCGATGAATTGAAGAAGTCAATGATGGCTGAATTTGACATGACTGACCTTGGGAAAATGAGATATTTTTTGGGCATTGAAGTATTGCAAAAGGAAGGTGGCATTTTTATTAGTCAACAAAAATATGCTAACAAGGTTCTAGAAAGATTCAACATGGGTCAGTGCAACTTAGTCAAAAATCCAATTGTTCCTGGTTTTAAACTGACAAAAGATGAAGGAGAAGTGCAGGTTGATAGTACACTCTACAAGCAAATGGTGGGAAGTCTCATGTATCTAACTGCAACATGTCCTGATTTAATGTTTGTGGTAAGTCTAATTAGTAGATACATGGAACATCCCACTGAATCTCATTTGCTGGCAGCAAAAAGGATTCTAAGGTATGTAAGGGGAACAACTAAGTTCGAGATGTTTTATAGGAAGGGAGGAGATACAGAGTTTTGTGGTTACACAGACAGTGATTATACGGGTGATCAAGATGATAGAAAAAGTACTTCAAGTTATGTTTTTATGATGAATTCAAGTGCAATCTCTTGGTCTTCAAAGAAACAACCGGTAGTTACTCTTTCTACCACCGAAGCTGAATTTATTGCTGCAGCATCAAGTGCCTGTCAGGTTGTTTGGTTAAGAAGAATTCTGAAAAGTCTAACTCATGTGTTGTCCGGATCTACGGTGGTGTATTGTGATAATATATCAGCCATCAGACTCTCAAAAAATCCAATAATGCATGGTCGTAGCAAACACATTGATATTCGTTTTCATTTTCTTCGTGATCTAGTCAAAGATGGAGTAATCGAGCTAACTCAATGTTCTACTCATGAACAAGTTGCTGATATTATGACCAAACCATTGAAGATTGAAGTTTTTTCAAAAATACGAGAATCAATGGGTGTTTGTGAATATTCTGAATAAACTGAATGTTGAGGACATGCAGTTTAAGGGAGGATGATAAAGTTAGCATTATTTCAGTATTGCAAATAAGTTTCTCCGTTACTTGAGGGAGAAGATTCTATTTCTGTTATTCTTGATTTAGTCGTGTACCACGATCCTAGGTCCTGCAATCGTGGGCTGTTAGTTTTTCTGTTATTGTAAGGCTATTTAATAGCCATAAGCATCAATGAATAATATCAAGTATTACTCCCAGTTTTTAGTGCAAATCCATTACTATGTAAGCATCACTGTCGTTCTTGCATTTTAACAGTTTCATTTAATTATATAATAAAAACAAAAAGCTACGTTAGTAAATGAACCAAATTAAAAAAGAAAAGTGGTTATGCATAACATATAAAAAAAGTGTTTGCTGAAAAAAAAAATGGATTTTGTTTTGCCAAAGTATTAACTAAATGACAAAACATTCTTCAATAACATGTGATCTTTGTACATAGGTATGATAAATAAATCACCAAGACTAATTTCAAATCAATAAAACATTGAAAGACTAGAAAATAAAAAAAAACAATTGAGGGGTCAAAATGAAAAAAATCCTAGAAAAAAAAGAAGAAGAAGAGGAAACCCAAATTTGCATATATATATATATATATATATATATATATATATATATATATATATAACTAATCATCTTTAATTAATTCAAAATGTATTTCTTTCATTTTCAAACCAAAACTATAAAATTAATAAAGAATTATATCTTACTATCTAAGGGTATTGATTAAATCCAGCCTCATGAATCTCAAACCATACACAGTCCAAAAAAAATATTTTTTCTTGACCTGGTATCCATAAGGCTCAAGGTAGGAGTATATTTGCCTCCTTATTCTCCCCTCATAATTAAATAATATATTTTTAATTTTATACATACATGATTAACTTATAATATATGTTGATACATAATATTTCTTATTATTCATTATATGATGATATATAAAGGATGAAAGTAGCTAGTAAGATGATCTTTTTCCATCCTTATTTTGGACCAGACCTAAGTTGCATATAGTGGGGTTAAGTAGGCCAATAGTTTTGGCCTTGTTGTCAAAACAACCTATAAATAGGTTGATCCATTTCTTTTTTACCAAACTCAACTCAACCAAATTCATCTCAATTTCATGTCATTTAAAACAAAACATTCCCTCAATTTCAAATCTAGAGTCCACCTTGTCTTTTCACTATCAAAAAAAAAAAAAAAAAAACCTCTACTAAATTTATCTCATTCAAAATCCAATCTCATCTTCATTATCACCTTTTAAAAATCTTTGTTATCCATTAATATGAAGAAATGTAGTTAATGAAGAATTACTTATTGATTCATTCAAAATGCTAGGATTATATATTTATATATAGATCATGTTACTTTATTGTCTACAATTATTCAAAGTCTATACAAGAATAGAAAATAAATAATCAATTATACTATTTAATAACTTATTCTAAGAGATTATTTCCTTTACCATATTCGATGAGATTATTTCTTTTAACACCTTTTCAAGTTTGAGTGTATGTTAATGACACCTAACTTTATGAGTAGTATTTCAAATTGTGTCGAACTCGATGGCTTGGTGAACAAACCAGCTAACTGAATTGTAGCTTGAATATAAGTTGTTAGTATTATCCCTATTTAAATATTTTCACACACTAAATAACAATCAATCTTTATATGAATTATTCATTTCTGAAACAAAGGATTTGAAACAATATGTATAGCAGTTTGGTTGTCACAAAACAATGTAATTCGTTGTGTGTGATTCACTCTTAGTTTTGTCAATATATTTTTCAACCAAGTAACCTCACAACAAGTAGTGGCCACAGATCAACATTCTGCCTCAACAAGACATCATGCTTTATTTCTTTATCTTCTATGAAATTGGTGTTTTACCGAGTAAAATGCAATAGCTAATTATTGATCTCGTTATATCTTTGCATCAAAACTAATCTGTATCATAAAATACTCGTAACTCTAATGAACCTGTATAGGGTAAGAAAAATCCCATGTCCAAGTGATTGCATGATATACTTGAGGACTTGTGTTCAACTTCAAGGTGTGGTTGTCTAGGTTTATCTATAAATTGACTTGGTATATAAACAACATAAACTAAATCAGGTCTTGTTATGATGAGGTAATTTAATTGAGCCACAAGTCATTAGTATAGGGATGGCTTAATCATTAGCTCTTTGTTTGTCTATATGAGTGACAAGTTAGGCTTGATATGGAACCGTGAGGATTTTTCACCTAGAAAACCTTCATCTTTTAAAATTTCTAATGTATATTTTCTTCAACACAATATGATTTCTTGCTTTGATTGTGCAACCTCTATCCCTATTTTTTTTTTTAGTTAACCATGTACTTTAATTTAAAATGATTTTAAAAGGATTTCTTAGTGCTTTTAATATCTTCTAAGTTATTTCTTGCCAATATTACATTGTCAATATAAACCAATAATGTTATGTTGTTACTTGGATAGCTTCGAGTGAGTAATGAGTAGTTGAAACATGATTGATGAAACATATTAGATTTAAAAGAACTTGATAAATTTATAAATCATTGTTGTGAAGCTTGTTTTATACCATAAATAGATTTATGCATCTTACATACTCGATTCTCCTTTTTTTTCCTACGAAACCAAAAGGTATAGACATGTAAACATCTTTGAAGAGGTCACCATTAAATAATGCATTATTAATATCAACTTGGTGAAAATGTCATCCTTGATATGTAACAATGTTAAGTAGCATACTAATGATGGTTAATTTAGCCATTGAAGCAAATGTTTTTCTATGATCAACATTTGTAATTTGACCATAACCTTTTTCCACCAAGTGAGTCTTATATCTCTTAACAATATCATTGGGATAAAGCTTATTTTATAGACCTATTTGCAACTAATAGGTCTTTCAAGAGATGCCAAAGATCCAAGACTTAAAGCGTTGTTGGTCTAAAATGCTTGGACTTCATTGTGCATGACTTAACGCCACTTTGGATCTTAAACAACATGCTAAAAATTGGTTGGTTCTTTAAACATGGTAAGTTGTGTTGTTAAAGCTTTATGAATAAAGGAAAGACGATTATATGATAAAAAAAAATTACGAGAGAAAGGATTAGCAGTATTAGATGTTATTGTTATATTCATGGAAGAGGATGACACGATATTGAAAGGAAGCATTACATCAATATGAAAATCATATAAAAATATATATGGCTTTGTGGATATTATGGAATGATAATGTGATGGTGGTGGTTTATGAGATGATAGTGGAGGTGTGGTAGGCGATGGAGGATACTTTAAATTTAGATCAGATTGTAGGTATGATGGTGTGGGTTCAAGATTTTCAGTGATGAAGGACACTATAAAATCATTGAAGATATGGATTAGTGAATTTATTGTTAAAAAGGAGTTGATATCACAAAAGAGAGGATTATAGTTGAGTATAGTTGAGGATTTGGAGTAGTAGAAAGGTTGGTGGGTTGGAAATGAAAGGAAATATGTCCTAAAAAATGACATTGTGTGAGACAAATTTTGTATATGAGCACGCCATCAAATCTCTCTCTCTCTCTCTATATATATATATATATATATATATATATATTGAGTGCTTGTCTGTTTGAGAGTGTAATGGAGTAGTTTGACATTGAGATTGCCAATACAATAAGGGATGTAAAAGACTCCAGCTAAAAGGTGGGGTTATTAGGGGGATGAATGGAATTACAAAGGTTTGTAATCTGAGTTATAAGCTTCATTTGTAATTCATCTGGATATGAGTATAATTATAGTTCATTAGATGATGAGTTTTTTTTTTCTTATTATTTTTAATGTTTTATATTTGATAAGAATATTATAAGTTATAAATTTGAATCTCTTATTTAGGTTCATACAAAATAAATAAATTGTTTGCATTAGAAAAAAATAAATGACTTAGTATTTTATAATGTGCAATCTAAAATTGAATGACAACCAATTTAAAAGGGCAAACTGATGATTTTGGTGAAATTTTAGATGATCTTTGTCTAATGATGATTAGATAATTAAAGGAGAAAAGAATGATAATTTATCAAACTTTGATTTGCTTTGTGTCATTGATAGAGCAACACGAAGAAAAAATAGGAAATAAGATGAAAGTTATAAAGAAAAAACTTCTAATGATGTTGAAATGCAGATTCATGGTACTGGAGATGATTTGAAGATTCAAATTGATTCCAATCTAGAAAATTCAAGAAGTTTTGAGTTAAATAATGTTAATAATATTGATACTAGTAGTAACACTAATGTTTACAATATTAGTGTTGGTACTAATAGTGTCACTAATAAATCTCTAGATAGTAATGATCTTGATGAATGTCTTAAAAATAATGAGAAAGATAAAGACAATAAGGCTAGTTTTAGTTTACATGAAACACCAGTCGATTGTTTGTTTTAGGTTTATTAATTGTTAGTTAATGAAAATATATGGACATGAGTAATTGTATTGCATTTTTATGTTACTTAAACTATATATGAACTTTTACTTGAATCATGTATTTTAAGGTGTTTAAACTATGTGTCGTGACGTGCATGACATTGAATGACGAAGCTGCCTCTTAGAATTGAAGGGGTTTTGGGTTTAACATAAAGTTATGATTAGAGGGTTTAGGGGTTGTCACCTAATATTATGATCTCTGTAAAACTTATTGGTTTATGAGAGTCTAGGTAAGGGGACTAGTTGAGCAAGAGAAAGACATATCACCCTCAGTGCACCTTACCTATGATAAACTGCATTGATGATTGATTGTTAATCGAAGACACATTTCTATTTATTGTCTCATCTACAGTTCAAAGCAAATCTCCCTTCATGAGAAATTATCTACTTTATCAAATTAAATCTTAACCATTTTAAGATCCTAATTTTAGTATCACATTTATTTTCTATTTTATATTTTTAATACTTGAGAGTATACTTTATAGTGTAAGTTTATACTCTCAAATATTAAAATTGACATCTAAATCCTAACATTCCGAAAAACAAACTAATTGTTGTGGGATAATCATAAATCAGTTACGATATCTATTTTGTATTTTTAAAACATGATAAAAACATGATTTTATCCTTTTAAAAAAATATGCATTAAAAACCTTTAGGATTTGGTTGTATACACGAAAACAAAGCATTTTTTTTTTATGTTTTTTAAATGAGGTAATTTTTTTTTGGAGTTTATAAAACTTCAGAGAAAAATCAAATATTTTTAATAATGGGTTCATATCTTACAATGTAAGTTTGCGGCATGATATTAGGCAAAATTGTTGAAAAAAGATGCAATGGACCCATAAATAATTTCAAAATGATCCTTAAAGTTTTTATATTTTTTTTGGCTTTTTATTTAAATAAAGACAAATTAAAAACTAAACAAAAGACATTATAGTGTGTTTAGCAAACACGCCCTTAGTCTAAAGGTTAGGCTTGTTAGGCCCAAGCCTAATTTGGTTGGGTTAGGCCAATTGAAGGCTTAACAATTTATTTTCCTTTTTTAAAAAAAATGGGCTGAGTTGCGGGTCTAACCTACACAACTTAGTCACTGGCCCAGCCTAGTGACTAAATTATGTAGTAAACCATGGAACATGAATTCTAATTCACATTCTGCATGTTTACACCAAAAAAAAAAATGAGGAAGATGGGAGAATACGATTACTTGACTTGGAGGTGTTGCTTGACTACCATTGCTGGGAGGTCCGGAGTGAGGATTGTGGAGACGCTGGTAGAAGAGATGGTAATTAGCGATGTTGTTTAATTGGTGCCCCTATTAATTGTATGGAGAAGAAGTTGGCGTTGCTAGAAAATTAAAAAGTTGAAGTTGGTGGGGAGAGGTTGGTTCTCTTGGTGGAGAGAAGGAAAATGTTGTGGCAATGGCTAAGATAGGTGTTCACGGTGGTCTCTGAAGAAGGAGAGAAATGGCTGGTTAGGCAGCTTAAAAAAGATGTGAAAAATCTGATTTTTAGCTTGCTTTCCCTTCAGATTTCTCCTCTATTATTGCACAAAATTCACCTCTATTTACAGGGGATAAAAAGTGAAAAATTCATATGATCTTTATTGAGAATAAATCTTAGCCCTTAATTCAAACAAGAAGGTTCTTTGTCCAAAAAGTCAACATTACAAGCTGTGAAATCTGGTTATAAAGGCTGATTGGGTCACACTCTTTGGAGCAATGTTACGGTGGCTACAAAGATGACCAGTCGATAAGAATCATGCTGGGGTGTAGTATTGTGTTGGGCCATGAGAGTGATGTCTTGTTTGGTAGAGAGATGAGTGATTAAATGTATTTAAAAAATAGCCGTCCGAGCAACCTTTTGGATATAAAAGGTTGAAGACGATAAATAGTGGTCGCAATAGCATCGTTTTGTACCAAAACAAATTGTTTTGGTCAAAACGCATCGTTTCATTTAAATGAAACGACATTGTTTTAACCGTTAGGGTTTTAATTAGGGATTTCACTAAAACTCAATTGAGTCCTTTTTGTTTTGATTTCTTTTAATTACTTCTTTAATTGACTTTAAATTTTCAATTTACTTCAATTTCACCTATGTTTTCAACCAAATTAAGTCCTTGAAGTTTAATGCCTTTTTTAAAAATATTCATGGTTGTGAATTTCTTTAATTTGACTTTTAATTGATCCTAAACTCTGATTTTCTTGCAATTTTATTCCTAATTTGAATCAATTGACATTGTAAAAATTGAGTTTGGTGCTCTAAAATTATAATCTTCTTGATTAAGCTCAAATTAGGCTTCCAAACTTAATTTTTCACTAATTAATTCTCTAATAAAATTAATTTGACCCATTAAAAGTATAATTAAATTCCTGCATCTAATTAAATCTTTTAATTTGATCCAAATTAATTCTTAAACATAATTAAACCTTTAATTTGACCCACGATTAAATTAAATTGATCTATTGAAAATCTAATTAAGTCTTTAAACTTACTTTTTATGCAGATTCGTTCAATAATCATTTAATTTGACATTCAATCTGCATTGTTTCTTCATTCTTAGATACAATGAGTTACAATTGGGCTCTCAATTTTATCCAAAACTCCAGCTTGATTTCTATATACATTTGAAACCCTTCTCAATCTACTTTTGCCAAGTTGCATGTCTTTTTGTTATTATTATTTTTTATTTTTTATTTTTAAAAGGGAAAAGGTAAATGTATGGGAAACCCAAGAAATGGTTTATAACACTATGTATGAAAAACAAATTCTTATAATTTTATGATCTAAGTTTACATTGTATTTTTCCTATCATATATATAAAAAAAGTTCTTAACACCTTAATATGGACACTAACACTTAAACTTGGTTTTATATCATTAATTAGATATAATATCATCAAGTGAATAGATGGGAAATTTCTCTCCAAAACCTATCTAAAAATTTTAAATAATAATGATTATATATATATATATATATATATATATATATATATTAGAAAAAAAAAACACACACACACACACACGCCCTGATGTATAGCGTTGATCGCTTACATAAGAAAAACCTTCTTTTACATTTCCAATTACAGTTTTTTTTTCCTTTTATCAAAGTAAACCATAAGATAATTTATTTTTTATTTTTTTAATCTTAGATATTAGTATTCATGTGTTGGTCAAAATCACAAGTGCACGAATCGTAACAGGTAATAAAGTAAATGAGTATAGTATCATCCCATGCAGAAATTGTCAATAAGTACCAAAATTATTAAATTTATATCTATTTGATGATTCAATTATAAAAGCTTGTGAAATAAAAACAATTAAAACAAACAAGCATATAATTAAATGGTGTTGAAATCAAGTTTAACGGATCCTAGGATTTTTAACTTTGTCGTAACTAATCCTATGTGAATTTCTCAATTGATTTAATCCTGTTGAAATTTCTTTATTATTGTTGATAATCAGGTTTTACTAATTTAATTACTAATCCCTCTAGAGCATCAACGAATTATTTTAACATGCAAACTTCCTACATCTCCGTGAAAATTCTAAACTTGTTAAAATTTATTAGGAATGATAAAACCCTCAAGGATTATACAAGATCCATAGATATCTCTATCCTATAGATTCCTTATAGTATTTAAAAAATGGTTGAGTCAATTATCACTTCTTAATCTCAAACTAAATGCCAAATCATACAAACGATGATTAAACATATACAAACATTAAGTTTAGAATGAAATACTCAACAAATATTGAATTAATTCAATCAAAGAAATATTTACATAATCATAGTTGGACTACATAAAAAATATTAGAATAAAAAACTACTCCATATCTAAATAAATAACAAAACCTTGATACGATGAACATCACTAAAGAGTATGAGAAGATTAGAGAGTTGAATATCTTGAAAGGGTTGTTGTCCTTTGCTTTTTTTCTTTTCAGTTCTGACTGTATTTTAAAGGGGTTTTTATAGTCTAGCTTTATCCCTTAAAGGAAAGGAAATAACTTTCCTACTATCACAAATTCTAACTTTATTTTCTTTCTTGATATTGCATGCCAATGTCGGGGCAGAAAATGTATGAGCTGAGACTTCTTTATTTTTGAAACAATTGTATAAAAAATTTTATCCAACAAAACTGGTCTTATAATTTTTAAAAATTTAGAATTCGAGATATGGGTCAAAAACCGAGACGGTATCTAGATTGCAGGGATTTTGGGTTTGATTTGTACTTTGTATTTCAACCTATTTTTTGTGCTTCAAAACAACAAAAATAGTTTTTTTTTTTATCATTATTAGAACTATAGGCCCATGTATTAGCTTTTCAGAAAGGTAGAGAACGTATGAAACGATGTTGTATAGAGCTCAAGATTATCTAGGACAAACCAACCAGTGTTTAAACTCTAAGCACATCCCATTATTTTCCTTCTCATATGATCCCAAATTCAGCATATTCTAGTAGTAAATACCTGAAAAATACATTGAATCTACAAGAAATAATATTTCTAAAAGATACCTAAAACTCTAGATAATTCATTAAGAATCAAACAAAATTCTCTAAAATAAAATACAAATGACTAAAAATTTATGTGATATGTATTTCCCAATCATCATATCATCATTTAACTTATATGATAAATTAATAAACATTTACTTAAATATTTTATTGTGCGAACTAGTTAGATCAAATACTTATCTAAATAGAATTAAAGATGAGACATTCAATTATATAACTAGAATAAATGGAGGCATTCAAAATTGATTATCCCAATTTTATTATATTTACTAATAATTGAGTTATGCTAAATTTATCTAGAAAAGTTATCTTTTTACACATTCAAAGAAATTTGATTGCCTCATGAAACTTAAAATTGTAATGTCATGTATATGAGTGTGTGTGTGTATATATAATTCAAACATGTTAAAAAATAAAAATATAAAATAAACATATGGTACAATTTTAAAATAAATTTTTATTTTTTTATTTTCTCACCTTTGTTATTCTATTTTATTTTTTAAACAGTAATTAAATACTACCCAACATTATTGTTTTACAGCGTGCTGTACCTTCTTCTCCAGGCTTCATTTTTTTTTTTTTTTGCTTGCAACCCAATTAATCCTGAACCACGTGGCATCTCCCTGGTCAGAAATGTGGCAGGATCTTCTGGGTCCCACAAATTCACACAAATTTCCCTCCCAGTCTCAGTTTCTTTCCCCTCTCCTCTCCCCTCTCCCTCTCTCAGAAACAGCCAAGAATCAGAACCACCCAAAAACAAAAGCCTTCTCTCTCTAAAAAAAAAAAGCACGCACAAAATTCACTAAACCCATCAACATAAAAAAAGTCTTTTTTAGTGTTTTTTAATTAAAAAAAATGAAAAACCACAGAGTAAAAACCCTTAAAACCAAAACCCCTAAACCCATTTCGTCTCCATTATCGGAAACCCCACTGGCGGCGGATTATACGGTGACTGTGGACTGTAGTGAGGACTTTCACTCCGTTTGCAAATGGGTTATCCCAGATTTCAGGAAAATAAAGTCCAGGTCTTTATATAGCAGATATTTTCAAGTTAGTGGCTATGACTTTCGTTTTTTCATGTACCCAAAAGGGGATTCTTTATCAGTACCTGGACATATCTCTCTTTACTTACAAGTTAATGACCCTTGTAGTTCTAATTGTGATTGTTATGCTTGTTACAAGATTGTCATTGTTAATGTCGTGGATGAGACTAAGTCTTTGTCTAAAGAGAGTGTTTATAGGTTTTCCAAGAACAGGAAATCTATTGGTTGGTGTGAATTTGCGGTTTCTAATACAGTTTTAGATGCTAATTCAGGGTTTTTAAAAGATGGGGTTTTAACTATTAGTGGTGAAATTCGGGTTTTGGATGAGAAAATGGAGTTTTCGAGTGACCGTAGTGAGGGAATGTCTTGTGCTTTGAATGGGAAGGTTACTTGGAGTATAAGAAATTATGGTTTGTTGAAGCAAATGGTGAAGACTCAGAAGATAATTAGTTCGGCTTTTCGAGTATGGGAGACTTATCTTGGAGTTAATTTGTCGAAAAGCATGGTTAATGGGGCTGAGAATTTGTCATTGTTCTTGGAGATTAAGGATATAGAAAAGAATCCTGTGATTGATAGGAGTTGTTGGTGTCTTTTTCGAATATCAGTGTTGAGCCAAAAGCCAGGGGTTAGTCATGTAAGTAGGGAATATTATGGGAGGTTTGGGGGAGGAGGTGATACGACTCTTGGTTGGACTGAGTTTATGAAAATCTCTGATTTTTTTGATGAAGGATATGTAGTGGATGATAATGTGTTGATTAGTGTATCCTTTAATGCTATTCAAGAGTCAAGTTTTTCCTTCAGGATTGAAGGCGTTTCTAGTGGTAAGTGCAAGGGGATGATTAATTGTGGCTACTTGGGTGGTAAGAGCAAGTATGGTCTGGTAAAAAGATGTGATGATTACACAGGAAAAATCATTTGGAAGATTGAGAATTTCTCAAGGTTGAAGGATATTTTAAAGAAAAAAAAGATGAAGGGTCTGTGTGTGAAAAGCAGGAGGTTTCGGATTGGGAATATGGAAGTCCACATTTTAGTTTATCCTAGAGGTAATTGTGAACCTCATTTCTATTGTTTTGTTTAGGGTCTTACATTATGTTCACTTTTTATATTAGGAGCATGCATCATCAATTGGGCTGAACTCTGATGTAGAGTGGCTTCTAACACATAGAAAGAAGGAAGTGTGCTTGAATTGCATGATAATAGTTATTTGAAAAGGCTTGAAATTATTCTATACAACTTCGTGACAGTTTGCAAAATTCCAGTTTCTGCATGATTTGCAAATACATGAACGTGATTCATGTACAATCTAAAATCATAGTTGAAAATCTTATTTGGCATTTCTTTTAAGAAAATATTAGTCATAATAGCCAAGTCATTTACCAAAAATGAATGGCTATGCTGCTGTTCAGTGCAAGTAATAAAACAATGGATGTAGATGGAGTTGATTTTTATAACAGTCACTGATATGTTGAGATTTTATAAAAGCATAAAACTGATGTGACTATTTGGTAATTCCTGATGGCACCAGGTCAATCTCAGAAACCAATCCACCTTTCAACATTTCTTGAAGTTTTGGATCCAGGAAACAGTTCTGGTGATTGGAGTTCTTTTATTGTCTATCAGTTGGCAGTTATGAATGGGAAGATGATAGAGAAGTCTGTTGTGAAACAATCTGCAGAACGATGCTCCAATGCTACAAAAAACCATGGCTGGTCTGAATTCATGACCCTTACTAGTCTTTTTGACCAGGACTCTGGGTTTATTGGTAATGAAACTGCTGTCTTTACAGCAGAGGTTCACATATTGAAGGAGACATTCATGACAACAGAGTTGAGCGGCAATGCTTGTTCAGTTACATGGAAGATGGAAAATTTTTTATCCTTCAAGGAAATAATGCTAAGCCGAAGAATATTAAGCAGATTTTTTGAAGTTGGTGGCTGTAAACTTCAAATTGGTGAGTTGGTGTGTTAAACAAATTATAAAAGATTTTCAAGGTAATATCAGTGGGGATCCTCTTGTCCTTAATTATTCTTACCCTGTTATTATTATTATTATGATTTTGCAGGGATCTATCAATCCTCTGCAAATATATGTGCATACCTGGGGAGTGATCCATTGATTGACAATTTTTGGGTCAATTACAGGATTACAATAGTTAATCAAAATGACCCTGCTAAAAGTTTGTGCAAGGAGTCTTCCCTATGCACAAAGGCATATTTCAATGCCGATCTTCAATTGATGAAAGTATCAGATATGCTGGACACAGATGCTGGATTTGTTGTTCATGAGACAGTTACTTTGGTTTGTGAAATCCTTGATTGCTGTCCATGGTTTGAGTTTTTTGAACCTGAGACTGGTGACATGGAAGCAGAATCAAGTGACTGCCAGGTTTGTTTATTCTCCAATTTCTGTTTGTGAAACTTTCTTGGGATTCAATTAGCCAACACAAGGCAGTGATTTATTGATTACATATGATGTGGTATTTCTTGTCCCTGTCTGATTCTGAAAAGTAAAAGACAGACTATATTCTGTCAAAGCAAGTTAGTTGTTATTGCTAGAAGTCAGTTGCCTAGGAATTGGCAAAATTGTCTGGCAAAATTTTAATAACCAATATTTGTTCTGACTTCAGATTATACTGTCCTTGAACATCTTAGGCAAAATTCTTTCCTTCATAAAGTCTTGGTTGCCTTCAAAATTGCAGTAAAATGATAAGGAATGAATGGGATCCATTCCAATAAAGCAAATAATACAATAGCAAATGAGCGTAACTGTTATGACTTTCCTGCTGCACTTTTTTTTTTTTTCTCGAAGTAAACTATCTTGGGATTTCAGTTCCTCTCTGCTGTCTGTCAAATGGACATCAACAACGAAGAGTGTAAAAAAACATTTTCTGAAGTTTCTGGAGTTTTGGGGAGCGCACCTTATGAAGCTCTGCAATCTGCTATTCACTTGTTATTTAAATCTGCATCTCAGTGCCAGTGTATTCCTCGAGCAGTATGCATCTCAACTTGATCAAATTGTATTATCTCTTTGCTGTCTTTCTTTCTTTTGACTCGTTTTATGATTGGTTGCTTGCAGGTCAATGTTGTTCGTGCAAGGCTAGAACTTTTAGGAGCTGAGATATCACCCGATCTGTTGGATCTCCTGGGCAGCACTATGAATAGTCAGCATGAGATTGCTGAAGCAATGTTGAGAGAAATTGATTGTGTCTTTGCACTTGATGAAAAATGCAAACTGCTGGATGTGACTCCATGTCCATTATCTAAAGAAGTGCCCTATTTAGATAGTGGAACCAGACTTGCAGCCAACAGCTCACATAGGGAAGATGAATCACGTAGTCATGTACATCATTATTTTTCTGATATCTTTATCTTGATTGATATGCTGTCTATACCTTCCCTCACCATTGAAGCTTCTGGGGCTTTTGAGAGAGGTGTTGCTCATGGATACATTGATAACCAAGTAGTGGCCTTGGTCTTGGAAAAACATGCTGAAAGATTTAGTGCAAATTCAACAGCCATGGAGAAAAATGCAGAGTCTTTGTTTTCTGAAGAATTTTTCACCTCAGTTCTTGCTCTTGCGGAAACATTGTCCCTCTCTATAAACTCTCGAGTTCATAATTTTGTGAAAATGTTTTATGTTACACTATTTGAAGTGTTTTCTGGTGAGAGTTATCACACAAGGATGCTGAGAGGGCTAGTTGACCTTGCCACAAGCCCTGTGGAGAATTCTTTGGAGATGAATCTGGATGTGTTGATCTTCTTGGTTCACAGGGAACATGGATTTGCTAGACCAGTTCTAAAAATGGTGGGGGATGCTGCTAAGCATGACAACGCTGATCATTCTGCCATTAGGCATCGTCTGCGTTGTTTAGAGGAGAAAATTATTCATATTGGTGAAGAAAAGCGAGCTGAACTTTCAAATATTTCTAGCGAGAAGGCTACTTTGTTAGAAAGGCTGACTGAAACTGAGGCTGCTCTCCTTCATTATATGGTATTTGATCCCTTGTCTCTGCTTATCTGCCTTGTCAAATGCCACCACATGCACCTGGTTTTGGTGAGCATATGAGATTTAATGTTTTATATAAAATTGGCAGTCTGAAATGGAGCTTGAAAGGGACCGCTTTACTTGTGAAAAGACAGAACTCTGTGCACATATACAAGATATTGAGACTCAACTTGAACAGTTGTGCTCCAAGCATAAGGATCATGTTGCAAAGCACTGCATGGAGAAAAGGGATTACCAAGATCATCTTCATCATGTGGAAACACAGTTGTCACATCTAAAGTCCTTAAAACACCAGGAATTGAAGGTATGAGTGTCTAGAATATATGCAACTCAGATTTTAAATTGCTATATCCAAGAAAACATGAAAAGATGATCTTTTAACTGAAAGTTGCTATGTGAGTTTCCTTTTGGCAGTCTGAATCATGGATCACTGTGTTTAATATGATTAAATAAGAGAATTCTGACATAGTTTCTTAGGCTTTTGTAAGTAAATTTCACGATATTTACTGCCTAAATGTGGCTAGAGAACTTGTTTGGTTGCATTTGCAAGTTTTTTTTTTTAAGCTTATGAATCTGGTAGTAAAGCTTCTTTCTCTTAGTTGATTGGTGATTTGGCATCATTAAAATATGAGGTATTTATTGGTAGAGATTCATTGGTTCCATGATTAAGGGATCAGTTTGATCCCTTGGTTTGCTTGAGAGGCTTAGGAATGGAGAGTGGATTGGTTTCATAAGCTTTGGCATTAAAATTCTGGAGGCAATAATTTGTCTATCATTGTTTGATTGATGGATAGATGGAGTGATAATGTTAAATATTTTTTTTAGACAAGCTATGATCTGTAAACATGTGAGAAACCTTATTCTGCTACCCCTTGAAGTTGGTATCCCTTTGTGCTTTGCGCTGATTGCTATTCTACATTAATGGCAGATTCATTGGTTGTTAACTGCCATCGGATGGTGGTAAAATGGTCTAATGATTTTGATATTGGATACATAGTGTTAGAAGTGTTTCATCTACCACTTCAAAAAGTTTTTATTCTTGAAACTTAATTGAAATATGTTGTTCTCTGTGTGACTTTTAGAGATTTTTGTTCTGTCTACCGACATCTTCCCAACAACATAAATTCTGGAACTGGTTGCAATTTCTGTCCTGAAATTTCCTCAAGAATGGGATGTTATGCAAAATCAGAATGAAACATGTAGATGACAACTCATTACAGGTAAATCAGCATGAACCAATTAATAATGGTTGGTGGAAAGACTTCCTGTACTTGAGAGTGCTCGAACAATGAAATCAGGATTATTGTTGCCACTAGAAAAGCTTATACATTATCGTTTGTAGTTAATAGAAGGATGAAGCAACATCTATTCAGCAGAATTTATCGTAATTGCCCCCTTTTGACCATCTCCTACCTTCATCAGCACCCGTCCCTTGCCCTTGAGGTGGATGACTCCCAACCAACAAGGCTACAAATTTATGTAATGAATTACTGACTATCCTTTCTCTGTAATCTGGGTGGTCTTTAGTGATGTGCTCGATTACTGTGCCCTTAACTTATGGAAAGTTCCTGAGGTTTAAATACTGAGTTTAATATGTGCGTGATGCAGAAACTACTTAAAGAGAAAGAAGTTCTTGCTGAAAGATTGAGACATGCAGAAGCAAATCTGGAAGTTTCTGATAGAAAACTAAAAAAATATGCTTCAAAAGTTGTGATTCAAGAGGAGGAACAACAGACACAATTGGATGAGATTTGGCAGTTGAAACAAAAAGTTGAACAAATTGAAATAGTGAAACAGGACAAGGAAGAGGAGGTTGCTCATTATAGAGCATGCACTTATGATTTGGAAGCAAAATTGAATGACTGCCAGGTTTGTTTCCTTACCAATTCTATTCATGAAACTTTCTTGGGGTTCAATTAGCCAACTGAAGCAGTGGCTTATGGTGTACATATGCTGAGGTGTCTTTTTCCTTTTCTAGCAGTCAAAAGTAGAAGACAGATAATTATGTCATAGCAAATAGCAAGTTAGTTTTTATGCAAGAATTCAATCTCCTAGGACTTGACAAATCTTTCTGACAAGGTTTTGAAGAATCACCCTTTGTTCTGTCTATATTGTCCTTGGGATGTGTATATTTCGGAAGAGACATCCTTAGAAATGTTTTTTGGAAAATTTCTTTGCCTTCATAAGTTCTTGTTTTTCCTACTGGGACATTTCTCAAGTTTTGCTCTTCTGATTAATAATATCTGGTATAATTAGATTTTGTCTGATTTGCTGCATATAATATACCGAGAATGCTCCCAATGGTTGTGATTGTTGAATCAATAGATGTGAATATATGAATTTTTGAATTGGGTTTTCTTTACATATGGAACTTCTTATGTGGGTTTTGAAATTTAGGAGACCAACTTCAACTTCTTAGGCTCAAGCTTTTGGACAAGCAAACTATACTTTTTAGTACGTGAAGTTCATTTATTATGGTAAAGAACATAAATCTTAATGGTAAAGAACAATGACCGCCTCTCATGCATCTACAGATGATGCGCGGGCAAGTACATCTTAATAATGTTGGTCTCATGGCTTTGAACTGCTTTTCAAAGATGTTTATGCTATCAACTGAACAATCCCCCCCTGCAGAAACATATCCAATTTCTTGAAAATGCACATCGGGAGGAGATGGAACAGCATGCTCCTCTATATGGTGTAGGCTTGGAATCTCTCTCAATGGAATCATTGGAGAATTTGTTGCACATCCATGAAGACGGGATAAAAAACATCCATGCCCTTCAACATCAACTAAGAAATCAGAGTGGCGATCTTGTCTCAATTGCAAATCCTCTTCAACTCAGACAGTTTGCAACCTACAGCACAATATCCTATTGCTGATGGGCATTCCACTTTTGTCATCCCTAATGGCGTTCACATGCACAAGAATAGGCCTAACACTGCTACTACAGCAGCCCGGTTTATCATTGGAGCTAACTTTTGACTGGAGATCATTCTTAACTGTATATTTCAGATAGGAATCTTAACTGCTTCTCAGGGATGGGGTTTCTTTAATCTGGCTGGCCTTTTTTCAGCAGTCAAGCTCAGCAGTTATTCACTAATGAGGTCCTCTTTACCTAGTTATTTTGTATAGTTATCTACTGTGGAACTTGGAACCTCAGAATGTTAGTTGAATACATGATTATTAGAGGGGGATTGTATGAAGGAGACTTCAATGCTTTTATTACTCTTTCACGTAGGTGTTTAAATGTGCTTGCCAGTGTGACTGCTGGTTGAAACCACATCTTGCTGTGGTTTTTGTATTCCTCTTGTTTGCCAATTTCTTCTTCTGGTTGCTTTAAACAGCTGTCGCATTTTTTTATAGTTGCTGTCTGGACAAGGATAGGGAAATCAAGCAAACGATGGCTTCACCTTTTCTTCAGAACTTTCCTCTTGACAGCAGCAGTCATATGCGACCTTTTATTTTCTCAATAGGTGTGGTGCCGTTGGACTTGCCCATGCAGCAGTAGTTTCGGTTGAACTGGACATTGCTCCCGCTATTGGTAGGCTTGCTTGAACAAGAAATCAACAAGATAGACTGAGATCCGGACATAACCTACGCGCTGCTCGTGTGAGGGCAAACGCAATTTCTCTCTTTTTCTTCAGTTTTCACCTTATGATTCCAAGTCGTTCCTTTTGAGTATGTTTTCGTTGGTCAAGTTTTTTCCATGGTAGTCATATAAGATCGGCTCCGCTTGTAGGCCCAAATGCTATATAGACGGAATAAAAACTCGGAATTTTGAACAAGAGATCCTCCATGACCCAGAAATTAAATTATCCCATCAGAAATTGCTTTCAGTCTAGGCAACTCATCCTGTATGATTTCATGTTTGAAAGTCAGGCAACAAAGAATACGGTTGATTAGCAGTCGATCTCTTGTCATTAACACTATCAATCACAATCAGAAGCAAGTCTAGGGTTGATGCATGCACTTCTTTCTCTCATGACGGATTATGCACAGAATCCTAAATGGTTCGCGTCAGATAAAGCAATCAAATGTTAAATAAAATTGTGACAAAATCCACACCCAAGTTATGACCTGGAGAATTCCAGTACTTCCTTAACTGAAACATATAGAATAGCATAAAGCATTAGAATAACACGTAATTATACTGACTTAATTATCAGCTAAGAACAATGGAGACGTGACTGGTTGGATTCCACAAGTAGAGAAACCAGAGGGCGGAAGAAAAAATGTTGAAACGAACGTAACAGGTGGGATTCTGCAAGTGCAGAAACCAGAAGGAAAGGGGAAAAAATTGTAGAAACTTTACAACAAAATCACTTATCAAACAATCACCAATGGTCTAATCAAACTCATCAACTTTATGCCAGTCAGTGGACTCGGCATCTGAATCTTTATCACGAGAAAATGACTGCCTTGCCTTACGTAGACCACCCAGAATGTCAGAGCTTTCATTCAGTTGGACCCAATCGCTGGATCCACTGGGTGAAGGAGCCCTAATGCTCTGTGCTTTCCTAAAAGCTGATAATCTTGTTGAAGAATCACTAGAATCATCTTCCAGATCACTGAATGACACATCCTCTTCACCTTCAAGCTTTTTCCGGTTATCCATTGAAGTGCTATTATCAATTTGCTCTTTTAAAAACTGCTTAGAATTCTTTTCATCATTAATTTTTAAGCCTTCAGTAGCATTTACAATCCGGGCGACCTCTTCTCTAGATGTTGTATTCTCTCCTTGTGTCTCACTGATAGAATTCTTGGAGCTTTCCAACTTCACATTCTTCTTGGAGCTTTCCAACTTCACATTCTTCTTGTTTCTCAGCTTCTCCAGAAGAACATTTCTTGTTTCAACTATCTGCCAATAAGTCAACAGTTTAATGAGATTACATGGCCATGAGAATGAAATACAAATATCACTGCACCCAAAGGACTGTTGCCCCCTGCTCTAAACTATGATCATTATAGGGATATTGAAGTTTTAGTTTCTCTAAAAAAGAATATCAAGTCTCCTAAATTAAGAGATACTTGAAGATTCAGTCTCCTATATTTCCTTAAAAAATCAATAACAACAGAATCAACAGTCCATATCACTTGATACATACAACTAGCACAACACAATAGCTCACTTACAATTAACAGGATCATTCTTCCAATATTTCAGATTTCTGAAACCTCAGAACTTCAAAACCAATTTCAGATGAAACACTTTGCTCTAATGTCAAATTATAAAGACCAATTCCATCAAAAAGTGTAGAGATGGTTTGTTTCAAGTCTTGTGATTTCAAAATAAGGAAAAAAGAAGTGTGCATATTTTACTAAAATTTGGAGACCCTGCACTTTTGTTTCCCCTGGGGTGAGTTTTGAAGTAATAAGTCAGCACGATTACCAATTACTCACACATATGCTTCGTTCTGCATATTCTCAGAATTCCTCAAACTTAACAATCCCTATCACCCCCCCCCCTCCTCTAAGATGACTATTAAAAAAATGCAAGTGCCATCATCCTCGCATCTTCTAGTTTTGATTCTCAATATCAAGATTGAAGATAGTAATTGCTTCCTCCAGATTTTGGAGGAGTAGATTGGAGCTATGATTTCCATTGCAACTTTACAAGAACATAAATGAAAATACAGCTGATTGCATGTTATAAAAGATTATTATTCCATCAGGAGACAAAAGGAGGTCACCTTCTCAAAACTTTCAACCGCAAAGACATCAATTATTCTTACACACAAAATATCAGAAACCATATAACCCTCCACACTAATGGCATGTAAACTGTAGCTATGCAAAATGTTTTATTAACTGGCACGTTATCTACTTATACTTGCTAGATGCCTGGAAGATCAACTATTGTCTTCCCTACCCTAAGACATAACACCACCAGCACATTTGAGGATCGAAATAAATAATGTCACAAAAAAATAGCAGTGCACACTATCTGCTCAGCAAAAGCAATAGACACCAATTATGGTTTCACTAGTATTGTGGCTCAAAATAATTGCACGCAACTGCCGGTGTGCATAATGTGTTATCAACTACTAATACAATATCTACAACAACAACAAAAACAACAGACACCAATTATGGTTTCACTAGTGTTGTGGGTAAAATAAATTGCATTCAAGATAATTGCATGCAACTGCCAGTGTGCATAATATGTTAAAAACTACTGATACTATATCTACCTATGCTCACTAGAGGCCATATCACGCGCACAGACCATGCTTAGTCGAGAAAAAGCAATAATGCAGCAAAACCAGCAGTACAACTACAAAGCACCCTTCGACCATAACAACAATAATAATAACAAACCCCCATTATGATTTCACTACTATTGCAGCTAAAGAAACCTGAAGACTTGTCTCAGGCCCTTATTCCACAGGCAAATTATGCATAAAAGGAATAAAACATATCAACACAGAAATCTTACCTGGGGAGTCGATAGAATCTCAAAATCATCTTCATTCAATCTTGGAATCAACAATATAAAATAAACCATCCAAAATCGGCCATCCCCCGTTTCACTCCTAAGATTATATCTAAGTTGTGCCAAACTAGGAACAAAACGTTCAATATTTGAGGCATGTTCTCTTTGAGCATCAGTCATTCTAAAATCTGCAAAAAAAAAAAAAAACTCCTTTTCACCCAAAATTGAAAAATTCTTCACATAAAATCAATTACTTTACACAATTCAAATCCCACAATCCATAAAAGATCTATAAATACATCAATTCAAAAATATATCAAAATCTTGCACTTCAGATACACATTTTTTTTTCTTTAACTTCATCTAAAATATATATCACATTTGTCACAAATAATTAATAAAAAGAACAATTATTCACTACTGACAGCTTAAAACAAAAAGGAAGAGTAAATTTTTTATTTTTATTTTTACCGTTTTGGAGTGGTAGAGGAAAATCAACCCAGTACTCGGGTCTCAGGGAAATCTCCTTAACAAAACCAATCACATCCTCATTAATCCCCGCCACGTCATCCTCATAGTCACCATCTCGACTGCTGTTGTTATGATCATCATCTTTAAATCGCAAGAAATTAAAAGTGAGTTTAGAGAGACCATATTTTAAACTGTCACCGATTTCGGCGAGATCGTTGCGAATCCCGATGAGAGCTCGTGATGATTGAGAAGAATCAGACGGTTGTGATTTGGCTGCTTCAGGACGGGACGGGGGTGGAGGGGCGAGGAAGTTAGCAACGCCACGTAATTGACGACCGATAGAAACACCGATGGCCGACAAGTCGTCTTTAACTGGAGGAGGAGGAGGAGAGTGTGGGGGTGAACCTGGGTCGTTGGATTGGAGTGATTTGAAAAGCCAAGACATCTTTTTTAGGGTAGTTAGAGACAAGGCATTGAGTTGAGAACAGTGAGAGATTTTAAGGTTTATTTTGAGGAACTTGAAGGCGAGAAGAAGCTGTGTTCCTCTTTGTTGGTGTAGTAGTAGTTGTAGAGGAGTAGTTTCTAGTAGGAGTTCTTTGGTGTTTGGCTTTGACAATCTGATTTTGGTACAGATTTTGTGATTAGTTTTGATTGGATAATGATTTTATTCCAAGCTTACAGGTGTGTTGCTTGCTTACTGCTCTTTGAGGGGTGCGGATCCTTATATCCGATTAAATTGGACTTAATCCTCTGGTTTTCAGTATACAATATTATATTATGCTTTGACTCCCTACTGGTTACGCTCCTGTGCTAACCGGTTTGTTCCTATCATGTCAGATAAAATGTAAGGTTTTGGAAGAAAAAAAAAAAGGCATCAATTTCAATGTTAATGGTTTTTTTAAGCTATCAGATGAAACTTTATTTATTAAAATATGATGACAAAAAGAGTTCATGTGAAATAAAGGAATCTAAAAATCAATGGAAACTGGAAATATTGAGGTCAACCTGTATTAATATTCAAAATTTATAATCCTAATCATGAGCTTGGGCTAATCTTATTAAAGATATATCTTAAAAACTAACGAAATAAAATTCTTAATAACAAAATAACGAGAACGATACTTTAAAAGAAAAGGACAAAAGAAGAAGGGGAAAACAAAAAAAAAAACAGGCTATATTTTTTTGCTTTTAAAGGGTAAATCAATAGTCTCACCATGTACTCCCAGACAAATTGATAATAACATTGACTAACTCGTGAAAATATCATTTTGCCCTCCAAAAACTCTGTCCTTCCCTGGCAATTATGGAAGGCAAAATTGTGCACCGAGTCTTGCTCTACAGTAAAAACTGAGCTTGCTTAGCTCTTTTTTAATGCAAGGACTTTGAATCTCTTTTTTCCCTGATATCAGACGGGGTTGTTCACCTGACAAATATGAATAGGTTCCTCCATTGATGTAATATACACACACAGTGAAAAAGCTTCAGATTTGTCAACACAACAAAATTGACTCCAAGATTCTGTTGCCTGACGAGTTCAAAATTGTAGAGAAGCTCCAACTGTGGGGCAAACAAGATTAGACAGAGAATAGTAAGTATTGTTACAAGAACCAATGACATCTGATGCTGAGACTTCGAGTCACAAATCAAACTTGGTGTTCTTTTTTACATAAATGTGTTAATAATCACAGAGATTACATATCATTCCTATCATCTACAAATAAACCTGACGGGGGGGATAACAAGATATGAAATACCTGCTTAAACATCATCAACAACAAAGCAGGTTGAAAAAGCTATAGTTGTCTGAAAAGCATTATTACTAACCTTCAATGCAAATAATCGCTAATGCACAGTCCTTCGTCTCACTAGTTATTAAAGAAGAATCTCATTCTAACTGACTACTGCACATACACAACATACAGTACACAACTATCGAGTCTTCAAGCATTCCCAATCTCCAAAACCAAAACCGACTGCTCTCCCAAGATTTTTCTTTCACGTGTTTCCATAAAAAGAATGTGCTTCGCGCAAAGCTTCTAAATAAGGCCCGAATATGGATTGTATGCTTGAACGGGTGGCCTACCTGAGCCATAGGGGTGGACACTACTTCCATAAGGGTTGTCGAAAGGATTTGAAGGTTGCTGTTGGCCCATCATCATCATCATCATCTGCTTCTGCTGCTGCTGCTGTAACATAAAAGCTTGCTGTTGGCTTGCCATTTGTGCCATTTGCACTGAATGTGGTGCAGCCACCATGTTGGAGGCAAAGAAAGGATCATGCACAGCTGTTTGCATCATGGGATTAGCCATTGGGGCTGGCTCCCAAGGATTGTAGCTCACAGGCTGGTTGTTCCTTCTAATTGCATCATCATAGAGGCTGTCTAATGTAAGTTTATCGAGCCCTCCAGCCTTTGGTGTCAACACAAGTGATAAAAATCAGCATAACCAGAATGCTACTGCATACGTAGTTCATATGAACAATCCAAGTCTATGGAAGTAGACAAATTGAAATTGTTCTAGTGAGATATTAATTGCATACAGGAAACCAAATATGGAAAATTACCAGTTTGCTAGCAGCAGCGGCACTTTCATTTGAACTAGGAGCTGTGACAAGTGCCAGTTCCCAGCCTGTAGTTCCATTTGCATGACTTGGGATGGCTGTACTTTGTTGTTCAGCTGCAACAACAGAAAACAGCAAAACATAAAACCTGATTCACTATTGCAAACAAACTATTGCAGTGGAACTTCATCCGATCAAATTATACAACCATGGTCTTCATTCTATTTTAAGTCTTAATGTTTGAGGCTTTGCCTTCCATAAGGTTAATTTTCAATGTATGTCTCAACACAGCAGCTACACATGTTGTTGTAGTGTATGCTACAATCTAATTTAAAATGAGTTTCTCAAACTTTTGAGCCATAATCCAAAAGCGTGTAAGATTGGACCATCATAAGGAACTCACCGACTGGAACAATAGCAAGAGCCAGGGCATTCTTCTCATCTAGCTCTGAAGCAACTGGAACAGGATCGCCCAAACCCTACACCAAAAGGAGGGAAATGGCAGCTCATAAGGGAACCGAAAAACATTCAGAATCTTCTTTGGAAAAGAAATTCCACGTCCAAATTAAAAGAAACAGAGGTTGAGAAATTACCAACAAATCAGGTGGTTGAGCTACAGGCTCTTCCACTTTTACTGGTTCAGGTGGAGGTGGTGATGGCGGGCATTCCTCCTCTACCCCAGGTTCCTTTTTGTACTCTATGGCTAAGATTTCCATGGGGGCAGCAATTTTATTATCCACAAACTGCAAAGTTGAAGATTACATTGTCAATAATCATTATTGCAAGAACATAACAAAAGGTGATAGCATAAACCAGGAACTAAAGATATATACAAATATTAGTTATTACTTTTTAGAAAGGAAAAATAGGACCTTTATAAATAATTACAGAGAGTGGGGACATGGAAAATCTTACATGCTGGCATTAGAAACGCATGCACTTTTAATTATGCTTAATTCATGTGAAAATAGATTTGATAGAGGTTTATAGCATGCCTTGCCATGTAACATTCAGTAACATCGCATGCATGACAATTTTGTGCCCATGGTGCGCAGGCAAAAGCAGAGGTTTTCCTTTTGAGAAATCCACTCCATTGTCAATTAACCAATTTCATAAAAAGTTTTGTTTAGCTAATTTTCTACATAAATGATATCTGATGCCCCTTTGCTGTTCTGATCTTCCCTCCAACACAAATCTATTACACGCAGAATTTCTGTACCTGATCCTTTCGAGCTATTGACATCCTTGGAGCATCTCGCACATACTCTTCCATGGTTTGTAGGAATGATGAAGGGGGCTTCATTATCAACAAAAAATTAGTCGACTAGAAAAAAAGAGAAGGATCCTAAAAAAATATATGTTCTAGGAAAACACCACAAATGAGAATGCAAACCTGCTCAATCTTTATAAACCGTTCTCCACGTCCAATATCCATGCTTTTACATATCTCGTAAAATTCTGAAAGTCTCTCTGCCTGAAATAAGCAGAAAGTTAAAGAGTACGACCATGGAAATACATATATAACAGCTACGCTAAGAGATGGTTGAACTGTCATTTGCACAGCATTCAAGAAGATATTACCTGTTGGCAAGCCCTTCTATATATTTCCAGAGCCTTCAAAGCATCAAGGCGTGTCATCTCAAAGAACTGTCATCCATAAAAAGTATTGTGAGTATATGATTTGCTCAATAACCTAGCTTCAAACGTGAAAAACAAACATTTATTTGACAAACAATGATGTTTGCTTACCTTGTCAACCAAATTGGCAGTACCATCAGTTATAGCTTGATAAACTCTAATGCTCTCTGAAGAAACCTATTATTATAGATGACAAAAAGTGTAAGCTGTAAGAAGTAAAAAAACCTCTGCATGTCAAACCAGCTACACGGAATAAGCATGATTTACAAAGTCCACTCACCAATTGAAGTGCCAACTGAATGACAAAGTTATTGACTGCTGCACCTTGTGGCTGCACGAATGGTACAAAATTGTTTGCCGATTTAAATACAAAATAAAAGGCATTCATGAATAACTCTATCCTAAATCGAGAAACCATTATATTTTCACTTTAAATTGAGAAGATCACTTACCTGACAACCAAGAACACGGAAAAGAAGCTGTTGCAAAGCTGGCAACTGTTCCAGTATTTCAGCAGTGTCCAGATCTTTGGTCCTCTGCATAAAAGATTTATCAATGAAACTCCACAGTTTTCAATGACACATCTAGCACAAACGTTCATGCAATTTGAGAATAAAAGGGGCTGAAATGAAGTAGCAACAATTCCTTCTAGCTAAAACCAAAATTCTTTTTACCTAAATAAAAAATTCAAATTTACAAATGTCAATGCTTAGGTGCTGTAAAGTCCACACAATAGTATTTACAGTAAAATGGTTGAAATGATAAACTTTAACAGGGATTTCAACAAATCAATCAAGAATAAATTGAGAGCTAAAACATGTCACATTAAAAAGATGAGCTCTCACAGGTCGATCCATCTCAACATCATACTTCAACACGCGAAAGCATTCCAGCCTCTCCTCCAAAAACAAGGCATAGGCGCGAACCCACGTGGAATAATCCCATGCTGTCCAGCACATAACAATAATCATCATAAACAATGATTTAACAAGAATAATCACTTCACCAAGAAGGAAAAAAAATACCATTCGGACTGGAATCATCTTTGAAATGAGCCATGTTAAGCATATGACTTCGGGTTTTTCCATAATTAATGATTTCTTCATGAAACGTGGGGTCCACTTCTCTCAAAGCACGATGAATAACGATTAAAGTTTTCAAAGCAACCTAAAAATTAGCAGCAAGTCAAACACATTGTAGGAAAACACATGGATAGATCAGAAATACACCTATGCATATGACATAATGTGAACATCAAATCACTCAAAGCAATGACTTCGGAAAGTGAGCAATTTGTTCATGAATTACAACAAATGCTTTCCATAAAATGAACCACAGGATTCATGAATATTGGAAATTGAACTACAGATACCACTGACATGAAGTGCTTAAACTTCTCAAGAATAAACTTCATTAATATCTTTCTGTTTCAGAACTAGATGGATATAGAGGCAGATAGGGGAAATGTCAACCAATCCCATCTATAAATTTGAGTTGCTTAAGAAGAAAATCTCACTTATTTGTTCGTGTATAAAGGATTTTCTTGCTACTTCATTTTGAAATTGGTAAAACAGAAGACCGCAAAAACATGGTGCTGCAACAACAAAGACCACTGGGATATATATTATTCTGTCAGGTGGAAGTTCAGGTGGTCGTTTAACTTTTCCAAGATCTGAACTATCATGCTACATGATGCATCAAATGCCTTCAGTCTAGTTCTCAAAATAGGTGACACGTCCAGAGGGTTAATGTTGCTTATGATCAGCGGTTTATGCATTTACCATCGCCTAACTGAATTCCAATGAAAACAGGAACTGTGGCAAATATTTGCCACTACCAAAAAATTACCAAATAGCAATGGAAACCCGATGAAAAATATCCCGTCAATAATTTCCAACAGAAATAACAATAGAACATTTCCATCAATAATTTTCAATGGAAATAGTGATGAAATAAAAATAAATAAATAAATCAAATAAAATTTCATCAGCAATTCCATCAGGAATTTTACAGCTTAGTAATGCCAATAGAATTTATATCAGCCATTTTAAATGAATTAAAACTCGATAATTCTCTCTTTCCTCCCATTTCTTCATCTTCAATTGCTAAAAGAACAGCAGCAGCCCCATCTTTTAATTCCAGCAGCCCTCTTGCAAAACCAGCCCCTCAACCCACCGATGTCGACCAACATTTGTCAATAGCATCAACTTCTGTCTCTGGGTTCTATTTTTTGTCAAGTCTCACACCACCAAGTTTGTAAACCCGCCTTTTTTTTTTAATTCATTCATGTTTTAAGTTAATTTATTGAAATTGTTTGTAGTATTTGTTGTGTGCTTATATATTTAAGTGTTTTACAATTTTTCTAGATAATTTCATTGTATTAATGCTTGATTTTATATTAGGGTTTGTTTGAGATTTTGAAAAAATTGAATTTGATTTTGTAACTTAAGTGTGTTATAATAGAAGAAATAATGGATAATTTAATGAGTACTAATTATATTTTGTCAATTTTATTGTTAAAATGAAAATTTGAAGAAAATTGATTTTTGTGGAATTGATAATAATTAAAATGTATTAATTTATGATGAATAAGCTTGAATTGAATAAATTAGTTATTTTGAGCCAACCCACACTACTCGTCAATAAGTTTTAATTGAATAAATTAGTTATTCTTGGGATATCCTTGCTACTCAAGAAACAAAAAAAAAAATTAAGAGAATTGATGCTCAAATTAAATGAAAGAAACATCAAAATAAATCTAACATCATTTTTTTTTTCAAATAGTGTGAAGTGTATCACTAACAACAACAAAGTCAACATAAGATTCGTAAATAATTAAAGGCTTGTCATTCAAATGCAGAAGATGTGAAGACTATCAACTAACATAGAGATTCCTAAGGTTTCCCTTCAATAAAAACAAAATTCTCTAAACATAACTTTGTACTGAATCATTGATATGTTCTAAAATGATATACACTCAGAATTATAGTAGTGTGAAACATTTGCACCTTTCAACTTCGAAGAATAAGGATATTGTAGCAAAAAATCAGCAGGATTTACTACAAATCTAAGCGAAAAGATTTTACCAGATTACTATCTTTTGGTTGGTGTACAATATTCTTAAATATGAGTTTGAGCTTGTCATGTTGAATCATCTTTTCTAAAATATTATCCTTTTTGTTGTCCGCCTTATCAAATACAACTTTCAATGACTACCACTTTTGTTTATACAATCAAACACCAGCTCTCACAATCATCTTTTCTCAACTTGGTGAAAATATTTTTCCTTTTCCATTGTCCCAAATGTAATGAGATGGTAAACATAGACAACTTTCTCTTGTCCTAGCATGTAGACATGGTTAATAGCTTGCCTTAAGCAAAACCACCCTTGAAACGCTGACAAAATTTATCCCTTCAGAACAAGTCCTAATTGATGAGAGCAATACTTTTATCTTATTATTTGCATTGTTAAAATGCTTAACCAATGTTTGACATTCATCTACTTTATTCTTTCTGTGCATATATAACACATCTTCTTTTTGGATCCAACTGAACTTTGACTCAAGCTGCTTGATTACCATGAAGAGAAGGATTCTGATAAAAAAATAGTGTTGAATTGATTTAGATACAATGTTTTATTGTGTAATAAAATTGAAATTGTGTAAGATATTTGTTAGTGTTTTATAATGCATTACATTTATATTTTTTAGATAATGTTTTATGCTTTTTCGATATGTGTTTATTGTTTCAATAATTCCATGAGTGTTTTTTTGTTGTGGTTATGAGTTTAATGTGAATAATTATTGACTTGAAGATGCTTAGAGTTGTTGTGTGTTTAGATTAGCTAGGGGATCATAACAACTTACCAAAAAAATTAGTGAAAACACTGATGGAATCACCAACGGATAACTTCGTTTATGCGGCAATTTCACATCCATTTCATCGAAAAGTCACATAAAGTTTGGGTATTTTCAACATAATCAACATTGAAAATTCTGTTAGAAATTAATTTTCGATGAAAAATGGGCAATAAATCTGATTTTTTGGTGTGAATAGAAGTTGCCAACAAAAATACCGACGAAACGACAATTCCCAACTGAGTAACTTAGCAATGACAGGTTTCCATAAAAAAAATTTGTTAGCAATTAAAATAACGATGGAATATTGTGTGGTGTTTTCCAATTTTCTAGTAGCGTGAATACCTTGAAATAAAGAAGAAGTTAGTGTAGATTTGAGGGCTCCTGGAAGCCAAAACAAAAATTTTATTTCCAACCAAGGCATGAAGATTTGGATACTTAAACAGGCAGAATAGAACTTAATTTACTTCGGACCTCTCTATTCATAGCTATCTAATCACATAAGATTCATATGATGCCGCTGCACATACCGCCCAGTTATGTGTCCTCGATAAACGCCGCGCAAGAGCATGGATGCAATATGCAACATCAGCCCGAGGTCTAGTAGCTGAAACGGCAGCAAAAATAGCTGCAAAGAGAATCAAATAGAAAGCACATGAGCTTCACATCCATCAAATTTTTCCTTCTCTAGAACATCGCATTTTTTACTGCCACAATCAATATGTTGTTCCCAACTTCCTATCTTGTAACATTAAGGAGAGCATTTCATGTACCTCTAATGTGTCTTTCCTTTGCAGGTCGCTCATAGTGATTCGTGGCCTTAACTATAGAAACGTCCAATTCCTGAAATCGCAAAAACCACCAAACCAACAAGATCAATACTTCAAAACAAAACCCAACTTTAAATAGCCACAACAACAACTTCATGATTGTTTTAAACTAGTAAAATACCTTGTAATCACTATTGACTTTGGCCAATGAAACAGTGGTGGTATCCTTGAGGGCACCAAGTGCTTTCCTCAAACTTTTCTGGGTTCCACCTGACATTCTCTCTTCCTCTCAAATACAGAATTCTACAAACAAACTCATCATGTCAATTCTCCTCACACTAACTCTCTAATTCAATTAGCACTTAATTTAGAGAGTCAAAATCTGATCAAAGTTTTAGGTCCCTGAACTGACTTTAATAAGCTCACAATTACCGTTTACATACATTAAAGTAATTAGATCCAGATAGATAAAAGATAAAGCTTCCATCAGTAACAGTAAAATATCAGCAACATTTACTAATTTTTTTTTAAGAAAAAAAGAATCTGAACTGCCACCACCATTATCACCAAAATCCCACAAAATCAAAAATAAAAACACAAAAGAGCAAGAAAAGATAGGCAAGAAATCAACATAAAAAACAAAAAACTGTGAAATCCACCAAATTCAATGAAAGAACAAAAAAATCAGGAAACGAAAAATAATGTCCAAGAAAACATTAAATACAATATCAACTAACACAAACAAGTTAAAAGACATCAACAATCAGCAGAAGCAGAATAGCATCCATGCTTAGCTAAAGAAGAAAAGAATGGAAAACGAAGACACCCTTTGACTTATCAGCGCCAAAAGATCTAAACCAAAACTAGAAAAGGAAAGAAAACTTTGCAAATTCAAGAGAATATATTATTACATCATCAAAACTCAAATTTTAAAAAAATCCAGGAAAAAAGAGCTGGTAATAATCACCTACCTGAAACTGAATACCAGACAGAGAGGGAGGGAGGGAGCGTGAGAGGTGGAGGAGGAGGAGGAGGAGGAGTGATAGAGACGAGAAAGAAAAGTCTGTCTGACACAGAAATATGAAAGTATGTAAGAATTTGATTAGTTCGTTCGGTGGTCGTCGGCGTCGTTGAATATTATTTATTTATTTAATGCTATTTTTATAAAATTATAAATAATGTCTCTCTCTCAAGTCTCATCTGATGGTAGTTTCTCTCTCTCTCTCTCTGTCAGAAATACGGCTTGTACTGCTGTCTCCTTGATAAAAATAGCTAGCCTGCCTGTGCCTGTACAAGTCAGTTGGCTGTTAAAAATCGTGGCTTTTTCCTACTTATTTTTAAGGAACTTATAATCTTCTCCCTTGAGACATCATTTGTCATATGTTCATTCATAGAGTTATATTTTTAATTATAGGTTGTTTTTATATTTGAAATTGTATTTAGTTTTTTTTAAAAAAAAATTAAATTGATATTTTTTAATATTTTTAATAATTTTGATGTATTTATATTAAAATTTTAAAAAAATATAAAATAAAATCATTTTCATACACTTTCAAATAAAAATATTTTTGAATTCTATCATCTATACATTAAAAGCTCGTTATTATTATGATAACAATTATTTTTTAAATATTTTTAGCTTGAAAATATATTAAAAAATATTTTTAAAAAAATTATTTTTAATATATCAAAATAATATAAAAATATAAAAAAATTATTAAAAAAATTTATTTCTTTTTTCACCACAAAAACAAACAGTCTCGATGAAATTCCATTCAATTTGATTTTACCACATCAATGCGCTTCTTTTATGGAAAACTATTTGGACATTGTTATTCCAAAACAAAATTAGAAACATGCTTTACGAATTACAATTTTAAGCAAGCTATTCTTAATTGAATTTAATTATAGTATTTAATTTAAATTTAATTAATAAATAAATTTAATTCATATATTTAGAAAAGATAAAATTCAATTTATTTTATTTTTTGTATTATTCTTATTACCTTTATATTATTTCTTCAAACGTCTTTAAAAAAAGGTTAGATAAGATGGATTGACCTTTTGTTTACCCTTGTAATATTTTTAAATATTGAATTCAATTTGGAATTCAAATTTTAAAAAAGATTTTTAAATATGAGATCTCTAATTAAATTCAATTTAGAGGTTCCAAACATATTATTTTTATGAATGTTAATCTTTCTATGAAAAAAATATAAAAATTATGTTTGTATTGATATTAAGAGATTGATTAAGTGACATTAATTACCTAACCCTTTTCTTAGATCCTAGCTAATTAAGTAATTTGTTAGATAATAAATAGTTCATTGAATTATTCAAGCACCAGAAAGTAGATAAGCAAATACGATTGCCAAGATTATTCATTTAAGATTAATAGTGATCATGTAATTAATTATGCTACTAAGTATTATTTCCTTAATGATTTAATTTCTAACCGATCTTATACATTGAATGAATGGATTTACTGCTGAGATTGATATTAATCATGTTATTTTTTTCTTAGAGAAGATTTAGAGAGAAAAAATCTTCCATTTTAATATTAATTAGTCAGCAAATTTAGAAAATAACTATTCATTTATCATCCAGAAAATCACTAGTTCAAAGTTACAAAATATTAAAAAAGGTTTTTTCAATTGATTTAAGATGCATTGAATTCTAATATCCCTTCATTTTAATATAATTTTTTTAAAAAATATATTTATTGCATTTTTCTTTTCAAAAAAGAAAACACATAGCCTTGTTAGCAACCATTGTAATTAGGCAAACATGGCAATTAATTGCTCAAGTATTCTCATTGTAATAATGTAGCCTCCAATTATAAACATTTGCTCCGTACACAAGTGGATGTTAACACAAGCAAAATTGAGCTTATGGATTAAGCCAACATATGGGTCCTTACAAGAAAAACAATTTAATTACTGGCAATTTCTGGAACTAAGAGAAAGACAGGCCATTAATGTATTCCACCACGAGGTGTTGTATTTTAAGATGAAATAATTGTTTGAGATAGCCAGGTGGTTAATTTTTAAAATGTTTTTTATTTTAAAAAATATTAAAATATTTTTTTATTTTTTAAAATTTATTTTTAATAATAATACATTAAAACAATTCAAAATTGAAAAAGAGAAAGGAAAAGTTGGGTTAAAGACAGGAAAGGTATTTGACTATAAAATAGTGTCAGCCAGCTAAAGTTTAAAGACATCAAATTTGAATTTTCTTAACTTTGGATGTGTGTCCTTGGTTTCTTGGCAATATCATCAAAGCAGCCTTTTGCTATTTATAGAATTTTTCACTTTTTTTCATAGTGAGTTGAAATGGATCCCACTTCCACGCACCAAGTTTCATAAATTATTCCATCCTCTATCCATTGCATTTTACAATTTAAGCATGCATGATTATTTTCTTAATTAGTATTTCTATGTTTTTGATTTTTTTTTAAAGTAGTTTTTACCTTAAAATAAATCAAAATGTTTTTATTTTAAAATTTTTATTTTAAATATTAATATATTAGAATGATCTAAAAACATTAAAAAATATATATAAAAACACTCAAAAAATTATTTTAAAAAATAATTTTAGAATTTTGCAAAAATGCTTTACCATTGTAAAAATAAATGGGGCAAATTTGAATTATAATAGTTTAGAAGTGAGCTATCTTTACATCATTTATTGAATGCATGTATATTGTTTATAAAATCTAAATTAAATTAAAAAAATAATAATAAGATTGTAAGATATATGATGTTACAACAATAATACCAAACATATCAATATATTTATGTTGATAGATTTGATGACATGATCAATAATGTCAATTTATTTTCTAACATAATAAATGGGGCCTTGATGTAATGAATCTAGAACGTGTATTCATGTGAAATTTTATTGAGCTCATGGGAAAATCTAAAGGACATTCATAATTATTTTTTTACAGTAAATCATTGACAAAATCGAACAAACACTTATTTTTTTATTGGTGGGTGATCACTGATCGATCCGTGGACCGTAATAGTTAATACAGCTGGGAGGGAGGATGAGGTTAGATCATCACTGTCACTGCTGGCGCCACGCCACGTGGAACACAGCTATGCCAGCCAGCAGTGATTCAAAATGAGCCACCCTATTCACAAAAAGATGATCACACCCTTCGATTAGAAAAAAAAAATGAAGAAAAAGAAAATAAAGATGCACAGGTTAAAAATATACTCACTACCACGATTTTTCTTTTTTTAAAACACCACATTAAATTAAAAACATTCACGAAATAGCATAGTTAAAAAAATTAATGAAATAACATAGATATATACTGTGATTATAAAATATGAGCTTATCACTATTTAAAATAGAAACGTTGAATAACAAAAAAATATTAAATGGATAGGAAAGATGAGGGATAAAAGAAAAAAAAAATTTATATCAAAATTTTAATTATAATATTATTGATGCTATAAAAAAATCTTGATAAAATAAATTAAACAAAACCTACAAATATCACCAATGATAACTTAAATGGACCACACTTAACATTTAAAGATGGTGGGTGATAGAAGTGTGCCCCACTCGATTTATCTTTAGTTATTTTTATTGTTGTTATTAGATCTACTGTTTTAAAATTTTTTCAATAATAATAGAGTTGTTGTAATTAAAATTTTAATGTATTTCTAATATTTTTTTTTTCTTTTACTTCTCTCTCCAACCCATACCATATATATAATTTTTTTTAATTACAATATGTACGGATTATTATTAATTTTTGCATTATTTCACAAATATATAAAAAATGTACAAATAACAAAAAAAAAAGAAAAAGAAAAAGACATCCACCACATCTGCCTATCATTTGAACAATTCACAAGGACAGCTTTTGTCCTGTTAAATTCTATTTTAACTTATGGTGTCTGGTCCCACTCGGGTCCATCCTAGCTGGCCTTTCGATGGTTATAGCCTTATAGGAATAATTAATACATTGATATGATATTTTAATATAATTTTTATTCATCGAGATTAATTTTTTTTAATAAGAATTTAGAAAGTTTTTCAATTATTTTCTTATATATTGACAAGGAATTTATAAATTCATCCATCAATATATTCATTAAATTTCTTCTTGTTCGATTGTGTTTTCTTCTGCATCCAAAATAATAATAATAATAAAAAAAAAAAGACCTATTTAAAGCAAAGATGAATGGTGGGTGTGAGCAAGGAATTTCACCGTGGGCTCCACTTTCTGTCATTCCTTATTTACCCTGAAAAAGTTGTGGCGGCCTGATCACCTTTTTGATGTACAAGATTTGATTTTGACTTGGAAGCAGAAATTGGAAGCATCATAGAAAGTAGAATAGAATCTCCTGGCGATTCACGTGGCTTATATGAGCGCGAATCTACAAATGCCAAATCAGTCCAAATTTCATGAACCCTACAACGATGCATTCAAAATCACTAGGAATCATCTTGGAGCCAACTTGGATGCCAAATAATGCCTTCAAAATCACAGCTAAGAGCATCACGTGGCATTATTAGATTGAAAAAAAGACCAGAAGCAGGTTGAACCGTAGCAGCAACAGAAGAGCGAACCAAGACCCGGTCTATAAGAGTGGTGGGGCTCCCATGGGCATAAACTGAGTGCTGCTAAAGTGATGTTTTTGCTAATACAAATATTAGTGGGCATTGACTGAAAATATGGAAATCTACGAGTTGAGGAGAAGCTACCCTCGGTCTGACATCATGCTGAGCAGGAAACCACCGCCCAAAAAAGGGGTTCGAATGCAATAGAGGATGCTCTACTTATTTTCTCTTTGGAGACGATGGTATCTACATAAAATGATAAAAAAATAATAATAATAATGGAGAGAATTTGTAGAGAAACAAATTAAAAATGTTACAATTGCTATACCACCTAACTAAATTGCCTAGTGTTTCAAAATTGACCGTCCATGAAGATAGACCTTCAAGATCTCTTGACAACAACAGTGGCAAAACATGGATGGTGGATGAACTCAAAAGAAACCTTGAGCGTCGGATCGAGAGCTCCGACCTGGCAAATCACATTTAGGGCAATACTATTGTGTTCTGCAACCTGCTCCAATAAGCGGAGTTCAGCTAATCTGTCTGGGTCATTGGAAAAACCATTCCTCACCTCCTTTGCAATCTTCTGAGCATCCTTGAAATAATTATACATAGCTAATGTCTGCAGACAGAAAGAGAAATCATTTGAGATTTATATAAAAAAAGATCATGTACCTATAACTAGTAACCATCATAGACTACTTACAGAGAAGCGAGCACAGGATGTTGATTCCTTGAATGAAGGGTATGAAATGTTATCAGGGATACAAGCTTTTTGTAGAAGTTCAAAATGCTGCATAAACCTCTGGAGAAAAATAAATTTGGCGTGAGAAGAAATGACATCATTGGGCCATCTCATGGTCGCTTCTGTGCGAGAAATATTTTTTAATCTTTTTTAATCTGATGTCTAAGCTATTTTTTTTTGCTCTTCCAATCAAATGAATTGATTTTAATACAAAGAAAAGATAACTTGTTAAAATAAACACCGAGCATAATATCTCAGTCAAGACTCTGCAACACCATATTTCCAACAAACATATCAATTGATCTGAATGGCACCATTCATCTTGGCAACATAGTTAATGCTTAACATTATTTGTGGAGAGAGCAACCATTATTTCCTCTTTTAAACATATGGCATTCTATGATGCTATGCCAAACATTGCCTTATTGTTTATAGGTATGATATTAACTACCATATACACAAGATATACACTTTACCTCATGTTCAGAATTAAATGGGCTGGGGGATTGTAACACCATCAGCTCATTCCTCAAAGCAGCAAGCAGCTAGACAAATAGAACAAGTCCTTTAGAGCAATTGAGATGACAATGGTGAAACAAATGCATTTTATTTGAAGAGATGGAAGGCATATGTTCTCAGATTCACAATATATAAAAAGACAATATCGATTAAAATTAAAAAAAAAATCTTCTGGAAACCTGCAAAATAGGGTTCAAACTTCCTAGAAGCAAGGGGATCTAAAATGGAAAAAAGGACAAATTCCATCCACAGTAACATCAGATTAGGTAGCTCTCGAGAATGGATGCATAACCTCATAAACTAGACCCCCTCTCCCCATGTTTGTTGGTCCATCACAAGAAAGATAAAAACTACTATGATTGATTGTTGAAATTGAAAGAAAGAATCAAGACTTCGGGTTCTGCTTCTACATTTTTTAATTGATTGTAATTGAATGAAGTTGTATATACATATATATTATTGCAGTTTAAGAAATTGAGTAAAAGTTTTGTATCAGTTAAGCTTTTGTGCAATGGACATACGATATGAGACAACAAGTATTAAAAAAAGGACATGTACCAGTGTGAGTCCTTCAGCAAGACATATTTGGCATTGAAGAAACAAGATTGCAGGAGGAATCCTAGTGTCTCTTGCCAGGTCCTTTGGAGAATCCTTTCTTTTCTTTCCCTTTTGTTTAGCTGATTGACAGATGAACATGAATGAAACAAATTGGTGGTGCATGCTAAGGAGATTTACCAGTGAAGAAACAATTGTATGAAGAATATAAGAAATATTTTATTATCCTGGAAGGCTGGAACTAAGAGTCTGCCCACACTCAGAGGAACTGGCCCAGTCAGCCCACCAAGTCAATTTTGTTCAATCAATGATCTGAAAATGCTAGAAAACTTTGCAAATGACCCATATGTCAATGTCCTGTTAAGCAACAGCTCATTTACAGACAGACTCATCTAGTCAAATCCTAGACTGAAACCCCATGGCAATCTAGCAGAATTGTTTTGTGCAGTTTTATGGTTCCAATTTGTCATACTTCAGAAACGTTTTTGCTCCTAAGTTCTGGCCTCTATCCTTGAAAACAAAACATGCGAGAAGTAGAGGTATGTTTACCACTGCCATCGCTCACTGTCATCTTCAGATGTGTTTTCTCTGCAAGCCTGATCAGAACAACATACAAATACCAATACACCATGCAATATTCACTGGGAGAATAGAGCTCTAATTCGAAACCCAGAACGAGAAATCGATGGGAAATCCAGTAAGTTTGCTCCTCCACCCAAATGAGGATGTGTTTTAATATTCTTGCTGATGCATTCTGCAAAACCAAATAAATTTAATAAATATGTCAAGTAAGTATCTCAGTTTATGACATTGGGTGAACAGAAACTGAAACACAGAACTGCTAGAATGCAAAGATAAAAGATTCACAGATACCCATTTATATCTAGTTCAATAATGAAAAAAAACAAAAAATCTGAATCCACTCTTTTGTACTCATTTAAGCCAAATGGCAATAGAACTAATCATACAAGTATTGTCAAGTTTGGACGCATGACGACATGAAATCTCAGAACAAAGAGCCTTCCTCTCAACAAGCAACATCTATGCAAAGCCTTGCGATGAAAATTATAGTAGATTTAATCAAGATATAATAAGGATGATTAAACAATTAGAATACTTCTGCCCTACCTTCTGACAGTGTTCAATTACAACTTCATAACTGCTTTATACATGCTAGTTTTCTCACAACAGCTACGCTAATCATGCTATGTTTGAATTTCAATGTTCTATTCACAATGGCAGAGTATGATTATGGCATTTCTGTCTCTTTCTAAGAACAAAAATAAAAATAAGAATAAGAATGAAACCAAACAGTAAAGTCCCTCAGGCAATTCCCTTTTCTAAATGTATTATCAAAGACCCAAATGGTGAAACCACAAATACTGAGCATCTTGAGGCAATGAAATTGATTCCCAAACTCTTTCACTTTCATCCATACACACGGTTACTTATTCATCTACCAATCTAAATGAGTATGCTTTTATGTATAAATTGGAATTATTTATATGATTAAGAATCCAATTCCCTTTTATACACTGGTATTTTTTTGGGTGCAATAATAAGTAAACTGCTCAAGAGAGCAACATACCTCGCCGTTTGAAACGCTAGAGCCTTCTCCAAACTCCTTTCTGAAAGCAAGCTCTATCTGCTAACAAACAGATGTAGAACATAAGAATAAACACCACCTGATGTCTGCCAAAATAACTCTGAAAGCAGATATATGGAACCATATAATTTACATTTGGTCTTGAAGAGTTAATAAAAATCATTAAATTGCAAGAAACTCATCAAGCTTGAATAGCCAGATACTTAACAGAATAAGGTGATGTTAAGGTTAGTGGCTGTGGAGGAGCAGACAACATTGCAATAGCAAAACCAGCACTTAAAGCATGGTAACCATAAACATCAAATAGACCAAAATGAAAAATAAGTAAACAAAATTTTAAGCAGAAAATACTAATACAAGAGACATGCCACACTTTCATAATTTATGTAGACAAGGCAGATTGCATGATAGTTTATACAACTTTGATTAGGTTAAGCATTGTTACTCATTTCCACAATAATGGTTAGGTTCAGGACAGGTTAACATTCAATTATCTCTTCAATAAACATACTAGAAAGCATTGTCATTAAAATAAATGGTGCATTTGAAATGAATTTGCTTCAGGAACAGAAACAAACAACCCAAGCAGACAAAGCAGACAATACATTAAGGAAGATTACAAACCTGTACATAGATAACACGCCAATCTTGTAAAATCTTTCCGAGTTTACGCCTCTGCCATGCAGCATTTGTGCAAAGAATTTTGAGCATATTGATCACTAACTGCATCACATGTGATAATTGAAAAAATATTAGAAGATAACATGGCATTTACCACCATCACTTTTCATGATATTCAATTTATTTAAATAGGATATGTGATAGTCATGACTTTTCAAATTTGCTTCTTAGTTATTATTATTATTATTATTAATAACACGTTATTTTCAAGTGTCATTTTTACAATGGAAAGGCAGCTTCAAAAATTTATAATGGGGAGTGGAGATATAGTAATAAATAATGTTTCTTTAACTAGTGAAAAACTTTACAAGGCAATCACTTTTGAGACTGAGGGAATATAATAAAAGACAACACTTGTCTTCACCTGTCCTAACTGTACAACATATTCATTCTTCTGAATATCATGGTGCAGAAAGACCTCAGGAAGACGTGCAGCTCTAATAATCAGAGAAAACATAGGACACCGCCCGTAGAGTTTTCCATCTTGAACCAACAGAAGCTGTTACAAGTTGTCAAGTTTGAGAGTCCAGAAATGTAATGATAAGTGACTACCAAAAGAATCTTGTACAAAATGGTGAACAAGTTAAACTAGATTAAAAAAAAAGGGAAGACAAAGTAGGACAGATTATTAGAATGCCAATCACTAAGCATAACTCAAGGAACAAATAATACAGCATTCCATAACAGGCTCATGAACTGAAAAATGGCAACACGTCCATATTCTTCTTCTTTTTTTCAGCTAAAAATTAAAATAACTAGGCCTGGGCTAATAAAAAGTGAAATGCATAATTCTTTTCAATATGATAAGAGAACCTGGATCAATTAAAAAGGTTAAGGAATTCATAAACAAGGAAGCAACCCAGTAGCAGCCATTCTAATAATCAGAAAGATTGCGTGGAAAAAGTCAAAATAACCTGGAGAAGTGCTCTTGCAACCAAATCAGGCTGTGCTTTTTGAAATTGAGCCACAAAGCGCAAAAGAACTTCCAAAGAAGGGTCCAACGGGTATGAACATATAATATCTAGATCATGAAGAAGTTTTTCAAAATACTCAATGGCCTGGCAGAACAGAAAGATAAAAACATTAATGAATATGAAATGAAGAAACACCACACTACTAACCATCAAGTTCTAACCTTTTTCCAACTAAGAATTTTAATTGATCGTGGTGGAGTTGGGGCTGAAATTCTGCTGTTTAAACTAGCATCAAACCCAATAGCTTGATGGCCAGAAGCAGTTGTTCTATCTTCCGTACCATCTTCACAAGTTCCATAGGCATTAGACATTAGGAATTCTGCTGATTTAAGAATTATTCCCAGCTCTGAAATGCAGGAAGCTATATGTTTTCTTGCCAACTCTAGACCTCTTCCTTGAGGTCGCCTCATGCAGGTTAAAACATGGAAAAAGTGCTGAAAGCAAGGGAAAGATGGTCAAAATAAGTACAAGACATACCACAAAAGACAAGTGCAAGGTGCTGCAAAGCTTAAGCACATAGAACCAAATAAAAAAACAAGTGAAGTTGACTCATTGGCGACCATATTTTCTGAAAGTGAGAAAAGGATAGAGAAGACATAAAAGAAGAGGCATAATTGGAAATCCAAGATACCAGGCTACCAGAATTGTGTTATAGTAATATCAGCCAGGAGAAACAAGAAAACATAGATAATTGATGAGTAGAAAGGAAGAAATATCCAATTATAAACCATATCACTGATTCCCCAACATTGAAGTAAGGAAAAGAAAACCCTAATGTTGAAGACAATATTTAAGTCTTTCAAAAGTGACTGTCAAAATGAAAACTTCATCATTTTTTTTCAACAGCATGAGGTTTTTTAACCAGAAATCAAAGCAGGTGTTTGAAATCCTGACTTGATAAACTTTGGCATTCAATATCTCCAGAATCCTCTATGTGGCTACAAGCCAATCTAACTGAATTTGTGATCTCAATTAGAAAAGAAATAAATCCACTGAACATTCAGGATATGAGCAAACATTATGAAAGAACGGAAAATTAAGCATAGACAGGACCCATATTCACCACAGCACGCATTTTAGAGAAAACACAGGATAAGACCTTACGAAAGCGTAAGCGGCATAACAATGCTTTGCAGTAGCCTTCTTCCAGATCAGAATTAGTTTGTAAAGGCTCTATATCTGCATCAACAAAATCACCATATTAATTAAGAGAAACACGTTGATACATCTTGCCAAGCAGTAAAAGATAGTGTGGAAATATGAATGGTAACAAACACAACCTTCTCTTTTATGAAATCAGTGCAATTGATGTGAAAGTCACAATTTTACATATTAAGTGATTGGATAAGTAGATGAGATTAAGCTTTTCAACTATGCTTTCAAAACAATTCAAAGATCACCCCCTCTATCCTAACAACAAAAATATGTGGCCCTTGTGAATTTGTTTTACTTCAAGTGCTCATTTCATCCAATCCTTCTCAATGTTGATATACAATGCCCCTGTTAAAATTAAATATCTTATCAGAAAAATACCCTCTAACGGTTTTCTTTTGGATGAAGGGGCTTTACAAGCTCGTAGTTGGCGAGAAATATTCTCTTCAACAGCATTTAACAATGACAAGCACTTTTCATCTCCATCCCCACTCAGGGGGAGGCCATAAGCCATTGTAAAAAGATCCTCTTCCTGCCAAATAACCAATTTGTAAATCATTTTATAAAAAACAAGCACAAGAAAGATAAAAAAATTCAAGTATGCAGCACGTCTTGCAATTAGAATGATCATAAAATTTAATATTAAGATAGCAATCATGCATGATAAAAAAAAAAAAACAAATAATTAATGATACAAAATAAACAGAGGTTAAAGGAGCTGTTGGAATACTTTACTTCATGAGTACGTGCATCTGAGACAACTGTAATCACTGCCTTGCATGTTGCACGTATGACTTTGCAATAAGAATGCAGTAGGGCATGTGATGATGTCCTCTCTGGTCTCAGAAGGTAGGCGCAGGAAAAAACAGTTTGTGCCAATGAGTGACCCTTGTGCCATGTTGCCTTCCATGAAAAGACAATTGTTTAGAAACATTATTGTATTACTGATAAGAACTCAATTTAGGATTTGCCCCACTCCCAGCCCACCTATTGAACCAAAGTCCAGGACCAGGGCTGCTTGTGATGTATCAGCTACAAGAAAAAGAAAAGAAACAACACCCACATTCACTCATATTTGCACATTAGAGATGTGTAATTATTAATGCATGCAAATTCCAGTGCATGCATGTGCATATAAAGTATATTTTTCATCAAAGATTTCACTTTTTCGTCACAGACAGGGCAGGTGAGCATTGGATAAAGAGAAATGTTGATAAACTATATGCGGTAGGGAAAAAGGGAGTATATGGAAAATATATTAAGTAGATGTTTGAGATAACTTTAAAACAAAACGAATTATAAACAGGTTTCTTTCTTTCAGATAAAAATGTAACTGCCAGGTGGTACTCATACAACTTCCACATTCAATTGTGATGAAGTGCTCTTGATCCCTCTAAATTTATGCATCACTAAAGGAAAGTAAACATCTTATTAGAATTAACTCCACAATACCTCACACGTCAAGAGATGGTCCATGATGTCAATCATGCACTGAACATCAGTAGTTTTGTCAGAGCTAATAGGCACAGGCGCCACACCGTCTTCAATTGCTTCATCAAAAGAACAGTACCTGTTGACGATACCAGAATCCATCTTCGGGTCCATTATCTAACAAAATCAATTAATACACAATTTAAAGCCAAAAAAATCACTAAACTCGTAAATAAATACTGTATTAAAAATGAAAATGTATCAAGTTACCTCTAAAGCAGACATTGCAGCGTAAAGATTGAAATTCTCACCGTGAATTAGCTCACCATCGCGTAAATCTGTTACAAATCATTATTTTAATTAAAATCAATCATTAAAAAAAGAGTCGCATTATACATTTTGCACTAATTAAGTATTAAAGAAAATTCAAATTCTAATAATTATAGAATCAGTAGTCTAATGCTTGATAATAAAAAAATGTGAGCTCAAATCACAAAAATAAAAGAAATAAATAACTTAGTTCACGATTAATATTTTACTATTTCAAACGCGATAAAATAAAAATAGAGTTTTAGGAAGTCGAAAAAGAGAAGCTAAATCGGAGACCTTTACAAGCCGCCTCAAGGAGAGAAGACGCGTCAGCCCAGACAGTGTTTGCAGTTGCAGGAATTGATGAGGAAGAGGAGGGTTGATGCAGTGCGTGACGGTCCATCGATGCTTGCTCTGTGCTCTTCCAGTCCGTTGATGAATGTTTAAGCTCTCCTTGAAGTCAGAGAGAGTGAGAGAGTTTTTGAGTTTGATGCTTTGATTCCAAGAGCGAGATACTAGAGGGACCGTGCGCGTCTAAAAGTGAAAGAATGGAGGAGAAGGGTTACTGGTTTAGGGCACTTGTCTCGGTTTGGACTTTGTACTTAATTGTGCACTTGGTCCTCATACTCTTACGTTTGTTTTAATTTAGTCTTTTTTTTCCTTTGTCCTTCTTTGCTCTCTATAAACCATATGTATTTTCATCATGTACTCTTAAAAGGAAAAAAAAACTTAAAATGAAATTATTTTAAAAAAAGAAAATCAGGTTAAGCCTCACGCATTGCTAACTAAGGCTGGAAATTACTTCTAAAAAATTTTAAATTTTATTTTAATATATTTTAAAATAAAAAAATATTTTTAAAAATAATTATTGTCACATTTCCAAACACCTTTTAAATTAATTATCCTATATAAATTATTAGCTCTTCAATCACAAGACCAACTTGATGTAAGCTTTTTAAAATAAGAAAAACTTAAAAATAAAATTGTTTAGAAAAAAAAATCACAACTTATATCAGTATAAAAAAAATCACAACTTATATTAGTATATCACTAAGCATGTATTTGATCCATCTTATCTAAGATTGATCTGATCCAAGTTTTTTTAAAAAAAAAAAACTAGAACAAATTTTATATCAACAAGTTACTGAGTTAACTTATTAAGGCTAGTTCTTTTAAGAATATGTTTGGTATTGTAGTAGCTATTGTGGTTGTTGTTTTTATAAAAAAGTACTTTTAGTTGAAGTTAAGTTGAAAAAATAGGTGTTTAGTTAAAACTGTGGTTGAAATTGAGGTTAAAGAAAAAGTAGTTTAATGTGTTTGGTTAAGAATGCTTTTGAAATTGAGGTTATAAAATAATTTAAAATAATATATATTAATATTGATGGTTTTAAATTTAAATATTGTAGAATTAATTACTCCTATTACATCATGAAATAAAAAATACTTTATATAAAATATTTTTTATTATTTCATTATACTATTTATAATTTCATTACGTACAAAATTCATCCGATAAAAACTACAGTTTTCATAATTTTTTGAGCATAGATAAAATATTATCAGGTATAAAATTGATATTACAGTGCGAGTAAATTTAATTCACTCTATACTAGTTTTTCGAGAAAAAAAATATTGTTCACATCATAGTAAGAGTGAATTTAATTCATTTTAAACTAGTTTTTTTTTTTAAAAAAAATAAAAATTAACACCCTTTTAAAAAAAAAAGTGCATGTAAACAGTGCAAGTGCAATTCTCTTGCACTGTTAAAAAAAAAAACATTGTACATGCTAATTGCACTGTTTATAATGAGCAATAAGCAGCATTTTGTTGTCTTTTTTTTCCTTGCGTCTCATCCGTAAAAACATGTAGGACCCATACACAGTAAACTGTGTATTTTTTTTTGTCAAATGATTGTAAACTGCATTTTAATTAAAACAAAACAACAACCGCATAGCGGGTCAACAAGGCTGCAAACCAGAATTCAGAAATCATCACTTAGGATCCACCCACTTTTTTTTTCTGTTGTTGTTAGTTGGATGAGTTAACATAACCATTTTTTTTTTATGATTCGGTCTTCCACTCAGTTGCCATTATAGACAGTGTGCCAGGCGCATATGCATTATCATCCTTTATCAAGCTGTGATCAATGAGGGTGCTTTTACCTCTGACTGCGTTTTCACATCTGTTTGTCGCGCAGAGCAGAGTTTCTCACAGCACATCACTGCTTAATTCGGATGATCCACCATGTTATATGGACTGTAGGAGATAACGATATATCAAAAGTACTGTATTTGTGATATCCACACACAATGGAAAAGGATCATAACCGAGGCTGAAATGAGATGACCTGACTTGGTATATCTTCAATCAAATGATAGTGTCTATGGCATCCTATGATTAAGCCTCCTTAACCATATCGAATGAAGTATCATATGAATCATATCATATGGCTTTGCCGGTCGATTCAACGTAAAATGTCTCTGTGCTTGGATCACTCTTCTCTGCATTGTGAGGTATCTTTTATGCGAAATACCTTTTAAAATTGTTTTGATTTCCTGTATCTTCTCCGACGGAATGTCTACGGAGAACTTGCTCCAGTCAAGAACATCGCTAAATGGCAATGAATAGTTATCGGAAATGATCACAGGAACACACCCCAATTGAATCGCCGTTACCACTCTAGGACTTGCTACTTCATGCCCGCTTGGGCACAAACAAAACTTGCTTTGGCCCATTAATTTGAAGTAAAGATTATTATTTTTCTTCCTTTGAGTAACGTACTCGTGGACTTGAATCTCATCATCCTTGTCTTTCCACCGTTTTAACAAGACCTTCCTTATGCGACCATGAGCTCCGCCGGCGAAAAAGGCAAGGATTGGACGCTTACTTGGGGGCTGGGCGCCTTCACGCGGCAGTCCAAGCTTGCCAACATGAAGGAAGATTTCTGGCACCGAGACATCTCTTTGGGGCTGGAACCCTTCTGATGTATTAGCATTGCAAAGAGCTCTAATAAAATACTTGAAGAGTTCAGGATTGGCTCTTGAGATATCTGGCCCCTAGGATAAAAATTCCAAATTAATATAGGATTAGCTTTCATGTAATTAGTATAGCTTGTCAAAATACACAGACTATGTTCCTTTTCGATCAGGTCTCAAACAGCTTTCTCTTACTCAAAGTCTCGAACTATTTAATGGATTCAAAATTTTTCTTCTTCTTCAATCCTTCTACAGGAATCGAGTCCTAGATGATAGAGCTAGTGGAAATCATATATATATATATAGCCATAAATGAAGTAAGTTTTCCTTACCCAATCATGGCAAGAAATTGAGAAATGGTCAGCTCCATTGGTTCTGTTCCAGTAAGTGTACTTATCAGCTATAACACGAACATAATCTGTGACCAAGGTTTGTAGTTGATGGCGAGAGAAGGTCACGCGAGGTTTATAGATATAGTGCATGATATAGGCCACACTTAAAGGGAGAAGAAATGCATGTGCTTCGTCAGGATGGCGAGCAATGAAGTGGCTTTTGCCCCTCTCTATTTCATCAAGAAAATGACCTTCAACGCTATAGATGTTGTTTACTGGTCCACCATGGAGAACAGGTAGTTCTCCATCCTTATAAACCCATATCTTGAATCTTTTCTCCATCTCTGTGTGACTCCTGAATAAAAACTAATTAATATGTATAATAACAAAAATAATTGCAGATTAATTTATTTAGATTTTTTCTTCTTATTTCTTGTACGTTTGGTTTATCTCCTGTCTGGTGACAAAAGTCCAAGCAATAAACTATGTGGGGCAACACAGAACCAACTTTGTTTTGGCACAAGTTATTTGTCAATCTTCATAGAAGTATCTCTCAATTATTAGTGATCCGAAAAAATAAATATTTCTCAAATCTGAATTATTGTTCTTGAACCAGCACAAATAATGGTTACAAAAGGTCCCGGTCAGGGACGAATTGAGGGCGGCGGCGGCGGCCCTAGGTCCCCAGTTTTGTTTTTTTTTAAAAAAAAATCAGATTAATTCTTGGAATAATTTCCTAATTCTTGGCCAACTTGTGGCATGATTTTTCCACCATAGCTAGAGTCTTGCACAGATTTGGTAATGTGGTATAGTGAATGCCAAGTTGAGGTCTCATTGGGGTGGTTGAGACCTGAGACCTGAGACCTCTCATTGGCAATCTGTCAATTTTACTACAGATGCAGTCATCTGAAAGAGGGCTGTAAGAGGGGCAAGACAGCTCGCCAATTTAAAAACCAATAAAGCATTAATGTTACTGTCGAGGAAAAAAAGAATTGTGCAGTGCAGTGAAATCTTGTAAGCGAACATATTAGTGCAAAAAGTGCAAAGACAGAGATCTATACTCCAAACTTAACTGATGAAAAGCATATTGATTTCTGTAGATGACTCCTCTGGGTATGTAACTTCCCTTCTTGTATGATGAAGAGTTCCTTGACCGAATTGCCCTCAAAATGGCATCTCTTGCTCTCGCTAAACCATCTTCAATTCTCTCAAAACCCGTCTTGATTTTCTGCCAGCAAAATAAATAAATAAATCAGTAACCAAAAAGGGAATCGCAACTCAGGCTCGCTCTCTCTCATGCCTTGCAACCGCTGGAAATCTGGGGCTAAAACTTACAGTAATATTCTGTGCTGCCAATAGAACAGGTGAAGGTGACGGTCGGAGCCTTTCATCAAATGGGCTTCCTTTGATCTTCCAAGTGATTTGCGCATCCTGGCCAACACCAAGAGTGGTGTTTGGTGGTGGTGGTAGCAGAATTGTTGATGGATTAGGTTGAAAATTAGGCGTATAAAAAGAAGACAAACGGTTGGAAATACTGATAGGCTGGTAGAAGGGAGATAAGCAGACGAGAAGCAAAGTGGAAAGAAAAGCTGATTGCAGTCGACAATTTATGGGAGAGCTAAGAAAAGTTGCCATTGCTTCTCCTTCTCTTTCAGTACTTGGTTTTTTTTTCTTGTACTGATCACGGAGACAGAGGTGGATAAGCATGGTGGGGTATCTTCATAAGTTCACCAAAGACTAGCAGTGGATTTTTATTGATGATTGAATGTAGAGCTGGACTTGTCTTTCGATTTAACCATGGCAAGTAGCAAGCAATCGAAGCAACAAATTAACGGCAAAAAGGCCCTCAGACTTTAATTGTTTGTCAAACTGACCCTTATTTAAAGTTTTCGCCCAGATTGATCATTCTAATATCAATTTTAGCCAATTTTAATTCACTCATCAATCTCTGTCAATGATAAGAAATAATCTGGTAAATGTAAACAATGAAGTATATAAATATTTAAATAACAAAAACTAAATTGAGTTTAAAAAAAATTAAAAACACTGAAGATTAGAATCCCAAAAAAAAATAAAAATTCCAATTCCAATTCATTTCTCCTACTCACATCTACGTTACTTGTAGAAGACTGAAGACACATGTGACATCATTTAATTTTCTTTTTATTACAACCCTGGCATGATTTATTCTTTTATTTGTGTCAGCTAGCAATTTTAATCAGCTAACCTCATCACTAAAGGAGGGGAGGAAAAACAATTAGGCAAAATCGATACTAGAATAGTCAATTCGGATTAAAATCTTGGGAAATGGTTGATATGACCGAAAATTTAAAGTAAGAGGACCATTAGTGATCTTTTTTTCCCGTTGTGGAGTCCTTTTGTCTTGTTTTTTAAAAAATTCAAGCTCAAAATCAAAATCATCATTTGGGAGGAGAGGGTACATAGACAAATCTGATTTGTACCATTTTGGTCGATATGTGCCCAAGCAGGACTGCGAAGGAGTTACTGAAACACCAACGGGCCCTTTTCTTTTGCTTTTTTTTTTTTTTTTTAAAAAAAAAGACATTAGTACATTGGCCCGCATTGTGATGTAGATGGGATCAATTGTTTTTTTAATATAAAAAATTATTAAAAGCATAAGGAATCTTTGGATGATGCTATAATATTTGGTTAAACGGGTCAATTTCAAATCTTTTAGTTAACTTGAATTTTCTATTAAACTATTTGAAAGCTAACCCAATTGATTTTATAGATTTAAATATAAATTTAGTAATTAATAAAAACATAATTTAACTTTTAAAAAAACTTTAAAATATCAATTTTTTTAAAAAAAAACATTGAAACAATAATCAATTGGATCAATCTCGGTCTACCAGTAATCAATGTCATGAATTCTATTGAGTTTAATAATTTTTTATAAATTTTTTTATTTAATTATATAATAAAAATATATGCTCATAAAATTGAACATCAGCCTAAAAATAGATACTTATTTGAGATAATGATAACTCTATTTAAAATAAACAAAAATAAATTATGCAATTTATTTTCCAACCAATCCAATATTGGAGGACTAAATTGAAAAAAAAAATAAAACAATTAAAGGACAAAAAAAAACCTTATCCAATTAGTAATTAAACTTGTCAAACTTGTGAATTGAGTAACTCGAGTTAGCACGCCAAACTTGTGAATCGGGTCATGGACTTCAGTGAGATTATATATTTTTTTTTAAAAAAAACTATTTTTTATTTAAATATATGATAACAAAAATAAATAATTGCAAAAATGAACAATAAACCAATATCGAGGTGTTGAAAAAAAATAATTAAAAAAAGAAAAAAATCTAAACTCATTAGACCTGCGAACCAGGTCAACCAGCCAAACCCGTGAACATGTCTATGAACTTTATAAATTTTTAATAACATGGCTTTTCTCTTAAACTAGTTTTTTTTTTAATTATATGAGAAAAAAATAAACAATAAAAAAAAGTTAGTTCAATTAAAAAAAAAACATCTCACCAAACTCGTAAACTGGGGCAACCTGAGTTACTCTCGCAAACCCATAAGTCACGCTAACCCTATAGAAAAAAAAAATCACAAAGCCGATTTCAGAATCATCTCAATATTTTGCGGCATTGTCGACTAAGACATCTATATGGGGTAAAAGAAAATCGCCCTCTAAATTTTCCTTATTCAGATTTCTGTAATCTACACATACTCTGATCCCCAATCTTTCTTAGGAACCACCATTACGTTGGTTACCCATTGAGGAAAATGGATCACATCTAAGAATCTTGCATCCTACAACTTATGGATTTCAGCCTTTACTTTGAGTAGCATGTCCGGGTACATTCACCTTGTCTTTTGTTCGACTAGTTTGCTACCTTCTATCAAGCGAATTTTATGTACGACAATATCAATATGTAAACTAGGCATGTTTGTATATGACCAAGGAAAGACATTTGCATACTTTAGCAACAAATATATCAAACTATCCATTTCTTCAATGGTGATAAAAGTATTAATCTTCAACTCTTTTCTATCTTGTTCAGTACCTATATTTATTACTTCTAATTCCTTTTTGGCAGCTTTCCTACATTTTTGCATAATATAATAGGTGTGGGTCAACAATAGTTTCTCACACCTTATAGTTTGGTGGCCTCGTAGGTTGTACCAATTTTTTTCACCTAAAAAAAGTTCAAGAAACAACAAAAAAGTGAGAGAAATTCAATAACTAAGTCAAATCTTGATTAATTCGATAATATGATAAAAAAATAAGTTAGAAAAAAAGAATTTTTTTAAAAAAGTATTGCACGGGGTAAAGCTATGGAAAAAAAAATAAGACAAAAAAGATGTCAACCCCTGTTAACTTTTCAAACATGTAAGTCAAGTCATCAGACTAAAAGCACTATACATGAAAAAAAAAAATCATGGTGCTTAATCCTTAAAAAATGAAACATTAAAGGATTAAATTGAAAAAAAGAAAATTACACAAAAAATAATAAAAAAGCAATATAAAGAATTAGGGTTAAAATTAAAATTAATTAAACATAAAAAATAAATTTTCAATTTGAGAGTTAAATTGAAAAGAATAAAAACATTAACAGGAAAAAAAAATCAAAAGAATAGGGTCCAAAATGAAAAAAAAAAAACACTATAAACTTGGATTAAAGGGTAAAATTAAAAATAATAATTTTTTTAAAAGGATCAAGAAAAAAAATAAAAAACTAAAGAATAAAGGTCAAGTTGAAAACATCAATACATTATAAAACAAATTGAACTAGTAGAATTTTTCAATGCATTTTTTTTACATATAAAAATTTTTTTAACGTAAATTAAAAAACTTATGCATGCATATAATTAAATAAATTAAGAACCACAATGAAAAAAAATAAAAAAAATTCATTGACGATAAATAAAAACAAATTAGGAAAACTGAGAGACAAATGTAGATCATTTGTGTTTAATAAATTTATTTATTAAAATAAATTTATACTAGAAATCGATGCACACATAAAATTTATTGAATAAAATAAAAATGAAAAATATATTATGCAAGGTTGCATGTATTAAAAATATTATAAAAAAATAAATATTTTTTATTTCTAAAAAGAAATTTAATGTATATGTATATATAATATAAAAGAAATTACAGATGAATAATATTAACCTTTTCAAAAATTAAAGACATTTAATATAATTAAAAAATAATCACTATTTAAAAAAGACTAAATAAAAAAAATCACAAAGTAGTAAAACACAAACTTAAACTTTTTTAAAAGAAAACATATAAAAATTGTTTAAATTAAAAAAAATATATAAAAGAAAAGAATGAGGTTAGGCCAACTACCTAGCCAATTAATAAAGGGCCTGCGTGCGGGCCTGCAAGGTCAGGTCCATGTGCATGTTGTCTTGAATCCCCAAATTTCGGTTATTGTGTTGGAAAATCAGGGTAGTTGACTTTTTTCTTTTAAAAACTCATTCTCAACCCAAAACATCTTAGAAACTTTGTTAAATCAATTCGTAACCTCCAAAAGTATAAAAAAACTCAAAATCAACATGTAATAAAAAATCTTCTCGTGTTCAGATTTGTTTTATAGGCATTTTCAAGATAGAAAACCTCTAATTTGAACTTTTCTTATTATATAGAACCATTTGGAACAAAAATCTATTGTTTTGGTGGTAAAATCACTACAACGATAACCTTTTCCTCTCTATATTGAAATCCATTAATCTTCTCTCTCCTCTCCCATCCAAAATGACTGAAAAATAATAAAAATAAAGTTTTGTACCGAAATCAATTTTTCTAGAATTAGAAGGACTGGTCACGTAATAATTAAAAAAAAAAGGGAACTCAAATGTACTTTTCAAATAAATTTGAAAACCACCATCTATTTTATCCTTATTTTTCACTTATGTTATTTGACTTCCAATTTAATCATCTCTTAAAAAACATGCAATTGAATGCTAATTTAAGTTAAAATGGCTCAATTATGCAAATAAAAAACTTGAAGATCAAATTAGAAATTTTGAAAAAATCACTACTCCAATCTATATAATACTTTGTAAGAGAATATACAGTGATTTCAGCTGCAATAAAACCTCAAATATTTTAGCTTTATACTAATTGCTATTTATTTATTTATTATGTTTTTACAAAATAACAACCATTGCTTTGATTACAGTTATAAAACCCATGTATCAACCCGGTGAGCTGTCAAATTAGAATTTAAATTACACCCGAGTTTCATTTAAATTTAATTGAAATAATGCTTTAGTTTTTTAAAAAAATCTTGAAACTTGGTAAAAAAAAGAAAGAAAAAGGATCGACTAGCCAGCTCGTAACTTGGGTTTAACATAGGATATTATATCTCATGCTTTTTTTTCCCTTAAATTCCATTGCATCAATATCCATGTTCTCCATTGCGTTAATTGTTATTCAAATCTAAATTGTCCAAAAAAATGTGATCCCAGAAGAAAAACGGTGTTGATGTGAACAAATTATTAATCAGCATCTCTGAAAATGGAGACATCAGCAGCATTGGTTTCTTGAAATTGGTTCGGACAGAGAAACAACTCCCACTTCTAGACCATCAAGCCCAGAACAACACTCTGCAAGACTCTGGAAAGCCGTGTAACTTCACAGTCCAGTCTGTTTTGCTTAAGATATGCAGTAATGGCCTTTCTGTTCTAAGCTGCACCAAGGAATTTAAATGCTATCAAAGTAAAAATTCGATCGTCAACAATAATGAAGATGACAAGAACTATAACTAAGTTCAGTTGCCATAATAATCTCAAATTAATAACATTTTCTCATGTCATAGGACTGAGATTACCAGCGAGCATGCCATATAACTTAAATGCCATCCTCAAAAAGCAAAATAATTGAGCACCCAATTTCACTTGACAGTCAATGAACAAGACCAGGTTCATGGAAAAACATATTTGCAGATCTACAGTGAAATTGCAAAGGCAAAAGAGCTCTGAAATAAGGGAGATGACACACACAGTTCAAGAGATTGTCGTGTACTCATTGGTGTTCCACATATGTGCAGAGGCCAGTTTGGAGCTATTGCCCCAAAAGATACAAGGTAGGCAGAGCATTGGATGAGTTATCATGAAAAGAATCCCATTCTACTTATCCAGAATTTCTCAGCATCAGATCCTTTATCTAATTGGGGGTTCAAGATGATGGAAGACAGAGATCTAAGAACATATTTCCAGTTTCCCACAAAGAAACTGGTTAACATAGACAAAAATCTATGCTAATTAATCTGATTCCTTGAATGGTTAGACAATAACTTGGATTTGCAGTAAGACTGCGAATCAAGGAAAACAGCAAAAAGCCCTAAAACATAGCAGCAATTGAAAAGACCTAGCAACACTGATGTATCTGTATATGGTTGTGCTACAAGTATCATGCCGCTTCTTGCATGAACAAAAATAATTTAAATCAATGCTGAGGGTCTAACTCAACTGGTTAGGTTTTAAATTTGATTTATAGATCTCACTAATTTAAATCTCAGAATTATTGGAGTTTTATTAACTTTAAAGTTCGTGGGATTCATCAAGATATATACAAGCTATCCTGGATATCCACGTTAATAAAACATAAAAAATCATTTAATTGGAGATAGATATGATACATTGAAAGAAGGTCCAAGAAACTCATCCTCTGTAATCTTCAACAAACCCCGAGCTGCATCATCATCCATAACAATTAAACAGAATTATATACAACAAATCACAAAAGCAAAAATTCGAGAGAGAGCATGCTTTGCATACATGGACGGAAGTTTGGAGCACAACTGTTTTTCCTTCCTTGTCAAAGAAAGAGTGTAGTGATTTCTTTGTAACCTACGGTTCTAAAACCCATGTTCTGAATATCATACACAGTTACAAAATGACTCGCTCAGTGAAAACACAAATACATTCGTTTTGTTATGCTGTTTTGCCTTCTGTCTTCAAGCAAGAACACGACTAGAAAAATAATTCTTTAAGCAAATATTACAATTATACGAACTAAAAAAAAAAGAATCATGAATTTGATTTCATTCGAATGACAGCAGAGAGTCTTGTGAGATTAGGAAGAACAATCCTCTTTCAAATACTTCAACAACCAATGGAGTTTCTCTAATAAATTTAAAAGTGATGCTTACGTCATGCCTTGTGTGGATGACAATAGCCTCCAAAAGAAAGTTCATGGCACAAATGGGAATGAAAAGGTTTCACCACTTCAGAAAGGGGTATGACATGACATTTACAAAAAAGAAGAAGGGGTTTTGAGTCCTTTGATCAAATCAATCATGGAAGCTTGACATTGAGCCTCCTTAACCATACAGAATGGAGTATCATATGAAGCATATCATACGGCTGAGCAGGTCGATTCAACGTGAAATGTCTTCGAATTTGCATCACTCTTCTTTGCATTGTAAGATACCGTCGAACCGAAATTCCTTTCAAAATTATCTTAATATCAGGTATCTTTTCCGACGGAATGTCAACGGAGAACTTGCTCCAATCAAGAACATCACTAAATGGCAATGAATAGTTATCGGAGATGGTCACAGGAACACATCCCAATTGAATTGCTGTTACCACTCTAGGACTTGCTACTTCATGCCCGCTTGGGCACAAGCAAAACTTGCTTTGGCCCATTAATTCAAAGTAAAGAGTATTGTTTTTTTTGTTCTTTTTAGTAAGGTACTCATGGACTTGGATCTCATCATCCTTTTCTTTCCAGCGTTCCAATAAGATCTTCCTTATATGACCATGAGCTCCACCCGCAAAGAAGGCAAGGATTGAACGCTTACTCGGGGGTTGGGCGTACTCCTGGGGTGGTCCGAGCTTGCCAACGGGAAGGAAGATTTCTGGTATCGAGACATCTCTTTGGGGTTGAAACCCTTCTGATGTATTGGCATTGCAAAGGGCTCTGATGAAGAACTTGAAGAGTCCAGGATTGGCCCTTGAGACATCTGGTGCCTGTGACAGATTTTGAATGTAGAATTAACTAGTTTACATTTTCACTCTAAAAAAATCACAGAACCATGGTAAGATGCATATAGTTTTGCCAAAATAAGAATGGATTTTTACCCAAAGTCAGATAAAGCTCAACTCTATTTAGGTAAGAGGGAGAAGGTTCTTGCTGATGCTGGTTATATGGATGCCCAGCAATGAATCCGGGAAAAATATACGAGTTGAGACGGAAAATGGAAACTGGTAAGCGAGAAAATAAGGAGGGGAAGTTTGTAGGGCATACCCAATCATGGCAAGAAACGGAGAAATGATCAGCTCCGTGGGTTCTGTTCCAGTAAGGGTGCTTATTAGCTATAACACGAACATAATCTGTGACCAAACGCTGGAGCTGATCTCGAGAGAAGGTGACCAGAGGCCTGTAGACGTAGTGGATGATATAGGCCACGCTTACGGGGAGCAGAAAAGCCTGTGCTTCCTCAGGATGGCGAGCCATAAACTGGCTTTTCCCGCCCTCCATTTCATCAAGAAACTGCCCTTCAATGCTGTAGATGTCGTTCACTGGCCCACCATGGACCAGTGGTAGCTCCCCTTCCTTGTAAATCCACACCTTGAATCTTTTCTCCATTTCCTCGTAACTCCTGAGGAAAATTATTTCGTTATTTTTAAATATTTTAGTCGCTCTGTAAGAAAACAGAGTTTTTTTTATAAAAAAAATCAAAGAAACATATATATATATTTGTCTCTACTTTCTTGTACGCATTGATCACGTTTGTTCCATATTCATAAGGGGCCAGCAGAAAAGAAGATCTAATTTCTGTAGCTTTTTTTTTTTGGCACTAATTTCTGTTCGTTTTTATTCAATCACATCGAAGCATTCTTAAGAAATCTCTCAGTTATTCTTGGACAATTAGATGGAGATAAGGGATATATTTTTGTGGTTATTATGAAACGTCCCCTTCGTTGAATAGTTGTATTGTGAAAGCTCTGCCGCTATAGAATATTATCTAATAATTAATAATAATAATAATAATAATAAAAACTCCCCAAGATAAACTATGTAACCATAAAATTAATTTGAAGCTTTATTATTCTACTGCAAATTAAACACAGTGATTTCGCATCTTAATTATCCGTCTTTACTATTAGTGTACACAACAATAAAATTATTTCATGTTAAAAAAAAACATATTAAAATTATTTTTAAAATACTTAGAAATATATTAAAATAATATTTTTTTATTTTTTAAAATATATTTTTAATAACAGTACATTACATTAAAACGATAAAAAAAAAATTAAAATTTATCCATTTTGTATTTCAGCCACAATCCCAAAAGAAAGAAAGCTTAAAATCCCAAAGCATTGTTTCTAGCCCTCCACCATTGTATCCATAACTTGGGATATCATTACCAGGACCATATAAGCAACTCGACAAGGTTGATTTTGACTGGAGAACAGTACTCTGGGCCAACTCCCGTCATGTTTTGTCAACGTCTAATTTCTTCCGTGGAGATCGTGTCATCAATGGCGGTATGACTGTATGGCACTAATTAAGAGAATTTGTTTCATTTGTGAAATTGATCGTTTTATCCAATATCTTGCCTTCCCCTTTTTTTCTCCTCACAACGACACACAACCTCAAATCCATTAAAGAATTGAAAGCGTATGCCCAGCATTTTTGTTAACAAAAGTACAGCCAATAAACAGAAGTTTCGTACTTCCATTGTTAAGAAGGCAAGGGATATATATTAGCTACTGTTCAAGGACACTGGCAGGATGGTGTCAGGCTGCAAGACCCCCAAAAAACTAATCACTTTGCCGTAAATTAATTTCAGTAGTCGGTTTAGAAATAAGATGATTGATGACTAAATTAAAATCAATATCATGATCCAGGGAAAATAAAATCAATACTGGCACGCATGATCATTTCTATAAAGTAGAAAAAGGAGAGAAGCTGTTTCCACTTCTGCAAGATAGGCGAGCGATATGGGGCCAAGAGTGCCACTCGAAATAATTAAGATCACATGAAGGAAATTTTAGTGGGGAGGGGAATTTATGCAGTGCAGGGAAATCTTAGAAACGAAAACAGCTTTTCAAATTAAGTACCAATTGGCTTGCTGCAAAGCGAGAATTATGAAGTTTTGAATTCAGATCCCACCTTTGTGAAGCAACTGCTCATAATATTAAGTAAGAAAAGAATATAAATAAATTAAATAGTATTATTGGAACTTAACTGATGAAAAGCATATTGGTTTCTGTATATGGCTCCTCTGGGAACGTAGCTCCCCTTCTTGTATGATGACGAGTTTTGCGACCGAATTGCTTTGTAAATAGCTGCTCTTGCTATGGCTAGGCCTTCTTCAATTCTCTCAAAACCTGTCTTCATTTTCTTCCCAGAAAAACACACACACACAAATCAAGAAAACAAGAAACCATATATTCGATATATGCAGTGAAAGTAAATCAACCGGGCTCACCTTTTCATGCCTGGTAAAAACTACAGAACTGTTCCGCACTGGCAATGAAGTTGGTGGTGTTGATGGTTGAAGCCTTCCAGAAATCTTTCCCTGTCCATGACACCAGAGATAAAATCAAGAAATCTATTTTTAAACGTAAAGGAGAGGAGGAAAAAACATTTTTGTGGTGTCCATGCATGCGTGGTTGTAAAAAAGATCATTAAACAAGCTTTACTTTGTTCCTCCAATTAGTGATTTCTTGATCATCTCCGACAGTGGTGTTCGATGGTGGTTGCAGTGCAACTGGCGAGGGAAGAGGTTGAATCCTTTCAAAAGTATAATTATATGTATAAAAAGACGACAAACGGCTAGAAGCTTTGAGACTTTGGTAATTGAAGGAAGATAAGCAAACAAAAAACAAGGTGGAAACAAGAGCTGCTAGCAGTAGAAAACTCAAGGTGGAGCAACTTAAAGTTGCCATCTGAATTCTCTTACAGTTCTTAATTTGTAGGGTTTATTAATTTCTTGTGCAGATATAGACACAGTAGGAGATGAAGCATGGTGGGTTTTCCATATCTTAAACCTGAAATAGAAGCCTAGCTAGCAGCATATTACAAGACAGAACTAGCCAGTACAGTCATCTTGAGAGTGGAAAGAAGGCTTTTCATGTGAGCTAGTAACCGTCGGCCATGGATTGAAGCAATAGATGATTTATTTATTTATTTCCTGCTAGGAGAGCTGGGGCAAACTACATTTTTGCCCCTGTAGATTCACCAGTGCTCCATTTCTACCCTTTCTGTTTAATATATAATATCACCTTGATTTTACCCTTGATCATTAAATAACTAATGGAATGATCTAATGAGGAGCCCACTTTTTGAATTTTATTTCTTTGATTTTGTGAGATATCATCGCATGTATAAGTATTGAGAGGATAAAATATTGAGAGAAAATAAGAAAAGGCACACAAAGAAGGTGAAAATAAGTAAAAGAAAGAAAAGAGGTTTTCTAGCTATTTCAAATATTAGGGGTAATATTGAAAGCTCTAAACAACTACAAGGGTAACATTGAAGTTTTAAACAATATGAATAGAGTTAGGTGGAACATTGCTCTATAGGTGTAAGACGCCAGTTTTCGTAAGTAGAGTATAAATTGACAAATTGATAAAAGGCACTCTCTCCTCCACTGAACCGAACCGAAACGGTTCAGTGGTTGAGTTTGTACTTGAGCCATTATGACATCAAACACACAGCAAAATTATAAAATCCTATTTTATATTTGCGGGCTTAATCTCTATTCTTCTTAACAACAAGCCGTTTTCAAACATAGATAAAAAAAAAAAAAAAATCGAGTTTTATTTGGAAGAAGGAATCAGTTTTAAAAGTTATTTTCCATAAAAAAAAAAAAAATTGCCAAAGAGGTTGCTTCTGGATTTAATTATTAAAATAAGTCATTTTTTATTTATCATATAAGAGAAAATAAAAAAATATACATCCATATAGTTCTAATTTTACTTGACTGAGTTGGTAAATATATTTCAAATTAATTTATTTATATAACTCATGTCTATATAGTATATAATATTAAATATTTATTAATAATTTTTTCATTTATTTAAAAAATCTAAACTCCACCAACACATGGTTATTAAACTTTGCATGAAATTGACTGATAGAAGTATCGAATTAGTGGTTAGATCACTTGACTAGGGTTAGTATTTTTGAAAAATTAAAACTATATAATTTTAAATTTTTAAAAAAATCGATAAGTTTTGTAACCTTATTTGATTATCAAGTCAATCAGTTCACCTACAAATTAATTTTTTTGGGGGATCTAGTCTAAGCTGTTTCCAGATAATCCAATAGACCGGGTTGGATTAATAACAGTGCCAAAACAAAAAAAAAATTCACTCCTTTTGTATTCTTTTGTTTTTTTTTAATTTCCCGAGGCAGCAATCGGCCAATGCATCGCTGCTTGCCAGCCGCAATCCCACAGGTAAAGAAGAAAAACATCAAATTATTGACTTTTTTCCCTCTCTTCTCTCGTGGGAATTCTTCCTCCTTGAGGAACGAGTTCATCAATTATTCCCATTAATCCTTTCCCAATCCTTTTAAAACCTCGTTATTTTCTTTTCTTTTTTCTATAATTGTTTTTTGTGATATGTGAAAAAAGTATAAAAACGGTTTATCTAATATGTTATATATAAGCAACACACAATTGGATATTAAATCGGAAAATAAAAAGGATAAAAAAAATATAGTATAATAGAATAAAGTTAAAACAACTATGCAAGAAACATATATTAATTAGAAATTCACATCGAAAATACATGAAATATACATAAATTAAAGGATCATTTAAATAATTTAAGAGCATGTAGTCTTCTAAGATTATTCAAGGGTCGATATTATAATCAAACAAATTATTTATTAATTTTTTTATGAAACTTTATGTTCACATTAAAGTTATTAATCTTAGTTCTAATTATATGATTAATGATTTATAATCTTGGCCCAGGTAGATTTCTTTTGCTAATAATGAAAAACCTCATAAATAATTTTAAAACTCATAATTACCAATCTAATATATATTAGATTATGCTTCTACTACTAATTAATGACAAGTTTCGACCCGCGACTAAAAGAATTCCACTGGTTTTAGCTCAAGACAAACGCAGTCCAACCGTACTTATAAAGACATGGAAAAATACAAAGAAGTGGAAAAGTGGGCAGGCCACTAGACCATGTTCATGACGCGATGCAAATGGTTCCATCCCAACAACCTAGAACGCACGACATCGTATAAATTAAAGAAATAATTTAATTTAAAAAATTAAACTATTTACTGTGGTTCTAAATTAAAATATATATTATCATCTAACACAAGTAATTTAAGCTTGAAAGTTGTATAGACTCATATTATTTTTTTACTTAATTTTTATCAAATAAATAAATATGATAAAATTCGAACCCGTGACTACTTGGTCATCAAAGCTGTGATATTATGTCAAAAACCAATTCAACTCAAAAGCTTAACTTGTTAAGTGAGGTCTCAAGATATGATTTATATTACTCTTTAACAATACAAACGTAGAAAAAAGGAAAAACATTAACATAAAATAAAATAAAAAAGAAAGGTAAATCTAGTGTTTTTAAACCCGGTCTGGTGGTCGACTCGGTTTAATGCCGAGGTCACTGGTTTTGACCGAGTCAATCCTATTTTATTTATAAATCAAAACGACATCATTTTAATAAAATAAATAAATAAATAATTAACATGTTGTAACCAAATAATTTAAAAATATAGATCCTACAGCTAAGATCTTTATTTCTTCTCATGAAAGGCCTGGTTGAAGTTAGTGAGCCATAGCTGTAGAGCTAACCCTTGTTTTATTGGTTTGGTGGTTGCTACCAAAATTATTTCTTTATGCTTATTAAAAAACTATGAGTTGCTAGGTTAGCCCATCAAATCAGCCGAGTTTTTTATTACTTTTATTTTTTTATAAATTCGGTCTGATTTCAACATTAAATCAGCCAAGTCCTGAGTTAACCTGACAAGTCAGGTTTTAAAACTATAAATAAATCGATTTCAACTTAAAAATCATCTTTCTTAATAAATCTGTTTGAATATTAAATTCACCATTATCTTTGCAAAAATTAAAAAAAAAATTAGTGACTAGAAAATAGTAACAGTTAATATTAATGAAAAGTTATTTTAGCTATAGTTTTGAAAGTTAACCCGGTAGGTCGATCCAAGATTCAGTTGATCCGGGATTGGACCAGACCGAGTTTACAAAAAAATAGGAGAAGTTGCAACCTTGAGTGACCCAACTGACTTGGCTAGTTGACCTGGTAAAATCCGGTTATAGCCCATTAACTATTTTTTTTGTTTTTTTTTCTAAAATAACTTTGTTTTGATTTATAAATAAAAAAATGGTTAATCCAGACAAAACTTATAATTCGAGTCTTAAACCGGATCAACTATCTAGTCGGATTTCAAAACTCTGATTTTACATTGACTAAAAAATGTCTTAAGAAAAATATTTACTGACAGTATATATATATATATATATATATATATATATATATATATATATATATATATATATATTAAAACCCAGTATTTTGTTCAAGCAGGATTAGCCAATTGACTACTGTAGCCAAACAAATCATATTTAATATTAGTTATATGATTTACGCTTAATTAATTTTTTTATCAATAAAAAAATAAATATACAAGTTATTTTATTTCATTTTTTACAATAAATATAAAAAACTGAAGGATAAAATTAAATTAAAAACATTCAATTTAAAAAATAACAAAAAAATCCAAATCATATGTTTTAAAACATTAAATGGAAAAAAAAAGTACAACCAGTGCCCAGAGGCAATAATAGTAGCTATTATATCAAACAACAATTTAAAAATAAAAATAAGGATTGTGTGTCAGAGTTAAATAAAAAATAGTTCTAATTCTTTTAAAGCTTAATAACAAAAAGATATTTTTTAAAAAAATTTATCCACCTAACTTCTTTTTTTTTAGAATTAAACCTTTAAAACTAAAAAAAAAAAAAAAAAAGAGGCCAGGTACGAGGGTCTTCTCCACATGCCTCACCCTGGTCTGTTTCACGTGCCTATATAAAAAAACAACCAGGCTTGCCAGCTAGATCTTTTTTGGCCAGTAGCAGAGGACGTATAATTAACACGTCATCCACCCTTCTTTTTATGTCGTCCGCCCTCTAATTTGTTTTTCAAATAAGATTGTGTACAATGCAACATTACTTTTCCCATTATTTTTTAAATAATTTTTTATATTAAAATATATATTAATAATATTTTTTTATTTAAAAAAAAATTATTTTTAACATCAACACATTAAAACGATTTTAAAATACTAAAAACATATTAATTTAAAATTAATAAAAATATAAAAAAAAATTAAATATTTTTTAAAATATTTTTCAAAAGGCAAAAACAAATGCTTAGATTACAGTGACCAAGAACTACTGGAAAATCAGATCCTATATATTTTTTGCCCAAAAGTTTTATTTTCAACTCATGCCAATGGGATTTCTCCATCTCCATCTCCATCTCCATTGGAAATTAGCTTTGAAAATTTTTTCGTGAGCGTTTCCATTAATTGCTATTTTACCGATACTTTTCAACAGCCAATGAACATTCTGAAAAGCTTAAAAACAAACGTTAATGTCATACATTTTCATTTGTTACACCATGGAACAATCAGAATACACGCATGTCTGCTTTTACTACAAAAGAATATCTTTTGATGCCCTCCGCCGGGTTTGGGTGTGGGTGTAAGGCTTTTGAACCTCAAAATGGCGGCCTGACATTAAGCCTCCTTAACCATATCGAATGAAGTATCATATGAAGCATATCATACGGCTGAGCAGGTCGGTTCAGTTTGAAATGTCTCCCTATCTTTATAACTCTCCCTTGCAATGTCAGATACCTTCTGAACGAAATCTTTTTTAAAATTGTTTTAATCTCAGGTATCTTTTCCGACGGAATGTTCACTGAGAACTTACTCCAATCAAGAACATCACTAAATGGCAATGTATAGTTATCAGAAATGGTCACAGGTATACACCCCGATTGAATTGCTGTCACCACTCTTGGACTTGCTACTTCATATCCACTAGGGCACAGGCAGAACTTGCTCTGACCCATTAATTTGAAGTAATCGTTTTTCTTGTTAAGATCAAGATACTCATGAACTTGGATTTCATCGTCTTTATCTTTCCAGTGCTCCAACAAGAGCTTCCTGATGTAACCATGAGCTCCTCCGGCGAAGAAAGCGAGAATCGAGCGCTTACTGGGGGGGAGACCTTTGCCAGGCGGTCCAAACTTGCCGAACGGGATGTTGATTTCAGGTATTGAAACATCTCTTCGAGGCTCGAATCTCTCTGATGTATTTGCATTGCAAAGGACTCTAATAAAGTTCTTGTAGAGACGAGGATTGGCTCGTGAGATGTCCGGTGCCTGAAATTTGAAATGAAGAATCAATCAATTCACAAAATTAATCGCACACATTTAGTTTTCATTACTGGACGACAAAAAGAAGGTAGATTTCTGATACCCAGTCATGACAAGAAACCAAGAAATGATCAGCTCCTTCAGTTCTGTTCCAGTAAGGGTACTTGCCGGCGACTACAGCAACATAATCTTGGACCAAACGTTGCAGCTCCTCACGAGAGAATGTAACGAGGGGCCTGTAGATATAGTGAATGATATAGGCCACGCTGATAGGGAGTAGGAATGTGTGTGCCTCGTCGGGGTGACTAGCAGCAAAGGGGCTCTTCCCGCTTTCCATCTCATCAAGAAACTGACCTTCAATGCTGTAGATGAGGTTTAAGGGCGCAGAATGGACCAGAGGAAGCTCTCCTTCCTTGTAAACCCATATCCTGAACCTCTTCTCCATCTCTGTATAACTCCTGAATAAATATAAATTAATTTTGGTTATGTAATTAATTATAATTAGCGCATGGTGATCTTAACAACTGATCATTGGAACATGTAACATGTATAGTACGAATTAATACTGTGCGAAAACGTGTCCTTAGTGGAGCTGATGTTTTTCTCAGTACCCTCGAACCTTCCCTGTTCTTCTCTCCCCCACAGACAAATTCAAATAATACTCCGTTGTATTGCCACTGTAGCCTTGAAAAACAAGAAATCATGCGCAACCAGAAGCCATGCCACACATTTATTGTACGTAGCAAAGGAGAACCAATAAATGAAGTATCATTATCATGAAGGAAATAATTGGCGTACGGTGTACGATGTAAGTGGTGACAGGTAGCTGGCAGCTAGCACAGCCCTTAAACACTTGATTACCATAAATTTAAGTTCTGATCAGTTTAAAAATAAGGTAATTGATGATTTTTTTTACGACTAATTAACGAGCTTCAGCTAATTAAACTCAATATTATGAAACCAAAAAAAAATATAAAAAAAACAAAATTAAACTATTAGCAACAATGAATTCTGTAAATATACTAACAGCTTCCTTTTGCGTTTCAAAAAAAATGAAAATAAATTCTGTAAAGCATGAATGGCTTGTAGCTCGAATGGTCAAGGTGTACTCTTCCTAAACCGAGAATGGTGGGATCTTGAATTCGAGTTCCACTTTTATCAATCAACCGTTAGTTAATTAATATCCGAAAAGAAAAGAAAAGAATGTTGCAACTTAACTGATGAAATGCATAATGATTTCTGTACATGGCTCCTCTGGGGATATAACTCCCCTCCTTGTATGACGAAGAGTTATGTGACCGAACTGCTTCGTAAATGGCAGCTCTTGCTCTAGCTAAACCTGCTTCAATTCCATCAAAACGTGTCTTGTTCTGCCCAAAAAGGAGACACACAAAGAAGGATCAATAACATAAAACAAATAAACATGTCCAAAAAAAGAAGATATTATTAACCAGGCTCACTCTTTCATGTCTTGTAATCAGTGAAATCCCTGGCGAGGGTGACGGCGAGGGTGACGGTTGGAGCCTTTCAAAAGTGGGGTTTGGAGGTGGTAGCAAAAGAATTGGTGAAGAAAAGGATTGAAAGCTATGAACAAAAGTATGGTTGGTTTTACCATCAATACTGTAACTAGGTGTATAAAAAGAAGACGAACGTCTTGAGATCTTGGTTGTTTGATTAGAGGGAGACAAGGAGAGGAAAAACAGAGTGAGAACAATAGCTGATAGTAGTAGAAAACTGATGAAGGAGCTAGTAAAAGTTGCCATGAGAACATGCTCTCTCACAACTTCTCTATAGGTTTAAGCACGCATGGTGTCTTCATAGGCTGACCTGGAAATGATGAAAGACTAGCAATAATTTAGAAGATACAGCAAGCACAGGAGATGGTGTCATTAATGGCGGTATGACTGTATGGCACTAATTAAGAGAATTTGTTTCATTTGTGAAATTGATCGTTTTATCCAATATCTTGCCTTCCCCTTTTTTTCTTCTCACAAGGACACACAACCTCAAATCCATTAAAGAATTGAAAGCGTATGCTCAGCATTTTTGTTAACAAAAGTACAGCCAATAAAAAGAAGTTTCGTGCTTCCATTGTTAAGAAGGCAAGGGATATATATTAGCTACTGTTCAAGGACACAGGCAGTATGGTGGCAGGCTGCAAGACCCACACAAAATTAAGCGCTTGCCATAAATTAATATCAGTAATCGGTTTAGAAATAAGGTAATTAATGACTAAATTAAATCTGTTAAATAATATTTATGTAGTTTTATTTATTAAAAATAAAATAATATTTTTAATTTAATCTATATATATTTTATTTGTATTTAGATTAAAACTAGGTACTTATAATAAACAGATTATTGAGAATTCTAGTTTTCTTTTTGTGTTTGTTCTTAATTATTTTAACATGATATTAGGCTAGTTTTATGGAATGAGGCTTAATTTTTAATTTAATTTTGCGGATCCAACTGCCTTCTGTTGGCTTTGTTGTTAATGAGTTATTGTCTGAAAAAATATGTTTCCAGTCTTATTCTGAAAAGAAATTTTTTTTTGCTTCAAATCATTCTGTATTAGTAGTACCTTTTAAGCTATTTTCTAATCATTAAAATAAGCCTTACATAAGAGTTGGCTTCGATGAGTGCAGTTTCTGTAAGCCGAAAGGTTATTGAAAGGCTCAGTTTTCTAAATTGAGACAGCAGAATCAAGTTTGGAAGCCTAACAATCAATCACAATCTAATGCTCATAAACTACTTCAGGATTATAAACCTCAACACCAAAATACCGCGATAGTAGCTTCTCTCAGTTTTATTACCGATTCTAATACTTTGGCTGCTTGAAATACTTTGTTTGATAATTTATATATATATAAAAAAAACTAAGTTCATGACTAACGATGCGTTATGGAGTTAAATGTTTTGGCCTGAATAATCATAATCGGAAGATGGAATTAACAGGCTGAACCAAGATTTGAGGATGTCTTGGAATCTTGCCAAGTCAAGTGTCAATGGATGAATCTTTCGGGCATTAATTAAATAGATCTTTCCTCTCCATGAAAAAAGCCACTGGATGAATCTTTCGGGCATCTTGGCAAGTCAAGTGTCATACAAGAATACTAAACCTATCAAATTGTTTCTCCATTAATCATGTCTCTTTCTCCAAGTTTCTTCTCTCTCTCTCTCTCTCTCTCTCTCTCTCTCGCAAATATTGATGGTTGACTTTCACCTGCTTAACCCTCTACCACTAGATCTTCCCTCCTTTTATTTTTTATTTTTCCTTCTGATAAAACGAGAACAGTTGATAAAAGAGCCCAGCATGAACCAGAAAGGGAAAGAAATGGGAAAATGCTAAAAATAAGATATTGATATCGATGACAAGTCAAAAAGGCAGAGGTCTAACGAGCATCCAAAACCCCGAGACCCATAGTCAGCCCCAAAGGATGGGATCGTATATACTTCCATATATATATATATATATATATAAGGGGCGTGCTGATATATATTATCTTCATAACTCTTAATATATTTTTTTAAGTTTACAAAAAAAAAAAAAAAAGTCCGATCCACAACAGAATGCAATCAAATATACTATTCCTAGCTATGATGTGTGTCATGATCATTAAAAATTGTATAATTTTACTGACTAAAATCAATGAGGCACCCTAATGTTGAGCCTCCTAAGCCACACTGAGTGAAGCACCATATGAAGAACATCATATGGCTTAGCCGGTCGGTTAAGCACAAAATGCCTTTGCACTTTCATCACCCTCTTCTGCATCTTCAGGTACTCATCATACGAAATTCCTCTCAAAATTGTCTTAATTTCAGGAATTTTCTCCACTGGAATTTGTACCGAAAACTGGCTCCAGTCGAGAACATCACTGAAGGGTAAATTATAATGGTCGGAAATAATAACCGGGACACATCCTGAATAAATTGACTCCGCCACTCTAGGACTAGCCACTTCAAAACCGCTAGGGCACAAACAAAAATTGCTTTGCCCCATTAATTCCATGTAATCTTGATCCTTTGGTAAGTATTCATGAACTTGGATCTCGTCATCCTTTTCCTTCCAATGTTGAAGCAAGATTTTGCGTATGTCTCCGTGCTCACCACCTGCAAAAAATGCGAAGATCTTGCGTTCGTGGGGAGGTAAGCCACGGCATGCTGGAGTGAGTTTTAAGGGGGGGCAGTTCAGCTCCGGCAGTGTAGCATCTCTTCTTGGTCGGAATCCTTCAGAAGTGTTGGCATTACACATTACTCTTATCAGATTCTTGTATAGTTCTGGGTCATCTCTCGAGACCTGTGGTGCCTGAAATTACAAGGAAAATGCACAAGAATTCCAAATGTGCAGTCGCAACGTTAGTATAACTAGAACTTCGGTCCCCGTGTCATCTTCTTGCAGGGGACATGCTAGGTTTCAATCTTATCAGATTGTCTACGAAGAGACACACCAGAACTTCAATTCTACATAAATAGCTACGTACGTACCCAATCATGGCAAGAAACCATAAAATGGTCACCACCTCTGCTTCTGTTCCAATGAGGATATTTATTTGCTACGACTGTAACATAATCCTTGAAGATTCTAACTAGTCTTTCACGATGATAGGTGGTGATAGGCAAGTAAACGAACTCAACAATGTAAGCCACGCTGATTGGTAGAAAAAATGCATGGGCCTCATCAGGATTGCGGGCTAAAAATGGGCTCTTCCCACTCTCCATTTCATCGATGAACTGGCCCTCAATCGAGTAGATATGCTTCATGGGCCCATTGTGAACCATGGGCGTGTCTCCTTCCCTGTAGACCCATATCTTGAATCTCTTTACCATCTCTGAATAACTCCTGATTAAGGCAGAAGAAAACCTTGTTAATCAATCCTGTACGTGTACTAAATAGCAAGAAATAAAGCTCAGTGGTTAAGGAGATATGTTACTTTTCTTGATTTTCTAGTCTGACGTCCAAGAATATTTATTAAATTTTTCTAAGTATATCATGTCGATGTGGAGGGCGTGCCTTTAAAACATCCAGAGAGGGACTTGGTCTAGTTGATCAAAGAAAACAAAAAAAAAAACAATTTTTTTTTAGTTTTGTTATAACGAAAATAAATATTTGCAAGAAGAATAACGATTTAAGTACTTTAGACAACCCATAATAAAAGCAAGTTCCCTTTTTGATTTTAATTTTAATTGTACTATGAAAATTTACGTGTCTAGCCATTCTGGGTTAACATAGATGTGAGTGGAAAAATGCAAATGGGAATACGGAGGCATGCCCGTTCTACTCGTTATATGCTATCGAAAACAGGGCTAGCTTTTACCAGGCCACATGCCTCAACAAATCCCGGTCCCTAAATAAAGTAAAACATTTCAAATCACTCCCTATTGGTAGCAATATTTTGATAATCTCAAAATAACATATTTTATCATATGATTTTGATTGTTTCGAAGACTACTAAGTTAGCATCAATGCACGCATCGCTACCTAACACCCTTTTCCATTTTCTTTTTCCTAAAAAAATTATAAAATGCAAGATAGTTGATGTCCAAGAACTCGGCTGAGATAATGAATCAATAATGATCCCATGACATATTTTTTTTAAAAAAAAACAAAACATTTCTTATAGAAATCCTTAAAAATCAAAATCATAGACTAAGAAACTTTGTTATCCCATGTTTCATAATGTTTCGGTTGATGGAAACGCCAATATTTAATTATTCTTTTAAAATAAATAAATAAATAAATTTGATAAAATTAACACAGATTGTAATCACAGGGTTGATTAACCTTCCTTCTCCTTCTTTTCAAAAAAAAAAAAATTGTAAAACAAAACACCTCTTGAGTAGAGCTTTTTTACATGTAATATACATAAAACTCTTCGTAGAAATGATATATTTAAATAAGACTTGACTTCTTAAATTTTATATATAGATATCAACATAATTAAAGAAATAAATTGAAAAGAATTCCAATTTTACGTTAGATAAGCGAGCAAATATTAGAATCGGCAGTATTTCATAGGGTAAAAAACAATACAACCATGCATTATCACACTTTAGTAATGTGTAGTAGTATAAACATTAAAAAAGAAAAAGAAAAAAGGAGTGGTCAATAGAAACTTAACTGATGAAATGCGTATGCATTTCTGTACATGGATCCTGTGGGAATGAAAGTATCCTCCTTCTCAGTTAATGTATAGTTCTTTCTTCGAATTGCTTCTTGTATAGCCAACCTCGCATTTACTAAATCTGCTTCAATTCTCTCTATACTACTCTTCTTCTACAACATGAAACACAAATGAAAAAAAAAAATCATCAGTCAAGCCAAACAAACAGTTTCTTACCAAAAAGAAACGAAGAAGAAGAAGAAGAAGAAAAAGAATATAGTTGATCACTTTTTTGTGGCTAACAATGCTATTGTTCAGAGCAATATTGGTAGAAGCTAAAGGTGACCCAAATTGTGGAAGAACTTGAGTGGTGTTGCTGTTAGGTTGGTGCTGGTTAAATATTGGGGTTAAAAGAGGGGAAATGATAGTTTGATTGTTTTTGAATAATGGAGAGTGGTAGATAAGTAGGAGGAGAAAACTGGTTGAGAGCAGAATGAAATGTATGGGGCAACTAAAGGTTGCCATGGCGATAGGTTGTTCTCTGAGTGGTGACCTATCTGCTATATATCTAGGGTTCTTATACATCAAGGTAGGAAGAGACTAGAACGGGGTTTGTGTAGAGTTCTCTAACTAAGCCTCGCCAACTTCTTGTGTTTTTAAAATGAAATGAAATATAAAATAAATAAAAATCTTAACCCAAAAAACATAAGAAATTTTCTTTGAAAATAATATACTAATAAACTGTGAATACAAAATAACAAAAGAATTTTGAAGAGAAAACTATAATATTGTGCTCTTAATAAAAACCGGACTATAATGAAAATAAATATTCAGTTCGATTCAAATTTGTATTATTTTTTTATATAATTTGGTTTAAAAACCAGAAAATAGTTACTATAAAAGTAAAATTAATAGGGGGAAGGGCGTAATATCTTTCTAAAATCCACAATAGTCAACGAGAAGCATATGGAGTGCTCTTTCCCTTCATTCACTGGATGAGAAATTTGCTGTTCTTAGCTTCTAAATCATGCGGTATGTTCACTGCCTGATTAGCAACATTTGTGCTTTGAATCCGCTTTACAGTGATCAAATCTTCTGTGTATATATATTGAGCTAGCTGTGAAAAGGCTGTGGGGATGGGAAGATTGTGTATAGAGCTGTTCTTAAAATAAAAAAATAAAAAATAAGTTGAAATTATGCTTACTTTTTATACTTAAATTTATGGAAGTAGCTGAAGAAAATAAGTAATAAGTTGGCTAGCTGAGGCATGCACGGGCTTGACCCGGGAAATAATCTCATTCACCAAAATATACAAATAATTAATTTCCTTCGCTAATACTCTATTGTTATTATTTATTTATTTATGATTCCTTAAATCACTAGATTAATGATCTTTACTAATTACAAGAAATCATATCTAACATAAAGAACTTGTTCACAACTCGACTAGAATAATTTAACGGGCGACGTCTCCAGTTCTTCCTCAAAAACTTACTCTTCTTGAAGGATATATAATTAAGAGGAAATGCATGGTTCCTCACATTATGCATCCTTCTTGTGATCTGTGGTTGACTTTAATCAGCACTAATTAAATGACTCACGTGCTATGGCCCTAAAAAGGGTTACAAGAATTGTATGTGAAGAGTATTATCATAATTAGTAAATGAAAATATAGTAGTTCCAAAGGTATATTGGGCGGTTCCAAGACATTATTGTATAGAATATATATATAATTAATTATAAGATCCCGCCATGACCCTGAACAAGGTCTCAAATCCGGAGTCGTCTTGGATCACATAAAACTTCTCCATCATCGTTTCCCTTTAATTGAAATGCAAGCGAGTGTTCTTCCCAAGCTGTAACATTTCTTTATATATATATATATAAAGCCTCTGGTTTATTCCCGTCTGAAATTTGATTTTGACACCACCATGCATATTTTTAATGTATATAATGTATTTGTTTATCCCACGTTGATTAAAAAATATTTTCATTTTAGTCTAGGTTATAATAAAAATATTTTTTTTATAATCAATGCATAACATTTAATATAATTTTTTTTTGTATCACCTCATTTTCTCTTTCTCACTTTAATATAATATCAGAATCATTATTTTAGTATTCATTATCTTATCAAAAATTAAGTATGCTATGTGATTATAATTAATAATGAAGCCTTTACATCAAAAAGATCTTTTGTATTTTTGTTATATTAAAAGTTAAGTACACTAAATGATTATTATTATTAGTGGGTCATTCACATCAAAAAAACCTTTTTACATGGTCTTTACATACATGTTAATTTCATCTTGTTTAAACACCAATTTTCTTTCTAGTTTCATCTAGTTCCTATCAAATTTTATCTTTGTCTTCTTTAAGCGTTTCCAAATAAACACATCTTGAAACTTCATAAAATTGTTATGGAAGGGTCCAACTATATATTATATGGGCTCAAGCTATGTCTAGTCATCTTAAGGGTATAAAACTTTGATGATATGTCACTAGAGATATCAATAAATTAAAGAAAATAGATGAAGAAGACAACACCAAACAAATAGCATCTTTAAGACTAGGATAGCAAAAGTCACAAGATTGTCATTTGGATTTACATCACATGTGCACATTCCACCAACCTCTAATTTGGTAGATTCAAGATCGCCTCGTCACTTTGAAACTTTCTTGAAAAATGTTACATCATTGTGGATCTATCATATCAATACCAACTTCTAAGCACTCTACATCTCATGCAACAACAATTTAGACAATCCATCAATAATTTCCTATCTAAAATGCACTTTATTTGAGATCGATTTTTTTTTAGTTCTTTTTCTCATAGCCCCTACTAATGACTTCGAGCATGTTTGTGCATCTCATTTTTATCGTAGTCTCTTATCTATTTTGGATTAAGCTATTTCTTAAACCTCTCTAAAAAAAAAACCCATCTTGACCCTTGCTAAAATGACTTCCATGGTATTGTATTTGCCACTATCAAGGAACCTTAACCAAAAACAAAGGTTAGCCATATGGATTTTCAAAGGGATTTTGCACTTATTGTAAGAAAACAGGATACATTCTCTAGAAATTGTCTAATTCGAGTTTATTAATTTTGTCATAAGCAATACTCTAGTTCTTTTTAGCATGGTTGTTTCCAAAATACCAACATATATTCTCAATAATACATATCTTATGGTACTTCTTCTAGATCCGCCGCCGCTACTATTGAAGGTTCATCATCCATTGCTCTCGTTGAATAATTCTTTGCTTTTGAGAAAGAATAAATTTTCAAACGAGTCCTCATTTATTCTAGTAATTTAGCCTTTATGTTAGTCACACCAGGTAATTCATCTTGGTTTTTTTAACTTTGCCAATGACACTTGATTTCATTCTTTTTTCCACTAAACATATATAATGATAGTACTACTTCATCAATTCAAATTTATGATGGTTCTCCCATAACTGTAACTTATATTGGAACAATTTTAATATTAAACACTTCTTTTCCTGATACTTATTGTATTCTCAAACTCACTCTTAATATCATATATATATATATATATATATATATTGGTCAACTATATGAGTTCGGTCTAACTTTTTTTTTTGTTTGTTAGGTGCAGATCCAATGATAGGACAAACTCTAAGGATAGGTCGTAAGGTTGGATGACTCTTTAAGCTAATAAGTCTCCACATTCCCTACCATTTCTCTTCACTAGTTCAAACAGCAGCCTTAGTCTCGACCACCTCCATCCATTAGTCTATAGAACTTTCATCTTGGTCATGCTTCTATTAGTCATCTTCAACTTTTAGTGTGAAGTGGTCATTTAGGACTTGTTAATGAAAAAAAAATGATAACCTTATTTGTCAACTAACAAAACAATCAGCATTATCATTTAACAAAAGTGAATTCTTTTTTTCTTTTTTGCACATTTAATTTAATTCATTCTGATGTTTAGGGTTTATCCTTTATTGCTATTATGGACAATTCTAGATATTATGTTATTTTCTATTGATAATTCTTCTCAATATACTTAAATATTTCTTAAGTGTAATAAATCAGAATTACCTCAATTATAATTAAATTTTGCTACCACAGTTAAAACTCAGTTTTCATGCAATATTAAAGTGTATTATATTGATAATGCTATTGAATACACAAATTCATGAGTCATTAACTTTCTTAGCAAATATGATATTTTTTTTCATCGTTTATGTTGAGGCATCTCTTAACAAAATAGGCATATTGAGCACAAACACCAAGACATTCCTAATATTTTCCATGGTGTTAATCCTAACCTCATGTCTAAAATCACAAGTTTTGAAAATGAACTTGGGTTGATTTTATTTTTTTAGATCCTTGTATAAATTTTTTTTTTTTTTTTTTTGGAATTGATCTTTATTTTTTTTTACTTTTCTTTTGTGAGGCTAGCTAACCCAATTCTATACCCATAGTCATAGACTTGTAGGTTTAATGGGTTATCCAAGTTGACTTAGATCTTTTTTTTTTCATTTTTTTTTTCATTTTCAATCCTCAATTTTTTTAATTGAGATTTTTGCTTTGTTTTTTTTTTTTTTTTTGCTTTATCTGCAATCAATTCTCATCTCATGACCACAGTCACAAGTTTCAAAGGCTCACACGAGTTGAATTGTGTTTTTTTAGATTATTTTTAATTTTTTTAAAAAAATTCATCATTTATCATTTAATTTTTTAAAAATTGAACTTCGTGATTTTTTCACTTTCCATTAAAATTTAATTTTTTGTGAGATCAAATATTAATTTATTTAATTATATATGTGTATGAGCATTTTGATTTATGATTAGGAATTTTTATATATCCAAAAAGACAATAGAAAAAACCTATTTATTTATTTTTATTTTTACTGAAAAAAAAATATTCTACCCAATGCAAAGCATAAGCCACGCTATTATCCACTGAGGCACATTCTTTGACCCTTTATTTTTGTGTAATTTTGACCCTCTGGAAGGCGCTCATGGACTTGAACTTCCTTATCTAATTGCTCCTTCAAGGAATACAGCATCCCCGATATACCCTAGAGCCCTGCCTTCAAAGAAGGCTAGAATAGGTCGGCTGTTAGGAGCCTGCCCTAGATGGACTGGACCAAGGCCTTTGAAGGGTATATAAGTCTTTCGCAAAGGCACATCACTTGTGGGCCGGAACCCTTCAGCATTACACGGGACTCTAGTCAATTTCTTCAAGAGCTTGGAATTGGCTATTGAGACGTCCGGTGCCTGAAATGAGAGCATGAGCTGGTCGATTGTCCCTGCTTTTTTTTTTCCTTTTAATTTTTTTTTAATTTTATATTTAAGAGACTCGGAGATATATCTGTACATTTTTTCCATGTTTAGTCCGGTTATATTATGATAAAAAGATGTATAGGAAGATAATTTTCTATGAAATTTAACTTTAATTTATGAAAAAGGAGGAGAGAATTAATGAATTGGTACTATATTCATCTTTAATAAACAACACAACTCGAAGTCCTCAACTTTAAGACTTGAAATTTCTACTTGGAGGTTTCATGTTTAAACCTTAAAAGAGATGGTATTGAAATTTAAGGATCGTAAGGGACTGCCCCTTTCTCTGTAAGACTGTAAACCGAGATCCATAAGCAACTCCCATAAGACCAAAAGACGAAAAATATGACTCTGATACACTCTGCTTTGTGTTGGCATTGCAAGCATTCACTATGATTGTGGCGCCATTACCATGTCAAGAAATCTTTTTAGAGCTCAATGCCAAACATTTGAAATAAAATTTGAAGTTTCCTTGGAGACTTAACTGATGAAAAGCATAGGGGCTCCGATATATGATCCTTTGGGGATGAAGGTCTCTTTCTTCTGTGAAGAGCAGTTCTTTGAACGAATAGCTTCTTGAACAGCTGTGCGGGGCCTTAGCTAAACCCCCTTCCACTCTCTCCAAGCCACTCCTTTTCTATTCATAGAAAATGTGAGGAAATCTTTCAAGAAAAAATTATCATTGCCCAAAGAAATCAGCAAGTTTGAACACTAACACGCACAAGAAGCTATAAGAACTTTCAACAGTATGGCTCACCTTCCGACTCTTAGTTTTTTTTATATATATAGAAACTTTATACTTGAAGTGGAAAAGATCATGGCTGGCGAATGGAAGAAGGCAATGCAGTAGAAAAATCTGTAGAAGTCTTATAGATCCTTCTATTATATTATGGCATTTAAGTATAGTAAAAATTAAGACCATGACCCATTAGTTACTGGGAATGTACCCAGCTAACCTTGACTGAATAATTTAATTGTTCTATCTACCTTAATCTCTTCTGAAACATTATCATTTTGATGCAAATGTAGTGGAGGTACCTAACTTTAATGCAAGTATGTGCAGTAATGGAAGGAATTTGACTACACTATAATCCAGAAGGCCAGTTAGATTGTAATAAACAAGGAGCTGCTTGAAGGAAGGATCCCTTTGAATTTCTGGAATTTGGAACCAATACCAGCCTTGGATAATACATGCACCATGTCAAATGTCCAAATTATGGGCAGAAATTTTGGATTTCACACTGCTAAACTTTGTCTGCAAGGAAATGACAGGTAGAGTTGCTCAATAGATTGGATTGATCAGAGAAAATTACAATTATAAGTTAATCTTGATTCATTTTTCCTTGCATTATGAACTCCATATTGTATTCTTTTGAATCATATAGGCAATAGCCCATCTGCTAAAATGAATGTCACACTAGCACAAGTATACAATATTATAGACACTTCTATTCCAGTTTAAGTGAGAATTCTAATAAATGAATATATTTCCCACCTAAATGAATCAAACACAAACAAACTTCTTAATAAAACAAATTGATGAATTTCTATAGTACATGTAGATTTGCTCCACATCCAACATGAGTGCGATACTCCAAGAATGAAAGTGTGGCACCATAATGAGCCAACGCTCCTAATACCACAAAAACATGAAAAACTTGATGGCTGTGTCCTGTTAGGTCGAACCATCCAGGCTTCAATCTCTCTGGAAACCTGCTGACATAAAACCCGGTTCCAGTCAAGTAAAATACAGCCATGGCAGCCTCGTAAGCCAAAATGGTGTCGCGCTTGGGGTTGCTCCAGTTGACAAATATTGCGTGGGCAGCTGGGATAAGGCCAAAGAGTGCCATGGAAGAGAAGAGAAAGGCTCGAAAAGAACGAAACTTTCCGGTCGATAGTGATGGAGAAAGTAGTGTTACTATAGTGAACATTCCCAGTGCAGTGACACCACCAAGGTAGATAAATTGCCAGTGTGGTTCACATTGGAAGATATAATAGATTGGAGGGAAAAATGAGGTGATGATCATTGTGGCGATGCCAACATAGTCCATTCGCAACAAGAGAATGTTCAAGTGGTGTGAATGGCAACAAAAGAGGTGACAAATGGTACTTGAGAAGAGGCAGAACATAGAACCACCTAGGAATACATAGAATGGCCACCGGGTTGCCGACAAAACATCCATTTCCATGGGTGATATGTGCTCCAAATCTAGCAGTTGTGTTGTCCCCTGAAACATTTTTGGTGTTAGATAATATGAGAAATCAATTCACAACTGGAGAAGGGAGGAATGCGTTTCTTATCTAATATTAGGCAACTTACCAAATAGAAATCCTTTGAATTATAAGAAACATTTCTTTGTGCACTAATAAGAATTGACCTGTAAAAACATTGCAAGGCTTAGCAATTTCAATTATCACCATAATTTGTTGAAGAACATTGAGATGACTTACTGGAACACAAGTTTTACTGCATTTTACTTGGACAGTAATATTTCTGAATTTCTTGACATGAAAATGTGGCAATACTTAACAGAAGTGATTTTCTTCAAAAAAGAACCCACACAAACTTATCCACTAATATTAATCTTAAAGCATAATCTCCTCCCTCTCCTAAATAATCTTCTACGTGATCATCCCCCAAGAAAAAAATCCCTTTTTTTTTCAATTTTCCACCCCCCCCCCCCCCCCCTCTATTTATTTTTCCTCTTTGGTTAATTTTCCAATTAGCTGTTTAATTTAAGGGTTAGTGAATCTGATAAGAACAGACAGCCAATCGTGAAGGTCTCAAGGAAATTTGTAGTTGCTGTAAGAAAAAGGAGAGCAAAATCATAGAAAAGGAAATCAAACTGAAGCTACAAAATTTCTTCAAATCCCATCTTAAGCTTCTGAATTACAAGAAGAATGGAGAGTCCATGTAATATTATAGGATTTTTCTCTGTAATTAGTAGTAATCGGTATACTTTTTTCATACTGGAAAAAAAAGGAAAAATAAAAAGTTAGATTTACACAACAAATTACCTGGTTAACAAGCCAAGTAGATCCGCAACCTGAGGCACTTGCATTAAATTCGCCATAGTCAACCCCACAAACAACAAGAAACCAAGAAGATGCCTGCAAAATGTAATTAAAACCCAAAAAACCATTAAAAAAAATAATTATTAATTAACTAACTCAATAATCAAGCACTAAATTTCCATCTCAAAACTAAAAGAGAGATTAATTACTTACGTCCAAACATTGAGGGTTTCATTATGCCAACGAAAAATGCTAAAGAGAGCTTCTTTGAGAGGCCAATCTGCTCTGTAGTAACTCAAGATGAACTCATTATCCTTCAAGTACTCTGGCAGCTCCCAAAACGAGACCAAATCACACCGTTTAGTAGCTTTTCCTTGGCTGATCTCATCTTTCGTGATCTTCCCTTGTTTCTTCTGGGCTTGATCCGTATTTTTCTTCCCTTTCCTCTTCACAGCCGTTAGAGCAGCCATAGAGTGAATCTTGAACGTAATTACAAATACAATCGTTAGTTTCTCGTCAGGATATTTGAGCTTGTTTGGTAAGAATATAGAAAGGCTTGTCTTTGGCCTTCTCTCTGTCTCTGTGTTTGTGCTCAGTTATTTGGAGGATACAACACACCTACGCACCAGCCAACTGCACCATTTAATTATAGGGACATGTTCTCTCTCTCTCTCTCTCTCTCTCTCTCTCTCTCTCTCTCTCTTGTTAGTTTGGTGCGAGAGAGAGAGAGTTGCATGCAATATTGCAATGCAGTTGAATAATAAATAGTGAACGTCGTTAGGTCACCAATAAATTTGTGTGTGAATGTTTCCGTGTGAGAAATAGTCACCGCCCTCGTGTTTTCCTTTTTTATTTTTACTATTATTATTTTCGTATCAGTTTTTTAAATATCAAGATTTTTTCTTTTTGTTGATTTTTGAGGTATATATTTCATTATAAAAAAAAATCACTTTATATTTATTTTAATGATGGATCTCTTGTACTCTGCTTTCACATTGTTTATAGCAAGAATTCTGTTCTTCTTTGAAATTTGGAGGCCCTTCAATTAATTTCTATTCTATCATTACTTTTGGTTGGGAAAGGGTTTTGAGTGTTAGTTTGATTTTGGGAGGAGGGAAAGTACTCTCTGTTGTTTGAAGCTACCATTCAACTTATTTTTTATAAAAATTTAATTGTTTTTTAAATTAATTTTTTATATATTTTCAAATACTTTTAATGTTTTGATATCATGAATAAATTTAAAAAATATATATTATTTTAATATATTTTTAAGCCTTTAAAAAACAACAAAATTCACCCCTTCATTGTCTTTCTTTTTTAATATTAAATTGGAAATAGCTAGACAACATTAATTAGGCAACCCATCTCAGCGGTGCAGATAGTCAGCCCACCTCTCGAACCAATTCTTGTGTATAAATTCATTTATTACTAGTAAAAGTAATTCATTGCCCTCAAGGCACTCCAAATCTTGACCACAAACAATAATTTTCTGGCGTTAAGGTTGGCTTGTCAAGCTAGACAAAACTTTGTTCGTCGAGGCACCACCAGTTTCATCATTTTTACGAATCATGCGTCTTTAGCCCCACTCAAGGATTTGCGAATCTGCCTGCCTTACTCCTCAAGGCTATCTGAGATGAACACAAACAATGTGGTAATCTACAAGTAGAAACATAGTTTTGCTCCCTCGTTGAAGTTAAGGAACACATTAGGAAGAAAACACCATCATGGCCATGTATGTTTGTTTGTTTGTCTGTCTGTCTGGTTTTTGTGGGTTGAACGTGGTCTAGCTTGATTCTTGGATAAAGTAATTAGATTCGAAAAAGGTATCTTCATCTTTCTTGTTTAAACTTGAACGGGAGATGATCATTTTCCTTTAATTGCCTCACATTCAATCATATGCTTGGTTGGGGCGCCAACTAACTCTGATAGGAAATGGAATTGAGACTTTAAAGACGTGTTGATTATTAGTTAGATTGATTATAATCCACCCTCTTTCCTGAGTTTATTGAGTGACTCATGCCTGTCAAATATTTTTTTCCTTTCGTCTAAGCATCTATTTGATATTGTGTTTCAAAAGAGATTGGATAAATTTTAAAAAAAAAATTATAATTTTAAATCATTTTAATATGTTATATTAAAAACATATTATCTTGATATATTTTCAAATAAAAAACAATTATAATTATTAACTTTTTGCACGTCGTGAGGAATCTATCAAGATGAGCTTGCCTGTCCATCCATGTTAGAGAAATAATCAAATTCCAGAGACCCTGAGCAGGCTCGAACACCCTTTTTTGTCAGTATCTTGCAGCATATAATAGACTAATGGTGAGAAATTCCAGCCTCCCTTCAGATTTGACCATGCATGTGCATACTCCTGGCAAAATCTACAATTTAATTCTGGCAAATGTACCAACTAACACACAAAACAGAGGACCCCTGCCCAATCAAATTAAGACACCAGTGACAGTAATCTCGCTCTTTCTATATTCATTATGAGTTGTCTTGCTTTCCACTTCTAGTTCTTAGCTACTGTTCCAATGCCAGAAGTGTCATCCAACCTTTCCTCCTTCAACAAAGGTCCTTCCACCATCAACTGTAAAAACTGGAAGAAGAAAAAACAGGGGACAGTTTTCGGTAATTGTGCCGTTTAAGACTGCATTTCTTGTTAAGGGCAAAGAAGCAAATAGGAACTCACTACTTCCATTTTAACAGCCCAGAATGTGAGTCAACAGCTTTAAGATAACATTCGCATTCACTGGCTCGTGGAGACCAAGCCAAAGATACATGCAACTCTGTGTCCTTTTATTGAGACTCGGGATGCAGTAGGATCTGCAAAGGTTTGAATTTACAATAGAATAAACAAAATGGGAAAAGAAAGGACCAAACTGGTTTTGAGGCGTCACGATAAGACCCACAAACAAGCTTCTAAAGCATTCAAGATCATGAGAATGCTTATGAGGCGCTTGCCATGAGACAAGCAGGCAGAGACTGTTATGATAGGCGCAACATAGTGTCAACAGAAGCTGTTGAACAATATTGAACGAAGGAGAGCAACACTTTAGCCCTTGAGACATCCTAATTGTTCCAAGGAACTCCTGATACCAGAGCTTTCTTCAGGTGCTTGAACAATATTAGGGCTCTCTGATGGAATGACATCTGTGAGAGGGTAGCTTCGATTGGCATGGAGTTGGTTACTTGCACTGCTACAGACTCCTTTCAAAACTACACTTTTGTGCAGCCCACCCAGCAATCCTTCATAATCTGTGTCTCCACATTCTCCAGCAAAAACGACCATATTTGCCAATTCCACGCCCCATCGAACATAGAGATACCTGAAATGTAGTTTTGAGTAAAAATTTCATAAATTAGCATAACAGGGAAAAGAACAGAATTTTTGTGTTCTAAGTTCAATCAGCCATGCCAACAAAGAATGAAAGAAAACCTCAACCGCATTATAGTGTATGGGACTAAGAATAAAATTGGTTATATAAATTCTCAATGCCAGGTCCCAAATTTTGGCCACACTGCTTTGTCCGTGCCTAAGGTTCCTTTACTATCCAATTTGCTATATGCAGTTTCATTTATAACTTCAATTGCAATATCATGGAAAACATATATTAATGAAAAACCCTACCTGAGGGCTTGGGAGCGGGAAGCCAATACTGGAATTACATTTAACCTGGTCCCGTTTTGGCAATAAATAACATGGCAACGGAGAGCCCGAATTCTCAGCACCTTCTGAAGCTCCTTAACAGGTGGAACCTGCAAAAGACATGGATGTAACTCACAATGCATTCGCATCCCATTGCACTGCAAATCTTAATTTAAAAAAAATTCAGGCACCTATAAACCATGTCTAAACTGATAAATTAACCCTTAATTTCAAAAGAAAAATCAATAAGTCACTTGAGAGAAGAGAAGTACCAATCCTGGCTTTTTCACTGTAAAAGCATAACAATAGTCAGTTGAAAGTTGTTCCGCTGCAGTTACAATCTGTTCCTCATTCTCAGCCTTATCAGAAACTGAAGATGCCCAGCGAACCAGAGTCTTCCTCAGCCCTTCTCCACCCCAACGATATTCAATGTGCGAGTGATAATAAAAGTCAACGACAAAGGGACCATCCTCCGGGTTGGGAGTTGAATAGTAGAGGTCACTACCACTATTGCAAATAAAAGCATCAAAATCACTGGGGCTAAATCCCCCTGAAGCCAGAAAGGAGTGTATCTCAGATATGGTCAAGGACGTTGACAATATAAACCCTATTGAACCTTCAGTCCTTTCCTTTTCAACAGCCTCAAAAATCTTTCTAGTGGCTTCAGCAAGACTGGAGATTGTATCAAAGTCCACTGCAATGACAAAGATTTGTTTCCTCCTCCTCAATGATGGAAACTTACCAGAACTGCTGTTTTGGTCAACAGCCTTTCGTGTGTCCTTCACAACACCCTTGGACCATGACAATACAGCATTCTCTATTTTACTCTTCTTATCAGTAGCATTTCCTTCAGAATCTAGAGGATTATCATTTCCACTACCTCCAGTCTTTTCCCCATCTAATGAGAACTTTAAGTTCAAAGATAAATCCTGTATATCTCTCAAGGAATCACCAGGAGAATCTGTATCGGAAGTATCAGCTCCATCATCACTTTTTTGCCACTGTGGATGCCTTGATTTGCAACCGGCTATTCTGGATAGGTAAGTCTTGCAATGCTCTGGCCACGAAAACAAGTGAATGTTCTTCAACCCATTCTGACGGCATTTTGCCCAAAGATGCTTCTCGGCAACAAGCTTTAGAAGAGCACCAGCAATGGACTGCTGATCATGAGGATCAACAAGAAGACCGTTGTCAAGTACCTGAGGAAATATCAACAATCAAAACTGGAACATTTATACACAACATGCTCATTCACATGCATAAACAAGTTATATCTCTTCAGCAATATTTTTATTGATGAGCACGCATACCCGGTGTATGTCTACTGGACCTCCATTTTTTGTGGCAACAATGGGCAATCCATGAGCTGCTGCCTGCTCAGTGGAAAAAAGTAACAGTTTATATTAGTCTCAAATAATAAATTATCATCAAGAAAAACTATTCATCAAATCAAGAAGAGCACCTCAATTAAAGTAAGTCCGAATGGCTCAATGAAAGCTGGATTGATGAAAACTCCCTGCACAAAGTTCCAGCTAGAATTAGGTATCTAACAATACTGAGCTATGATTGTGTGTTTGGTAACAGGGACTGAAGCAAAGGGAACCATCCATGTCATACAGATGGGAGTATGACATATAACAGCAATTACAGCAGATGATAATTAACCAAAATACAGCAACCAAACAACAAGCAAACAGAATAATAATACCCAGCCTCACGTGTATCCCCGAGAAAACACATGAAACTAACATGCTTGAAATGCTTTACAGAGAATTAGACAAGCATTATAGAAGTTTTGTTAGTCATAATTGGATGGCTAATCAATTATACATTGCACTAAACTAGCTAACAATTAGATGCTATTAGGAGAGACCTCGGCCAATTATCTGTAATGTCAAGCACCATAAAATAATTGTATTTTTTAAATTAAATCTCAGCAGTAGAAAAACAAATGAGAAACTGCAGAACATAGGACACTCGCGAGATGCCTGATATGCTTTACAGTTTACACAGAATTAGACTAGCATCATAAAAGCTTTGTTAACCAAAATTTAATGTAAAATACCATAGAATTATTCTATTCTTGTAAATGATGTCTCGGTTAAGATATTAATGTAAAATGCAGAATACAGGTCACTCAAGAAGCGGTCTAAACAGAACCAAAAAGAAAAGAAAACACAAGAAAAGGTCAGAGTAAGCTGAATGCACCACTGTACTAAATGACGGAGCAAAAAAACATCACCTATTTTATGACTTTTCTTATCTTGAGCTCAGATGATCAAGTCATTTTCTAGTTTAATGCAGTAAACTACAGGGCATACCTTTGTCTTTGCTGCTAGACGATATATGTCAGGAACATCAGACTGCTTGTGATGTTTAGGGTAAGCAACTTGCCCATACAGATCATACTTGTCAATAAGCTTGAGCACTGAAAGAAGGACAGATGCATTTGTGCTGGACATTTCATCAATGCCATCTCGATTACCCATAATTAGAGTCTGTAAAGTGAAGTGCAGGGTGAATAAAAAGATAGCATGACCTCAACAGAAAGCAATCTCAATTGCGCAGCAATCAAGAACAGATTTACATTTAGGTAACTTAACATACAAGGTTAGCAAGCTCTCTCAATTGTCGGCATTCTCCAAATGCTTTAACCAAAGTTGTGATGTTCTTTTTGGGATCTGGTCTTGCAAGGGCAAGTATCATAGGTTTGCGAGGATTGGTAAAGAAGCGCATGATCTGCAGCATAGCAAGTAATGAACTGAAATCAGTTGTCCAATTAAGAGTGGGTAAAGGGTAAGATTAAACATATTGGCTATAAGAAAAAATTAAAACCTCTGCCCATATTGGTGGATCAGGAGTAGGATGGTCATCATTTCCTTCAATTTCACCATCCATATCACCATCCTGTGGAATAATGTGATGAAACTCCATTCCAGGAGGAATTATCTGCAGAGCACCACAAGTTATTAACATATGTTTCCTTCACTAGAAAGCAATTTGCCTTGGGGAATAAGACAAAAACAGGCAATATGAATATTAAAACTAGATAGGGTGCATGCTAGAAATCTACGTCTATGAAATATAGCCATCCTGCAGTCATTCCCAACAACATGTTCCTTGGAAAAATTTAGAAACTAAGCACTATTCACCATCTTGTACTTAGTTCCATGCGCATTCCGTTTAATGGGCAAAACATCAAACTCCAAGTATCCCAGGTTGACATATACAGCCACTGGCATCATTGTTTAGGATGTAATTTAATACAACCATGCATTTAATGAACTGGAGCAAGGATCCCATTAAACCCACCCTAACCTAGCTGAGATTCACTAACCAAGATCTGAGGCAGAGCAAGCTTACTTGGATTTTGATAGTGTATTTGCTATTTGGAAGCAAGGACCTTTTATGAGGTTACCAAACCCCAATCAGGGAAAAAAGGGTACTTACAGCCATGCGGGGCATGAACTTCCCATAACAACTCACGTTACGCTTGATTCTTGCTCGCAGTTTACGCTCCAGTATTGGATCAAAACCATCATACAAGCGCCATTGCTGCTCTATTTCTTGCCTAGTGCTGGTTATGACTATCTCTGAGGAATCGAGTGATAACTCCTCTGCCTCTATCCGACGCATTATTTTGTATGTTGAGTTGATCTCATCCCTTGAGAGTCGGCCTTGTTTAAGTAGCTGCTCCAATTTATCCCGGCCAAGTGAGTGACCAGTAAAAAGCATGGGGACATTTAAAGCACCAGATAGAAGAGCAGCAGAATCGCCAGCATCAGCATAATGGCCATGGATGGCAACAGGCCAGACCGGCTTTCCCCCACCAATTTGTTCTCCTAGGCTTTTAGACATCTGAATTATGTGGCAAAGTGCGCCATCTACAAATTCAGGGATGTGAGGCCACAATAGTTCCTTTGGAACATATTTATCCTTCGGACCGAAAGGTATGCGGACAATATAAGCACCACTGCTCTCCCCCATCTCATCCAAGAAATCTTCTGAGTTTCTTAGAGTCAACATCTCTGTGGGTTCACCATAACTCCAATCTACATCCGGGGCTGATACTTGTCTAGTAAACAAATCAACTCGATACACTCCTGGCATGGAGCCCAAAGCCCTTGCAAGTTCCACTACATATTTAACCTGATAGAAAAAATATCCAAGATCACTGGTTATCTATTCCTGCAGCTATGCAGTTATACTATGACCAGAAAATGGGAGTGAGAACCACATATGACCACTCCAAACAAAAACTTCATATTACCTGACCGCCAGTATCAGAATCGCGCCCAAGCTCCATATTTTCTCCTCGTATTAGACCATGAAGGCTGCATGCATATTACTTGTTAAAAATATTAAATCAGTAACATGCACACTAGCAAAATCATGTGGTAAATGCTAGTGCCGTAATCGGGACATATATAATATCCTATTAATTTCTCTCCAGCAGTAAGAGAAAAGTGAAAATCCATTCGTTATGTTATAATAAACAATACCGCACCAACTAAATGCCTTATAGTCCTCTTCACAAGCACATTCAATTATTAGAGAACTAAAGTTCAGTCCATGCCTTATTAATACAATGTATAGTTTTTTCCCTTTCTGCTGATTAGCCCAAGCCTCCATTGCATCAACAGAATTGATTCTAGACAGTCTGTTCCTGATGCTATCACCATGGGCCGATAAATCTCCAACTGCATCTCCTTTCTCTCCCTCTGATAAGTCTTCAGACATATCAGCCACTGCTTCTCTGCGGCCTCTTTCACGTTCAAGATGACGTTTAGCCTTTCTCTGGGCTAGCTCTCCCTCAAGCTACAAAAGAAAATACAATAGCCAATCATTCAGCCCAGGATAAAAAGAACCATGAGCCAGAGCATGTGGCATCTCCTTTGTACACTGAGATTTAGAAAATCCAAAGAAAAAACAAAAGGTGACACGTTATTCATTGCAAAACTAGACAGCTGCAAGGTAAACACTTTCCATTTAGACACATTACCCGCTCACCCCCAAAAAAGGAAGGAAAAAGATTAAAAGAAAAATTGAACTATATCAGCACATGCAAAGCATCAACAAGAGAATTTATTACCAGCAAGCTCACACATTTCAACGAAATCCCAACAGATCTTGAAAGCTAATCGCATCGCAAGTAATAATATTTTGGAATGAGAACATACAAATTACCATATGATCATCTTCTCCAAAACGGTCATGTGCCCAGTGTGCTGCGATTGCAATTCGACTTGTGATCAAACAACCTATTGAAAGGTTAAATCCCATGTATGAAAAGTAACCAAACTCCAAACCCCCCCCCTCCCATTCCCTCCAGAAATATCCATCCAATCAAGTTCACAATTTTCCAACATCAAAAAATTCCACTCAACTCTCAAATAAATACAAACACATCACCAAATACCAAATATAAAATCAAGAGCACAGCTAAAAGGGCCACAAAATGGATCTGAAAAAAAATCAACCTGTTTCTTTTGCCGAGCCAAGTTCCAGATCCTCCAACACATATTCTCCAACCTCGTATTCCTCTCTTGCGGACTCCTCGTCGCCTGAGCCTATACCAAACAGTAGACAGAAAAACACAGCCAAAATCACACTCATGCACGCAAAAAAGTCAACAAAAACACAAAGGGATACACTTAATACAAACATACTCGAACCCAGGCGCGATAAAGATCGGTCTCATCAAATCCAGAAACAACTTCTTCAACAAAATAACGAGTTGGGCTAAACCTGCCTCTCTCTCTAAGCAAAAGAGACGGTTTTTTTTCATCTAAGCCTGGACCTACATCAAGAATTGCTTCAAGATAGCTGTTTATCCAATCATTCCCCGCCATTTTTTAGTTACGAGACCACCAACGCCGCCACCTGCACCACGACCACCACCGCCAGCAGCAGCAGCAGCAGCAGAGCTGTTTGTTGTGGTTTTACTTGTAGGATTAGTACAGTATTAACGGGAAGACAGCGTATTAAAGAGAAAATGAGGGTGGCAAGGGAGAGGGCTTTCCTCTTTGTTTTGGACTATTCGAGATTTTGCTGCCTTCAAAACCGTAACTTGTCGTCTCTTTGGAATAATTTGGTATTTATTTATTTATTTCAGGTTTTTCAAATAAGGAAAGAATTCTCATAAAAAAAGAAGAAGAAGAAATACAATAATTTCATTTTTTTTTTCCCTTACATGACGGTTTGCATCAGTAATTAGTTGTTGATGTTAATTGAATTGAATACTCAAAAATTATAAAAAGATTACATGTGCACATCTTGTTCGGAATATATTTTTTTTTATAAAAGTTTAATTTATATCTATAATTTCTTGTTATACACCAAAAAAATCAATACCTGTAAGCCAACAATAACACTAAATTTAGACACACACAAATATACAAGTATTTTCATTAAATAATTTATATTTAAACCATTTTTTATATATTAAAAATGAGTTTTCAGAATTTCATGAATTGATGTGAATTTTAGTGTTGAAATTATTAATATCCAAGACAATAACATCAGAATATTTCAATTCCTAGAATCCTTGGATTATAAAGTTTCTTTTTGCCTGGCAGCATGTGTGATGAACAAGATCTTCACAAGCAAAACGGACGAAGATTCTGTCAATTTTATCCCCCCGTAAAGGATAATGATAGCAAAGTTCTCCCGTGTTCATAACTGAGTTTCTTTGTTTTTTCAGCTTTGTTAAAAAATATTTTTAAAAAATTTTGAATTGATTTTTTTATATTTTTAGATTATATATTAATATTAAAAATAATTTTTTTAAAATAAAAAACATTTAAAAAACAAGGTCTGCTAAACGAACAACCACGTTACTGTTTTGCCTTTTTTGTATTGTAGGCTTTGTATGGAAAGTGAATTGAAATACATCGGCAATGCATTTGGAATTGTTGACAATTACGCACCATTACTTTTCAGTTAATTATTTATTTTATAATTTTTTTAATTAAAATAGATGTCCGAACCGATTTACACGTGCTTAACTAATTTTACGGGTTCTGAAATTAATTATCATGTAAGTCTTTAATAACTCTGAGATTTGTAAAACTGAGAATAAACTTGAAACTTGTTCAGTTGAATTACACTTCTTGAAGTTACTTTATACTTAATTATTATGTAAAATTAAATTTAATGGTCAAATGATTAAGAAATTTGCTCTTTGAACAAATTATATTAAAAAAAATGATCATACATGAAATAAAGAAATTGGTTTAATATAATTAACTCCCCTATCTCTTGTTATTTGCATATTTTCATAGCATTTGAAGATATACAATAATTTATTTTATTACTTAATAAATAAGTTATCTTATATTTAGATGTTTTTTAAAAGTAATTTTTGTTTTAAAATATATTAAAATAATTTTTTTATATTTTTTTAATTATTAATATTAACATATCAATATCAAAACCATTGTAAAATACTAAAATAAATATTAATTTTTTAAAAATTGAATACACTTAAACATAATTTTAAACACAAAAACAAATGAAAAGGATATTTCATTTACATTAACTTATTTTCTTATATGAAAAAATACATATTATATATATATATATATATATATATATATATATATATATTATGAGACATGGGATTCAAGCTTTCACTCTCATGTAATTGTTTTATAGATTTTTTTTTAAAAAAAAACTCACTAGCTACTACTAATTCGAAATTAACAGGCATGGATAATTTAATAATTTAATCAACAATAGTGTTAATCAGAATAGTTTAATAAAGTTGTCCATGTGGTGTCAAACAAATTCCGTATGGATGCAAGAAATTCAAAGGGACAAGAGACTAGCACCTCTTGTTCTTGGGTACCAGGCTAGCATCTTACGTGCCCCATGCTAATTGGACCCAGGGATGAGTGAGACAGATGTCCACATCCTTCTTCCATTGGAAAAAGCGAATATCATTTTACTTTAATCTTGAAAGATCCCGACATGATTGGTTTAATTGGTCGTCTATTAAATAATTGTTCTTGAGCGAATTAACAATTCACTGATCATGCCAGCACACCACTCATGGCAACCACACGTGTAAGGGGTCAGTTTTGCACTTGTAATAGGAGGATGATTACACTTTTGTGAGTGATTCACATGGACCGTATTGTATTCTTAATTAAGTGCTCTGGGATGCTTAATAAATACTATTCTGATAACTAAATCAATAATCTTACATTATTTTAATGTATTAAAAAAAATATTTTATTACTTACATTAGAGTAAAAATATTAAGATGAAGATGGCGGGCAATGTACATGGATAATGGTTGGGTGGTTATGATCGTCCATGTATTAAAGGTGTCATAATTACTAAACCTAATTTACTGACCTGTTTTTTAACCCAGAGTTGATTCAGTTTAACTTGGTTGACTCAACGAGTCAAATCATGACTTTAGTCAAAACATGGGTTTAGTGGATTCAAAATTCCTGGTTTTTTACCCAAAAATCTTTCCGAGCTCATATTTATTTTTTTTTGCACTTTCAAGATTTTAAAAAAAAACATCTAATTTGAATTCTCCTCATCATATACAATTATTTTACACAAAAATCGATCGTTCTAGTGGCTGGAATTGTCACCAATAATAACTTTATCTCTCTTACACTAGAATTTGGTGAGCTTCTCTCTCTCCTTCCACCAAAAAAGAATTGAGAAACGAGGAAAATAAAGTTTGATGTTAAGATTGATTTTTTAAAAATTAAAAGGACCGGTAACTTTAGCTCATTTAATTCATCAAGTTTTCATTTTAGATGCAAACATGTCTATCTAATCTATTAATATAATTTAAAAAAAAAAATTAAAAGCTATCATGAAAACACCGTAAATATAGACTCATTATACTGTGGACTAAAACAATGCAATGATGCCTTTGCCCTCCAAGACAAAAAATAATTAAATTGTCTTTGGGGGTAAAATGGTATTTTTTAACGGGTTCTATTTGTCATTAATATTGTTATAGGATTAAGGCAATAATAACACCTAAGGGCTGTGAATTAGGTGTTCTACTAATGATGTCAAAATAATGCAAATAAGCACACTAAAGGCCTGTTTGATATTGTGACAGTAGTGGCGGTTTAAAGTGCTTTTCGCTTAGATATACATTAAAATAAAGTTTTTTATTTTTTAAAAATTATTTTTAACATCACTACATCAAAACGATCTAAAAACATTAAAAAAAATTATTTTAAGCAAAAACAAAATAATTTTTTTTTTTGAAAATGCAGTGCCAAACACACTCTAAGAACATACAACACAAACATACAACACAATTACCGTCAATATAATTAAAATGTTTAAAGTAAAAAGATAAGGGAAAAGAGTAAGTCTACATCCACACCTCAAGTACCAAGTGTACTCGAGTATTATACTCTTTTGCTAATCCAAGCACAAGACATAATACCCTTGGTGAATCCATGCCAAGCAATTACGAGTGTGTTTGGTATTGCGGTAGCTGTTGTGGTTATGGTTTGAAAAAAGTTGTTTTATAAAAAGTACTTTTAATTGAGGTTGGTTTGAAAAAATAGGTGTTTGGTTAAAACTGTGGTTGAAATTGAGGTTGAACAAAAAGTAGTTTAATGTGTTTGATTAAGAATGCTTTTGAAATTGAGGTTATAAAATAATTTTTTTAAAAAATATATTAATATTGATGATTTTTAATTTAAATATTGTAAATTTAACTATTACAATTACATCATGAAATAAATTATATTTAATATAAAATATTTTTTATTATTCCATAAAACCATCTACAATTCCATTACATACAAAATACATTCGACAAGAACTACAATTTCCATAATTTTTTTAGCATATAATAAAATTAGATAAAATATTATTAAAAAACATACTACACTTTTTAAAAAAAAACCCTCAGTGCAAGTGAACAGTGTGCTAATGCACACTGTTCATGTAATTACACTGTTCATTGAACAGTGCAATTATATGAACAGTTCAAGAAAAGCAGCCTTCAGCTGCTTCTTTTAATCCCGCGTTTCAAACACAAAAATTGATAGGTCCATGAACAGTAATCGGTGATTTTTCCTTTACCAAACACTTACCTCCTGTATTTTACTTTAAACACAACTTTTAACGCGTAAACAAACAGCCTCTATATCATTTAAAGATGTTCACTTTTCAAGATTTTTCTATTAGTGATAATACATCATCAATGCCAAGAGTTTATTTAAACCTTTAGATGTTTTACAATTATGATTTGTTTACAACAAAATTTATTCTCTTAAATAATAAATTATATAATTGAAAACTATAATATTTATAGCTCATTTAATAGTATTAAGATGATTAAAGATATGTAAGTGTAATGAGTGTGAGGTTTTATAATTTTCTGCTGGAATATAAAAACTTAATTTTGCGTGATTTAGAGTATATTGGGATTTGTGTTAATTTTTATTTTGAAATAACTTTTTGTATCATGTATGTTTAGAATCATTCTTTAATTTTGCATAAAAAAAAAAGGTATGTATATTTTAACTGGCAGTTTTGGGTCAATATATTAGTTGCCAAACGCTATATCTCACAAATCTCATTTTAACTGGCAGTAAAAAGATGAAATTTATATCATGACCAGAATTCAAATAGTGTAAATTCGAACTCTTAAAAATAATGAAGGCCTAAGGATGCAAAACTTCAGAATTGCCATTTACGATTTCTGATGTGTTTGGAGATGTGGCCTGTGATCTGGATTCTCATGGCAAATAATTGAGTTTGAACCTAACTTAAGAACTACTGGGCCACTCTCGACTAAAGTCAATTCTAGTATTAACTAATAATCTAAAAGCTGCAGGGAAAGCATTGTAGCTTTCCCACGTCATATGTTTTTTTTTTTTTTAGTTTTTTCTATTTTTTCTTATTTTTTAATTTTTTTTGGGTTTTAATGTTTTTTTTCAAGATTGTTTTTTTTTTAAAAAAACTATTTTTGTTTATTTTTTTTAATATTAAACTGGTTGAAATTTTAATTTTATAGTTTTCTTCTTTAAAACATTATAAATTAGTACAATGTTTCCCTAAATAATTTTTTATGAATTTTTTTCTTTTTATTTTTCAAAATGGTCTTTGTAGATTTTGCTTTATAGTTTTTTTTCTTTAAAACACTGTGGATTGTTATAATATTTCCACACATGGTTTTGTTTTGCTACAATGTTTCCCCACATGTGTTTTTTCAAAATTATATTTGTCGATGTTTTTTTTTTATATATTGAGCTGGTTGAGAATTCATCTTTAACTTTTCCCACATGTTTTTTTCCATTTTTTTTTCCTAAATTATCTTCTTCTTCTTCTTTTTCATTTTTTGTGTTTTTTAAAAAAAAAAATTGTTAATTTTTTTTTAATATGGAGCTGGTTAAAAATTTAGTTTTGTAGGTTTTTTTTCTTTAAAACACTGTGAATTGCTAAAGTGTTTTTCTATATTGTTTTTTTTTCTTTTTTTATGAATTTTTTTTCCAGAATTGTCTTTGTCGATTTTTTTTTTCATATTGACCTAGTTAAAAATTTAGTTTCGTAGTTTTTTCTTTAAAACACTGTGATTGCTACAGTGCTTCCCTATATAATTTTTTTTATTATGATTTTTTAAAAAATTATCTTTATCAATTTTATTATTTTTAATATTAAGCTGGTTGATAATTGCAATTGTAGATTTCCTTATGAAACATTATAAATTGCTACAGTGTTTCCCTACATGTTTTTTTTTTCCTTTCAGTTTTTTTGTTATGATTTTTTCCAAAAATATTTCTGTTAATTTAATTTTTTAAATATTAATTTGATTAAAAATTTAGTTTTGTATTTTTTTCCTTGAAAATATTATGAATTGCAATAATTTTTTTTCATATATTTTTTTTCCTACAAACCTACGATAATGCACAAGCATATCATAAGCTTGTGGCATCCCACGGGCAGCATCTAGTATATATATAAAAAGAGTTAAAAAATTACTGTTTCTTGCAAAATTGATTGTGACTAAACGGAATTCTAAACAAGAAATGCAACTCTTTTCTAGATTTGTTTTTGTGGAGTCAGTATTGGGTTGCTGAGCGCGCCAGGATCAATCATACAGGTTTTTTAATTAAGTTGGAAGATTGCCTCTTTTGTTTTCAATGAGAATCTAGTCAATTTTTTTTAAAATAAAATAAATCTACCTTTAGTTAAACTAATTAAATCTAGTAGCTCTATAATATATATGTTAATCTAATACTTTGGATTATTTTATTAGAAAATAATATAAAATTATATAATAAGATCTTTATTATATAATTTAAGTTTTCAAATTATAATGATTTCTTGATAAAATATCAAAGTCTTGGTAATTAAACGATCACGAATTTAAATCTTAATATTTTTATTTTTTTTAATTAAAATCTAATTAATAGTATAAATTAGTGCGAGTATATACAAGTTTCAAATTTAAAAAATTTTTATTTAAGAAAATAATATAAAATTATATTTTGAATCCTAAATAGCTTATTTTTGACATCCTTCAAAATTAATGAATATATGGATTATAAAAAAAAATAAATTTTGAAGGGAGTCCTCTCATTATTATTTCTTTTTTTTTCTTTTTCTTTGGTGGTAATCATTATCGAAATTGAGTATAGTTCTGATGCTTGGAAATCCACTCAAACCTTTAAATGTTTTTTTTAATAAATTCAAGCAATTTTTTTTGTTAATTTAACCAATTATGTAAAAATGAGGAATAAAACTAAGCAACAGAAAATCTTATGGTGGAAATTCTATTTTGTGAAGTCAATAAAATTTGTTTAGAATCCACCTAAGGGGCTTCGGTTTGATAAATATGACTTAGATGCATGCGCAGACTTACATGAAAGAGAAAAGTGGGCAACTGCTCCTCAAGATCTTTAAAATGCTCATAACAGTCCTTAATAATCTTATCATTTTAAATTTAGTCCTATTTTTTTTTAGACAGTTTCCCCCCAGGGTTATTGAAGCTTTTCCTTAAGCCCTCCGCATATCTAATAATTTTATTTATATAAGATATTAGTTATTTGTAGTAATATAATTTTGTATACTTGCACCTAAAGGAATAAGATATAATTTTCTTAGACATTGAATAGTAATTGGTGGCGAATTCAAAATCACGTGGAGTCGTTGTTAGGCTTACAAATGAACACCCAATTTATCGGTTCTTTTTTTTTTTTGAGGTGATTATTTTCGGTTTAATTTAATTTTTATTAAAAAAATAATCAAATCGAATTAAAAAATTTAAACTGAAAATAGTTCAAACCAACTGGTTTTCATTCGATTTGGTTTTTTAAGGACAAAAACCAATTTGAATTGGTTTTTTCAGTTTAACTCTGTTTTTTCTTATTTTTTTTGTTTGGGTTTGGTTCGGTTTTTTCAGTTTTAAGGTTATAAAACTGAACTGATCAATTTTTTTTAAAATTTTAATTTGTTTTTTTCATGATTTGGTTTTTTTATTTTTTTTTTAATTTTCTTGATTTAATCAATTTTCTAGTTTTTTTTCTTATTTTTAATTTTCTTGTTGTTTTTCCTGAAGATACATCACGCGAGATGAGTTAATTATTATTAATTTAAGTTAACTTCTCAATTTGGCTCGTCAGTCACTATTCTATTTATAAATCTATTATTGACTCTCGAAACCCAAATTTTGGCAAATTTCTTTTCTTCAAGTATGCATCATTACGTGACCTATAAGACTAGATTTTATAATTATAAAGGTTCGCTCACTTTTCTTATTTTTTAAATTTGAACCTTGATATATACAAGTTGATTTAAAAATATTTTAATAGGCGGAGAATATATTTTTGAATATATATAACTAACGATTCCGTGCGTTCTTGAACTTGACGCATGCAAAAATATAGCAAATTCTATTGTGCTATGTTTGACTTGCTTTCGGTCAAGAAAAGGGTTATAATGGGTTAAAACTTTGTTTATGAACAAAATGTTGTTCTTTGGAACCAAATTAATTAACTATTTATAAAAGAGGATGGCTAAATTACTGTTGTTACATCACAAAACATTACCTATTAGAATGGCATTTTGCGTTTTTGTTTTGTTTTGGTTTTTTTTTTTTTTTTAATTTTACTCTTCAACTATTCATTCTTTTTTTTTTCCCAATCAATGTTAGTTTTATCATAAATTATACTTAGTAATATTTTTTTATATATTTTCTTTATGTTAAGTTATATATACTAGCCTCATGAATTTATTTTTATCTCAATTTTAATCTTCAAAATTAGATTGGTTGGAAATAAAATTATATATATTTTTTTGTTTTTTATAAATTTATTTAAATTTTATTATTCAAGTCGCAAGTTTAATTAACAAGTTAATCCAAGTTGACTCTTAAGCTTTTTTTTTTAATCAATTATTTTTTAATTTTATCATTCAACATTGAGTTGATTAAAAATTAAGCTTTACATTTTTCTTATTTGCTCTCTACGAGGTTATCTTGATATCATAATCTGGGTTGCGGGTTTGACAGGTTAACCCGGATTGACTTGAGTAGTTTTTTTTTTTTTTAATTTTATTGTTCAATATTGGATTGATTAGGAATTGACCTTTATAATTTATTTATTTATTTATATATAGTTATCACAATCTCAAAACTCGGGTTTTAGACCTCGTAGGTTAATCTTGATCAATTCAATATATCGTTGTCTAAATATTTTTTTTAAAAATGATATGTTGTTGTGTCAATATTTAAAATATATATATATATATATATATATATATATCATATTAAAAAAATTAATTATGAATTAAAAATATGATATATATATATATATATTTAATTAAAAAAATTAATTATGAATTCAAAATATGATATATATATATATATTTAAATATATATATATATATATATTTAAATATATGAATTCAAAATTTAATTTTTATTTAAATATATATATATATATATATATATATTTAAATATATGAATTCAAAATTTAATTTTTTTTTTGATATATATATATATATATATATATATCATATTTTGAATTCATAATTAATTTTTTTAATTAAATATATATAATTAAAAAAATTAATTATGAATTCAAAATATGATATATATATATATATATATATTCAAAATATGATATATATATATATATATATCAAAAAAAAAATTAAATTTTGAATTCATATATTTAAATATATATATATATATATATATATATATCATATTTTGAATTCATAATTAATTTTTTTAATTATATCATATTTTGAATTCATAATTAATTTTTTATGATATATCATATTTTGAATTCATAATTAATTTTTTTAATTAAAAAAACATATTCACAACGTGTGGAATTTTTTTTATATTAGACTTATGATCTAGCTAGTAAATACCTAAGGAAGGGTTTTATTTAAATGTTTAAATGAATAGATGGCGATGATTACTTGTAGAACGATATCGTTCATTGCCTCTTGATGTAAATTGGTGTCATATAAAAAAAAAAAATGTCAATGCACATCGTTTTGCTCATTTGTTAGGCTCCTCCCACTTCATGAGACAATGTTGTTTTAGTTCTTTTTTTTTTTTTTTTTTTTTTATCTTCATCTGTCTTAATTTGATTTTCCATGGGACTGGTGAGCTAGAGCTTGGTGGACGAGGTTGACGATAGAGGGCTTTGGGAGTCGAGCTCGAGCTCGCTGTTATTATGGCTTGATTTATTCAGCTAACCTACCGTGGGAAAGGGGATGGGAAGGGCCTGAGCTCGAGGGATGGAGGGATTTAGGGGGTGATATTGGTGCTGCTACTATTATTGTTTTACACCTCTCATTTTCTCACATTTTTACACTTTGCATCCTATTATTTATACAATTAATTTCAATTTACATCTAATTTTATTTAATACCATTAGTTGCTATCCAAAAAATATTAAAAATATTACATGTTTGCCATGTAGCACGCCCTGTGATTCTTTTACCCATTTTGCCCCTTAACTGGAATCATCAAATTAATAATTGGTCACTCATATAATAGATTTTGTTTGTTTGGCTAAATTTTCATGAATTCTATTTGTTTACTAAACCATAATTTGAAATTAAAGTTCTTAATCTGTTAATTCAACTATTTTTCTAATTTCTCCATCTTAGAGCTTCGATTTAACTAGTTGAAGATGGTAGAAGGTATGGTGGATCTTTCATTTTATTTCCTTTGATTTAACTAAGCTTAATTTCTTAATTCTTGCCTTGTTTTTTTTTTTTTCTTTTTTTTTTGAGCTACCAAATAGAGCTACAGTATCTATTTTTCTCTTCAATTTGATATTCATATGCAAGAGTATAGTTAGAAGCAAAGATACTAATACTAAATGCCTAGCCTCGACTAACTCATTCAAAGTGTCAAGAATCAACCTTTATTCTTTCTAGTGTATGATTTTTTTTCTTTCTATTTTGCTTGATTTTTTTTTTCTATTTTGCTTGTACAATAGAACAAATAAGAGATATATTGAGAGAGAAGACCAACTAATTTGTTTTGTATTTTCAATTTCCATTCCTAGGGTTGCTTGAGAGAAAGTATTAAATTTGATGGCTAAACATAACATGTCAGCCTTGGGATAAATTGAATTTTTTTATATATAAAAAAAAGAATGAAGAATGAGAAAAAATTTAGAAAAAAATGAGATAAATAATGATTATAATATGTTCAAATGTACATGAATAAAAAAACAAAGAGATTAAAGGTGCTTCAGTATAAATTTATAGAACAATTATGAATGATATAAATTATAGTATAGTTAAATGAAATAGAAAATGAATAAAATAATTTGGGAAATAAGAGTTCAAGAGGATGAAATAAAAATATTTAAATTTTTAGTTAAATTTAGTGTTGAGATATACCGGAATAGAAGGAATTACCTAAGATATATTAAAAAAAAAATAGAAGAAAAGGACATGAAAGGAATAAAAAAAAATCAACCCCTCTCTTTTAAGAAAGCCAACAACAAAAGGAAACCATAGTTTCCTCCCATGTTCCTTTTCCCTTACTTCTTCCTTAAAACAAATCCCATAAAATCAAGTATGGGAAGGGTATAAAAAAATTAAAAAAAGAATAAATATTTAAACTAAGCATTTGAAAGAGAGATTTAAAGAAAGAAAGTAAGGGTTTTAGAAAAGGAATAGTAAGAGTTCAAAGAAGAAAAAGGGAGAGTGCTAGGGATCTCAATTGGTTGCATTTTGAAATTCAAATTTTCACAAAGTAAGGTGTGTAGAACCCATTTATTCAAGTTTAGAAGAATTCAAGTAGTTTTAAGCAAACTTAAGAGAGAATTAGATTAGGGCTCATAATAGAAATTTAAGGAAAAAGATATTTCTTTGGAATTTGACTTTTAAGACTATTATAGGGTGTAATAGAAGTAAAATTATGTTGAAATAACAAAAAATAAATTGATGATTTGTGAATCCCTAGGGGCCAACTATTGAGAAAAAATAAATTGATGATTTGTGAATCCCTAGGGGCCAACTATTGAGAGACAAAAAGGAAGATTTAATGCATTTGTGTTATTCTTATAAATTATATTGTAATTGTGATAATTGATTATATGAATAATAATTTTGATGAATGGTTCTACTTTTATGTGATGAATATAAATTTTTGGTGTTTTATGAATTTAATATCTTTAAGGAATTGACAAATTAAAGTGAGTTATGGTTATATTTGTGATTAAAGCAAGATGAAATAGAATTCATGTTCATTTAGATGTAACTAAAACAATATAAAATGAGATTGAGTTAGCCAAATAATGAATACGAAAGAGAAAAAACCTAGGATAAGGATGATGCTAGTGTTAGCCAATGTAAACAAAAATGAGAAAGAATTTTGAGATTTCATGGATTCATTGATAAGTTGTATGTGAATATTATGTAAATAAATATTAAGGAAGGTTTTGGAATTAAAAGAATATCCATGATTTTTAAGTAATAAAAAATTTTATGTGAATTAGATGAGAAAATTGTAAAAATTGAGTGAAAATTTAAAAAATTATGAGTTAGCTTGTAATTAAGTTGATTTTTGTTTAACTAATGATTTTATAATATATTGATGATGATTTAGAAAAGGAAACATATCTTTTTTCAAGAATGATATGGTTAACATTATAACAAAAAAAAGAGTTAGATGTTAAACAATTAATAATAATAGGAATTTTATCATATAAGTTGAAAAAAATAGTTGTGGATTAATTACTGAATAGAATTATAATAAATGTTATGATTATCAAGGAGTATTTTTTTATATAATAATAATTGGTTGAAAACTTGTCAATATAAGGGATACCGTTGGAGTAGGTATTTGGTATCTTACTGTAAACTTTCATTTCTAAACTTCTTGTTATCTATCATGGTGAATTGCTAGTTTATGAAATATATTATTGTAATATTTGATAATTTAATTAGAGAGAATAATTTTATGTTGTCAAGATTGATTGATATTCAAGTGAGAATACCATATTGATTGACTTCTAATTATAAATGTCAAATTGATTGACAACCATAATAAATTTGCTAGATTGATTGGTATTTATAAAGAAATACCAGATGATTGGCTTCCAATTAGGAATACCGGATTTATTAGCAACAATAATAGGTCTGGATGATTAATTAATAACCATAATGAGTTTGCCAAATTGTTTGGTGTTTATAAAAGAATACTAGATGGTTAGCTTTCATATGAAAATATCAAGATGATTAATTGATTCATGAGTATTGTGAAACCAGTCTTGGATTAAATGGATCAACGTAATGATAAATTATTAAATGATATGAAATAATGAGTTTAACAATGTCTAATAAAAAAATTGAGATATTACTTAAAGCCTAAAAAAATTATTAATTCATAAGACTTATAAATAAAATTGATCTTATTTGCAGGAAGCTCTTATGTTTATCGAGAGTAGTTACTAGTAGTTACTTTTGTGTTAGACTCAAGTGGTTATGAATTAAGAAGTTCAATCTTTTAGGGTTGTCATTTATAGACATTTTATTTTGATATGTAATAAGATTTAATTATTTAATATTAATGACTAGTTATTATAATGTAATGATGTATGATGTTTTGAGACTCTGTAAATCTAAAGTTTTAAATTTATATTATACATGTTGTAATATCTTGTGTATAAATAGTATAATTAATTAATTTATACAATATATGATAGTTTATTGTAGAACTCGATATCATATATTTGGATATCCTATTATTATTATGGTCAATGTGAAGCTAATAAATATTGATGGTGTTATAGATATTGAAAATGAATAAGAAAATGTTAGATAAGACGGGGTATGATCCAAGATGATGAAATCAGAAGCAAATGAATGATTATTGTGTGGTTTTATCAATAAACAATGTATTTGTTACCGCTATGGTTTTCCAATTTTTATTTCTTTTATTTCTTTGTTAATTAATTGAGGTGTCTCAATGCTTTTAGTCACCTTGGTTTGACTTTGATCACATTGTCTGGTCTGGTTAGACTTTTGTTGAGGTTTGCCTGAGACTTGCCTTTTCTTAGAATTTTCTAGGGCAACTTGTGTGTTGCTTCCATGCCCTCGTTTTTTAATTGGGTATTTTTATTGACCCTTCATCTGTATTTATATGGTAATGACAATTACATCCACATCACCATAACTTACAAGAAAAGAAAATATATAGTTTAGACTACAGAGGTGTTTTCAGTAATGCACTCACAAATTTCATCGGCCGGTTCTCAAGACTTGACCAAGAATATTAAAGAATTCTATGATTGAATTTATTTTTTATGAGAAGATAATTCATGAATCATTGGGCGATATACACGGTAGAGTTTTGTCGGTTTTGAAAGTATAATTATATTTATTTTTTAAAATATTTTTTATATTAAAATAATATTTTATTTATTTTTAAAAATTATTTTTAAATTCAACACATCAAAACGATTCAAAACATAAAAAAAATTATATTTTAATAAAAAAAATTGAATTTTTGGAATCTCAACTCCAGCTATATACACGCGATTATAATTTATTAATTTTTTTATAATAAATTTTATTAAAATAATATTATTTTAATTTTTTAATTATTTTTAGATTCATCTAGGTTTTGGAGTGGTGAATCTCTTAATAATAATAATAATAATAATAATAATAATAAAAAACCATGGCATTCAGATTTTGCAGGTTTTTGTTGCGCTGTGCTTCTTCTCACCACATCTGCCAAGAGTCAAGGTAATTGTCATCTATGTCAAGTCATATATCGGTGCAGTGACGCTTTCACACCTATAGTTTTGAAGAGCTTGCATTGACTTCAAAAATATCAATGGTTGGCAACATGTTCAAACGCACAAGAATTCATTTCTACGCTTCCATGGACAACCCCGTAAATCAAGTTATCTTCTAGATCAATCGATTTATTTTTTATTAAAAAATAAAATGATATTATTTTAATTTTTTAAAATAAAATAATGTTATTTGAACCGCCCGAATTAACTCACTCAGCTATATAAATCCAGCTAGATTTAATAATTTTAATATTTACCGTTATTATCAAATTTAAGTATAAAGTAAGAAAATATTGATTAAAGGTGATCGTTACTTCTTTTGTATACATTCATATAAATAGTCAAGCATCTACTTTTTTTCTTATGGATGAATAGTTTTGTTTATCATAGTATTTACAGAGAAAAAATAACTTAAAACTCAATTGATATAAAATTTGATGCAAGCTAAGTTTACATAAAAAAATCAAGTAGAAATTGGTACGATTAAATCCGGATAACTTGATGAGTTAATTTATAACCAAGTCAAATTATATTATTTTAACTATAACCTACTTAGCTTTATTATTAAGGTTTTGGATCGGGTCATGGCCAAGCCGGTCATCTAGATTGCTTTGGAGCTTATTAAGTTGTTTAGATTATAATAAAATAATTTTTATATTATTTAATTTTAAATCTTAACTAGATAAAATGTTTGATGTTTAAAGTTAAATTAAATGGATTGAATTTGATAATAATATTAAATAATTGTTTTTGATTTATATATTTTTTTATCTTTGGTTTTTTGTGATGCGTGTAAATTAATATTTATTAAATTATGGATAAACACAAATGATTCAACACAACATGACAGTTGCATTCCTTGCCATGAATTTGTGTATCAAATCTGTGTTCTTGTTGGAGATTCTTGAAATATCTGTTTTTGTTTATTAATTGTTTATTTTGGGCATTAAAATTCGTTTCGTGGATAATTGATTATATCTATGAGTTAATTTTTTGTTTTTAATGTCTGGAAGTATACGTGTTCCCTTTTTTTGGTATTTTATAACCATATGTATTATAAGCACCGTGAAGTTCAATAAATTAAATTATAATTAATGCATTTTCCTCTCTTAAACCTTTAAATTAATCTGAAAATAATTTAAAAAACAGAATGTAGAAAGGAGATCATAGCCAAATAAAATTCAAAATCTCTAAATTCATATACAATCAATTGAGGAAGAACATATTTAAACTATATATTTAAACGATATTTTAAATTCATATACAATCAACTGAGGAAGAATATTATTTTAAAATAATTATTTTTGATATTAATATATTTAAACAATATAAAAAAATAATTTTTTTAAACAATTTTTTTTTAATTCAGCAAAATAATGGTTACACCAGTCAGCAAAACACCCCCCCGTAATCTAAGCGCCTATAGAAAGTTGTATCAACTTCTAGAAACTTGGAGTAATTCTACAAAAAATAAGACAATTCTAGAAAACTACAGCAATTTTGAAGAGAAAAAAATCTGAAATTTCTAGAATTGACGTGATTGCTAAACATATTCTTAAAGACATTAGGGTCCGGAGACAAGAACATAGAACTTGAGCTTTACGTTAATTTTGATTTTCACAATAACTCATTTTCTTGATTTTAGTCGTGTTTGAATTGTAGTGTAAAGATTTTTTAAAAATATTTTTTATTTAAAAAAATATTAAAAAAATATTTATTTTATTTTTAAAATCAGCATATTAAAATAATTTAAAAATATTAATTTAATTTATTTTTTTTAAATACAGTACAACTTCACTCCTAAATGACGCTTTGTGTTAATAGCTTTTTAGTATTTGCTATTTCCATGTTATAAAAAAGAAAGAAAGAAAGAAAGAAAGAAGTTTCGAAAGTAATTTGACGAGGATTAAACTCGAAGATTGGACGCGTTAGGAGGAATCAAAGCAAATGACAAGAATTTTCAAACGGTCAATAATGTCCAACGCCAACACCTTGGTCTTATGCAATGACAAGAAAAAAAAATAAAAAATTCATGGCATAATTTACATAATTACCCAACCATGGCCTTCTTTTTGCTTTTTTTTTTTTTCCTTGTTCAAAACAAAAACACATGGCTTGGGCCGGTCAGACAGTCTTTCGCTTGTCTCTTTAAGGTTTACTTTGGTTTTTATTGCTTCTCCCAACCAACAGAAGCATCTCTCTCATTAGCCGCCTTTTTGTCCTCAGGTTTGGTTTTGCCACTGTTATCTATCTGTATGTAAGTTGTGATATTTATATGGTTGTTTCTGCTCTTTGCTGTGGTTGTATGTTGTTTTTTAGTGTTGGATTGTGAGGTTTTTTTATTGTTATTATTCTGTTTATCTGGGTTTGATGCAGTTCATGATTTGGTGAGGTGGGTGGAAGAGAATTTGCACTTGGAGTTTTTTGCTATTTTTGGAAGGTTGGGGTTTTGATCAGTAACTGTTGTCGCAACTGGGGTTTGAATTTTGAATATTATGTTGGTTTGATGATCAGTTTGTGAAGGACTTTGGTTGGATTCTGTGGCTGTTGCCAGGGATTGAATTTATCTGTTGTTTAGAACAAATTTTGAGGAGTTAGAAAGTCATCATCAGTGTTTTAACAATTTGGTGAACTTGGTCTGAAGACAATTTTTGGTTTTTGCGGTAATTGTGAGAAGTTGAACTTGCCTGTTTAAGCAGCTTGAACTGGAAGTATTTATGGGGTTTTAAGTTTCAGTTACTCTTTTATCTGGACTGCTGTCTTCTGTTGATTTGGTGGAGTGGGTTTTGAGCAATTCAGCCGAGTTTCATGGTGATTGTAAAAAAATTGTGGTACCTGGAACTTACGAATTCGAAGATCAGTGGGTTTTGAACTTCCAGCTCCGTTTGTTTCTGTGTATTTGCTACAGAGTTGGATGCGCTGGGCATGAAAGTATAAGCTGCATTGTTTGAATTTCTTAAGATTTCCGGGGTTGCAGTTTTGTATGTTCTGTCCATTTAGCTTAGTTTTTTTCTAAATCCTGCAATGTTTCCATCATCTTTAAATTCCCAAAGATTGAAATAAATCACAATTTTTATTTATTGAGGATGGCCACGGCTGCATTAATTATGTTCTTATTGATGCAATTTCGGATTATACTGGCCTCGGGGTTTGTGATACAGTCAAAGGTTTGTGGTTCTGATCATATAGCCTATTCAAATTTTCACGGTCATGAATTGTTCTTCATTAACGGGGAGCTCAAAGAAAAAGAATCATTTTGCAAGGCCCTCCATTCCTTCGACGTAAATGATTGTACCTTTGAGAACTACCTTGGGAGTAGCTGCAGTGGATTGGGCCTGGATCTTTCATTAGGTATGCACTTGAACTAAGATTCATGTTTTGGTTTCTAGTTAAGAAGTAAAGCATATTAATGTTGTAAGCTTATACCTCAATGAAAGGAGCCAATATTCAATTGTCAACAGTCAACATAAGTTCCTCATGTACTGTTGTTTTGGCAGCTGACTCTCCTCTCAAGCCTGAAAGAAGTCTTTTGCAAAAGGAGGTAAGAGAAGAATCCACGAGTCATGATCTTAGTCAGGACACTCCGAATGAGAAAACTCTTTCACCCCCCTATAAAGCTGGGATAGGAGCAGCAGGAGTTCTTGTGATGTGTTGTACTTTTCTCTGCCCCTGTCTATATAAGAAAGAGAAAGCAACCAAACACACTGTTCTTGAAAAGGATCCAAAGTCAAGTGAGTCTAAAATGATCCAATCTACATCTCAAATATTTGAAGTTCATGGATACTATTAAGTTGTAACTTGGGAGTTCACCATTTATATACAGTTCTATGATTAGGGAGTTCAATAGGAAGCCAATGAATTAGCTCTCTCGTATTTTTTCCTATTTTGTGACATTGTATTTAATCTTATACAATTTCCTTGCTATTTATGGATGATATAATTGACTATTCACTCAATTATGGTCTGGCAGCGGATTCAATATCCCCTTTCAATGTGAATTCTGCTTCTGAAAAAGTGCCGCCTAGTCCCTCTAGATTCTCCCAGTCTCCAAAACTCAGTAGATTAGGATCAGTTCATCTCAATTTGAATGAGGTTGCTAGAGCCACACGTAATTTTTCGCCATCACTTCAGATAGGAGAAGGAGGTTTTGGAACTGTATACAAGGCCGAACTAGATGACGGTCAGGTGGTTGCCATAAAACGAGCAAAGAAGGTAAGCAGTAATACCCTTCATGATGATTGCCATTTTTTCTGATTAGCCTACTGTTGGTTATTATGAAAAAATTATGTAGGAATACTTTGCAAACTTGCGAACTGAATTCAGCAGTGAAGTTGAACTTCTGGCCAAAATTGATCATCGGAATCTGGTGAAGTTGCTTGGTTATGTTGATAAAGGAGATGAACGGCTTATTATTACAGAGTATGTGCCCAATGGTACTCTCAGAGAACATTTGGATGGTAAGCATATGCAATTATAGGAGAGGTAAAGTTCAATCTACAACAACCTTTATGCTAATAGTTCTGAAATTCCTTGCAGTCCAGCGTGGCAAAATCCTGGATTTCAACCAGCGGCTTGAAATATCTATTGATGTTGCTCATGGATTAACTTATCTCCATCTATATGCAGGTCGGTTATTTTATTTCTAAGAAATTTCATGCATTGAAATGTCAATTCAACTTGAATAATGGCTTTCCAGGAAAGCAAAGAAGAGTGCTTAAAACATACAAATGTACATGGTTGGAACTTTTGTACATGCACAGGTGGCTCTGTTATTTTGGGGAGAACTAATTTGATTTAACAAGTTATACATAGAGAGCTCTTTTGGAACTGAAGATTTTTTGTGGGTTTACTTATTGGATTCTGTTTAATACCCCTGATCGAAACCGTTGTTAAATTGGAACAATTTTCTGCTTCCCCTTTTCCAGATATTCCCATAGATCTATCTCGTGGTTATCCGTACCTTTTCTTTTGAAAGCTATTTAACTGCCTGTACTCTGCATTGTATAATTGTCAACTATTTAATTGCTTTTGTGCTGGCATCTCACAACAGAGAAGCAAATTATCCATCGAGATGTGAAGTCATCCAACATTCTGTTGACAGAGAGTATGAGAGCTAAAGTAGCAGACTTTGGATTTGCAAGGATGGGTCCAGTAGACTCTGATCAAACTCATATCTCAACCAAAGTGAAAGGGACAGTGGGCTACCTAGACCCAGAATATATGAGGACCTATCAACTTACCCCCAAGAGTGATGTGTACTCATTTGGGATTTTACTTCTAGAAATCCTGACAGGACGCCGCCCTGTGGAGCCGAAGAAACCTGCTGATGAGCGGGTGACACTGAGATGGGTAAGCTTTCCTTGTCTTAAATTGATAATGTTTATTTTGTGGTTACTAGTGCACTTATTGTGACGTCAAAACATGTGCAATTACCACACCCTGGATGACAAACGTTCCTTGTAGAAGAGAGCCCTGGGCAAATGAGCTGATGATGATGATGATAATGACCTTGACCACTGTAAATGAGATGGCCAACATTTTGTGTGGCTAGATCCAATCTCAGGCACATGCTTCAAAAGCAACTAACAGTGAGAAATCAGCCTTCATGATGACTGAGTCCTGCCCAAATTGCAATGGTTCTCATTGGGAGTTATGCTGGACCATTCTAAGCATGTCAAATCTCTAATGTTTTCGCTTTCCTTTTGCTGATCATCACCATTTGAGAACGCTAACTAAAATAATGTGATTGTCTACTATTTGTTTTTTAATCACTGGGGACTTCTATATTGTAGTTTATGTTTTATTTCTCACAAGGATATTATGCTAACATTGAGTGTTGAACCTGCATTAGGAAGTTCTGCTTGATTATATTGGACAGTTAACAAGCAATTCCAATGCAAAAGATCAATTGGACTCCCAGGATGCGTTCTTGCAGAACTGAGAGTCTGAATTTGCTGCCTGGGAGTATCTGAGTGTTGACCCCTTTTCTACATCTGTGGATATATCGAACCACCTACAGAGTATTTCCATGAAAACTTGTGTATTTTCAAAGCAGTATGTCATCTCTTCCTTGAAGAGTACGACAGAGCATTCTTGTTTTTCTTTTCAGTGTGACTAGCTAATTGAATTTCTCAAAACCTAAATGCTGCTAACTATGGCACAGAGAAAGTCATGCTCCAATTTCAGTTGCCACTGTTCTTTTGTCCCTTCTGTATAATATGTGCGAGCTCGCCTCCAAGCACTAAGTCATTCATATCATATGGTAATTTGTGCAGGTCTTTAAGAAGTACAACGAAGGAAATGTAGCGGACATGGTGGATCCGATTATGGAAGAAAAGGTCGACACGGAGGTACTGTACAGCATGTTTACATTAGCAATCCAGTGTGCAGCACCCATCCGATCTGATCGACCAGACATGAAAGTAGTTGTAGAGCATTTGTGGGCAATAAGGGCAGACTACCTGAAAGGTGTAAGGAAAGGGTAAGAGGACAGCACAAAATTTCGGTGGTCTACTGGTCGTCTCATAATTCCATCCCATTCCATTCCATTCTGTTCTTTTGTTACCTTTTCTTTTAGTCCACCTGTAAACAAATTGTGTTTTTAACTTCGAGACAAAGACTACTTCATCGTTTTATTAACATACTTCGAAATGTGCTGTTCATCTCGTTATATAGAGGGACCCTATTATGAGAAACATAAACAAAGTTAAGTCCTAACATGTCAACACGAGAGGAGGTAATCGCTGCATTTCTTCTGTCAAGTATCAACCACTTGTTCCAGGATTATTGAAAAATAATGTTGCATTGCTTGATTCGTCCCTAGTTAACCTGGCCCGAATCATAATTAATGCCTAGAAGATTTACATTTTAGATAAGGGCGACATGGATTATTAATCTTTTCCACCGTTCCAAACACAGGAGAGAGATCTGCTAGTTAATACAAGGGAAATTCCAAGTGCTCTGTATTTATATGTAAAGAAATGGACTGCCCAGCTGGCGATACTAATTCAGCATGCTGTGAACGAGGTGGACGCTTTGAGGAAGGTATGGGAGATGGAGACTAACTTGAATTCTTGGCTAAATTTTCAAGAGAAAAACCAGAAGTATCCCTTTCAGTGTCCAAGCCCGAGTCTGATTCACGTAGTTGGATAAAAACTTTTTTTTTTATGTTAAACCAATTTATGATGTTTAAAAACACAAAAAAACCTTCCCATAATCAGAAGATGGAGTCTGATTGCTTTAACAAGGTTTTTAAATTGCTTCCTACATAATTTAGGTTAAAAAAAGTTTATATATATATATATATATATATATATTTAATTAAGATTTCTTCTTTATGATTTATTGTCTTATTTAGCATTTTTGAAATAGCTAATGTTGTGTAATTTTATTGAATGTTTTATTTTTTTTAAAACGGTTAATATGATTCATCTATAATGTTTTTTTTATATATATTTTATATAAATTCAGCATGTATTTTTTTTATACTACTTTTAATATATGGCCTTGCATAATTTTTTTTCTTTTTTTTTATTCTGTAAATTTTATTTGTGTTGATTTTTATTACAAATTGATTTTAATAAACAAATTTAGTATATATAACTAAGTAAATAACTCATGTTACGATATTAAATATCTTGATTTACATTGATCTCTTAAATTTTTTGAATTATATTTTATTTATTGTTCACGATTTTTTTTTGTAAAATTTAATTACAAAATAGTTTGTAATTTATTTGATTTGATGTGTGTATAAATTTTTCTATTTATATTTATTATTTTTTTAATGTAAAGAAAGGCGTTGAGAAATTCATGCTCAAATTTTTAATATATATTGGTGTTTTCAATTTATTTTTTTATTAAAATTTCTTAGTTTTTTTTCTTAAATCCTTTTATAAAATTTTTATTATTTATAATTTTACTCTCAAATTGATAATTATATTATTTTTATAAAAACCAACTTCTTTAATTGATTGAGACTACACCCGAAATATTAGATTTCTTTCCTTTCAAAACGTGCTTGCGACGTTAGTTTTCAACTATAAATAGGCATCATTTGTATGAGCAAAGTAGAGCCGATTGTAGAAAGAATAGAGAGGTAGAGAGCTGTGTTTGCAACAGCTTGTAGTGGCAAGCTGAGTGAGAGTCGTGGGCGTTAAGTAAGGGTAAACTATAAATTAATGGTGAACTTTCACATGAAAAATCTCTCCCCCTAATCATCCGTTGCCCTAACTATACAGTATCTCTGATATTCAGATAAATTTTTAGCCCGCCTGATGAATGATGACAAGCTTCTGGCTTCAATTTCAACTTTTGGTCCTCCTTCCTTGTTTTTTCTTGAAAACTGGGTGAAGCAAAGCAAGAAAAATGATAAGAGCTTGTGGATAAATTTATATACAATGTACCCAATTATTTTTAATGTGAGATGGTAGGAAAGGTGTTTTTCAACAAACTTGTATATCCTATAATTTTATATGCTTTGGCTGAACATGAGAGTAAATTCAAACTCCTAAACATGGCAGAATGAGAGGGTGATCCTCGAAATAATCCTATCATGTATCATCTACTGCAGTAAGGATTTATTTGAAAGAATCAAGTGTCGCAGGTTCCCTCCTGTAAACTATAAATCCATGCATCATCATGAACTCGTCTCAATGGCTTGAGGCTGGTAAAACAAAGAAAATAAATAATTCAAAGTGAAAAGAAAAAAAAACCCACTAAAGGGCAATTGCATTTATTCACGTCGTCTCCCTGGCTATCAATGCAACCATGAAACAATGATTTACCTCATCACATACATCATACTACCTGTAAATAGCCGAATGATTTAATGAATGTTCTTATCTGATCTTCTTCAGTTCTGGTTTCTATGAAAGAGTTTGAAGATAGTGATAGCATGATACCATATTGTGGAGCTCAAATAAGAGAATGAACAGATATCATTTTCCAGGGCGAGCTCCGTCTGCTTGACTCCAATGCTCTAGAAGAGTTTGAATAAACGAGGTGCCTGGATTCTTAATCTTTTCCACCTGCTTTTAATCAGAACAGGATGCAGACCAAGTATATGTGCTGGCATGAAATCGTGCCTAGTCAATATACCCACAACAGGGGGCCTCTGCAGCGACGGAGAAATAACATTAAAACATGGACGGCTTATCTCACATTAACTAAAAGAGTGACATTGATCTCATTGCTACAAGTAATGACACAGAAAAAAAAACATGAAAATTATATCCACAAAGAGGACAAAGAAAAGGCAACCAACAAGTAATCCCTTATGAAATCTCATAGGCACACCAGAAACGAGGTGGCTGAAATAGCAGGTAAATTGAATGCAAAAGGAGAAGCCAAATGAACGAAGAAATCATCTGCAACGAGGATTTGCTAGTGCATGGTAATTCAGGGTGTTGCAGCGGGAATAGTTTTGTGAATAAATAATTACTGGAAAATAGTATTTTGTTGCATGCAATTTACAGTGCAAGCGCAAATCACATGCAAACTTCAGGAATGGCGAAATTAATTGAGCGTGATTGAAGTAAATACAGCTTTCAAGGGAGCGAGAAGCAGAAGGAGGAGATTACAGATCTAGCAGAACATACATGATCAAGGAGACAAAATCAACAAAATTAATATCAAGTGCAGAGCAACAACTTGTAAAGTGCCTTAAATTTGTGTAAGCTGCAAGTAGAAATTTAAAAAAACAAAAAGCGAGGATATAATTCCTTACACCAGATATCTTGGGTATCACCAGTAAATGCCTCAAACCAACTTCTCGGAAAAGTATGAGAGCCTTAGCCAGTGACATTGTCTCCGCAACAGTATAAGGTGAAGCATTTGTAAATGGATGTAAATCTAAAAACATCTCCATCTCTTCTTCGGTAAATTGCAGATCCTCTATCTTGTCTCCATTGCCTGAGCCCCTCTTTGCAAAATCACCAGCAAAGAACAGCTTGAAGGCACCAGTGCCTGTTGGCACTGGAGTTGGCACAAAAGCTTTCTTCTTTAGCAATTCAATTAGATGAGCACGGAGGATTAGACCATAAAGAACTGGAGACTCAGAAAGCGGAGGCTCATCAATTACAGGAAATCCATTATGCCTTGTAGTTCTTAGAACATGCACTATTTTGCCAACCTTTTCAATGCCCTGAAAGATCTGAAGTGGACCCCTAACTACATCACCAACTGTCAACTGCCTCATATAAGGCTCGGTGTGAGCTTCTAGGTAAGGAAAACCCTTTGCATTCATGATAAGGTCATAAATATTACCATTGAAAGCATCAGCCACAGTCTTGGAAGTAAGAAGAACAAGCATTATCAAGGGTAGCAGCAATAGATTATTTGTCAATTCTAGAATAATGACACACAGAGAAACTGTCATCCTCATAGATCCGCCTAGAAATGAAGCAGCACCTAAGACAGCATAGAGGCCGTGATCAAGATTTGAGTGTGAACCAACTAGCATTCCAACAAAACGTCCATAAGATGCACCCGTCACGATAACTGGTATGAATAAACCCGCGGGGGCAACAATCCCATAGCTAAAGATACTAAGAAAGAAGCAGGTCACAAAGTATATGAGAATTGACGAATATTGAAACTCAGAGTTGGTGTCCTGGCTGAAAAGATTTCTAACAGAATCATCATTTGTGTTAAATATAAGGCTAGCCAGATCATTGTACTGTCCAGGAGGACATTGAAATTTCTTGAAATTACCAGACCGGCCTATTGTTGGACAAGCTTCCGATGCATCAGATGGACAGGGTTGGCAAGAGGCAAGCCACGGTAGTCCAAAAAGAAGACAGGATGTGAAAATGGAAATTGCACAAGCAAGTAAAATTTTGTAAACAACGCCTTTCCTGGAAAAGGGAAAATATCAAGAAATATTATTCAGAAATCATATGTTATCATATTGGACAATGATTTTGTTAAAACAGCGCTGAAGAGAGCTTACTCATTGATGAGATTGTAAATTCGAAGAACCTTGTCTAGAAGGAAGTTATACAAACTTCCCAAAATGCCTCCTATAACTCCAAGGGTGAGCACAGGTGGTACATCAATGAGGTGGTACGTAACACTTTCTGAATACACATCAAACATTATGAGCCCTCCTTTTCCAAATAGCCCACATTTTCCACTTAAACAAACGTCAATCAGAGCCCGAAGCACTATTGCAACTACTGCTGTTGTGAAGAAAGCTCTCCAAAGAAGGGCACTTCTCCACCTGCAGAAGAATATCTTGACATTAATGTTGAAGATAAGTACATGCGAATTTTTCATGACATCTGATGGACAACAAAAATTAAGCCAAATAACCAATTGCTGCATTGATATGAAGAAATATTTCACCTTCAAGCCTTGATATCTTGCTCCAACCAGAAAGGAACTAGATGGAGATGATTGGTAAGACGTTCAACTCACACACATTTCCTAGGAGCAAATTTTTATGTCCATATAGATGCAATATAAATGTAGGAGTAACAGTAACAAATAAAATTAACATGGTCCGTGAATCAACATGTACAAGCTATTGAAAGTGATAGTCAATTGATAACAGGCAGAAAACTGTAGCAATTTTTTGTAATTCAGATCAGTCCATTCTAGAGGAGAGAGGGGAGGCTATTAGCTGATCCACATTACTATTTGCCCAGGTGGACATCCTGTTATTCTTCTGTCATTCATCTGAGAATCCACTGATAAAATTTTACATGAAAATGATGAGGAAACTCATCCTGGTACATGATTTTTCAATACCAAGAAAATAAGTACTCTTCAAAAAAAGTTGTGATAACAATCGCAATCATGACAAGCTACAATAATAGCAACAGAAAAGGAAAGTTACAGAAGGCTCTGTTCAATAGCATTTACTATGTAAGAAACATACCAAGATGCCATTTCTTCAAGTGCAAACAGCACACCTCCAACTGGGGCACGGAAGGCAGCAGCTATTCCAGCAGCTGATCCACATGTTACAAGATCCCGTCGGTCTCGGTCATTTTTGAAAAAACGAAGCCATCTCCATGTTAATTTAAATCTCTTGGATCCACCCTGACCAAGCAATGCTGCAACACATGCTCCAGTGTGCACCATTGGCCCTGCCTTTCCAACAAAAAGAGATGAGGACACCGCAGAAATGCTTCCAATAATCTGCAAATGAGCAAAAATATATGAGACTTTCTGTTGCTATGCAAACAACAAATTTCTCTAAAATTAGATACGAGTTCCGCAGAAAACTTCAACAAGAAATCAAATTAGCCAAATCACCCATCATAAAAAAAAAAAAAAAAAAACATAAATGGGTACCTCCATTACCAAATAGAATACATAGTGAGCCAATGCAAGTTATAGAACCCAAGCTATTGAAAGCAATCTAAACTGAAAGAAAGAACTCCCCAAATCTCACCTTAATAACCAAAGTTCGCAAGGAAAAAATTCCTGGTGCATCCACACCATTCAGGTAAGCCTTAACTTCTGGAATACCCGAACCAGCAGCAGCTGGTGCTATAAAAGCCGTGATGATGGATGCAAACAGGGTAAGAATCAAATTAGAAACTGAGAACACAAGAAAAGCCATCCCAAACCTACACAATAATTAAAAAAAAATGCATCAAATATCATTCCCATTCTCCTCAAACTCAAATTCTTTTCTCCTCTTTCCCAAAAAACATGGAAGGGATTAAAAAAAAAGAGAGAGGAAGCTAAATTAGCTCTAAGAAACAAATCATTCAAAGGAAAATTAATTCTTCACTTCATGATACAACTTAATTTCCATTACAAAAATACACAACCAGGAGAAAATTCCAAACTTTGATAGAAACCAAGGTTACTATAATTACTAAAGCATTACCTGTTGGCCATCATCATATTGGAGGTGACCACAAACTTCAAGCCAGCAATATTTTCAACAGCGAGATTGTTAAAAAACCCAATAAGGCTAACAATCAGTCCGATCAAGAAACAAAGCAACCACTTCATGAACACATACTGAAATATTTGCATCTTTCCACGACTCCTCCAATCTTGTTTAAAGAACTCATTCTCAGCAATCCTATCAAAAGAGACAAAAAAAAAAGTTCAAAAATTTAAGTCAAATAAACCTAAAAAAGAGAAAAGTGATGAAAAAATGAGATTTTAGCATGTTGGTTTTACTCGTAATCAAGACTTTCAATGGGGCAGACATTAGCTCCAACGATGGCAACTTGAGAAGTGGAGTTAATGAGTGATCTTCGAGGGGAGAGGAGAGGAGTTATAAGAGACTCTTGGTCTGTGTTTGCTTCCCCATTGATAGAATTTGTTGACATGGTATGGTGTTTTCTCTTCTCTTCTCTTTTCTTTTTAAGGTTTTATAACTGGTTTTTTCAGTTATTGATGACCATTGGCACATACAACGAGGGGGAGAGAGAGAGAGAGAGAGAGAGAGGAGGAGAGAGAGTTGAGAGTTCTGAATTGTGAGGAAGTGAAGGTGTCTGTGTATGTGACAGGATGGAACTCTGGCTTTGGTGACGGGCTAAGGCCTGGTGGAAAATGATAGGCTGGTGTGGTGGTTAAAGGAGTTCTCATGGGTGCTCTGATTTTTAATAACATCTCATCTCTTGCCATCAAAGAAAACAAAAAAGAAGAAAATGGTGAGTGATATAAATTCACCAAAACCTATATTCAAAGTATTAAAAACTTGGGGCATAGGCTGATGGATTCTGTAAAACTTACGTAAAACAACGTACGGGCCCAAAAAAAAAAGAAAAAAAAAAGACTCCATTGCCATATCTGTAAAACTAGGACATAACTTTTATCCTGAACATTCAGACAAAATTTGTCACCATCCCATGAAAATATTGGTCTGAAGAAGTGAGAAGATCAAACGGATAGAGCAAGCAAAGCAACACCCCATTAGCTTTTTATGTCCTTCACAGGCATGGTGCTATGGGATTTTGCGGTCAATTCTAGAGGGATTGTGAGAAAAGGGGGGAAAAAGAAGAAGAATGTAGCACTTGTTTTGCAGGTTGTTCGGGGGTTTGTAAATAAATAGAAAAAAAAATGTAGCACTTGTTTTGTCATCTAAGGTTATTTAGGAATAGAATAATGCTTTGATTTTCTAAAAAAAAAAAAGTAGAAAAATAAAAAAAATTGAAACTTTATATTTAAATATAATAGAAAACTAGTTTTTTTTTTAAAAAAAGAAAATTATACCGAGTTTGAAAAACAAGGTTCAGAGGTTCTCCATATTTTTCGTTGTTTTTTTAAATGAAGAAATAACATGGACAATACAATTTCTTTTGTATATGCAAGCATTTTTTTAGTAAAGTAAAAGATTAAGATATTTTTTTTATTTTCATATTTAGTTAGTGTCGTAAATTTAATTTTTATTATATATCTAATATATAAAAAATTAGTTAACAATATAATTTTCTCATATGATAATTTTTAATCTAAATGAAATAAACTTAATATTCTATAATTAGATTATAGCAGTACAAAGTATCAGGATAGCTATAATAAATTTTTATTTTGATTTTATACGAAAAAAAATTATAATCTTTATTTTTTTATGAAAAAATCCATCCTTGTTCTCAGTAAATAAATGAACATGGTTTTAAATTTGTCATTGTAAAAGAAAAACTAAAAAACGAAAAAACAAATTATTTACTAATCATTGTTTTTCCTTTTGCTTCCTCCAACCTTTTTCAATTGTTAAACAAAATTAATTTTTAGAGAGCATTTGAAAATGTAAATTAATCTGTATTTTTTAAAAAATTAAATTTTTTTTCTAAAAATAATTTTTTTGTATTTTGGATTGTTTTGATACACTGATTTTAAAAATAATTTTTTAAAAAATAATAAAAAACATCATTTTAATGTTTTTCAGCATGAAAAATATTTTAAAAAATAACAACATTCTCAAATACCTTTATTAATTCAAAGAACAAGTTAATGATAATAAGACTATACTTTAAAAAAATTATTTTTTTATTTTAAATTAATTTTTTTTATTTTTATATTATTTTAATGTTTTGATATTAAAAATAATTTTTTAAAAATAAAAAAATATTATTTTAATAAATTTTTAAATAAATTTTTTTTAAAAATAATTATTACCGTATTTTAAAATAATTTATAAAAAAAAAAAAGCAGGAAAATTGCTTCGCATTTTAAATGGTCCCTTAAGTTTAAAGATTTTTCACAGAAAAAAATGTACAACAAAGTAAAATGTTCCGTGTTTAATTTTTAATTTTTATTATTATGGTTTGTGTTTAAATCAACATCCCATTAATTACAAGAGAAAATCAGGGTAATCTTGTCTTTTTAAGAGTGATTAACAATTCAGCCCATAGTGGCACTTCAACATTTCTAACACGCTAGCCAGTAACACTAATTTCTTTACCATCGAATCGTTGACTTTTGATTGCAGGACCCTCTCTCTCTCTCTCTCTCTCTCCGTCGGTCTATATATATATATATATATATAAAACGCTCACAGGTGCAAATAATTCAATGAACTCTTCCAGAACTAAATAATATGTTGATGATAAGACATGAAGGAAAGCACAGTACGAAAGATAAGCACAGCAATTTGAGGTTCTGATAAGAGTACCACGAGAGTGGCGTCCTCATAAATTAATATTGTTATTATTCTTATTTTCCTCTTATTAGAGCATCTCTGAGATATTATTTAAAAGAGTTAAATTATTTTTTAAATAGTGTAAATATAATTCTTTATTTATTTATGTGTATTTGTAAGGTAAAAAAATTATTTAGAAGAGCTAAATATATTTTAACACATTTAATATATAACTAGTTTACTTGACAAATTTAAAAATAACTCGATCAATTTTCAATTAATTTAATATTAAAAGTTAAAATTAAAAAAAAAATCTAATTAAAAAAATAACTCTGATGAACTTAGATGAGTTCGCTAAACCTATGATATAAACCATGAGATCAGAATAATTTTATAAAAAATAAGCTAAAAAATTATAAATTTTTAAAATTTCAAATAAAAAAACTAGTAAAAAAAATTATTGCTATCAGTAGTTTTGCAAGAGAAATAATAAAATAATATTTTATTTAAAATTTCTTTTAAACATGTAAAACAAACATAAAAATAAAATAACTTTTTTTAACTTTTTTTTTTTAATTTAGCATCTACTTAACATGCTCTTACAAGACATCACTCCCTTCTCCTGCTTTATCCTAACAGGACCAAGTTGATGTTATCTTGTATGCATCCGATTATTTTTGTTTTATTTTAAATGTGTTTTTTTAAAAATATTTTTTTTTGTTTTCATGTTATTTTAATGTGTTAAAATTAAAAATAAAATTTTAAAAATAAAAAGAAATATTAATTTAATAATTAAAGAGTAAGAAAGCACTTTGCTTGGAACCCAGGGATTGGTCGTAACAATTAATTGCATCAATTGATTGGAAGAAAAGGAAAACAATCATTTGCTTTCAAAATTCGAAATGTCATGTAACAGTTATCCATTATTACTTATTAGTGCTTCCTGGCGTGGAATTATTGAGCAATAAATAATGCTCGATTCTGACTGGTCGTTCAAAATCCACGTTTCTACTTTCTAGAGGTAGCTGGGCACAGCAGGCAACTGCTAAAGCTAAACCACGTGAAAACACCAGTTACGGTCCTTTGTTTTATCTTAATACGGTGCGGTTTGGCTTGTGCTTTGTCTTAATTATATATTCGAAAATATTTTATCAATTAAAATACATCACGAGTTTCATTAAATCTTTTTTTTAAAAAAACTTTGATTAACAGGAAATTATAATTTTATAAAACTTATTTTTCAAATTATAAAAATAAATCTATCACAATATTTAATTTCACTCAATTTGATTTCATTTTTATTTCCTTTGCTCAATTATGTACCATTTTATTTGGATATAAATCTTTTATTTATATGTAAAAAATATCTTGCATTGGTGCTTTTCACACGTAACATATATGCAAAGGGAGTCGACCATTATAACCAACATAAATTTTAAAAATAAATTTTAATATTTTTTTAAAATAAATATTTTTAAAAACAGCCACAGCTCGTTACTAATCCCTACTATGGCCAATGGTGAAGTTACTCTTGCGTGCAGCATTTTAAACTTTTTTTTTTTTTATGTTTTAAAAGTGTTTTTGAAAAAAATTATTTTTTTGTTTTAAATTAATATATTTTTAGTTTTTTAAAATTATTTTAATATGTTAATATTAAAAATAATTTTTAAAAAATAAAAATATATTATTTTAATATATTTTTAAATAAAAAATATTTTAAAAAATAGCTTGTTTTTATTTTGTGAAGTAAAAGAACGGTTGCCGCCTTGTGACGTTCATCGCTTGTAGAAAAGTAAAAGAAGGAAAGGGTACCATTTATTGGTCTGCAAATATCGGTAGATAACAGTGGTAAGTAGAGCGCTTCACCAAACATAAAATCAGTGATTACTACATAATCTGAAACCCCACTTGCCTGTAATTAATTTGGCAATGGAGTTCTCAGAGAATCAAGAGAAAACAAAGAGAGAGAGAGAGAGAGAAAGCAAAACCTAATTTTGATACCTTTTTGGACCATACAGCATAGTCGGGGTATTCTTAAAAAAAGAAAAAAACACAAAACCTGGTGGTCCGGTTGTTAGGAACTCTAGAATTCCAAGAATGTCTCTTGTCCAAGTTCCCCAACTTCTGTTGAAAAAAGTTCTGCTAGATATTCATGGCTGTGCATTGACAGTCCTACAAGTTCGAAACTTATTTAATTGTATCCTTCAATCCAAGGCTTGTACTAGTGTTGCGCGCCCGCCCTTAAAAACTATATTTTATCTATATTAGCTCTATAGTTTGCCCTTTTTATTTAACAAGAGAGGTGACCCGCGCTACGTCGCGAGTTGGGCCAAATTTTTTCCAACGCTAAAAAAAGATATTCAAGCAACGATAATCTGAAACAATCCGAGTTAAATTAACTAAAATGTAGTTTAGGATATGAAACCTAAAGAACCTGCAGGAAAAAAAAAAAAAACGAAAGGAAATTGTAAAGTCCAAGGCCTAATAATCTAATGACAAAGATGAAAAAAAAAACTTCAGAAAAAACAACGTTGAAGAAAAAACTCTGAGTCAGCTCTGGGTAATTTGATGAATCAAGAACCCGTGATATGAGATCAGGATAAAAAAAAAAACAAAGGGAATTTCAAAAGGATGACCTAGTAAAAAAACCAAAGTTCAGTAAAAAAAGGTCAAAAAATCCTGAGCCAATCTGGGTTAACTTTACCAACCCGCTCTCGGAATAATCAAGCAGTAAGAAAAGTGAAAAAAAGACAATGATCAAGGGAAAATAATTTAATGTAAAATGATGGAATTGAAAAAAAAAATCATAAAAAATTGAGGGAAAAAATTTAAGTCAACCTGAGTTAACTCGACTGACCTGCCATTGACGACATAAGATCGAGATAAAAAGAATAGACTTTCAAAAGAAGGACCTAGCAAAAAAGACCGAAGATAAATAAATAAATAAAAAACATTGTGGATGAAAATGCAAGGGGACCTGGGTAAGCTTGACCAACCCGCTCTCGAAATAATGAAACAAGAAGAGAAGCAAAAAAAAATAAAAAATCAAGGGGAAGTAATTTAATGCAAAATGATGAAATTGAAAAAAAAATAACGTCATAAGAAAATTAAGGAAAAATGGATGAGATTAAATGAAAGAGGACCAAAATTGATAAGATTATAAACCAGAAGACACAATTGTCTTCTTTGGAAGTTCATGCGTGTTTTCCTAGGAAATGAGATATAAAAGAGAGAAGAAAGAAAAAACATTCACCGCAACCCAACTAGACCTCCTTCGTGAGAATGTGTCACATCGCCAAAGAAAGGACAACGCACCGCTCCCAACGCTGCAGCGAAAACAGGACTCGGGCCACCTCACGATTCCTTACAAGCCACTTGAATGGCATTAAAGCCATGATACGGTGATATGTTGCACGCGTTAGTAGCTTTTTTTTAATAATATTTAAAAACATAAAATTACCAAGCCACCCCTTACAATCTAAAAATAACAACAAAACCAAAAAAAGATAAAACACCCTCGCAAATAGTCTTTGTTTTTTCAATTGCAAAGTTAATTCCATCATTTAGCTGCTTTTAAAAAAAGAAAAAGAGGAAGAAGCCCTTGGAAATTTTTTTCTCATCGAAGGGCATTACCGTAACTCTACTATTCATTAAAAAGACAAAAAAGCCCCTCACCCAAAGATTTTATTTTTTTTTTGCTTTCGAGGGAAAAATTGTCCCGTTACACTGTAACAAATAAATATTCAAACTATTTTATCCCCAATCAATTTTATAATGACAAATATATCCTATTTAAAAAGAAATTTCCAGCTACTCCTAATTACAGGCTTAATCAGTTTTGTTGGCAAGAGAAAAATTATATTTAAATTGTTCCGATCTATGGCTACAATAAATGACTGGCCTAATTTAATATTTTTTTTTTGTTAATTTTGAAGTTTGTCACAGTTTTTTACGTTGTCCTCGTCCTAAAGTTTCTAGTTCTTATCCTAAGTAAATACAATTATAAAATTGATGATAGTGTCCAAGTCCATGAAATTATAAAAGGGGGTGTTTGGCGCCCGTCAACAAGAGTTTTTTAAAATTTTAATTTTTTTACTTTGAATTAATATTTTTGGGTGTTTTAAGATTTTTTTTGATATGTTGATGTTAAAAATAAATTTTTTAAAATATATTATTTTAATGCATTTCAAAGTAAAAATCTATTTGAAAAATCACAATTATCACTGTTTAAAACACCTTTAAAATAGAGAGAAAACGTTTCCTTTTCTTTTTCTTTTTTATCCATAAGATAGAGAGAATCGATAGGTTATAGATCAATATGGCCACTTATTTTCACATTTTTTAATCCCATCTTATTAAGGCCACTATTAGCACAATATAAAACTTGATTTAATGACTTTTGCTCTTGATCACGTGCATCAAATGCACAAGGCAGCCAGTAAAAGGGCCAATACAACCTAGCTAGCTAAATATAAAACAGCAAAGTGGGCAATTGATGCCTCCCGAATCAGATCCCATATACAAAGTTGCAAATATTCTATCATTGAATGATTGAATCCAAGCATTCTCAATCAACACAAGTTTGCATGTGCATGCTCGATGGTCACAAGAAGGCTTTAAAAAACGTAAATGAAACTACATACTTGTTCAAGTAAGAGATGTCTCTTGTCTTGACGATCTTCATCTTCGTGATTAATGGTCTCAAGTCGCCCATGCAATGTGGAGCCCACGACAGCACTGTTCCTTAACCGACAGCTTGGAATAATCAACAAATTAAGAAAGTAACATATCACGATGCTTATCCACATTGATCAGTACTCAGATTTGAAAGCAGCCAAAGTTTTTCCAGAATAATCGCAGCTGGCTGCGTTGGTCTGGCTCTAGTGGGCACAAGATTCGTTGCCTACTTTCGAGTTGTTTCCTTCTTCTACTTGAATTGAAAGATTAATACTAGCTAGCAATACAAGATCAATTTGGATGTGATTTCTTCTCTCTGTTTTTTTTTTTTCTTATGATATTAAATCCTATGTAACCTTGCAAGATCGACGTAATTATAGATGTATTGCATGATATTACCTCTTGAATCTTTGATACATTGAGCAGAATAAGTAGTGTTGAATCTTGTAGAACCGAAGGAAAGCTTGTTGAGCATGTTATCTTGCAATGATTATATTTACAACATCCAAATTAAAGGCACAAGAAAAGGCTTTTTATTATTATTATTATTATTACATTCAATATTTTTTTTCCTGTTTCAAGTGATTGTATTTGATGATACCATGTATATATTCTCATAAAATTACATTTAGATTGAAATAATATAAAGTATAAGATGCATGTTTTTTTGTACATTCTCTCAATGATTTTGATATTTTCATACCAAGATTATATATATAAAATTCTAGTCCAAAATATAGAAAATTATATTTTCAAATACAATACAAAGCATTAACAAAGTAGTCATGTGGCAGGCCATGTGGACGTTTATATATTAAAATTTAAAAGGAATGGGGGCAGCAAGCATGCTGTGCTCTTAGAATCATGCCAACAAAATGCAAGCCTTTCATGAGTCATTCATATTTCGACTCATAATGTTGCGATCATTATTCCAAAATCTTCCCAAAGCAAAATCTCACCCAGATTTTCCTGCCTCGAGCACGTTAGGTAGTTATTTCCTTGATTCGCACAACTTTGTCAGTGTAGTTGCTTGTCTTCCGCTTCCAGGTTGAATACATAAAAATTAATTTTTTAAAAAACACAATTTCAGCTGCCACTTGAACTTTATGGAAACGCTAAGATTTAAATTTTGAGATTTTTTCAAGCTATAGAGGTAGAATATCATGGGATTTACAGGAGTTGGACTAGGTTTGCCAAAAGTTTGGATTTTATTTCAATCTAATTAAAAAGAAAATCAGTAGATGGTCGCCATGAATTTTCTTGTTAAAGGAGTCTCTTTCTTTCTCAGGCTCTCATTTCCCAAACGTCTTGAGCAGTTTAAAATAAAAAAATAAAAAAGGCTGGCAGGTCCAAAATACATGGGCCTCAATTTGTACTCAAAGAACATCTAAAAAAAGAAGAAAAAAGGCTGGTAGGTCCAAAATACATGGGCCTAAAATTGTACTCAAAGAGAATCTAAAAAAAGAAGAAAAAGGCTGGTAGGTCCAAAATACATGGGCCTCAAATTGTAATCAAAGAACATCTAAAATGAAGCAGCATGGATCATAGTTTCAGTGTCATTGCGGGCTCCAAGTGGAATTTAACCTCAAATTTTACAAACAATCGCTACTCTCTCCAAGCATGTTCTTTGTTCGTAAGCCGATAACATGTTATTTTCCCACCGATTTGCTTCGATGGCCGTCAGTCGATGGTGACGATGGGCATCGTCACCATCGCAAGTTGCCAGACACCGACCATGCGAACAACTACTGTCATTATGTGCTGTCTGGGGACTTTATGATCGTGATTTGTTTGAAGTTTCGGATTTTCTTTTTCTTTTTCCTTTATCTGAGAAAGATGAGACTGTATCCATTTTTTAATTGGGTTATTGGAGGTTAAAAATAATGGGTTTTCATGTCATGTTTGGTTAATATTTCAAAATAATAGAGATAAGATTATATTTAGTTGAAGATATAAATACAAAAGCATATAATAAATTTATCGTTGATATATTTTTTAAGTGAATTTATATCATTTCAAAAGAGAGAGAATATAATAAAAATATTTTTTATATCCTAAATATTCATGTGTTTTTTTTATTCAGATAATAATTAAATGCTACATAAAAATTAAACACAATCATGTGTATAATTTTTAATTTTTCATATTGGATCTTAAGAATCATATTCATGTCTTAGGAAATATTTTTTTAGTTTTTTCTTTATGTTCATATTGGATCTTAAGAATCATTTTGATTTCTTTTTAATTTTTAATTTTTAGCTAATTTCAACCCTTTTCTCTCAATTTATTCTTAATAATAAATTATTGATTGCATTAAAATAGTTCTTCAATTATAATTTTGATATTTGAAATAAAATATTAAATTATATAATTAAATTCAATTATATTATTTGAAATATCGCTGGAAATGAATTGAATATCAATCTTGACTATGTTTTTGAAATTATTTTTGTTATGAATATGATTTCTTTTTAATTACAAGAACCCTTATACTTTTTAAAAATAATCTAAAATATAAGTATTTTGGATACACACACACACAAATAGACCTATCTCATAGGGTAGAAAGGGATCATATTGTTCCTTCATGAGCACGATTCACTAACATGTTCAAATATTCAAAAACTAATGCTGCAAATCAGATTATATGTTCCATCAGTTGCCTGCATAAATCCTCTTGATTCCACCTTGTCGTATGTGTTCTACCGCGAGTTCGTCATTGTGCTTTAGAACAGTGGAAAAAATATAGTACATAGATGGAGCTGAGACAGTATCTTCTGCCATGGCATTCACCATTGTTTGCTGATAAACTCATTACTGCACAAATAACCATATATCATACGCAAATGAAAAACGTTGTGGTTCCCTTCTGGGAAAACTAAAGGAAATCACCATTGTTTGCTGATAAAAAAGCTTGGACATGGAAATCCAAAAGCTTGATCTTGGAAAATGTAATTGTCACCTTAGATATTGCATAGCAGTCATAAATGTGTAAATATCTGAGGAGTGACGGAGCCAAAGTATTTTAAATGAGAGGGTAAATTAATTAACAAATATTATATTATGTAGATATATATTAAAAATTAATTTAAAACAAATATACTAACTCATATCAAGCAAAATTAATTTAAAATACTTTTAAAATAAAAAAAACTTACATTATAACTATTCCCTTTAAGTTTTTATAATAACAAAATTCAGTTCAGTTACATAATAATTGTAAATCTTCCAAATAAAATTCATAATAAAATACACATTAATTCATCAAAACTCATTTCACACCCCATTACCATGTAGCATGCTGTATATAATACATGGATATGAATCATGATTGATAGTTTAAATTTATCATGATAAATCATTTTTTTTTAAAAAATAGTTTTTTTCTTTTATTTTTTAAGAAAAAACCAACTTTTAATTTTACAAATATCAATCTTTACTCACCGAGAACAATTAAAATGTTTGTTTATTTATCTCGTAAATAAATTTAATTCTATACCGTAACCAATTCAATTAAAAATAATATAATTTTTAATTAATTCAAAACAATGAAATCAATATCTATTATTCAAAAATAATTCAAAATAAAAAATGAAAAAATTAAGGGGCAATTGCCCCCTTCATCTTCTATGTGGCTTCGCCACTACATCTAAGTATCATAGACACGCATGCCACCGCAACATAAAAAATAAAAAAAAAAAGTTTCATCTATGCCAACCCCTCTTGAGGGAGATTGAGGGATTGCACTTCATCAAGCTTTCACTGATAATCTTGATCAAATTTGGATCTATCCAAAGCATTGAACTCATGATAGTTCGAAACCAGGTCTTGAATCAGATTTTTTAATTATTTTTTTATATTAATTTTTTTAAAAAATTATTGTATCTAATCAAAGTTCTCCCCTCTAATTTGCTTTGGCATATTTTATTCAAATACAATAATTAATTTAATCATGTGAATTGTTCCAAACATGCTATAATTAAAACGGAAACATGTCATCATCCTCTAGAGTTTATACACAAGGTTCGAAACCCAGGTCTTGAAAGGGACGACAATGTTTACACCAAATGCAAGCTATCATCCTCAGTCACTTCTATGTATTAAAGTTCGGACCTACAGCAGTAAATGTGATTCTTATTCCACTGTAATTAAATCCGAGTCCGTCTTGAGCCATAGTTACCATAGTTATGAAATCTGATTCAGTCTTGAAGTTACTCAAGACTCGGATCTAAAATAGCAAAAAACTAAAAACGACCCCTTTTTTAGAAATATTTTTTCAAAAAATCCAAAAACTAAATCCTATGAACACCTGGCAAACAAATAATCAAATCAATTAATAGGCAAGATGATCAATGAATAGTTACCAAGACATATATTTTTTAATATGGCATGTAGGGGTGAGGAAAAGATCAAAAAACTGATTAAACCGAGAAAACCAGAAAAAAAAATAAAAAAAACCGAACTGCAAAAAAAACCCGATTAAATTAATTAGAATTTTAAAAAATCCGACTGGTTCAGTTTGGTTTCGGTTTTATAAGTCTGAAACCAAAAAAACCAAACAAAAAAAAAGAAAAAAAAACCAAGCCAAACCGGAAAAAAATTGAGCCAAAACCGGAAAACCGAGCTGAATTGATTTGAACCGTTTTTTTCTTCTAAAAAATCAAACCCAATCGAAACCGATCGGTTTAAACATGTTTTTTTTTTAAAAAACCGAACCCAACCGAAACCGGTCAGTTTTGATTTTTTTTTTAAAAAATTTCAATTTTATTTCTTTTTTTATATATATAAAAATCAAACTGAACCGATGTGGAACAGAAAAAAAAAAAAGAAAGAAAAAGTAAGATATAAATATAATAGGCTAACCCCACGCATATTAAAGGAGAATTAGAGGTTTTTCTCTAACTCAGCTTAATATTATTCACGCAAGCCTACCTACCACATTTTGTTTTATTGGTTATTAATATATATCAAATTTACTATATAAATAATAAAAAAAACTTTTAATTTTTTAATATAGAATTGAAAACCTATTAGTATATATATTTTATGTTCATAAAAAAATTGTGTTTTTCAATGTAAAATAAGAAATATAATATTTTTCTAATATGAAATAATTTTTTTTAAAATAATTTTTAAACTTTATTATTTATAATATATATAGCCTATATTCATATAAATTATTTTTTAAAATTTTTTATATATAAATAATTATTTTAAATTTTCTAAAATTCATCTGAATCAATTCGTTAAATTCAAAACTTAATTTTAATTTTTTATTCAGGTCAACTCCAGACGAGATTGGATAAGTATATCATTAACTCTTATTTTGATATCCATTGCACTCAGCACATCCAGTGAACCCTCGTCCATGGAAATTTGTCTCTAAAACAAATAAGATGGAAAGCAACGCTTTTCAATTATCGTTTTCAAACTGTTTTTGACTTTTTTCAGTCAATTTTTACCTATTTAGATTAGACTTTTTATATATATTAACGAAAAGTTACATTTTAAATTACTAAATCTATTATTATCGGGAGACAAATCTCAAAGGTCAATAAGTTAATCATGTCAAGGATAACGAATATTACTAGTCAATCACATATATAACCACCAGACTTGCCATTTGCCATCTTATCAATGAGATCTGAAGCATCATGAGAAAAAAAATAAAAAAAAAATCAGAAACATCCAATCTATCTCAATCCACTGTCCGTAAAAAACCAGAACAAAATAAAAAAAAAAGGTCGGTTTTTTGTCGGCCAACGCCCTTTTCTCTTTCACTGACTTTCTTGCGTCTTAAAAAGCAGAAAAAAACATCAACATCTCCGGTCCAAAACAAAAAAATAGAAAAAAAAAAAGAAGCTTTGATTACAACGAACACCAAAGCCAACTACCATCAAAAGCAACCCCTAATAAACAAACACAAAGAAGTAGTGAGCAAACGCTTTTATCCGAAAACAAGAAGCGCGCACAAGGGATAGGAAACTTCTCCCTTCTTCTGTTATCATTCATACGCACTACTCCTTTTGCATTCTTTTTTTTTCACCGTGTACTGATCAAAACCACAGAATGTCGTTTTTTGTTGGATTGATTATCGGTCTTGCTGTCGGTCTAGCATTGATTGTCGGTTTTGTTAAGTCTGAGAATGCAAGATCCAAGCTTCGGTCTGAGCTTGTAAGTAGCTTTGTTGGCTTGCTTTGATGTTAATTAAGTTGTTATGATTATAATGTTTGCATCTTTTTGTGTTTTTTGTTTCTGGGTGTTGAATAAGAATTGTAAGTTTACTTTTTTGTTGTGTTTTTTTGACTTCTTCGAGTGTTTTTGGTTTCTGGGTTTTTGCTAAGTTGTTGGGAATGTTTGCATCTTTATGTGTTTTTGATTTCTTTGTATTGATATGGTTTCTGGGTTCTTGTTTAATCATAATTTCAGGCAACAACTATAGCTGCTTTTGCAAGAATGACAGTGGAGGATTCAAGAAAGATCTTGCCAGCTGAGTACTACCCTTCTTGGGTTGTCTTCTCTCAGCGCCAGAAGTTAAGCTTCCGGTTACTCTTACTCTTCTTTTTTTGGTCTATGTATATGTTATCTATGTGTCATTGAGGTTCTGATTTGATTTTTATTTTTATTTCTGCAGTTGGATTGGCTTAATCAACATCTTACAAAGATCTGGCCTTATGTTGACCAGGTATTTTGCTTTTATGGGGTTTCACTTTTTATCTAGTTTATAGCATATGACATAGTTACGGGTTGTTCTCAATTGGTTCTGAGAAAATGAATTTATCTATAATTTTGGTGTGTGTAGGCAGCTTCTGGGCTGATAAAGGATTCAGTGGAACCTGTCCTTGAGCAATATAGACCGATTATATTGTCATCTCTCAAATTTTCGAAGTTTACTCTTGGTACTGTTGCGCCCCAATTTACAGGTTGGTTTGGTAAATTTCTCTTTTTGCAATTGGGATGCAATTATTTAGGTATTTGCTATTGTGCTTCGATTATGTTCATTTGCAATTAGAGATTACTTGATAGGTTAGTTGCTGTAGGCGTGCAGCCTTTCATCTGGCTTTTGCTGTGCTCTACTGGTCCATTCTGAGCTGATTGCCAGCTTCTGTTCGAGACTTGTTTCGGAGATTTCTTTGTTTTCATCATGTTCATATGGACAAAATGGTGGTGCATGTGTAGGTTCCCTAGTTCTTGCTAGGATATGATCAAATGTAGAATTCGGTTTTCTGTGTATTGTAATATTTTGTCACATTATTTTCTGTAGATGATACAAAATGACAATCCTAAATCAATGTTATTTTTAGGAGTTTCTATCATTGAAGATGGAGGCAGTGGCATCACCATGGAGTTGGAAATGAACTGGGATGGGAATCCAAGTATAATACTTGATATTAAGACTAGACTTGGCGTTTCTTTGCCTGTACAGGTAAAAAAAAATCAGAATATCACTATATCAACCTTTTAAAGGAAATCTAGTAGAGAATGTAGAATCTTTATCCTTAATTTTGACTTCTTGTCCGTACTTGTGCTGCTGAAACTCTGCTCTACTGGTTGAACCATAATGCAAAGGCCACCTATTGTGTTTTCACATCCGTTACAACTTTGAATGTTGTGATTAGAATGGGACTGAACTCAAAAACTTGATACGGTCCTAATAAGCATTGCATTAGAAGACCTTAGTTAATAAATATTAGATTTGTATCATCTAAATAAACATTCTGTAAACTAGAAGGTGAAAAATAAATATGAACCTTTAACTGTTCTTTTGCTCCCAACAATTTTATTTTCTTGCGTGAATCTTTAAAAATGCTACAAAATTATCACCCGACTCTGCATCTTTCAACACATGATTTCTTGAGTAATCACCTGAAAACTTAAGAAGTTTCCTGCCCGACAACATATTTTATTTTGCTTCTAAAACTCTTCAGCTGGTCAAATGTGGAATGCTGGGACCTTCCTCCCGGCATTTACATGTTTCAGCCAGACATCTTATTGTGATAATGTGCTGTCTTTCTCTTTGTTCAAGATTTTTTTGTTGTATCCCATAACTTGACATTTAATGCAGCTTATCATCATCTCATGCTTTGCCCTTTCTCTGTCTGTCTGCATTTTCTTTTTCTTTCTTTTTTCCTTTTCTTCTCTCTTCTACTCAGGTAAAAGATATCGGATTTACTGGGGTTTTCAGGTTGATCTTTAGGCCACTAGTTGCTGAGTTTCCTTGCTTTGGAGCTGTTTGTTGTTCTTTGAGACAAAAGGTGCGGTATCTGTTTTCAAGTGTTAGAATTTTTTATTTTATTTTATTTTATTTTGGGGGGAGGGGGTAGAATATTTTACCCGACTGTTATTTGAATATAAAATGTCTAGTCTACTAATTACTGCCATACATTAGTATGCTACTTTGTATAATTGTATCTATTGATATATTTGGACTGTAGCACCAACCAACATAGTAGCACACATAGACATGATCAATTCTATATTGCTCCCTTTAGATCAACCAATATCCATTTTTCAATCATATGCCTATGAAATCCTCTTTCTTTTATTTCTTCTTTCCTTTGATTAATATAGAAATTTAAGACGTTTTTTGATGGGACTGGGGGTTTGAACTGTCATTTGAATGGGAATTTTAGCAGCATCAGCATGCAGCCCAAATTCTAGGTGCGGATTGATCCAAAGCTTCAACATAATCTACTTGACAATAAAGAAGTGAATTTAGAAAAAATAATAAACCGTGATAATGTGTTCTTTAGTCCTCTATCTCTCTCTCACGTGCACTCACATGCTTGTGCATGAACACACTGAGCAAGTACAAGTTTCAGCTTGGATGTTTCCTGTCTTGCAGAAAAAAATGGATTTTAAACTTAAAGTTGTTGGTGGTGACATATCAGCAATTCCAGGACTTGATGATGCTATTCAGGTTTGTACTACCCATTGTTGGCCTCCTTCCTTTCATTATGTGGTAACAGAACCCATTATCATCTTCCCTGATTTCATTATGTGATAATGTATTATTGTCTGGCTCTATCAATTAACATTACTTCCTTTTGAATTCTATGGATTAGAAATAGCTTTCCTTTCCCATTGATAATTTTTAGTTTCGATTTCACATACTTTTCCTTAAATTTTAACTGGCCAACATAGAGACTAGTCTTGTTGTTCAAAGTCAAGTACGCTAAATTCTCTTATTAGATTATAGTTGATGCATTTAATTCAAGATGAGATTAAATTTTCCAGTTTCGTTGTCATTTAAATCAGTCTTAACTGGTGGACTTCAGGTACTTCATCTCTCTGTTGGTACTGAGGTAGATTCCGTCAAAGAGATTAAAATGTATGAGTTATTACTTCTTAGTTTAGGTCTGTAAAAAGATATGTTCTTCATGGCTTTGCGAATGATTTGAGACCAAAGATTTGGAAGGCCCGGTTGAATTACTAATTGGAATCTTGTCACAGGGACAAAGTGTTGTGACAATGTTGCAAGTTCTTGAATTGAAGTTGCTTGAATAGCATCTATTGCTGCAATTTGGGATTGATCCTCGTGATTATATAATCAAATATTATGTTGGTCTTTGAAGGCTTTGGACATTGGCTGTATTGTGATAGAAACTAGATTATTTTGAGTAGGTAAATTGTAAATACAGAAGCATGTTGCTTTTGTTAAATTACAATGTGTGTGTGTGTGTGTGTGTGTTCAGGCATAAGCAAATACTCTATTGCATGTTTATGGTGCTTGTGGAGGATGATGGGATAATTTTATTTTTTATTTTTCACTATAAAACACAGCTTTACTTTCCAGATTTATGTGACAACATGATCCAAGCATAATAAAGCTGCGTGTTCACCCATACAGGAGATGATACAGAATGCTGTTGAAGATTCTATTACCTGGCCTGTTCGGAAAGTTGTTCCAATTTTGCCTGGGGATTACAGGTATGCCAGTGCTCAGCAAGAGATGGAAGCACTTTGATTGCATTTTTCACTTTTCTTTCCTAATAAAAATTACTGTGTTTTTTATTGCTGGTCTCTCATTATTCATTCTGTAATTGTAGAAAAGCATTTGAGTAATTTTGAATGATTAATTATAACACCATGGACCTATCACCCTAGAAATACTTAATGGAGTAGCTTTTGGGGTATTGGATGTAATTTTTATACTAGAAATCTACCTCACACGAACTCAATTTAGGATTTGGTTGTCAGATATGCCATTCTTTAGACCTGGTATTCTTGTGAGGGCCACACTCTGTATGTATACCATTTTCACGCACTCTTCAGACTGGCTGCATATATGTCAGTTTGACTTGACAAATTTTCCCAAGCAAACATGGAGTTGCATGAGGTGGCTGTGGTCCAATTTTTTATACCTTGCAGGCATATTACCAACAAAAATGCTAGTAAGAGTTGCTTTTGAGATCATCAATTAATGCAACTCTTAATCTCCTTACACGCTCACCAAGTGTTGGACTTGGCACCTTGTGTTAAGTTCTCATGCTTGAGTATACAATCTCTTTCTCTTTAAATACTTTGTTGAGCTGTCCAGAAGTGGTGATGGTTCATTTTTTCCTTTCAATTAGCTATAGAAGGTGGAACCATAGGACTGCTAAGAAGGGGTATTTGTGGTGGTTCATTTTCTCCTTTCAACCTGCTAGAGAGGGTAGGACCATGGGAGAGGAGGCAGGGTGTGGTAGTGGTTATTGGCTGCGTTTGTTTTTGTTTTGTCAATTCATTGAAGTAGCTAATAATGTTATTGTGCAGTGACCTGGAGTTAAAGCCTGTGGGAATATTGGAGGTGAAGCTTGTGCAGGCAAAGGATTTGACGAATAAAGATCTCATTGGGAAATCTGATCCCTTCGCCAAGTTATACATACGCCCTTTACCTGATAAAACAAAAACCACCAAAATAATTGTGAGATATTTTTATGCATTTTGGTAGTGTAATTTAAAACAACATTTTCTCTTGAGGGGTTTTGTTTTACATGATTTGAAATGAATTCGTTTTTTCTCCTGTAGAACAATGATCTGAATCCAATATGGAACGAACACTTTGAATTTGTTGTTGAAGATGCAACTACTCAACACTTGGTAGTAAAAATTTATGATGATGAGGGGATACAGGCAGCTGAGCTCCTCGGGTGCGCCCAAGTAAAACTAAATGAGCTTGAGCCTGGTAAAGTGAAGGATTTGTGGTTGAAGCTGGTTAAGGATTTGGAGGTCCAACGAGATAATAAAAACAGGGGGCAGGTGAGAACACTTGTCACTTCCCTATGGAAATACATTATCATGAAGACTCTGAGAGACCTTTTACATCCCATGGGAATACCATGAAGACTGTTCAATTGTATTGTTGTCTCAACTATTGTTTGATTTTAGGTGCACCTGGAACTTTTGTACCGTCCTTTTGGTATGGAGAATGGCCTTGGCAACTCTTTTGGCTCCAGCTTCTCAATGACTTCTTTAGAGAAGGTACTTAAAAACGGCGCAAACAGTATGGAAATAACTGGAAATGTAAATGAAGTCACACAGAAGAGAAGAGAGGTTATCGTTAGAGGAGTTCTCTCTGTCACTGTCATTTCTGCAGAAGATCTGCCAGTGATGGATTTGATGGGTAAGGCTGACCCCTTTGTTACACTAACAATGAAGAAATCGGAGATGAGAAACAAAACCAGGGTAAAGGCTTCATTCCAAACCATGAACAACTTCTTCTTCTTCTTCTTTTCTTCTTCTTTTTGAACTGCTGTCTTTCCTGTGATTTCTTCATTAACCTTGCCTTTCCACCTCTAGTTTTTTCTGTTCCTTGTGCACTTTTTATGGTGAAGGAGACCCTTGAAGAAGGGGATTTTATTTATCTTTGCACTTCTACCTCATACTCCTAGCTTCTTAATATCTTCAGTGGTTACTATTGCTCTCTCTGGCTTCAGAGTATAATTTACTTCATTGTTAATTTCCTTTTCCAGGTTGTGAACAACAACTTGAATCCTGTTTGGAATCAAACTTTTGACTTTGTTGTTGAGGATGGACTACATGATATGCTTATTGTCGAAGTTTGGGATCATGACACATTTGGGAAGGTACAAAGAAAAAAGAACTATCTGCTGTTATTTTTCAAGTTGTTTATCATTTACGTACGTAATGGTACAGTTGTGATCATTATAGGCCCATAGTCCTGTGGTTCATTTGCATTCTCGCAATTATCCCCTAGGTCGGCACTACAATGACCTGAGTTGATCCTAGGTTTGTTTTTTAAAAGAACATTTTTAATAACAATCTTTGTGGGTTGTTAGAGATTAATCAAAGCTGCTCTTATTGTCTGTGGTTTTGAAATTAGAAAGTTTTAATAAAATCCATAAAATCTACTATTCTTGATATTTTATCTTTTGAAGCAATCGTCAAAATGCTTGCTGCTTGCACATTATACTCCAAAATTAACGTGTAGGTAATTATATGGCGGGGCTGACTTCTGAACTGGATGCTTATACGGTTCCTTGTCCATCTTCTCTATTAGTTTTCTGATGTTAAACATATTGGCCAAATGAGTGGCTTTAATACCAAGTAAATATTGGTCTCTAAACCACTACTACGTGCAAATCTCACTATGAGAGTGCAGTCGTGGTGCCTGAGCGCACTTTTTCCACCGGGATATCTGGTGCTTGGCATTTTCAAACTTTTAACAGAAAGCTATCCTGATATATAACACAAATCTAGTTGCTTCGATGGATTTAGAGACTTCTGCGTTGTGCTGCATGTCTTTGCTGACCTTGTGTTGCTGTAATGAGTGCTGACACCATTTTTGGGCTTGATTTTATGTACTTCAGGATTATATGGGGAGATGCATCCTGACTTTGACCAGGGTTATATTGGAAGGCGAATACAAAGATTGCTTCCAACTTGACGAGGCTAAATCCGGAAGATTAAATTTGCACCTCAAGTGGTCGCCGCAGCATATTTATCGCGATTCTTGAGTGAACCTGTCGAGTAGCAGACCCCAGACGGCGAACCTTTTGAAAGAGGCTTTTCTTCCACCCACCCCATAGATGCATACAGAGAACATTACTGACATTCTTGCGTACAAGTTAATAAATCTCGTGCAATGTATATGCGAGGAAACACCTTTAGTGTAAATAACTTTTTGCCGTGGTCTCAACTCTAAAGGTAAAAGGATTGAACATTGAAGTATACCAAATTAACAGGTAGATTGGTCGAGAGGACAGTAGGAAATTCTGTACCATGAGACTGTATTATTGTCACAGGACAAGCCACGAGTTGAATGTTCCTTGGGAATGATGCTAATTCCCATGATTGAAGTTATTCCACTGTTTTTTTTTTAAAAAAAAACGTTTCTCTTTGAAACTAGCAACATTCCATTATTCCTGACTGTTTCTGGTAGCAAACCAATTCATATTATAGGAGGCAACTAATTCTGAGTAAGTTCTTACAAATACTACTATGCTAACTTATCCAGGACTGAAACTAACAGAAACCTTGTCAGAATCCAATCACTCGAAACCTTTACCGACCATTGAACGAGGATGCCTCATGTGGGTTCTCTATATATATGCAATAACACTAATAATGTTAACTCACGTAAATAACCCAAGTACGTAAAGAATATATATGTAAAGAATGTATTTGGAAGATAAATTTGTTTTTTTTTAAAAAAAAAAAAAAACATGTGCTAATTTTTAAGCATCATAAAACAACGTGATTGAGCTTTTCGTGTTTTTATCTACGAAAATGGGGCACTAGGGATTTTCATAATTAAATTTTGAGCTTTTATAGTCAAAATAAAGTGCTGATAAGCTATTTATGTTCTGAAAATCTTGCCTGTTCACTTCGATTGTTTTTTAATATGTTTTCGATATTCTATATTTTAGTTTTTTTTCAAGAAATTAAGAAATTAACATCATCAGATATTCATATTTAACGCTACGTATTTCTGTGTGTGTCTCATCTCTCAAGGACATGAAGGTCAATTTCACTTAGGGCCCAATTATATAAATATATATCGATGATGATGGATGAATCACATGTTAATACAGTTGTTCTCTATATAATTAATTGATCCTGACGTTACATAAAATATTATCTTTTAAAGTTGACTTAAATGATAAATGATTTTGTTAATTTTGTTATTATTAAGGATTTTAATTCAAGGAGAGGCTGTGAAAAAAAAGTGAATAAATTAACATATTGCCGGATATCAAGAAGTACTTAGTTTCAATAGTACTTAAAAATTGGTCCATGGAATATATTTGAGGACACTGCATATAATGCATATTAAAAAGACTTCTTCTCTTTCTTGATTTTCCAAGCTGAAGGTGCTGATGGGCATTCGATAGCAATTATTTAAATAAAAAAATTAAAAATATATTAAAATAATATTTTTTATTTTTTAAAATTTATTTTTAATATCAATAATTAAAAAAAAATTCTTGAAAAACATGGCCGCATGCGTAGATAAATACACCTGAAATCTTGCTGTCAATACCTAAAAAGTTTTAGTTTCTTGGATATACTAAACTGATGTGAAGTGAAAGGGCGAACCTTTGAAAAGAAAACTTAGTCTTGTCCGTTGCCTAAAATGGTTGAGGATATACGATATCGTGTTACACACACACACACACACACACACATATAACCCTTATTTACTCATGGAATTATTCGTTTCATATTATCCCAGAAGATGCCAATACAGCATCAATATTCATGCACTGGATCTTATGATTAGAGGCTTCTAATGAAGAACAGGAAGGAAATCTCAATTTATGGCTCTAAAATGGCACAAATTAAGAGTAGGTGCATGCCACCCTTATTCAGTATGTTTGCGAGATCTTCTTAGAATCAAACGGATTCTCACCCATAAGAAAACGAACTACAACTTCTGTTTCAAAATCCCATATTTAAGTTTACATCTCTCCCGAATTCATTTCGTTAATTAGCAGTGGCACTCCAAGCAAAAAATTTCAAAAACCTACCGACGAAATATCCATCTAACATTGGCGAAAGATTGATCTTAGAGAAGGTGTGATTGCTCGCATGGCCTATATAAAAGGGGGGAAACCCTGAAGCTTAGAAAAATACAAAGCACAAGTAGGGAAAGATCATGAAGGTCGACCATTATTACGCAGTAAGATCCCATGCATCAAGTTTCGCAAGGCCATATGGAGAGAGGAAAAATTGTGCATTGACATTTATAAATTAGTAACCAAAGAAGACAACGAAATAACTAAGCATGTTTTTGTACGTATCTTTAGTTCAATGTGAAATCCAAACACATGATGAATAAAAACAAATATAAATAGAACAAGAAGCATGAACAACTAGCATGCTTGTTGTATTCCACTAGACAATATTAATTAATTTTCTAGAGCTTGAGTGACAAATCAAGTCCCGAATCATCTGTTTGATAACTTTTTGGATGGCCAGTTTGCTGGAAATGATCAGTACCGGCGGGAGGCTTGTTGATTGCAACAGTATTGGATGATGGAGAAGAACCAAAATTTCGAAGGAGATTGTCCTCAAACCTTGAAGAAGATGACGAACTAGAAATTCCAAATCGACCACTAAAAGCATCCAAACTCTCTGTCGTTAGTCTACCATTCGAAGGTTGTGTATTCATCGTGGTTTGCCCGGACCAGCCACCATGGGCGCCGTAGCGAAGCCCTATGGGGGATGTCCATGAATAAGGAGGCGATGTCTTGTGAATCAAGGAATCCAACCGTACCCCAAGTGACCTATTTAAAGATCCATAATATGGGTTTGTTGAGAGGCTTGAATAGGGATAATATGGCAAGTGTACCAAAGCACCCGCATCCATCTCTTGACGCCTCTTGGCTAGTGTCCTCTCCTGTTTGTGTGCGTTTTGATGCCCACCTAACGCTTGGGATGTGGAGAACTCTCTCTTGCAAAATTTGCAAGAGAAAACCCTAGACTCGGTTTGCTTCAAGGTCTCATCGGTAGACTCTTTAGCATGAGAAGAACCAACATTCATGGAGCTAAATAGATTGAATTCTAGCTTCGACCCGCGGATCGAATTATCTCTAGAAAGCTTCAAATCCAGCAAAACACGAGCACTCGATTTGGGAAGGAGGGCTGGTTCAGATCCTTGGACAACTTTCTGTTTCATATTCGTATTGACCATCTCTGTTTGATCTAGTTCACTACCATCTCTATGTGGTGTTCCTTCTGAGGTTGCTGATATGCTAGAACCCTCAGAGGGGCACCTTTCTGTACCAACTGTTTCCATTGAGAACTCAAGAAAGGTCAAGTTTGAGTTTGGTTTGGCATAAAGATTGTGAAAAATGTTCCTCTTTTTATTGAGTCTTGAATTAATGTAGTATCTTTTCATGAATGGAAAGAATCCCATTGTGTGGTTATTACAATGCATCAATTGAAAAAAGGGCTTGAATGACGACGAAGCTTAGAAGATTTTGTTTCATTAAAGAGGATTCTCATACAAATATTCCTAATATGTAATTGAACTCCTGTGAACAGGGTTGCACAATCAAAAAGAGTCAAACTTTCGTAAATGGGAGCCAATGCATGATTTGGTGGTTTTTTGAGCATTAAGGAAAGGAATTATTTGCATTAAGGGAAATTATCTTTCCAGTTATGCAGTTCTTATTTATTTTTTTGGATAATGACTCATGGTAAAAGATTAATGCTTGCGATATCAATATCTTGTAGAGGTTTTTCCAATGCTAAACTGGACTAGGCGCATGTTAATATAACGCATTTGCTTGCAAAGAAAAAAGCCCTTGATAGCATAATCTGCACACTTTGATCATTTCACTGGATTCTGTGCATTATGAGACAGGATATTGCACTCACAGGACAGGCATTATCCATGTGTTTTTGTTGAGGAACTATTACAATTGCAGGATCAAAATGAATCTCCATTCAGAATGCTTGATTGACTAGCATTCCATTTCCATCAATCTTGCCTTATACATCTGGAGATAGCTTCCGGAGTTCTTGAAATATTGTCAGTAACTTGAAACCCAGTGAGCCAACAACAGTCCTCAAATGATGCTTCTTCAATTTTTTTCTACTCGGATTACTTCCCCTGTGTAGACACAGCCCAACTTTGTAAATATTATCTCATTAGCAAGATAAAATAAAAACTCTGATTACATTCTGATATGGATGATAAATTGCCAGTGCATAATAGTTTTAGACTTCAAGTTTTACTTCTTCATTACGAAGGCTAGATTTGTGAGTAAATTTAAATTTCTAACTATTATGACTATTTACTACTGTAATTATTTATTCCTTTCAACAGGATAACATGCCCTTGTCAGCGTATCTTCAACGTCAATATTGCTAATACTCCATCACAAAAATAAATAAATAAATAAATAATAACAAGCTGGCTTTCTCTGTTAATTGTTCCATGCAGGGGTGGAACAAGAATTTTAGGATTGGTGGGGGCAATATGAAAAAAAGTTGGATAAACTTGAAAATAAAGTGATAAAGGGGGGGCCATGAAGATAATACATAATTTTGGGGGGTAAAAAATACATATTTCCTATAAAATAAGCCTAAACATAAAGGATATGATTAAAACTATTCCAAAATTTTAGGACTAACATGTTAACCAAACACATAGACCTCCCCTGGTTCCATGCTCTTCTTATACGAATATCAGTGTTGCCAGAAATGACAATTTAGAGAACATTGCTTACATCTGATTTTTTAGAAGCAGAAAACTTGTCCTTTTCGACCAAAAACACAATTGCTGTTACATTGTGGGTACATGGAAAAAAGTGGTAAATTATACTTACCAGTACTGGTTGTGTAAGACAAATGCATCAGTTGGCACTTTTTTCCCATCATCATTGCGGTTCCAATGGTAGATTGCATGTGTCCTGTTCTTTATCTCCAATGTAGAGTGCCCATAACTGGCTTCTCTGAATGCCGAGTAATCTGGTTGTGGATCTCTAAACCTGCAGGATGAATGCAACAATTATTTAATACCACCACCAGCAGTGTTCTCTATATGCAGAATCTTTTCCCCGAGTAGCTTCAGTTACCTTCCGGCAAGACCTTCTTGATTTCCTCCATCTCCGACAGTAATGTAGACAGGGGCAGATTCATCTGCTGCCGGAAAACGGTCACCGCTAGATACATTGTAGTGTATGTTTGAGACTCGATACTGAAATTGGAAAAAACAATTTATGAAAAACAGTGCTTTTCTTCTGGTCTAAGGAAATATATTTGTCAATGGAATTGTATAAAATTGTAAAACAAAATTCATGACATACATGCAGCATATATTAGCATGACTAAATGATGATCAAAAGTACTGTGCTTCGGAATTACAATTTGTTTAGGTGATGACAAGTTAAAAGTTAGTTGGATTTTGAATGAACCACCAAACAGGTTCTTCGAGAATTTTTTTTTTTTTTTCTGAGATCTTAACATACAAACATTAGCAACCGGATTGTAAAACAAAGGGAAAAACATATAAGGAAAGAAGCATACTGATCTTTCATAAGCATGGACATGCCCAGCAAAAACCACATCAACTTTGTAACGAACAAACCACTTCTCAAAGACTGCCCGCATACTTTCACCTTCCATGAAGTGTGCTTCGTTACTGTTGTAGATGGGGATATGCACAAGAACAATGAGCCAAGGTGTCTTCTCCCTGTCAACCCTTTTAAGTTCTCCTCTGAGCCATTCCCACTGAGGGGTATATTTCACTGTTCAAAAATTCAAATAAACTTGAGGTATAAATCACGCAGCTCTTCCCTTAAAAAGAATGCTATATATTTCTATGTCACAGGGGTTTAATTATTCACTTTGGTTTTAGCGAGAGAGGTCAAACTACTTGTATTTGCTGAGAATTTTACTTGAAACATAATTTTAATTTAAGCATCTCAGAAGACACGTTTGTGGAATGCACTGATTTTGCTTGGTAGTTTTCAGGCTGCCCCCATTTTAACATTTTTATACACCAAGGTCTTGAAACCATAGCGGGTAACAACATGTTGACAGAACAGGGAGGAAAAATACTACAAATACTCCTGCTAAAAATCCTTCACTTTTAATGATAATGCATATCCTCCAGGGAATGTAGAGAGTCCTCGTGGATTTTCAGGAGCAGCACAATAGATGCTACAAAATCAGGTAGGAGATGCTTGCTAACCTGACAAATTGAGACATTATGACTGCTGGGAAGAGATCAAAAGTGTAGGCATTGTAAGACAATTCGATGACTCGTTCTTTTAACGTGCTTGGGACAAATTGTGTAGCTAGTTTTCCCTCTTCCAGCATTATGCAATTCTATAGCAAGGCCAAGGGAAACCGCTGCACAAAGTGCAGTACCAATGAACAACCTTATGAACAGGCCAAGCACCCATGGTGCAAATTGAACAATAGGAATTTTTACCATACGAACACTCTAATCTGAGACTGTCCTATGACTAACATTAAAATCGTAAAGTTTTCTTGACACTGCACTTGGTCACAGTTTAAAGAGAAGTTTTTCACCTGTTACTTATAAAATAGTTTATACTAGATTCCTCAGGAAATTTTAAGAGGCTGCCAAGACTTCCAGAATCATGCTGGTCAAAGACCCTTGTCAAAACCTTTCACCGTATGTGATTGACATTATTAATATCAATCACATAAGTTTCTGAAGTAGTAAATTATAAGATGGGAGAATGGAAAATACTCGTGTTTATGCTGATAAATTATGTCATTGAAAATTAGTGAACTCCCACTGTGAGGTGGGAGAGGAATAGAATGTGATTCATTGGACTACTTTAGTGTGGATCCATAAAACAATGCACCATAGGATGACTGCTGAATTGATATCAATGTAGAGAAGGGAATGAAAAGTTACCGAAAGAAGAATAGCTGGACAGCACAATTATATGAGCAGATGCACGTCTGATGGCATACCAGAAAGGGCTGCTGCTTTTGGAGGCTAAATGAGGAGTAGGGTATCGATTAAGATAAGATTTGAAAGGAATAACTTCTCCCTGTACATATGTTACAATTGTAAAGAATTAGGAACTGAACAAGAACTTTAACTTCTAAGGAAAACAGATTTCTTCATGTGAACTATATTGCTAAGCATTGCATACTGAATGTATGAAATAAAACAAGAAGGAAAAGAAGAGACAAAAAAACACCTAATAAATTATTTAGGTTATTAAGGTCCACACACAGAAGCTGAAACTCATGTATCGTCATGCAAACAGTCAGTAAATTTGCTGTATTCTTTGACTTATTGATATTTCATTTCTTAAGGACTAAAAAAATTTGCAAATTAGGGAAAAAGCAGTTACTGTAGGTTCAATGGTACAGTTAGTTAAATCATCTTATATAGGTGCAGCTAGATATGGGGGTTTACAATAAGCAACAAGAATATACACAAGGAAAAATAACTATCAGAAATTGAAAAGATCAAGTAAAAAAAACTTTGCATGTGTCCACAAGACTATTCCATGCTTATGGAATGGAATGAGAACAATGGTACTGTAGGAACAACGAGAAGCAATAACCTGTAAACGGTCCAGAGAATGTTTACTGTCAGTGTTACCAATTCAGTATGCAAGTTCTTTTATTCATGAGACAACATTAATCAGCATGGATCACTATAAAATCTGATGGGATCATGATAATCGTGGCAGTATAGCAGCAATGGAAAAGGAAAAGGAATCTAAAAATGGTCCGGATGTTTGCTGCATCTGTACACAAATTTTTCTTGTGCAATGGACAGCATATATCAAGAACTCAAGATAGACCGGAAGTTCTCATAAGACCGAAAAGTTAAGTTAAAAACTGAATGATGACATCATGACAGAAACCAGTGCAAAATGATGAATGACTGAACACTGTACCATGTAAGGCATGTACTCTATTTCATGATTTCCAGCAGACCACATCCATGGCTGATATGCTGCACTGCGCTCAACAAAACGACCCCAGCTATCCCACCGTATACCAACATCATTGTATTTATATCTATCAGCATAAGCAAGATCTCCGACAAATAAGACCGCTTGAGCTCCACTCTGCATATAATGCTCAAGTGTAGACAGGGAATTATATGTCTGTCCCAAGTCACCTGGAATAGAAAAGGAGTAACGTATTATTTATATATATATATATATATATATGAAAATCAGCAGTACATATCGAAGTTCAACGCAGCTTACTATTTTAACCTTTCAAAAATTCTATAACGGTCCCTATAAGACTTTGTAAGGAAGGGAACAACTCACCAATTATTCCAAACTTGTAAGGAGTATCTGGATTGATCTTTGGAGGTGTTTGGAACCAGAATTCTCGAGAAGAATCACCGCTGCCAATCTTGTAGTAGTACTTGGTCTCATACTGGAAACAAGAAAGAAACTCAAGTGGTTACTTCTTAAGCAGTTGTGAGCCAAAAAGATTTCCAAATTGGTTGTGTTTGGCATAGCAGAAAACCCCCAGAGTGCCTTTTTAATCTATTTACTATATGAAAAAGCTCTGCCAATATCAGAACCTGTTAAAGTTGATATATAAGAGGGTGAGAGACTTTTTTCAAGTAATTTCTAACACAATAATTTACTATGTCAACCTGCAGTTGGTAATTTCTATGTTACTCAGAGAAAAAGACAAAATATTCAGCAATTCATCAATTTACCTCCTTCCATGGTTCAATTAACAATTACCTCAAGGCCATCAACAAGGCACTGATGAATGTAGCCAGACTTGTAATTGTAAAAGGTATAATTTTTCACTGTCCCCTCTGCAGTAGAATCATATTTCTTCTTTGACACACCATATTGCACTTTGTTGGTGCCTGGTTCATCAGGTGTCACCCACGAGATAATTACAGCCTTTCCATTGTAGTCACCTTGGGTTATATGTACCTAAGGTTAAAGTAATTCAGGAAAATATGGTTAAATAACAAAGAAATAACTATAAAAAGAAACAAAATGCAGATATATATGGTAGATGATATTCATCCCATCCTCATCTGAACAAAATGATTCCAGGGACTCTCAATTGAATGAAAAGAGTGCTTGTGGAAACACAGTTTAGTAGGTTTCAAGATATATTAACCTCGTATTGTCATAAACATCAATCAGTAATCTTTGCACTTGAATGCTACTTCATTTGTTGTAACACCTCTTGACTTCAGTTTTTCTTTAAGAAAAAGGACCTAAAACCTATTTAACAAACAGTGGTACTTGATTACACTAATCTACTTGCTTGTGCAAAAAGGGTCCATATAGAAGGTGTAAGAAAGACAATTAGAATATGCACATGCACCGAAACGTCATTTCTTTTCCTTTCCATCTTCACATAATTGCATGATAATTCCATGAGCATTAAAGTTGGGCAGAACAGACAAGATAATCAAGCAGATCCATATGCTCATATGCAATCTCACCACAGATCTTTTAAGCACAAGATATTCCAATTGCTTACTTGTTGTGGTGCATTATGACCCTCTGGAACTGCAAATACTTCATTATCAAGAGGGATGTCAATAGATGGCCATTCTGACCGAATGAAAGCGCTTGTTATCCCAGCATTTCCATTCTTGACAAAGCCCGAGAAGATGACGAACAACAGTATAAGTTGAAGCAACATGGACTGTGTCTCAACAACCTTTGGCATGATTATTGATCAATCAGCCAATAACAATTCAATAGCTGCATCCCATAATCAATGAAAAATATCAATCACATCGGAAAATCAACAAAAATAGCCTGCTATCCATGTTCAACTAGTAATTCTCCTCTAAAACCATATTTTCAGATAACAAATAATTCAACAGCTGCACGCAGAATCAATGCCAATGTATCAATCAATCACAAGGACAAATCAACAAAAAAAGGAAAACAAACGCTACTATCAATTCGGTCCAGTGATTTCACTCTAGAACCATATTTTCATTCCAGGATTTCAAAAACCTTTTTAAGCTCTAAGCTCAAATAATCCACACCAACCAGTTCTGTATACAATCGATTTCCAACTCTATAATCAAACAAACACAGGCCATTTTGAAATCCTTCCAAAAACATCAAAACAAGAGAACAAAAGCATTACTTTGCAACAAGAAAAATGGCTGACAAATTTTGTCTGTTTCAAACATAACCAACAAAAACCAAGACATCAAAGTCAGCCAGCAACGAAAGAAGGCTAAACACGTTCCTCATTCTAAAACGAGCACCAAATCAAAACATTTCAGAAATCTAAAACCAAATCATCCACATAATAATAACATATAAAGAACTGCAAGGCAAAGACAAAAACAACAACCTGAGCTAATATACTTTCAGCACCATCGCCATCATTTTAACCATTGAATTGATGAGAAATCGTACCTTGGAACATTAATTTGAAGAGGGTGGCAGAGGTGGTCATATGATGATAATGTCTGTATCAGACTTTATATGGAGAAAGGGAAGAGGAGGAGTAGGTTAGCAGGGAAGAACGTGGTGGCGTGACGTAAGTTAATTAGATAGAAAAGACAGTTTGTCGTGTGGTTTATTGATTGCCTTAGAGACAATAATGTATGTGGTAAGTTGCAGAGGATTACATGGCAGCCCATAATTGGTAGGTTTCCTTCCTTGCAAGGTCCAATGGCTCGTGTCTGCAATACGATATAAGAACTCATGTGTGATTCAATCCTAAGGAATAAGGATGTGCTTTTGGATGAGATAACGTCAGAGTCATTTTCTTTTTCGATTATAAAATTGATAGCCAAGTACTTCTTGTTTGCTTTTTTTATCTTAGTGACAAGCATCTGCCCTGGTAAAAACTCAAATTGAATGGCCTTTTCTACCATAGAAAACGTTGTGTAAACACACACATAATGGTCTTTTCTACTGGCTGCATTGTTTTTTTTTTTTTTTTCCTGTAATTGTATGAAAAAAATGGAGGGGAGGGGATAAAAAACTTGTTGAAGCCACGTTTGGAGTCTAATGCCAACACACTACCCTAGAGAAGGAGCTCGAGAAGACAATTCGACAGCAAATTTAAGGCTTTTTTTTTTTATTTTATCCCCAATTTTTTTGTAACCTTTAATCTCAAATTTCATCTAGTTGTAGCTGATTGAGACCCAGTTAAAGCTTACATGGGAAGATAATAAAGGACCTATATTCATCATCTGAATTTCATGGGTTAACTCATATTAATTAAGATTGAAATAATATGACATAATTTTTTATAATTCTAAAATTTAGTTCGAGACTTAATCCAACTCGAGATTAATTAAAATCCAATTAAGACCTAAATAGAAAAAAAATAAAGGAAGGAAAAGGAAGGAGATATATTGTCCAACTAAGCTAACTCATTGTAATTATATCCATTATCGAGTTGTAAGTTTCACGTGTTAACTTAGATCAATACAATATGCTATCTTCTTTTGTTTTCACTTTCTAAAATATTGTTATGATTTAATCCTTTAATAAATTATTGTTTCACATTTAGGCTAGAGTTAGATAAAGGTTAAAACAACAACAACATGATTTTTTAAAAACTCATTTGGCACTTGAACATGGCAATTAGTTCACTCATGGCCTCTTAGGTCGAAGAAGTCATATTATTTTGTTTTTTATTTAATAATGCACATAATGATTAATTGATTTGTTTGGATACATTAGTCAAGTTTTTAATTTTTAATTCAAGTATTTCATAATATACAAAAAAAACATAACACTCATATCTTTTTATACAATAATTGGATTTTAATTTGAACCATAGTGAAGTGTGAGCCTTGATAGTAGTTAGTTCTATATTAAAATTGAAATTTTTAAAAGGTGTATTATCAATAAAATATAAAAATATATGATTTTAATTTAATAATAAGAATGATTATTTTTTTTAAAAGATGACATGGTATTATTTTTTACAATCATGATGGATGGTAATCACCTTTACAGTCATAAGGTTCACTATTTTCTTCATTATCTCTATTGTTATCATTGTAAGTGATGATATTGGGTTTTTTCACGTAATAGTGATAACAAAAAAATCCTATCATTATGAACGATACTTTCATCATTGGTGTCACCCACGTCAATTTTCATGTTGTCACCACCATAGTTATATCTATATATTTTTTTTAATAATATAAATGTTAAAGTTAATTTGTTCGCATTTTAATTAATCCTATAAATCTTAAAATTAACGATCATATAAATTTTTAGTAATTATTATATTAACAACTGATTCGAACCTAAAATTACAGGAAAAACAAACTTTTTAATCCTAAATTTTTAACACCTTTTAAATAATGTATATCTGTAGCTATTGTCAATTTCTCCTCTCTTTACTATTATCACCACTCTTATATTAAAGAGTCATTCTTTTATATAGAAAACAATAATTAAACAATTTTTAAATGTTTTTTTTATTCCTAACGAGAAGGAAATTAGAGTGAAATTATTTCAAGGAGGGTGAGAATAAAAGTAAAGTAAAGAAGGGAAGAGGGTCATAAATCAAATATGTGAACTTTTGGGAGGGTATAGGTGAAAGAACCCTTTAATATAAGAATTAAATTGCATGTTATATAATTAAAAAAAAAAGAATTGCATAATATAAAAGAAGGAAAAGCCTTGTTGGAAAATTTGCTTTGTCTTTTGCTCTTCTGATTTGCTATTCTAATCACAGTTTTGGAATTGAAAAGTCATAAAGGTTTTGTATTATTCACCCCTAATCCTTCATGCTCAATCATTTGCTATTCATATTATAACAAGATTAAATTGTGTTTGGTTAATGTTTTTTTTTTAAATAGAAATGAAAAAAAAAAAATTTAATTGAAAAAAATAGATAAAAATATAAAATAAATTTATCTCAAGTAAATTTCTATATTTTCATTACAGAAAGTATAGAAAGATATGCTCATTTTATTTTTATTATCTTTGTATTTTTTATTTTAATTCTATAATTAAATGTTATCTAAAAAGCTTCTTGTAAAATTTGCCTTGTCTTTTGTTCTAAGTTGCTATTCTAATCACAGTATTGGAATTTAATTTTAAGTGAGAAAGCAGAATTTCATTGAATTTAAAATTACTTGGGCTATAGCCCAAACCAGCAAGTTCAACGAGTAAAGGACTTTAAGCCCAGGTTTTGAAACACAAGAGAAGAGGAGAGGGTTCTCAAAAATAAGCCAGCCCGAGGCGGCATCGTATTATACCTATCTTCTCTTCTTGTCTTGTAATTAAAAAAAAAAAAACACAAAACCAAACCCTAGCTTTCAATTTATCCCAAACACATTGCTATAAATACCACCGCAACAATTAATCCTCCTCTATGGCCATTTGTCGCAGCTATTAGGGTTTAGTGGAAATCTGCAGCGGCTCTCTCCGCTATCTCCTCTTATTGCTTCCACTTTCTTTAGCTAACACCACCGCTTCTTTCTCCTTTTCCTCTTCTTCATCCTCCGTTTTCCGGGCCTTCCGCAGTAATAGTGTTTTGGTCTGTGTAGAGTATAATTTCTTCTGCTACTGCCTATGATGGTATTAAATATACTCCGAGATTTATATATCTATGAAAAAAATTTTAACCTGAGGCATTTATTTAGGCACATTTATTTCTTTCTTTCTTTTGCTTATTTTTTTTTGTTGCATGTTATTATGAATTTAAATTCTTTTTTTATGTAAGCTATGGCTAAAGTAAAAGGCAGGTGATGATAAAATAGACAGGGACATCAGTTACTCTCTTTTTAGGGAGGATGATGACCAAGTCTAAAATGGGAATCTCTCTGATGCCTTTTTTATAGCTTAAAAACTGTTCATTTATAAAAAAAAAAAAGTTTGCATTTATAAACTGTGCAGATGATGATAGAACAGACAGGGACATCAGCCACTCCAATTGAAATTGGAGAATGTTGACTTGTCTAAATGGGAATCTCTCTGATGCACAAATCACTTTCTAGAAATCAATGTTTGATTCTAGCATTTCATGTGTTTGTGTTTGAATTTTGCTTTCTTTTATCGCTTTCATTGATGTCAGTGCACTTAATGGTATACAAAATTGACCTACTTTGCCTGTGATGCAATAGAATTTACGTATTATCAGATAAGAGTATCATGATGATATCTATCTTAATTGTCACTACCTCTGAGGCAAAGTAATGACTAAAAGTTGGATTTTTATTCAGTGTCACCTCGAGTTAATTCAGGGTCTCATTTGATTGGTTTCGTACACATTAATTCTTTGTTTTTTTAATTTTTGAGTGTTTGTGAGAGCAGAGTTGTTTACAAGTATAAGTTATATATTTTTGTGCCAATGGTGGATTTAAACATACCATGAGCTATTGCTATGAAAACAACCTAATCTGAGGTTTTTCTATTCTAAACACCTTTTGTTTTGCAAAATGCTATCCCATCAGGTTCTGTGAGGACAGGATTGCTATGCCTCTGAGGCAGTGACACCAATTCATCTTTGCTGAATTTCCTGGTGACTTTTCCAAGGTTAAAGTTTTTCCCTGTGGGTATAGCTACTTCTTTGTTATAGTTTCACATTTCGGACGGTTTTTCCTTCAGTCTGCAGAAATTGAGATTGAACAGAGCGAAGATTTTTTCATGATGGAGTTGATTCGATGGAGATTTTATTAGTGAAACTACTGGCATCTTTGTAAAGGTTGTCTGAATGCCAATTGCTAATTGAAAGCAATTTAGCCACATGTTTGTATTCTCAGCAGATTTGTTAGGGCTTGGCCTGTTAACGAAGAGGAGAACATAAAAAGATTGATTGACCTTTCCCTACCGGACTGGACTCTTTTGATTGGTGCTGAGTTCGACCCAGACTCTTTCAAGTTCTAGTGTAGCCCAAATAGTTTCGACGGTGGACGCACGCTAAAGCATGACGAAGGCAAAATTCAGAGAAGGGATTTGCAGCTACAAGTTAAAAATAAATAAAAAATGAACCAGTGAAACAGTTAATTTATTAAATAATATTCTTTGGACCTCAACAATTTATTTAAATCGAAGCTATTAGTTTCTTAAGAGCTGAGTGCCATGACATGATTGGAGAGTAGTAGAGAAATCACTAAAAGAAAAGTTTATATGGTCATTAATTATTGAACTGAATATTTATATTAATAAAAAATATATATATTCGAGAGCAGCCAGTTAAATTGGACCCATTATATTTTTTTTTAAAAGTAGAAAATAACAAAAAGGAAAACAGTTCTGTACCCTAACATGGTTCTGATGACATGTTCGACTGCCTTGCTTATTACTTCTTGCCATTTCATTTTCTCAAAAAAAATTTCTAAATCACGTGGTCAGCTTACTTATCCGGGAGATCAAATATGTTAATTAGTGTCAATCAAGCTTAATTAATTAAGATTAGTATTCTGGAGAATGGCATGTAGTTTGCTATAAATAAATAGTTACCTATATATAAATATCTCGGGAGATCAAATTTCTTTTAGCGTCTCTCATTTTTTTTCCTTTCATTTCATGAATAGAGTATAGATTTAGTCATGTAGTGTAAAATGATAGATGACTATCTCTCAGTTTTAACCCCTTCATATATATATATATATATAACTAATTTCCTTTTTAACACGAACCTGAACCTCTGCGACTGGTCGTTGAAGGAGCCATTTTCTCAGAAGCTCTTCCGCATAGAATTTAATTCATCACGTCCCTCTCCAGAAATATATAAAGATTCAATCTTTCTCTAGAAACAAAACCAGGCACTGAAATGATGGAAGACACAGCATCAAAAGAAGGGATTACACGAGTCCTTAAAGTCCTAGAAGCTCTAAAACAAGCTTCTCATGATTTACAGACACACCCCAGTCCTAACTCGGCCGAGTCCAACTCTCCTGCCCTTAAAGCTTTGTTAGAGCTCGAGACTGAATCAGATACAATTCTCTCTAAAGACCCCCTTCTCTCTACCCTCTCTGAACACCTTGCTAGCCTCAAATCCCTTTTCGACACTCTACAGAGAAGCTGTGGGCATGGACTTAGAAGTTTCTTGACTCGCCGAGTCTCGACTCAGTCTATATCCCGAGTTGCTGGGTCGATCGAGTCGGAGATTCAAGCTTGGATTGATCGCGAGAGTATAGACAGATTGATGAAAGGTTTGAAAGATCCGTTGCAAATTGAGGAGGATGAGTTGGTGGGCTTGTTGAGTCAGTTTGAGGACCGAGTCTTACAAGGGTTTAATCGTGAGTTACAAGACCTGGTGCTTAAATCAAAGATTTTTTGTTTACTTGAGAGAATTTCATGTGATCCCAGTTGCTCAAGAAAGGTAAGAGAACAGTGTGCTTTCGTTGTTTCAGCTTTGATTAGATTCAACAAGGATGTCTTCGTTGGTCAAGTGTTGATGGGTCGTTTGATTCATGGTGTTGTCTCAATGGCTTCTTGGAAATCAATGAAGGTACTTTGTTCACTAATTAAGTCAATAAAATCACCACTTGTTGACGAGATCGAGTCTAATGGTGAGATTCCAAAAATCATTAGTTTCTTGGACTATAAAGACTTGCATTTGAGAGTTGTAACAATGGATTGCATTCTTGAAATTGGCTATTTCGGCCGAAAAGAGGCAATTGAAGCTATGCTTAGAGAAGCGTTGATAAAGAAGCTAGTGGAGCTGCAAAGATCAAAACTTGGCGGGGATTTGATTGACATCGGAATGTTTGATGACGAGAAAGAGAGAGGTAAGGGAGAGACGAGGTTCTTAGAGAATCACCCATTTGCAAGCTGCGTGGCAAGATTTGCAGTTCAATTAGAGGTCGGAGAAGGGTTAAGGCAGAGAGAGAGGAGGGCATTCAAGCAAGAGATATTGAAGACAGTAAGGAATGCTTGTGTTTCTAAAGCCGAGGCTGCTACCATTGTAGCTGAAGTTCTTTGGGGGTCTTCACCTTGATATTGTGTAATTAACAAATTTGGATTAGCAGGGAATTGGAAAGGTAATTGCCTTTGATCTGGTTTAGTGATTTGTTAGGATTTTCTTTTGTCTCGTGTCCATGCATGAACTGATCAATGGTGTAAAGGAATTGTTGAATAAATTGTTGGCATGTTGGATTCATTAATTGGTAGTCGATTTACTCATACAGTAAGGAATGCACTGAAATTATAGAAATTTCATTGATCAAACTTTGTTTCAAATCTTTTCCTTTGTATATATCATTTTATTTTACTTTTTGAGAAATAATATTGTTTGAGTGGAAAGTTCAACATTCAACTTGTAATGGTTTGAGAGAGATGAGAGGAATCTGAGGGGATTTTGGATCAAGCAACCTTCTTATTCCATGAGGGGCATCCTTGCTTCTTGGCATATTCTGCTGGGCTCAAAAGAATCTAATTTATGTTCTTTCATTGATGAACAAGCTTCAGACAAAAAGTAATCTGAGTTATTACGTATATGCCATTTCAATAATTTTCTTATATGTATATATAAAGTATAGACACGTGTTTATATACTTCTCACACTTTCTTCAAGATCGACGGTGCACAGTAAAAAAAAAAGAGCACGTGGTTTAGGCCAGGGTCCAAATGGCAAGGCCACTAACCGCCCGACACCGCGCGTGGTCACCACCTCCACGACAGTTTCGACGATATGGTAAGAGACCATCCGACTTTTTTAATGTCGTTGCGTGGTCACCACCCCACCCCACGAGTTGACCATTTAATTTTTAATGCTGAAAAATATTATAATACAAAATAGAAAAATAAAATAAACTAAAATAATATTTATTTTTTCTGGAAACCTCCTCCGGCCCTAAAATCATGTTGTATTAATCCTAATCTTTTTAGGAGAATTGAAAACAGAAATCCATGGGAGTATATAAAAAAAAATAAAAACAATAATATATATTTTTTTACACGTGGACCAGTGAAACTCAACTAAATACAGGGCTCTTTTTTATTCTCACAAAAATTGTAACTTATTGCAGTATATATATATATATATATATATATATGACTAATGCTTAGGATTAATATTTTCTAAACAATTTTTGAAAACTGAAAAGAAGAGACTTCATTTTCCAAGAACATGGGTGCTTCTGATCTGTTGCTTTCAAGACAAAAACCTGATTCTGAGAACAACAGGTCTGTAATTTTTGTTTTGTTTCGTTCTATTCTTTTTCTTTCTAGATAGAACCAGATTGATGTACGAATGCACTGATAAATGAACAGGTTAAACAACTAATGGAGCCCAGAAAGCTGAACATCAGTGATACACACCGAGCTAGATTCTTTGATGCTTATACTGTCAAATCCGACTACTGGTAAAAAAAATTTCTTGTTGCAAGAGAAAACAGAACCTCTAATACTAGAAACACATGCTAGAGTGCCAAACCCCTCTATTGTCATCATCGTATTGTGGCCAGGCTGTGCCCTAAAGCAGCAAATTCATTAGCATTTGGACAAGACTACATCCCTTGGATGCATAAAAGTTGGGAATTGTCCACCACCATCTTATAGAACTCAATAGTCATCATGGCTACACAATAATTTCACAGGATACATGATTGTTATTATCATAATATCTACTGTCTACTCTATTTAATGCCAGTCATCACATTCCCAGTACGAATTTGCAAAAAACAACGGACAATTACACTTGTATTTCTTGAAAACCTCTGTATATCTTCTTGTGGAGCTTGGAAGTATGGGTGATAGAACAAATTGCAGAGGAAGATGTTTGCTGGTGAGCTGATAGACAAGGTTAATCCTCATGGTCATTCAAGACCCTCTGGAAGCTAGTCATTTTTTGCCGACATGGGGTCCCCGTATTCCATTATTATGACTGTTGGGAAATCGGAATTGAGGCAAAAGAAAGAAGGCAAGGGGAAACCACCTTGACATGTGGCTTGATTGGCAGTCAAAGTTGGCTTGCATTCAAGAGAGACTGATGCAGTCGAATATTTCTCAACATTTGGATTGGTTGGACTGGGAAAATTGAAGCGGATGCCCTCACCATCTGCAGATTGGATACAACTGAAGAGCATACTGGTGTCCGTCTCTCGTTTCCGAGGAAATATTTCGACACACTTGACAACTAAAGTGCTAACTTGTGGTCAGTTTTAGTGGACCCGGTTTTAGGTTATGGTCGGGATTTGAGTTCTTTCTGGAAAAGGCGTGAGCGCAGTCAATTGATCAATCATTGCATGCCAATAAATGGAGAAACATGAATGGATAGTCACTGAACATAGTTCACTAACAATTTGAAGACACTAAAAAACTTGGACCATCATAAAGGTTTCATTCTCTGGATCTAAGTATAAATTCTCATTTTCCAATTTCCTGTACAAATATAACAACGATTTATTTGTTACAAGGCTCCCAGCACAAGGCTGGCGGGCCAGTTGTGCGCTTTCAAGTAAAATGCAAAAACAAAATATCGCTATCTATCCTCCTTCAAAGATGCATCTGAAAATTGCAGCGCAGGGAAAAAAAGAAGAAAAGGACAGCCTCTGCAAAACTTCGCTCTTCATCGTCTTCTTCACGTGGAAGGCCGGTTTGCATCCCAGCTAAGTAAATAAGCGTTCTAACAATGGTTCCGTCCAGCACCATGCTCAAAAGAGGACAGCAAAGACTCATCTCATCACCAATACTTCCCTGCTTTTGTCTCCAGTCATTTTCTTATGCAAAATGGCCTTGCAAATTGAGAAAACACAAACAAGAGCAATTTCAATGTGCTCAGAGCTGCTGATCTTTATATTAACTTGTCCCATGTTCTGGCTATTCAGATTGGCATTAACAGCCATTCTCATGCCTCTGATAGGTCTAAATTCAGACTGAAACCCTCCGCCCAGCACCATCTCCTTCTTAAAGGAGAGAGCTGACATAGACAGACTGATTCTATCATCCCTCACAGGGTAGTCTCCCCCTCTTAATGTGGCCTCAAGACTTCCACCATATGCCCCTTGTTCAGAGCACCTCATTTGGCCAGCATTCACTACAAACTTGAGTTGCTTCCCAACTAATATGGTATCTTCAAGCTTGGTACCAACATAGTACTTGTTCCCAAAGGATGTCAAGGAAACCCCACATTCAGTTACATTTTGCTTCAGATTCTTTAGCTTTGTGTTGCTATGAACTGTATAGATCGTACCTTTGCCAGAAGACTGAACATCAAGACCTACAGAAAAAGTTCGGCCCCTAGGATCTGCATAAGCTGCAGCGCACTCAGACTGAATACTGAAATCCTGCTTGTCCTTGCTCATTTGTCCTGTGATTGAGGCATAGACATTCTTTCTTACTTCTATAGCTGTCTCCATGTTTACACCATCAAAGCCCACATCATGATCCCATCCATGAGGATCAAGAACAGGTCTCACAAGCCACTGGTCACTAGTGACAAGGCATCGATACCTGTGTATGGTGCAATCTGAGTCAAAACTTGGAGGGACCACCATATCTGGCAACAAAACAGCCTCTGGAGATGCCTGCTGGGGATCAGAATTACTGTCCTCTCCAAAGTTTTCCTCTTCAGAAAGCTTCCTCTCCCTTCGCCTCTGAGACTCTTCTTTTAACTGTTTTTTCAAATATAGTGTTTCTCGATAATCCAGCTCGTCAAGGTAGTCTTTTTTCTGTGATTTAGTCAACTTTTCAAACTGAGATTTTGTCAGGATTCGGATTGGAGGTAGTTGATCATAGTCATTTTCCTCATCTGCATCTGAAAGTAAAATCTCATCAACATCTGGTTCTGATTCACTTGGGCATGGTGTAGTGCGATGCTTTAGAAAAGATGAGAGAAGATGGGGCAGAGAAGGCACCCGGGGGGTAATCAATGGTCCCAATTCAATGCCACCTTCAAATTCCAAGAGGGTATTAGCATCACCAAGAACTTTGGTGCATATGCAGAATAATAAGAAATGAGACTTCCATACTTGTCCATTGGGAAGAACGCTTTCCCCCATTAAGTTCTTTTTACAGTGAGGATTGTTCTCCACTAAAACTACTGGATTTTCAAGTTTTGAGTCGGATACTACCTGATTTATATAATGTTGCATCAAACCTGTGCATTGAGTCACATATGATTCATAGCTAATAGGATATCCAGTAGGTCCTTCAGGAGTTGAAGAACCATGAGTCATGACAAGGATGGTGTTAAACCAAACAGCATTGCCAAAGACTTCAGTCATAAGCTTCAGAAGGGGGAAGTCACAGTAACCCATGTTGATGAGGTCAAGGCGTTCAAAGAATAGAACAATGTCTGGTGGTGATTTTCTTATGAATCTCCGAACAGAAAGCATAATCTTCCTATTTCTTCTCAAATTACTTGTAGATGAAGGTAAAAAACCAGGTGTGTCAATAAATGTTACTTTGACCCCATTGATAGACCCCACAACCTCTTTGATGTGTTCAGTGGCTGGTCGAAATGCATCAGTCAGAGCCTTTGGTTGATCGAATACAGAATTTATAGTAGCACTCTTTCCAACACCCGTTTTACCCAACACAAGTATTCTAAGAGAAAAGTTCAATTCAGGTGTACCAGATGCCTCTTGTTCTGCTGCTACAATTCTAGCTCCATCAACTTTAACTCTTTTCAAGTTTGATTCCCCTGCTCGTATTGCAGCTGCTAGGTGCAATCTATGTAAAACCTTTGCCACCAGAAGATTGTCATGTGACTGCCCAAACCTTAGAAGAAGACGGAAGAAGTTAATTCGAAGATCCTCAATCGTGGTCAATGAATCAGCTTTCTTTACCTCAACCTCATGATTAGGTTGGTAAGAATCCGCAGCCACTTGCTCCAGAGATTGAGGAGACCCAGTTTCCTGATTACAGTTAGACGAGCATGAAGTATCAGAAGTTGGTGATGGAGACTCTAACTGGACCATGTGACCTGCAAATAATAACAAGCAAATAAACTCTCGCTGAATGCAAAAATCAACAGTGTTAAAGTCAGATGGCAAACATAAAACAATTTCAAACTCAGCTCCCAGCATTAAAACAATTTTTTTGCCTTGTCAGCATATGGCAATGACAATTACTGTTCATACTCCATGTAGAAAATGCCCATTATAAATGTCATACTCAAAAGTATAAAGTAAAACTCTACCAAAATGTTTTCATGCTAGTATGAAGCAAGATAGCTTATTACTTCATGCTAAATTACTGCAGTAACTAAAACCAAATGTTCCAGAAGATTCTTAACAATTTACCATCTCTGCACTAATAATTAAAACAGGCAGTGCAATTCATGATCCTTGAATCATTGATCCCCAAACCAAGCCCAATATAATTCAAATCCATGGGACTAGAATCCAATAACCAAAAGGAGGTTGCTTTGATTGGTAGAGCTATAAACAACCCCATCCCCAACCCCTAAACCAAGAAACACCTCATTCTCTCTAAAAACTTTTAAAAGGTAATTAGCATGAGGGGCCAAACAAACATCTCGAGCAATTCTCATTTCCGCAAGGAAACTCGTGTCACTGGATTCCCCAGCACAACTACCAAAAATATCTAATATCACAAAGTAATTCTCTCATTTCAACAAGAAAACTCATTGTTCTAGTACCTAACTGAGAAAACCATTTCTCCATCAAGCAAAACATCCTCCGAGGAACAATAATTATCCAATTAAATGCTAACTGAAACACATATAAAGAAAGACAAAACTATGACCAAGAAAACAACAAATTTCCAGCAAGAGTAGCCAAGGAGCAAAAATAAGCACCTGGGTCATCAGATTCTTCATTAACAGACTCCTCGCTAAGGAAACTGCCACTGCCTGACAAAGGTCCAGTTGAAGCCAAAGACTTGGACAATAACTGACCAAAAACCCAATCTCTAATACCCCTCATTCTACCTGCAAGAACTAAAAAAGATGGCATCTTTCGTAATGATTTCAAATGTTAAACAATAAAACCAAACAATCAATAACCTGAAATAAGTAAGAGATTTACCCAAATCAGTCCAAAGTGATAAACAGAAGTTGTTGAGCCCTAATACAAAACTGAAAGAACAAGAAACAGAGAGAGTGCCCAATAAAAATCAGACAACTAGGTTTTGAAATTCTGTGTCTAAATCAAAACCCCAGTTGGAAACAGCTAAAAAAGGTGTGTGCTTTTCTTGGATTTGGCGATGACGAGAAAGTGGGAAGGAGAGGTGAGAGACTGAGAGAGAGAGACTGTAGATAAGACAGAGATCATTAACACACAGAACACGGACACAAACAAAGCCCTGTTTTTTGTTCTTCTTGTGATTTTGTGAATAAAGAGAGAATCGAAAGAAAACAATAAATTATTATTATACAAAACTCTAAAAAGTTAGGGGAAATATTGTTGCCCATAGCCCCACTCAATTCACTGATTTTTTTTTTTGTTCATTTTTTTTTACCTTTAAATTGCTAAATTAGAGGTTAAATTTGATTAATTTATTAGGAAAGATTAGATTAAAATACGGAAGATCAAAGTGAAAAAATTAAAAGTAATGAGTGCTTTTATCAAAGTTGAAGTGAAATATTCATTCTAGTTCCCAAACTTTATTATAAATCTTTGGCCCTTTTATTTTCAAAATTTAAGAACAAAGTGAATTTTGGCTCAATATATTAATTTTTTTATTTAATTAATTTTTATTTGAAAAGAGAGAGAGAGAAAAGTTGTGATTTTCAATGATAAATAAAGAAAAATATCATTTACACTAATTTTAGTAATGATAATTTTGATGTTAATGGATTTCTTTAAATGAAAAAAAAATTATTTTAAGTGTTTCCCCTTGAACTTACCTGAAATGGTAGATATGAGTTCAAAATTTTGATTTCGGGTTGATTATGAGTTTTCAAGCTAATTTTTGGATTGTTCAAGACCATATATATATATATATATATATATATATATATATATATATATATATATATATATATATATATATCATGGTATTTATGGTATTTTTTTATTCAAAATATAGTTGAAATGTTTTTTTTATTTTTTTCTAAAACATCATAATCTAACTTTCCAATGATTTTTAGGCAGGGCGGATAATGCGTTACCTTTCTTTTTTCAAAAATACATAAAGGGTGGATGTGGTCATCTACCCCATAAGAATTTTTTTACTTCAAGCCCGCACACCCAAACCTTTTTCTTGTGATCTATATGCTCTAGGCCAACCAGGCTCGAGCACCTGAGCTTTTTTCCCCTCTAAATTCTATTCATTATAAATTGATTTTTATTATTTTTAAATTTTATTATTTAATATTTTATTGATTATTAATTGAGCAATATAATTTGTTTTGGTTTGATATTTGTTTTCCTTCTAATTTCCTTAATATTTTGTTGGTTCTTAATTTTATAGGTATTCATTCCATATAAAAAAAAGATTATTTAGATCAATTAAGCTCATAACCTGGATAATGAGTTTGGCTAGATAATTTTGATTGGTAAGGAATCGTGCTTCATAATTTTTTATGTTACATTAAATTTATTTAATTAAATGCAAATATAAATTTTATAATTTTCTATTGAGATTTTTTATGTTAAAAAACATATAAAAAAAAAAAATCTAACTCGAAGCAAAAGACGGGTAGATGGCTAGTTATCATTCGATTTATTCACGTGAGAAAATTTTTAGCGTATTGGCTTCTGCTTTTATTTTTGTTGGACCAGATCTTAGGATGTGTTAGAAAGTCAGGTCTAGTTTCGTCCTTCTAACTTGGCCATTTCACCACTTTTCAAAAAATATGACCCATAAACCTATGCTTTCCAATTTATATGGAAAAGAAATTTTATTATTATTATTATTAATATGAATGTTCGAATGTATATCTCAATTAATTCTATGAATTTTGAAGTTAATGACCATATAAGTCTCCAGTGATCATCATATTAATAACCACATGGCTTGAACTTGAGGCTATAAAAAAAATAAATTTTTTAATTCTAAACTTTTACCATTAAATTATCTACTAAATACTTCAACAAGAGAAATGCTCTGGGGGTTAATTATCCATGCACTAAAAGCACTTGATTAATCAAGTTTTTTTTTTTTTTATCAATTTAAGCATCAATTAAATTCCTATATATTTAATCAGTTAAATGTTTAACTGAATTCCTGATCAGTTAAATGTTTAACACAAGTCTTTTATTAGTAATTTTGTTTATTAAACGACGGGTGTCTTTGACTTCGTTAATCTCATTACTTATTTTTTATTTTTATAACAAAAAATAAAAAAAACTTGTAAAACATTATAAATTTCATAATTTCAGTAAATATCTTTTACAATAAAATAAAATAAAAAACTAACTAGATCAACTAGATTAAACAACACATGTCGCTTGATTATGTAATTTACTTAACACCGTCAAATAAATGACTCACATTAAACAAATCGATTTAGTATAGAGATACAATTAATACTCAAGTCGGTGTAAGGATGTGATTAATCAATTGCTTCTAGTATATATCCGACATCATTGTACGTAATGGTTAAATCATTTTTTTTTAATATAAAAAAATATTTAGTTATTATTAGCATGTTTTTAGCAAAAATAATATATGTTAATCGATCTAATGTAATATAATTAACTTGATAAATTTAAAAATAACTTAAATGATCGATACAAATATAATTTGATTTAAAAAAACCATAATAATATTTTTTAAAAAATATTGAAACAACAAAATATTAAATCAATTTAAGTCAACTTGTAAAATCTATTATTCAGGTCATGAGATCCTAATAACCCTATAGAAAATAAATAAAAAACATTATTAAACTCAAGTCTTAATCGATCCAATATTGAATGATAAAATTGAAAACAAAATTTAACTAAAAACAATATGTCTATTCAACTTTAGTCAACTTGTCAAACATGGGTTATAAGATTGAAATATTCCCATAAAAAAACAAATTAAACACAAATTATGAAACTCAAATCTTAATCAATTTAATATTGAAAGATGAAATATAAAAAAAAATCAATTAAAAAAAATATAAAAAACAATTTGAGTCAACTCAAGTCAATCGAATAAGCCCATGACCTAGATCATGATATTATCACCATTAATCCTCAATTAATCGAGTATCTAAAAATAAATATAACATTGAAGGATGAATTATCACCATTATTATTATAATAATTACTATTCTCATTATTATTATTATCACTATTAATATTATTATTATTATTATAGTCATTACTATTAATACTATTATCAATAAGTAGTATCATCATCATCATCATCATCATTGCTACTATTATTATTATTATTTATGCTATTATTATAATTATTATCACCATTACTATAACTAATTATTAGTTATCAATGAAATAACTATTATTATTTCCAAAACCGGTTAAGTTAGAAGTGACACAGTTTGAGTTTGAGTGTATCGCTATTCTCAAATTATGCAATTTTTATCTTATATCAATTTGCTAATTTATTGTACTAATTACCTAATTTATCCGGATTCTCAAGTGTCTTTTAGAGAAATTCGAAGACACTGGCCTTGAAACATAAACACCTTATCAGCTTTTGCCAAATTGAGGTGTCTCGTCATCTTGCTAGTTTGCATCTTTTTGCATGTTCCAAGAGGAGAAATCAACCACATTTGGATTGATTTCTTCTTCTTTCATTGAAGATGCCTCGAGTGGAGCAACGTCATCTTTAATTGCGAGAAACCAGTTGTTCATGGTTAAAATATAAGTATATAATTTTTCAATATTCAATCATCAGAAAATCAATTTTATAAAACATTATGGCTTCCTTCTGATGAAGAATTAGAAAAGCTGAGTTACGAGAAACCAATTATGCAAATGATGCGAGCATGAGATGCAAAAGTGTAGCAATCATACCACATATCACTCATCTTCACCATGCCTATTACTAACATTCCCCTCTCTTCCTTTCAGAAAATGAAGGCAGTACGAATAGAAACTTCAACTTCATTTTACAAATATACTGTAATATCAGTCATTAGCACACAAAACATGTCTGCTGCCTGATTTTGAAGGCACTGTCGTCCATGTTTAGCTTGGAAACAAAGAATATTCACAACTTGTTACCAGGCTTCTATTTGTCACCTTAAGTTGAATATATAAACAAAATACTCAAAGGGCAATGATATTCATGAATTTCCTCTTGGCAAATGCCAACCACCATTTGTTTGGAGTCCCATTGGGTCTATATGCGACACTCAGTAATCTCCCACTTGTTTCCTCCCTTGTCTGTTTAAGATACTTTCTGAAGAGCTCTGCATTTTAAGAATTCAAAAGTATAAATAAGCAAAAAAATTGGAATAAAAAATAGCAAAGCAGTCACAACCATACTGCAAACAAACCAACATTCAAAACCGAAGAGATTAAAAGTCCAAGATTTCAGAATTATGGCTCAAATCAACAATTCTGTAGAGCAGTTAATAAAGTGAGCCGTAATGGAGAACTTGCAGCCAACTGAAACTATTATTGAATTTTATTTACTATGCAGTGTCTCAATTCAAAAACTTATATAGCTAAAGCCAATGGAATAATACAATATCACCAGGCTCGAGGATATTAAACTGCCCTAATGATATAGTATTGATATGGCAAAGAACTATGAGAGTAAAATGACAAAGTCTCCATGGTTTGAAATGTGAATAACAAAGTCTGTCACACAAAATTTTCATCAGCAGAACAGTAGTGAGGAACAAGAGTAAAAGGCAGTAATGCCCATGTCTTATTGATAGCTGAAAACAGAAACAAAATTGATTTCATGATCCCTCTAATCCAGTCACAAACTGAGACAAGAAGTTAATTCAGATTACTAGCAGGGTTATGGCAATCTGCTAGATAAACATCAGCCTGCAATCAAGCATCGATGCATTACTCCTCAGACTTGTAAGTCTAGAGGTTGAACATAATGCAGTTTGAAGAGAGTGCTAGTGCATTTCAATGCTTCATTGATATAATTATACTATAGCATGCAAATAAATTTGCTCATGGTTTATTTAGGCTATCTAAAACTTGGTTCGTAATTCATATAGTTTTACAAATTTGACCAAGTACACTTGCTCGTAACATGACATTACACAAATTTAACTCCAGGAAAAAAAAAACATAAAAAGGAAGTTTACCTGCTTCCTTCTGAGATTGAGGATCGGCAAAAAGACCCGGGAAAGGAAAACCAGACTCTCCAGGCACAGAAACCTTCTCCAAACCCAAGTTAATTATTGCCTTAGTACCTTCAGCCAAAGTTCTACAACCCTCAAGCCTCTTCAAAGCCACATTGATGTAGAACGTTAAGTAAATAAGGAGCTTATCTGCTGGGCTCTGAATATTAAAATTTCTAAAGAAAACATTGGCACGAAAAAACGTGATTGCTTCATCAACTATATCAGTTCTATCTGCATAAAACACATCCCAGTTTCCACACAATCAAGACCAGAAAAAAAAAAAAAAAAAACCCATCTAACAGTCATTCAATCATAGAAACAAAGTATGATGCATGTGTTTATAACTTTATTACCTTGATCCGAAACTGGAGCAGGACCCTTTATATGACTTTTCAACGGAAGCAAAGGACAGCCACATGCTTTTTTCACTCCCTCCTCGTCCACGAAACTAGAGTGATGAACCTAAGCATGAAAAACCATCTTTCAAACTTCATCTATAAACAGAAACTCAATTCACATTTGGTTATTACCAAATATAAATACACGAAATAAATAGAGCAAGAAAAATTCTAAGAATACGGATACCTTCATTAGTTTCAAAGCAAACCCAATTATGATGACAACCAAGTTTTTCCCATTAAATGACTAAAGCCACAACCTTTTACCATATCTACTCTTTTGATTTCAACTAAACCTGCCTCTACCCCAATAGTACAAATAAATCTGACATATCCAATCGACAATTTATATCAATTTTTGAAAGTAAAAATACAGAGATGAAAAGTAATGAGGAAACAAGATTTCCAGATTTCATTCACATACCATTTTCAATCCCAAAGCTCAAACATTCAAACTTTTGCAGTATTCCAGTCAAATAAGAGTATCCCTGAAAACAATTAGAAGCAAGATATTAAATTTAAAAATTTTGAGAGCTGAATTGATGCATTAGAGAGTGCTCAAATGGTAAATTATTGTAGAGACTCGGATATAAAAACAACCCTGTTTTCACTGGAAATGAAGACGAAAGGAGAAAAAAAAAAGTCCCATGATTTAAAATCTTAAGAAAAGTACAGGTAAGATAGAAGTAAAAAAATTACCTGAAATTTTTCAGTCTCGCAAGAGAACGTTGTCGGAGTTTGATTGACGTTGCTGTTGGCCTTCGAACTGCAATTTTAAGCAAACCAGGAGATCAAAACGCGCTGTCGTTTTTGTTTTTCTTTATTGCGTGGGCTGTCGTTTCTGCTCGGACTCCAAATGAGAGTTTTGAGTCCCTTTTGGGAAAGCGTTTAAAAGATATCTTCTAAAATTTTGAGTTTTTTTTTATGTTTTTTAATTTTTTATGAGATAATATTAAAAATAAATTTTTAAAAAATATTAAATATTATTTTAATATATTTTTTAAAAAATTGTTTTTTGAAAAACAATGTTATTGCACTTTTAAACTCTCTATAGAAATGGGTTTTCTGCTTTCTTTCTTTCCTCTCCCCCCCCCCCCCCCACCCCCCCTTTTTTTTCAAGTAAAAAGAAAATATCATGCATGTATTATTTATTTATGTTGTCTAAAAGTCTGAGAATTTATCTTGATTATTGATTCAGCCACGTAGAATTATATATAATTTCTTTTAGAACATGCTTCTCTTTGAATGCTCTGTCTTCGAGGACACAGAAAGATACAATCCGAGGTAGAAAAACATATGAATATTATAGACAACTGTCTGTTTTAGCTAAAACAGAAAAGTGATGTCACAGGTGCCCTGTAATTAACTTACACTGTAACTTTCTTTCATGTCGGTGCAAATTTTTTATCATAATTTTCTTACATCTCCACCCTCAAAATAATAATCATCAATCATCACGGGTATTGTCATCATTCCACCGCTATCATCACTAATTATTTTATTATAATCATTATCAATGTCATTATTATCATAACAACAATCATCACCAGTTAAAACTCATAATTAATATCAATTAATACCATAATTATTATTAATTACACATTAATTTAAATATTTTCTAAATTTTCAACAAAACTCATAAATAACTAAAATTAATTGAGGATTATCTATTATTTCTTTAATTAAAACTTATTCAATCTAAATTAAAAATTTATTTCAACGCAAAATCAATTTTTTTAAAATTCTCCACTCATTCATAAAATTAAAAAAAAAATTAATACTTATTAAATTATTTATCATAAAAAATATATTGTTTTGGAAAAATATAAAAGGTCAAATTATATATTATCCAGATCAACTGAGTTTAAACAAATCAATTTTTACATGGTTTAACATGAAATTCAATCTAACTAAATCCTAGATAGATAAGTTATTATGTTGACTCGTTAAGCTAGATTTAATAATATTGGTTGAACTTAGCATGATCTGACATATTAATATAAAAAACTTGAGATTTAAATCTAATTGAAGTTTTAAATGAATTAGATAAAACATTAAACTTGTAAAATTTAGTTGATTTTATAAGATTTTTTATAGCTCATCTACCTGATCTAAACCTAACAAGATTAAGATCAAGGTCAAAGAAAGAAAAAAGGAGAATAAGAAATGCCCATCATTTTAATAAAAATAATTGATCGGGTTGATTAGTAACCCAAACATTTTTTCGGATCAATCTTCGAATCTGATGTAACCACTATGGGCCCGCAACCAACAAACACAGCATACTAAGAAACTTAGAATTAATATTCTATGCCAGGAATCTTAACTTGCAAGTTTCAACGTGCTTCGTGGCTTATTCAAGATTCTCCTCGATGCTGTCATCAATTTCCAAAGATATTACGAAATTCTGTTTTTTTCCTTTAACAGTGTGAGTATCTTCTGAGCTGTATACACAGAGATTAAAGGATACGTTCATCTGAGATCTTATTTCCGTGACTTTCTTTGTAACTTTATGGCAAAATGACAAGAAAGAAAACAAAACCAGTTACCGTCAAAACCTACCAACCATTCCTTCAACAGTGTATATAGTATAGGATCCATTGTTCAAGCCCTCAAGTCATCTCTCTTCCTAAGCTAGGAGGGTTATTTGCTTGAAAGATGACGAAAATATTAAGTTTAATTTATGGTCATGGCTTGCTCTAATTACCAATCACTTGTCTGTCCCCCAATTCACACGTCAAAGGTTGTAATTGTACACAATCCACCACTTTACTATCAGATCGCTTCAGATTGATCGTTGTTCTGTTGGAAACGTTCAGCAACTGTCAAAAACACAGCAGTGAGATATAATAAAATTGAAAGGACATCAAACAGGTTGTTTTCAATCTTTTGCTTGGGGATCAATTTTGTTCTTCCATTCTCCCAAAGTTATCACAATGTGGTTATTTCGTTAGAAAATTGTAATTGAATAATTTATTCTGTGAAGTTGTAGCAGAGATTTCTTGGTTTTTTCCAACATTGACATGAAGTCAGAGCAACTAGCGTGCCTTAATTATTCAGATTATCAGTATCAATGTACAAGTCGGTCTTCTTCTATATTGTTTAAGCTTGAAGTAAATTTATAGCAGGGGCTATATTCAAAGCCAAGCAAACTAGACTTCTTTGTTGTAAAGAAAAACCATCCTAGTCAAGCATATATATAGATTGAAGATTACAGGACTATAATTTCAAGCAATCAATGCCAGGGTTAAACTGAAGAGGGAAGCATGACTCATATCCTAAGAACTATTAAGAAAAAGATTATACAACACTGTCAAGTTTCACCAGACCACTAACTCCTTCCAAAAAATACCCTAAAAGAATCACAACCTGTACAAACATCAGAACATGTTCTTAGAAGAATTCACTCTCCCATTAGTTGGTACTCGTTGACTCTTAAGGACAAAGAATGGCACTATTAGAACTAGCTATACATTTCATTCTAGTACTGACAAACCTTGGTCATGGTTGATGGTGCACACTGGACGATGATGGTTTCATTGATCAGATTATGCTTGTGAAAGATGCTGTCAATACGTAAGGGATATTCACAAGAGGACCGCGTGCTTGTGCGAGTTCATGAATGTCCTTTATGATGTCAAATACAGCCTCCGGTTGGGCTAGTTTGAGTGCATTCTCTGACATTCTTTCAAGTTCATCTGTTTTCGTGCAAAACCATTCTGTCACAATTTTTGCTGTTTCTTTAGGACTTCTGGTGAAGACACCAGCCCCGTTGTCTACCACATAAGGAACATTTCCCTTTTCCTGCGGTTGCCAAATGAAGATAAAAAAAATGAGATGAAATAAGAGCTAAATCTTGACTGTTAGTTTGTCAAGTTAAGCAAATGTGCAGAACGCCATTAATCGCTTACTTGTCCAGGAATGTAGTCGTTGAGAATAATAGGTAGCCCCCTTATCAATGCTTCTGCAATGGTGCCAGGTCCAGCCTGTGAAACATTGAGGTCAGTAAAATCAAGTTGATAAACAAAAAGGATTCATTTAGCATCTAAAGCTAAAATATCTTTAGCATACTTTTGTAATTATGCAGTCACAAGCTCCCATCCATTTCTCCATCTGTGTCTCAAATCCTCTAACCTGCAATTAGGCAAATAAAAAGACCAATATTCAACAAATAATTTTGTGAATGTATGAAGTATATCATATGCTTCACATACTACACGGATGGGAAGTAAAATCCAATACCTTAACTGGGATTGTCCATTCATGAGATTCCAACGTAGATTTAAGAACCTTATTACGGCCACAAATGATGATCAATTGCCCAAGTGGTTTCCCAAGTTCTTTATCAAACAATGATTCTCCGAGAGCCAACGCAGTTTTCTTAACAGGACCCATACCTTCACCACCTCCCATCAGTAAAACCGCAGGCAAACTAGGGTCCAGTTCAAGCTCTTCTCTTAACTTATCCTGTATGACAAGAAGCCAAAAAAAACAAGCACACGGTTAAGTGAGAAAACCATCCTAGTAGAGCATAAGTGTGCTCTTAATTGTGTGATCACAGTTGTGCACCTTTGAAAGAACTGCACGAGCAAAAGATGGCCGGATAGGCAAACCAAAAACACGAATTTGAGAATCTTCTAGGCCATCTAATGCAGCCCTCTTGGCAACCTCCTCTGATGGGCAGTAGCATCTATTCACCCCAGGATGAAACCTGAAAATACTTTCATTGTTACAATAGATAACCAGTTATGATAAAGGGAAACAATGAGTCATATATCTTCAAAAGGACTGAATTAACTTACCATGTAGGATGGCAGCTATTGAGATCGGTGATGACAGTAACAAAAATCACTTTCTTTTGTAAGCCTTGCCATTTCAGAACCCACAAAGGAATATGCTGCATCATGGGATGAACACTGATAATTATATCCGGTTTGTACTCCATTAGACCAGCCTCCACCTCCCTACAATCATACACACAACAGAATAAGATTAAAAAAGTTCCACTAAACTTATGAACACAAACATTGGATTCACTTTCTTTCCGACATCCAATCACATTTCCAGCTCAAGAAACAGATGATTTTAGCTTTAACAGTAATCAACATTGTGTGCTGATAAGTGGGGTGAGAAAGAATCATTTTCAAGAAGAAACTACAAGTGCATAATCAATAGTGGAAGAGGAGAACGAATAAAAAAGGTCCTTAAAAGCTCTGACATTTATTAATCAAAAGATTCAATCTTTATTATACTGTGGTGACCAAATTGATGTACTAATCCATAAAATTAAAATGACAGCTGTAAATTAAAACTATAGAGTACAATCCACTTGCCAGCAATAAATTATCATAAAATGAAGAAATATCTCCGAGGAAAAAACTGAAAGATTGAGGGAATTAAATTACTTGGCATAGTAGGCAGCGATAGCGGCAAGATAGCAGGAGTGTATCCATCTTGGAGAAGTACTGTGAAATGCCACCTTCCATAGCTGTACGTGTTTCACCATGAATTTGTATTGCCTCTCCATATCATTCAATGGCCAGCCTGTGTACTCTTTCCAAACATCCTTCACAATTATCTGAAAGCAATGACATGCAGTAGAGGCCTTGTTTAGCAGATGAATTCTTCAAGTCCAGAAACAAAATTTCACCAGTAAAACAGAGGAGGAGAGATGGGGAAAAGGCCTTGAAAAGAGGAGGAATTGATTGAATGTGAAAATAACAGAATTGATTATTTGCCGTGAAAAAAAAGGTTTAGCAAATTAGAGAAGAAAACAGCAAACAAATAAATCCAAGAAGAACAAAATGGCTACTACCATATTGACAAAATCGGCACTTTCCTTATCCACCTTACATGTATAGAAAAACAAAACAAAACACCTCTAACAAGATAATCAGAAGATCAAAATCAGAGGCAACAAAAAACAAAAAAAAGATCATGTTCTACACAGAAGGAAACTCAAAGCCTAAATCACACACCCTGTATTCATCACCATATTCAAGCTTGAAAGCATCACGAATGGCTTCAGCAGAAGCACGATGACCACCACCTGTATCACTCATAAGGATCAAAACATTCTTGGCTCTCTCAGCACCAATTTGAACAAGTTCCATGGTCCCATCTTCCTCTTCAAAATCATCGTCACTCTCTTGGATATAATACTTAAGCTTTTGTAGATTGCTGCAATTATAGCTGTCGCTGCTGCTGCTGCTATCACTATTACTGCTAACGGAGCCAAGATTACTATAAACTCTTTGTAAAACCTCAGTAAATGACGCTTTCCTCGGAGGAGCCTGCACCTTCATCATTATAACCAACTTTCAAGTATTTGAAAAGTCGGTAAAAGAAAAGGCAAGAAAAACCAAGTAAAACCGAACGGTCAAACTTCCTTCCCGCCACCGGAAAATGGGGTTTTCCTGGCTGAGAGAGGGAGAGAAAGTGGTGATTTTGAGAGAGACCGAGGGAGGGGCAAAGGAGAGAGGGAGTGGAGAGGGGGATGAAGGTTATATTGTTGGTGTTTAAGGTTGTGTGTGTTGGCAAGAAAATGTTTTTGTAAGTTTTAAAATTGTAGTGAAAGGTTGCTAATAATGTGTTTAGCTGCTAAAGAATTATGCCTTTTTTGCATTAGGATTAGTGGCTTTTTGTGGGGGGTTATTCAGAGAGTTTATTAGCCGTCGGATTCGCATTTTATTTTGGAATGTTCGTCTGGGGAGATTTAGATTCGAATCTTCTAAAATAGTGCTTGCCGTTTGGATGGTCATGGTTAGTTTTGGGTTTTGCTTTTGTGCCCTTTTCTTTTTGGGTATTTGCTCGTGTCGGCCAAGAAAAAGGGAAGAAGATGGTGTTGTTAGCGAGGGTGGAAGGGGAAGACAAGTTCGGCCCTTGATGCTGGTTCCAATTGGCTGTTGTGTTGAATTATGAGTGTAGGATGGCGTAATTAATTTATGATAATTGAAAATGGTGATGTGATTAAGTAGAGGAGAGGGACAAGAAAGAAAGAAAAAACAAACGATTGGGTTTTACTTGAATTAATCAAATCTTGCCATGATTTTAAGATGTTCTTGGCATCATTCCACTAAGTTAGGCTCTCATAACGAATTGAAAACGATTCATGCATGAATTTCTTTTTCATAGACTTCGTTTTTGCCTTCTCTTCAATGTAATGATTTTTTTGTTTTTTTTTTTCTCATCATTATCTCATCTCTTAATTACTTGGTATTTTTGCATTTATTATCTATAATCATTCCTATTTCACCAAATTTTTATAATTCATTTCTTAACAGTATCATATATATATATATATATATATATGAATTGATTAATTTTTCTAAATATTATTTTTCTTAAGAGAAAAAAAACCCAATTCTTCTCTTGAAGTTAATGTAGCCCCTCTCGATAATCATTAATCCACAATGATTTGTTTTTGTACTTTGCTGTTTTACATTTTGATCTTTTAATATTTTTTATTTGATTTTTTAACATTGCAATAGTATAGGTATGGGCTTGGCCAATTGTTTTGTTTGTCTACCAATAAAGATGTTAAAGTATCAAGAAAATATTTTATTGCTTGATTAATATTTATTTTGAAAAGATAAAATTTAATTTTATTGGCTTGGAACAACTAGGCTTTAAAGACTAAATTTTAAATTCAGGAGAATATTAAACCTCTTTAATTTTTTCTTATTAGGGATTGGGTTGCATGAGTAAAGAAAGATTATTATGAGTATTTCTTGTTGTTAGTGATTATTATGGTAGTTAAGGATTAAGCTTTATAATTATTATTTTTGCGCAGATTATCATGACCACTTCTTTTGATTTAATTAGGTTGTTTTATTGTTGGTACTTGTTTTTTATCATGTAAAATTATTTTACTTAGTCAAGTCTATGAACCGAGTCGTAATTTTTTTTTATTTTTTTAAAACATGCTTGTAGAGCCTAGACATTCTTTTTATGGTATTTTTTTTGTCCAACTTGTAGTGTAGCGCATGCCACCAATTCATCATTTTTTTTCTTTTTGTGCAAAATATTATGATCATTCCTTTTGATTTAATTTGATAGACTCACTGTTGTTGTTTTTTTTTCCAAACCTTCTAATGTAATGATGTCAAAAATAACATTTTAAAAATAAAAAATATATATTATTTTAATATAATTTCAAGTAAAAGATATTTTTAAAAACAATCATTACCATACTCACAAACACCAAAACATGGATAATGAATATTTTTTTGTTCGAAGTATTAAATTTATAGGTGATTGCTAAAATTCATTGATCTTTTCTAATCATCTTGAGTTATATAGAAAGTTACACTTGATTCCAAAAAAAATATGCTTATGGTGTGATCTAATTGTGAATAAGTCTGACACCAAAAATAAATAAATAAATAATTACTTAAATTTTACTAGATTACATGCATGTGCCATGTTGCATATTAAATCATTTTTTTAATATAAAAAATATTAAGATGTTGCTAATATATTTTTCTAATAGAAAAAATTAAATTATATAAAAATTGATTTAATATAACCCGGTTAATTTAGTAAATCAAAAAACAATCTAGATTAATATAGCAAATGTTAAAAAGTTAAAATGATAATAATCTTTTTTGTTGACATTAAGCACGTTTGATGCAGTTGTATTCAAATACAAACATTCGATATAATTTATAGCTTTTTTTTATTTATACAGTTGTTTATTGAAGTAATGAAAATTATTAAATGATGCTGCTTTTCTTCTCATGTTATTACTATTATTATTGGATGGCCAAAAAGAAGCTTTACAGTGATTGGATTTTGCAGCAGCAAAAAACAAGTGTGTGAGAAAAAGTATGGACCATTGGGGTGATAAATTGATTTCATGATAAGGATCTTGATTATTGTTATAATAATAATAATAATAATTTTAAAAAACATAATTGCTAGGAATATATTGTTGAAAAATCCAAGTCTGGAATGAGGTACAATCTCAGACGACCACAGTGGGAGTCGAACCCACGACCTTTTGATCCGAAGTCAAACGCGCTAATCCACTGCGCTATACGGTCAACATGTTATGTACTCGCTAATATTTATATATAACTTACTTCACTTTTTTTTAAATAGCCAACATTAATTTATATGGCATGGCTGATAGCATTACTTCAACATCTTTTTTAATTGGTGGTCGGACCGCATATCCCCTTGACTTGACCTCTCAGCTTTACCCAATCAGGCCATATAGAGATCGACAATTAGGAATGGTGCCATGGGGGGTTTTGTGGAGCTTAAGGAACATAAGAGCAGCGACTATTGATCACCATGAGAGCAGATACAATGAGGTATCGCTATGTGTGTATTTGAGTTTATATATATATATATATATATATATATATATATATAGAGAGAGAGAGAGAGAGAGGTGTTATTTTAAACTAGTGAAAAAACATTTCTATAAATTTTGTTTGAAATCATGATTGATGAGAATATTTAAAGTAAAATTAAAAGCAGAATCTATTTATTTTTAGAATTGAAATTTTATTGAAATTTATTCTTCAACAAAAATTTTTTTAACATGGAGCTTTGATATGATTAAAACAAATTATAGATAAAAAAAAAAATTAATCTCAAAAAACCTTTGATTAATATATTTTTGTAAAACTCAAAAACTCTTTATCTCACATAAAAAATGAAAAGTTGAAGAATTAAAATTATGTCTAAAGGATACCAAAGTTTTTAAAGATGAGAGTATTTAAACACCTATTTGGAATGAGGTTGAGCTTGCTTTTCATTAAAAAAATTTAAAAAAATTGCTTCAAATTATTTTTTTTAGTATTTTTAGATCATTTTGATAGGCTAATATCAAAATTAATTTTTTTAAATAATAAATATATATTATTTTAATATATTTTCAAATAAAAAATACTTTAAAAAACAATCTCTACTACATTCTCAAACATTTTCTAAATCCTAAAGTATTTCTATTATCCAAGACTAGGGTTGAACTTTATGGTGAAGGAAGAAAAAGATAAGAAGAAGGCAGATAAGGGTATTGCTTATGGCCTATGGGCACGGCCCTAGCAAAGTTTTGGAAAAATTAATATATCTCACAATTTGATACTTAAAGTTTCAAGGGACATCAGTCCCCCAAAAAGTATTCAAAGCTTAACTCTACATCCTCCCATTTTATTTCTCCATAATTATTTGGATAATATTTAGTTAATATTTCAACAAAAAAAAATAAAAACAAAAATATATTTGATTGAAGACACAATGATAAAGATATAAAAATAAATTTATTACTAAGATAATTTCAAAGTAAATATTTGCAATTATAAAATAGAAGGTACGAAAAAAAAACATGTTTATTAACTATTTTCTTATACCTAAAATATTATTATATAAAACTTATAATTCCAAAATTATTCAATTAAAACATATAAAAATACAAGAGGTTATTATCACGGTTTTGAGATCTAACTCGAGGGTTGATCTGGAGCAAGACCCAAGTCATACGTTGTAAGAGTCTGCCCAGATTAACCTGAATTTTTAAAACAATCAAAATAATATTATTTTAATTTTTTTTCAAAAACATGTCAACAAGTTCTTGATTTCAGGTTTTACCCTAAGTTAACTGGGTCACATGTTGACCTGAGTTTTTTATCAGGTCAAGATAGATAAATCATTTATGTATTTTTGTCTTAAACCCAAACTGATTATAGCCCTTGGTTGGTCAAATATTAGGTTGATTTGTTGCATCGGTTCGAGTTTTATAACTAGGATTATTATATTATTATTAATTTCAATACTCAATATAAACTAAAGTAAAATAAATATATTTGATTATTATTTTAAATATGTAAATTTGATAATAATAGATATTAAGATAAAATAGACTTTTTTATATTCTATTATGTCTTATCCAGATCAACTAAAAAAGGGTTTTTTCTTCTTCTTTTTTGGTCAAATTAGTATATTAAACTTAAAACTTAAAAGTTTGGGGGATGACACTGTTTGAAAAAGGATTCGGTGAAATGATATAATTTAACTTTGTCACACTTCTGAAGCGCTACATTAAATAAATGGCTTGCTTGTGAAGAGTGATAATTTAATATGTTGCGTTTCACAAGCGCGACATTAATTAAAATTTAAACAGATAAAACATTAGCAACACACAAACGATCCCCTTCCCTCAAGGAAAAAAACTCACCGTCTCCCTTGGATCTCTCTTAAAAAACTCGTCAATCACTTAGATTTTGCTCTTAAAACAACTAAAAATCAAACTCATTCTAGTCTTTAAGCATCATTTGATGTTTTTGTGTTGAAAATCCACCATTCCCTTTGCTGCCACCACCACTGCCTTTACTACAACCGCTACCCCAACCATTCTTGTAGTCCTACAAGTAAGGTAAGCATTCTACATTGTTATTAATTTGTATTTAGTTTGGTTAAAATCAAATAATTGTTTAGTTTAATTTTAGAGTTTATGATGAATTTAAGGTTTATTGGATCAATGATAAATTAGTCAAAAATACATTTAATTAGAGTTTATTTAATATAGTTGAACATAAAAATAAATTGAATTAATAATGAATTAATTATGTGTTGCATTTAATTTAGGTTAAGTTGTTCAAATAGAGATACTGTGTATACTGTTGAAATCGGCTAATAATAAAGTTAAATACACATACACATTCATGCAATAAAGCATAAATATAGTTGAGTTACGATGAATTACATGTTTTATTGAATTGTTGATAAGTTGATGAATTTAATATTTTTATATGAAATTAATTTGCTATAAATTTACATTTGATTTAATGCAATCAAGCATGAAAAATATCAATTGATAATGTATTATGAATTATGTTTATTTTTTGTTAAGTTTGCTTTAACGTTAAACTTTGAAAATTAAATTAAATTTGCTATGAATTTTGCCGATTAGAGTTAAGGTAATGCAATTTAGTTAAATTAACTAAAATCTTTCTTTTTTTACGGAATGTTTAATAACATATTTATGATATGTCATTACGGTGGTAATATTATTCTTGAAGTGAGCAGTAATATCACATACAATGGTAAAGACAGTTTGTTGTTAATTGGTAATTTAGACAGAGAACGAAGCCACTCAGATAGGAGCAGAAGCTAGATATAATGGTGATACTGATGAACTCGGATCACCCAAATGATGTAGACGTAGATAGATAGATGAGTTATGTTTATATACTTTGGGATTACTTGAATATTATATTATTGGATTATGTTATGTTTATTTTGCATGTATATATGTTTTTTTTTTGTATTATTTGGCTACTTGTAATTATAGAATATGATAATATGTTGAGTTTGGTTAAAATTTATTGATTGTGGTTATTGTTAAATTTTACAGGTTTTTTGAAGTGAAATAATATTTTGGATATAGTTCTTATATAGAGGAAACTATTTCCAAATTTTGATAAAATTATAAATATTTCAACTATCTAAAATCATAAAGTAAATAAAATTTTAGATTAATAAAAACTATAATTTTATAAATTTTTTCATACTTAAAACATGAAAATGACCCAAAATAGCTAAAACAGACCGACTATTTTGCTAATTATTTTATCAAATGTCTAGCCATTTCTCAAAATAATCTCTTTAAAAATATCATGGTTTTAAACTGCAATATTGAATCAAATATCGCGGTTTAGAAACACAATATTTCATTAATGTCACAGTTATGAATCACAACATTAGTTATCATGATTCTAAAACGGGACATATATCAAATGTTACGATTTTGAACGGTAACATTATTGAAATATCATATATGAACTATGATATTTTTAAATTGTGTTATTTTATCAAAAGTTTTTTTTTTATCATATCTTATTTCATTATTTAATTATATTTTAGGTACTAATTACCCAATTTATCCCCAAATAAGATATAAAAACTCACTGCATCACTATTAAATATAATTTTATTTTTGTCTTTTATTATATTTTGTCTACTTTATCCTTATTATCTTCGTCCCTTCTATTCTAAAACAATAATCGAACGAGATTGCATCCTTCATTTCATCTCTTTCTTGTATCATTCTCAACAAAAATCCCGGGAAAAAAATGTATAAAATGTACCGTGCAAACGACATCGTATAGGCAACCGGATGGTAAAAACAAGCAAATACAGTCCTTGCACACCTCTTGTTCTTTTCTTAAATTTCCAAAACAACCCCTATAAATTCCACTCTCTTCCAAATTCAGCCCAACGTTTATAATTTAGTTTTCCAATACACCCTTCCCTCACCTTGCTTCGATAATTCACTCAAATTCCACAAAGCCCCCAATTCTAGGGTTTCCATCTATCACAAATCCCTGCCTGTCATCCTCTGGTAAAATCCGTTCTTTTTTACTCTTTGTAAATCAAAGATTTCATCTCTCTCTAAATATCAATAAAAGTTTCACCTCTATAGTCTTCTTGTGCGTTTTTTTTTATTAGGGACAATATTAAGCTCACGTGGCATGCTAATGTAGTGTCTTTCTTTCTGACTTTGTTTCTACAATCTTGATTATCTGAGATTTGGGTTATTGGGTTTTTGTTAAATAGTGTTGGTTTTGTAGATTTTTCGGCGAGTTGATCATAGACTGTGGTTTGGTTGACTTTTGTTTGTGTGAGCTGTTTGGTTTGTTTGTGTTTTGACATTGCTGTTTAGTGATAGTTTTTGTGCTGTTTCGTTGCTGGGAGTTGTAAAGTCTTGTGCTTTTTTGCTGTTTTACTTGTAATGTGGTTGTATAATTGTTGGTTTTTGACAGTTCAGGTTGTTTTGTGTCTGTTAGTGGTTTATCCCTTGGTTAGTTAGCTTGGGTGCAGTGATTGGGCAGTTTGTGACATTGTTATGCTATGTTTGAAAGGCAATGACTGTGTTAGTAACCAAAATGGATTAGTTTCCTGTTGTGGTGGAAGTGGCTGATGGGGCTGGACCAATAAGTCGGGGGCTAATTGAAAGTTTGCTCTTAAAGTGTCTTGTAAGTTGGGAGAAGGATAGGGAGAGAACATCTGATTCGCTGGCCTATCGGTCTTTTCAGGAGTTAGTTTCGTGTGTTTTAGTGTTTACTCGTGATTTGCTTTCAGTGGCTGGTTTGTTCATATGTTTGAGCTTTGCTTTGCATGTCCCTTGAAAATGGGAACTTTAATAACTGTATTCAAGTTGTAAAATTCAAGCCAATTTGGTTTTGATTTGCCCTTGCCCTTGATTTACGGCACATGCTATGCAGCACTGTGTGCACTCATGTACTTGATCTGCTAAGATCGAACGATGTCTCTGCATATAATCACCAACTTGTGTTTCGTTGTGCTGTATTGAAAAGATATTCAGTAATCCAACTTTTACAGGCATGCTCCTTAACTTCCTTATAGATTGTAAATCAGAGTATTGTTCCATCAAGATATACCAGGGAAACTTCTTCTCAAATTGGTTGTAACCAGATGTGCTTGCATTCTTCTAAAACTATGATCAGTGCCCCTGTAACATGTTTCTGTATGCTTTTACAGTTTCTTGATAGCTTTTGAACATACTTGCTAATTGTAAACATATGAAACAATCTTTTATCTCAGAATTTGTTTGTCATACAGAAGTATAGACTGTTTTGGAGATTAAAAAGATGCATGAGATGTGTGTGTGTGCGTGTGTGTGTGTGTCTGGGTATAATAACATGTTTTGATTGTCAATTTGAACCACAGAAGTGATTTCTGATGCCAAGGGAAAAGCTTATACTAATCTGCCAGTCTGGTGGTGAATTTGTGACGAATGATGATGGGAGTTTATCATATAATGGAGGAGAGGCACATGCCCTAGATATCAATATTGAAACTGTGTTTGATGATCTGAAATTAAAATTGGCGGAGATGTGTAACTTGGAATATGAATCTTTGTCAATGAAGTATTTTATCCCTGGAAACAAGCGAACTCTAATTACTGTATCTAGTGACAAAGACCTGAAAAGGGTGTTTGATTTTCATGGGAACTCGATCACAGCAGATGTATTTGTCATGGGAAGAGAAGGTTTTAAACATGAAGACTACATGCATACTAGCAGGTATATTTTTCTGCCTTTCAGCTGCCTCATGTCTCTAAGAGCATGGATTATTGATTTTCATTTTTGAACAAGTCTTATAATTCTTACTTTACTAAAAATCAGTAATTGTCAAGTTGTCGTATTGAGATATTTCAACGCCATAACATTGCTCCCCAAACTGGGTTCTTTGATGAATGACCCCATGTTCTTCCACATTAACCCTTAGTTTTTAATTTGGTACATTGTGATTGGTGGAATTTTTTTGGTTGCAGCAGTCATGGGGTTTTCTCTCTTTCTGACATTGATTAATAGTAGTTTTAAAAAGTACAGAGGAAGTGGGATCCAACTAGCTGAAACTGTGCTGTCCCCAGTTCCTATCACAGTTGCTCCTGCTGCAGCCGCCTTTGGGGGCCGTCGTGTATTGTCATCTAAATCGAAAAGAGCTGCCAAGGATAAAGCCCAAAGCCGTGCACCATCCTGTCTTGCTGTCACTACTCCAACAGTCACTCCTGCTACTGTTGCCTCTGGTAGTCGTCGTGTATTGTCTTCTAAAACCGCAAATGATGCAGAAGCTAAAAGCCCTGCTAGTGTGGCACTGGCCATTATCTCAAAACAATCTCCTGCCACCATTACCAAGGATCCTGGTGTTGCTAGTTTGATTCCAACAGATCTTGTCACTGTTCCTGTTGATACAACTGTCCATGACTCAGTTACAGTTGATATGAATACTTCCCCTGCTGACACTGTTAAGAAGCGAAGGCGCATTGCATCCTGGAATATCAGTGCCAATGGTCCCAGCATTGTTCTTGATGACAATGACGACAACAATGACAATACTGATGATGTTAATGGAGAGACCAGAAGCACGTCACGAAAGACGAACACGAGGACAAGAAAAAGTACATCAAGGAAGAAGAACGCTTGGGACCATGATAATGCCTTTGTAGATGTCGAAATAGAATGGCAATCAGACAATGAAGATAGTGAACTATGTGTACATGGTGTGAACTCTAAGGATGTTTCAGTGGAAAGGATGGTTGCCTCTTGGAAAAAGAGAATTACTGGGGTAGGCCAGGACTTCAAAGATGTAGCTGAATTTCGTGATGCCCTGCAGAAATATTCCATTGCACGCCGTTTTGCGTACAGGTTGAAAAAGAATGACACTAATCGAGCAAGTGGCAGATGTGTGGTTGAAGGCTGTTCTTGGAGGATTCATGCATCTTGGGTCGAATCTGAACAAGTATTTAGGATAAAAAAGATGAATAAGTCACATACTTGTGAAGGAGAATCATGGAAGCGTGCTACTCCAAATAAAAATTGGCTGGTCAGTATCATAAAAGACAGGTTAAGACAGACACCGCAGCAAAAACCAAAGGACATTGCCAATGGCCTTTTCCAAGATTTTGGGGTGGCGTTGAACTATTCTCAAGTGTGGCGTGGAATTGAGGATGCAAAGGAGCAACTTCAGGGTTCCAAGAAAGAGGCATATAATATGTTGCCTTGGTTTTGTGATAAGATAGTGGAGGCAAATCCTGGCAGTTTTGTGAAGCTTTCTGTTGATGATGACAGCAAATTTCAGCGTCTTTTTGTATCCTTTCATGCCTCAATATATGGTTTTCAGAATGGTTGTCGCCCAATTCTCTTTCTTGACTCTACAACTTTAAAATCAAAATACCATGAGATTTTGCTGACAGCTACTGCATTAGATGGAGATGACGGGCTTTTTCCAGTTTCCATTGCTATAGTGGACATTGAAAATGGTGATAATTGGAAATGGTTTTTGAAGCAGTTGAAAGCTGCAATTTCAACTTCACAATCAGTAACTTTTGTCTCTGATAAAGAGAAGGGGTTGATGAAATCAGTGCTTGAAGTATTTGAGAATGCTCACCATGGTTACTCTATATACCATCTGCTGGAAAACTTGAGGAGAAATTGGAAGGGGCCATTCCATGGAGACGGGAAAGTTTCTTTGCCTGGAAGTTTAGTGGCAGCTGCCCACGCAGTCCGACTTGATGGTTTTAGAATGCACACAGAGCAAATTAAACGGATTTCTTCAAAAGTTTATGATTGGCTTATGCAGATCGAACCAGAATGTTGGACGAATGCACTATTCAAGGGAGAGCGTTATAATCATATTACAGTTGATGTTGCAGCAACATACACTGACTGGATTGAAGAAGTGCGGGAGCTACCTATAATACGGAAGCTGGAAGCACTTACATGCAAGATAATGGGGTTGATCCGCACATGTCAAATGGATTCAAATGGCTGGACTGCAAAACTTACTCCATCCAAGGAGAAAAAGCTACAAGAAGATGCTCTGAGAGCTCAATTTTTAAAAGTATTATTCTCATCCGATACCTTATTTGAGGTTCATGATGACTCTATTCATGTCGTGGATACTGAAAAAAGGGACTGCACTTGTCTCGAGTGGAAACTGACTGGGCTCCCTTGTCGCCATGCTATTGCTGTCTTTAAATGCAAAGGCAGTAGCATATATGACTATTGTTCAAAATACTACACTGTTGATAGCTTTCGCATGACGTATTCAAAGTCAATACACCCTGTTTTAGACAATTTCAAGGATCTGGCTGAAGAAAAAGAAGTCTCCGGGTCGGTGCAGGTGCTTCCTCCTAATACCCCAAGGCCTCCAATCCAGCCGGAGGAAAAACGATATTACTACAGAAAGGGAGAACCCACAAGGGTAATGTCTTGCAGCAGATGCAAGGGAGAAGGGCACAATAAGGCTACATGCAAGCAACCCACCCTACCCCTGGAACATGCCCCAGCACTAGCCCTTGATGCCCCAGCTCCAGCTCTAGCTCTTGATGCCTCAGCCCTAGCCCTTGATGCCCCAACTCCAGCTCTGGCTCTGGCTCTTGATGCCCCTGCTCCAGCTCTAGCCCTTGATGCCCCAGCTCCAGCTCTAGCCCTTGATGCCCCTGCTCCAGCTCTAGCTCTTGATGCCCCAGCTCTAGCCCTTGATGCCCCTGCTCCAGTTCTAGCTCTTGATGCTCCAGCTCTAGCCCTTGATGCCCCAGCCCCAGGTGGCAGAGAGCTGGCATTCATAGCCCAACCCTTGGTACATGCTACCGCCTCAGGTGGTGAAGAGCTGACATTGACAGAGCCCTGTCCTGGTAGTCCAAGCCCAGCTCAAGTTTCTTAATGTGCTCAATTTACTACTGGTTCAAAACGGGACCTTGATGAGTCTGCCTTTCCTGTATCAACAATAATGTACAGTTATATGAGCAATAATGCTACGGAAGTGCTCTGCACTTGATAAGTTGATATAAAAAATGAGATAGTGCTGTGTCGGTGTGACACTGCCTTACTTTTTGTGCCTTACTTTTCTTGTAAGATTTGAGTTTGCACTTTCCAAAAATCATTTTTGCAAAAATTGGATTATAAGATGCTGAAAGTTCTACATTATCTGGTTGTGGAAACGTAATCAATTTGGAACACGTGGTCCTGAACTCCTAACAAGTGAGAAAAATTTTTCCTTCGGTGAGCTGATGAGATCTTTAATTTTCCTTTCCTGTGCCTTACAGTTGAAGCAGGGCAGCTTCCATAATCGTAGGGCATCGAGGAATTTCCCACCTACAGCCGAACTGCAGTTTACTTTCCAAGTACTATTTCACTTTATTCCACAAGGAATTGATTCTTCTGACATTTCTTCATGAAGCTACATTTCCTTTCAAAACAGAAATTCATGTTAGGAATTTTAGCAGGTCAATCTTTGCAAGGATTGAAGTTTGCTTTGTTTGCGTAGAGCTTAACTGATGATACAGGAAAATTTAGGAGCAAAGGTTCTTGTAGGTAAATAGTGCAGCAGGTATTTCAGACGTCCTTCTGTAACTGTTCCTCTACCAACAGCGAAGTAGCGGCCATCATCAATGCTGAAATGAGTAACCAATCCGAGCGGTCATTTTTGCTGGCCCTCCAAAATCCGATTACAAATGCACAATCTTCCCTTGTTAGCAACGTCTTAAGCAGCAAGAGGTAGGGTGAACATGGTGTTTCATCTTTTCTGGCAGAGGATTTTATGACCTTTTGGCTCATACTTGACAATAGCATGTTCCTTGAAACTCCTGTACTAGTTTTCGAACTACCAGCATTATGGAATTGATAACACGAAGGGAAACAGATTATAAGTTACTCTGGGCAATCAGTCGTGCAAATCCCTGTTCAAAGCTTCCAAGCAGGAACAAATTAAAACATTTTCATAGTTGAACGTGTACTGCCACTTCTTACACCAATACAATTACAATATTGTCAACTCATACCAAAATACTAAGATAGTCATTTACTGATATTTTGAATTTGTTGTACCGCCACTTCATACACCAATACAAACGTGTGTACAATATTGTCAACTCGTACAACAAAACTAAAATTGTCATTTACTAATATATTCTCCTAAATATGCCACCTTAACTGGTGTCCATATCTTGACAAAAACTGCGTTGTCTCTCTCTAGGCCTAGCACTAATGAGAGATGACTGCAGTTCATACTTCTTTTCAACATTCTCGACAGCAATGAGACTGAAGAACTGCCGATCAAAATCCTTTAGTCCTAATGACACCTCGCTAAGTCTATTTCAACCACCTATACTTCTTTCCATGTTCCCTGTCTTAAGTATGTTACGTCTGTCCTAGATAATCAATAGCATAGATGTAAGTCAACATCACATTACTCTTCTTCTCTAGAGGCATCTGCTTCAGAGAGCAAGCCCGAGCACAATGGGCAGGGAGGGTCACGCATATCTTCAATACTTGTTTTCTGCTCCAAACATTCTGAATGATAAACATGACCGCAAACTAGAATGGCCACAACAGAGAATTCACCAGTAGTTAATGCATTTCCTAGAAAATAATTTTTCCTTCTCACTAGTTTCTGACAGATTCCACATACCATCTTCACTGCATCAGATGAAACTGGATTCATTACCAAGGAACTGAATCTAACCCTGTCTGGCCTGCTAAATTCTATTTCCTTTTTTTCTGAAAAAGTGGAAACAAAATAAAGCCAATGCAAGTAAATGTAAATAGCTGATGTGTTGAATCTTAAAGATGCATTGAAAAACTCTTTCATCTTGTGTGCATAAGAATTTTATCCCTGAACTTGTAGAAAATGATACCACCTCAGATATTTTCGGAAATAATATAGAAATTATTTAGGTGCCCCATTTGTATACAAGCGTGAATGAAGCAGCTAGATGCTAGATTATTTCCATGGGGAAGGGAAAAACATTGTCTTCAACACCATGCAACTATGAATATCTCACCTGTATGGCACCCAGGCTTGGAGCCTGGTTGGCTGATAAGCTTGAAGGTAAGCCTCTCATTACGTGAAAGGGCAGTCTTCCCATGAGAAGTTGATGCATCAGCATGGCTCCCCAAGTTTCTCCGGGAGTACTGATGACCATAGTAGTGTCGTGATCGTTTCAAGACTATTGAACGGCCAAGGTTGTGATTCTGATGTGCATGAGAATGTTGCGCATTCAATACCTTTACAGTGTTATCTGAAGTATCCACCATGGGTATGAGAGGCCTTGATTCACTAGACTCTAGCAAATAAGATTTCTGCAAAAGGAAAATTAAAAACAATTATTTTTTTCTTTATTCTTTATTCTTTTTTTGTTCATCGTGAAGACATTTAAATTCTATTTGGTCACAATGTGAATAAAAAGAAATATGAAAAAATGTCTCATCCTGCACCAAGTATTCTGATCCAGACATAAGTTTTCAAGTTTTCAGTTTAACCCCTCATCATCATCCATGTAGGAAAGATAAAGTGAGAGCAAAGCAGCGCACACAAGAAGAAATTACAGTATCTCATAATTAAGGAAAAAACATGACTAACCTCTCTAGACAACAATTCTGTTCCAGAAGAGCATGGCAAGTCATCTGCAACATAAGATACAAAGATCATTTTCAGCCCAATCATTTCCTCTTAGAGTAAGAATGAGCTAAAACGGAACTATTTCTAACCATTTACTTGACACAAAAGGTCCCAATCCTTTTTCTCTAACCAGGACTCATGCACTTTCAATGTTACTACTTTTTTATTCACCACATTGTAGGAACCACTGTTAAGCAGACATGACTATAAAGTTGAAGCGAAGGAAGAAAGTGGAACTAATGAATCACCAAAGAGCAGGGCAATTAACATGACAGAAAAGGTTCAACAGCTATGCAAGCAGGTCAGCAGCTACAAATGTGAAGGATGTAGAATAGGTAAATGTGGAAATCCGTTAACTCAAGGATTCCAAAGATCAGCAATCAAGAATCTCTGGGAGTAAATACAATGACATTTACATTGATGGATAAGAGGATAGATTCGAAGATTAAGAAAAAAAACCCATATCGTTGCATCGACTACTTCTCAGTATTAAATAGCTACAAAGGCATGTGGTGAAATAATGATCGTGAGTTAAATTCCTGGGATGACAAATAAAGAATGCAGGATGTAAATGAGTGGACAATGTTGATAAAGGCAATCCATCAAACAAATTTATCAATCAAGAAATTAAAATAATCCAAAGTTCAATTGCCAATAAAGATGTATTGACAGGTCGTTCCATTAGCTAGAAAAAATATTTCATTGAGGCAAATTTGAAAATCCTAAAACAATAATAATAATAATAAAAAAAAATGCTGGAATGTAAAAGGTAACAATCACTGGGAATGGCATCCATGATCTTCAATGTGAACACATGATAATGATCCCTGCAGGGCTCAGAAAGCCATGCACAGCAAATTATTATAAGCCAAATTAAGAACTTGACACAGTTTTCTTTCCTTTATCTTGCGCTTGGCCAATTAATTTTCACAAACCCACGCTCGAAATCCAACCCCACAGACTTAATCCCAGAGAAATTAATCACTTTTCTCCTCGGAATTCATGTTGCAGCTGCGCACATTCTCTGCTAGGATCCCAAAGACCCTATTTTCCATCAGATCAAACAATAATCAAATTACTTTATCAGACAAAAGGTAGCCCTGGTCATTCAATCCAGCCTTGATCAAGGAGCAAAAAGTAACCCCAACGCATTTCACAGTGAGAAAATCAGAAAGATCAGGAACTAGTAGCAACCAGAGCAACAAACAATTTAAAGAAAAAGGAAGGCAATTAAACCCTAACACTCAATTTTACTGTTAAGAATTCAAAAAAGAAAGAGGAAAAGACTCCTTTTTTAAGAAATAAAGAAAATCAAGTCTTCAATCTTTATAGCTTCATCCGTAATAGATTATCATAAAACACAAAATCCCACCATAATCGCTTCTCTTCACTAAAGTAAAATCCCATTTCTATTCAATCATCAAGATTCAAAACTCCCTTCATCTCCCACCATTTTCTCAACAACCCCAAAATCATTTAAAGAAGCAAGAGAACTGATACATTACCCGAAGAAGAAGTGCACTTGGTCTTGTTATGATCACCACTACTTCTCTTTCTCTTCCCCATAACAAAAAAAAAAAAAAAACTTTGATGGTCCCTTTGGTGGTGGCTGATGGTATTTACTGTTAAAAGGGTCTGAATTTGCGGTGATAAGAACTTTTATGTGTTACGAATTGAACCTCCGGTCATCAAAACACATAGGAAGGGAAACAGAAGTGCTTTTAAAAAGTCTCGAGATAGGTTATGTCCGAAAAAAAACAAAAAGAAAGAAAAAACGTGCGAAACGGTGGGTGAGGGGATTTGGAGTGGCTGTTTTTCTTGTTGAAAAAAAAATGAATGTATTGATAATAAGAAAGAATTAAAAAATAATAATAATATATTATTTTAACATATTTCTTTAAAAAAACAAACCTTTAAAAAATAAAGTTAACACAATCTTAAACGCTACTTCTTCTTCAACTTCCCCCCATATCTTCGTTATTTCTCAATTTATTCTTGCCCCTACACGTGTAAACCGCCTCAAACCGTCCATTTCTTTTGATATGAGCGGCTTCTCTCTCCTTCTCCCAATGGCTAGTAGTTAGATATTTTCTTATCTGCTCACAACCATTTTTAAATCAGAGATTGTTTTTGGTAATTAAAGAGATTTGTTCATTTTTTAATTTTTATTTTAATATTAAAGTTAGTATTTAAAAGAAATTATTAAATTTGCATCCCAGGATGTTTCTAAAATTAAAAAAAAAACTTGATAATCATTTTTTTAGAAAATCATGAAGCTGTTATGAAGATCTACAAAATAAATGCTTAATTTAATCAATTTTTTCATTATCTGTTTTTTTATAAATTTTAATTTTATATAATACAGTATCAGAAATAATGAAAGTTTGAAAATATAATGGTAGTTGTTTTTAAAAATATTTTTTATTTAAAAATATATTAAAATAATATTTTTTTTATTTTTAAAAATTATTTTTAATATTAGTATATTAAAATAATCTAACAATATAAAAAATTAATTTATAATAAAAAAAAGTATTTAAATTTTTAAAATACAAAAACCAACTTTCCCACACAAGATTCTCAATGTTCACTTTCATCTAGATTTTCCAATTTATTTCACCTTTACCACGCAAGATTCTAATGTTCACCTCTTTCTAGATTTTCCAATTTATTTCCACGCCCACCCGAGGACAATTAATGAAGGAAGGCTGCGTTTTAGATATTTAAAAATATATTTAATTTTTTTATATTAATTTAATTTTTAAAATTTTTATTGTATTAATATCAAAAATAATTTTTTTTAAAAAAATAAGTTTTAATACCTTTCAAAGCAAAAAAAAAAACATTTAAAAAATAATTACTACTATACCTTAGACCTTGTTTGTTTTTGTGATATAAATGTTGTTTTTAAAAACATCAAAAGTTTTTTTTTTGCTTAAAATTAATTTCTTTATAGATTTTGAATAGTTTTAATGTATTGATATCAAAAATAAATTTTAACAAATAAAAAAAATATTATCTTAATATATTTTCAAGTAAAAAATACTTTGAAAAGCAATCGTCATCGCAATGTAAAACATGTTCTTAAACAGAGTTTGTGATTGTGATAAAAGTTGCTTTTTAAAGTGATTTTTACTTTGAAATACATTAAAATAATATTTTTTTATTTTAAAATTTATTTGTTATATCAACACATCAAAATAATAAAAAAAACTAAAAAAATATTAATTTAAAACAAAAAAAATAGCTTAACCATAAAAACAAACATCACCTTAGTTTATTTCTCCTCTTTCTCTTTACTACCCATTCCAATAACACTTGTAAAATAATAAATTGATCAAGTTGAAACTACATGACCTTTACAAAGAGTACAATCATCAATGGAAAAACATATAAAAAAATATCTTTTATTTTTATTATTTTGTTTTGTTTTGAAAATGATATTTTAATTATACAAAAGTAATTACAATGCAAGAGTTTAATTTTAAAAAGTAAATATTCTCTTAGTTAATTTTATTTTTTTTATTTTTTTATCCTTTGTTTCTCTAGTTTTTTTTTCCATATATGAAGAAAATAGTTTTTCTAATTTATTTTTCTTATTCAGTGTTACTAAGATTTCCTAGTTTTTTAATATAAAGGGTGCAATAATCTCTTAGCAAGTGAGACGTTAATGAATAAAAAATAGATATTTTAGGTGTCTTTCTATGATTATGGTATTTTGATTTTAAAGGATTTTAACTTATAATAAATTATATTATCCTTTGCTTATTGACTACTTGTTTGGTATCAGAAACTAATAATTACTAATGATTTTTATTATGTGTTGTGAAATCACTAGTTAGAGATTTTAAAGGATGTTTATCAGAGTTCAACAATTCTCGGTGGTTATTTGCTATGTGAAGTTGAATATTCATGGCTAAAAGATATTCTAGAACATTATGTACTAGTGTGAAGAGGTTTCTTCTTGGAGAAAAGATGTTTAACAATTAATGTGTTATTAGAAATTCTTATGATGGCACCCATGATGGGCGTAGCGCAATGAAAGTGTCGTGTCAAGGACCCATAATAGAACGACTCCCACAAAGATATTATGTTCAGAACCTATGATAGGACAGTCCACATAAAAGTATTAGGAACCGAAATGAGGTGGCTCACACATGAAATAATGCTCATGGTGGAGGATAGTTTCTGATTGTGGTCTGAACTCGATGATGAGTTAATTCCAACCCATAGAGATTTATACATGAGATTTTTGGAAAGATAGATATTTTGCTTATTAATTTTATATTTTCACTTTTCTATCATGTATTATTATGCTTTTCTAGTTTTTTTATTTAAAGGGAATAATATTTTTTTTGTGTATTCATTATTATTGAGGTTTTCTAGTTTTTTCTACGGATTACAATAGCATTTTGGCAAGTAAGACATGGATGAATAAAAATTAAATATGTTGAATGTCTACCTATAATTATGATGTTCTTGGTTTTATGACTTTTGACTTATAAGAATCCCTCACTTTCCATTTGCCTTAGATTACTACTAGACGTGGGCTCGCACTACACCTCAAGTCCATCTTTTTCATGTAAAAAATGATGTCCGGGCATCATAATTGTGTTTTAATTAAAGAAAAAAATCAATGACTCGAGTCATTGATCCATAAGTTGATTTTATTTTAATTAGACGATAAAAAAAGGCATTGATAATACAACAAAAAAAATAATCAAAAAAAGTGATCACATCAACTTGAAAAAAAAAAACACCAAAATGATGAAATTAAATATATATATCATAGGTCAACCCAATATAGCATGATAAACACGATATCTAAGTAATAAAAGTCGAGTCAACTCGAGTTAACCCGTCAAATTCATGATCAACTTAATGGGATCGGAATAATCAAATATAGAAAAAACAAAAGAAAATAACAAAATCAAATTTTTTTAAAAAACAAAATGCCAAACGATGAAGTTGGAAGAGAAAATAATAAAAAAAAAGTATTGATTCTCATTAACTTTTCAAACCTATGATTTAGATTATTAAATTTTTTTTATAAAAAAAATTATTAAAAAAATTTAAAAATAATTTTTAAAAAACCTACTTTCCACGAAATAAACAAATCCTACCCTACATGCCATATCATAACTCTTGGTTTATGCTAGCAAAATTATAGGAATATCGGAAGGAAAGAAAGATACTGACAAAAAATGTCATGAAGAATTGGATCAAGAGAAGGCCCAACATGATTTTATCACTTGAATGAAGAGCAACCAATAATAAGAAAAGAATTGGTCGGGGAGAAGTCCCCATCCAGAGCTTCTAGACAAACCATTTTTTCATTACTAAAGTCACTTTTCACCTCAAATTATTGGTTACAAGACACGATATCACCTCCAAAGTGTCGTTTCGTTGCATGTATATAGTTATTTATTTTTTAAAATATTTTTTTATTTAAAAATATGTTAAAATATTTTTATATTTTTAAAATATTATTGTTGATAACAACATATTAAAATAATTTTAAAATATAAAAAAATTATTTATTTTTTAAAATTTAAAGAAACAGTGTTGCACCGACTAGCGGAACACTGTAAAATGTTACAAAGCAATTGATGTTCTTGCAGTATTTTGTGCATCACGAAAGTAAATGCCCAATAACTCCCTGTCTCTGTCTGTCCTGGTTTTAAGACAGCACAAGGGCATGATGACCTCCTTGCCCTTTTTTATTTATTGAGAGGAATTATTTTCTCCTGTCCTCTCATGGAAAAGAAAAATATTCATGTGTCTCTGTAGAATTAAACAAGATGTATAATAAACTAGATTAATAATAATAATAATAATAATAATGCCGGTGATGATAAACCACACAAAACATATGGAAGAAGCATTGTTGAATAGATTCATGAACAAGGACTGTAGAGACATGAATAAATTTGCATATCATTATTATATTGGAATCGTTCATTTTTATTTCTTTTTTAATGATTATGATATCTTTAGTTGTTTTTATGCACTATTTTTTTCCTGATCGTCCTAAACAGGTCATCCAGATTCAGATTGCAGATTTATGAGAGTTTTTTTTCTTAAATCTCATCTAAAATAATTAATAATATGAAAGACAAACAACATTTACCAACCAGACTAAACTCGGATTATATATATATATATATATATATATATATGCTTGCGTGCATTTAAAGCTGGCCATGCCTTGCTGAAATTTCAATAAACAAGCTGGCTTTGCCCAGTCATGTGCCGTAGTCCATAAACTACCAACCTGGTCCATAAAAATCCAACTCAGCTCCTGTCACCTCCACTCATTTTGAACTGTTTATAACTATAATTATAATTATGGTTGTTTTTGAAAATATTATTTATATTAAAATAATATATTTTTTATTTTTTTAAAATTATTTTTAAAATCAACCCATCAAAATAATCTAAAAACATATATAAAAAATATTTTTTAGTCAATTTTTTTTAAGTTTTTGAAAACAAGGGTTGGCCCGTGTTTCTAAACGGGATATGTGTTGGTGTCACATGTCTATATTTTTTAAATTGTAAAAAAATATACAAAATATTAATATTAAAAAAAACTAAGATTTTGTCCATTAAAATTAAAAAATTTGATAACAATAAAAAAATTAAATAAAGAAATAAAAATAATTTAATATAAAAAATAAATGCTTGCTAATATTATGAAAATATATCTTTATAATATTTCTAAAAGGTATTAATGATCTTATATGTCAATAAAGTCAAAATTTAATTAAAATGATATAATTGCATGGAAAGAAAAATGAAGAAAATATAAATTTTAATTTTGAGAAAATAAAATGATGAATAACAAAATAAAAAATAAAAAAAAACAAAAAAAAAATATTTACATGAATGTGTTTAGGCTATGACACAGATGAATTCTAAAAAAATCTGAAAAACTCAAAAAATTCCTTGACCCAAGAAAAACGGTTTTTTTCCTTCCCTTGAGGGTGATTAAATAATTACATTGTGGGTAAACATTTTAAAAATATCGATAAACCTCTCCTTTCATGTAATGATTAACGAGTCCATAGAAAATGCTTGCCTACCTCTAAACCCAAGCTTTGGTCTGGCTGCTTGGTTTTTAATTTTCTTAAATATATTTTTTTGTAAATTTCATTTTTATTATTTCTTGAAAATAATAATTGAAAAAAAAATTATTATTAGTTTTTCAAACCAAACCGAACCTGATAAATAAAAAAACAAATCGAACTGAATGAACTGAATTATAAATGTTTGGTTTCTTTACCTGGTTCGGTTTTTCTCACCCCAGATTAGAGCACCATCAAAATGTATAGAAGGTGAGATCTAGCAAATGGGCTTAGGGTCCCACGTGACTACCATACCTTACCTCACACAACACAAGTCCCAGTACTTTCTGTTTCTCTGTATTGTTTGTCGACGTGGCAATGGACTGCTATGTTTTGCTAATTGTAATTGGTTTGAAGTGTACACTAATACACGATGCCCCAACTGTACATTCTTGTCTCTGTGCTATTCAGGAGTCTCATGACAGAATTCGGACTTGCAATAAATCAAAACATGTATGGCCCATGCAAGGAAAGAAAGAGAAATAGGTGACCGAGTGTTTTTATTAATATAATAATCATCGATTATATAATTATTAATTTTAAAATTTATAAAATTCTTTTAAATATATATAAACTGGATCAAATATTTAAATTAATAATAATTAAAAAAAACTGAATCCAAGAGCAGCACATCTTTTATTCGACAACAGAACAAAAATCTAAACAAAAAATTGACCATTTATCCATAACCGAGCCATGCACGCCATTTAATTTCATTCCCATCAACCATTTCTTAGCTGTTAGCGGGTATTTTTTTTATCCATAACCACTACCATGGAATAATTGAAGGTTAAAACAGCCAGAGATCTTGACGGTGCTAGAGGAGACCCGGTCTTGCTCTGTAAATCTGGGCTGAAACTCAACTCAAAAAAAAAAAAAAAAGTTAGGAAAAATAGGAAAGACAAGTGTGTATGATCGAGCCTGGTATCCGATGTTTAAAGGTTAGGGTAAATGATGATGCTTCCTTGGAGCCATCACCATTTTTATAGGATTCTAATTCTAAAGCGAATGATAAAGAATTTATCCGTTATGCTCTCCGATTACTTTATTCTGATGCTTCCAGGTGGCATGTCTTGATCAGGCAACAAATAACGTGGATCGGATTATAAAACAAGGAACTTGTAATAAAAAAATCATTATTGATTTATCAAAGAAGGCGGTCCAATATTGAAGGAGATATGGGATCGTTATGGTATAGATTCCATCCGTGGGTCCACGTGTCTTGCTTGTTGGCTGCTGGGCTCTTGTCAGATTCTGGGTAAATGGTCCTCCTCTCTTGACGGGCCAATCTAGGCACACCCATGATTAGGTGCCTCACGCGGTCAGTTGACAATGACAAGGAAACCCTCTCAATTGCTTGTGGTTTGAGGGTGTTTTCGTCTCGCCGTCAATTTCTCTCTTCGTTTTATAATTCTTGATCCATACTTAAAAATTAATCATCGTTTAATCACTTGTATTATCATCAATAATCCAATAAATATCTTTAATTTGCCACCAACACGCCATAACTACTCATCGTAATAGCCATTAAAATCATAAATTATTTTATCAGTTCTCACCATCTCCTAATACCATCATCAGCATGGCGACAAGTATCATTCATTTGCTGCCGTCACATCATAATTACTCGTCCTAGTTACCATTAAAATCATAAGTTACGTAATCAATTTTCACTGCTATTACAGTGACATAAAAAAATATTCTTTTACAAAAAACATGTATTTCATAATAATTCAAATAGTAATTATTTTTTCAAGGAAAATGTTGTGTGAAAAAGACTCGTGTTTAAAAAAACATTGTGTTCTTTCATATTTACAATTTTTAGGACTTTCACATGCTATACCAAAGGTTAGAGTTCAAAATACCTCCAATAACAAGAATAATAAAGTTAGTGACGGGACAAAAACTAAGAATCTATTTTCTCTGTAACCTATACCAGCCTTTAAATGAACATTTATATACAAAGTGTCAAAAAAAATAAGACATAAAGTGAGAAATAAAAAGGAGAGTTTTTGGACTCTAGTACAGTAAAAAAAAAATTAATTAAACAACAGGGTACAAAAACTATATAGAGAATTAACATAGTTTGTGATATTTTTTTTTAGTATTATTGGATTTATTTTGTTGAAATCTTTTTAACGACATAAATGATGTTATAATTAGAGTTTTGATATACCTCTAAATTTTTTATTTTTTTCTTTGTTTTTTCTCTTTCCTCTTCTTTTCTTGTAATTTACAAAGAGAGACGAGAGAGAATAAAGTTTAAAAAATAAAAAGACTTCGAAAATATATCAAAACTCTGATAATAATACAAATAGTATAACCAAAAAGATCTCGACGATATGAATACAATAATACCAGAAAAATATCATAAACAGAGAATAGAATGAGCCACACGAGTCAACTAAGGGTGTTAAAGCTACCTAGTTTTTAGCCGCTTAGATTGTTCATTCCAGTTATTGTTGGTGATCTTTTATAATATCATTAGATTTATTCTATTAAGATTTTTTTTTAGTAAAACTAGTAGTTTTATTATTGTAATTTCAATATAACTCCAATGTCTCTTTATTTTTTTCATCCCATTATTTTACTATATATATTGTTTCTACCGTGGTAGAAAGAAAAAAAAGTCGACAAAAAGTGGGATAGATTCGGGCAAAAGATAACGCAGGAAAGCGTCTTAAAATACGCGGCTCTTGTTAGAGTTATCCGGAATAAATATGCCACCTCATGATGACACACCAAAGCCTAGAAAATAGAAACCAAACCATGGAGCAGGACAAAAGGAGAAAAAAAAGAAGAAACTTTCCCATTAAAGGCAAAGCAAATTCTTAAAACATTAATTCTCTCATCTCACTACATCACCAGAATTTCATTCCCCTCTCTTCGGACCATACATTGAACGTATTGTGGTGTTGATGATGATAAGGTTTCTTCTGTTGTTTTCAAAAAATCTGTCCGTGTTCTTTTCAAGAAATTTCCCTGGTCTAGAGAAGCCCTCCGTATGGATAAACATCTCTGCCATTCTTTTGGCCTTTTCTTCCATAATATTATCTCTTTTCTTTGTAATATCTAGCCCTTTTTTTTTTTTTGTTTAAAGGGAATCTCAACCGAGTCCATGTATTTTCAAGAAGGTAATAAACTGAAATTTATTTGTTTTTTTATTTTAAAAGTATTTAATTTTTTTATTATTTTAAATTATTTTTTTGATATTTTCAGATCATTTTAAAATATTCATATTAAAAATAAATTTTAATAAAATAAAAAATATATTATTTCAATATATTTTTAAATTAAAAATATTTTGAAAAATATATCATAATCTATTGGTATATAAAATTACAAGTTAATACATCAATTTTGAGTTTCTACTTATTAATTGATGTACTAACTAACAAGGACATTGTGCTGTACAGGACCACGAAAATATAGGACTTGAAGCACTAAACTTGTTTTTCTTTTTATTAAAGGAGTTGATTTATTAATCTTCAATTAAGATTTACTAACAAAATATGGACGATCTATTTAAGAATCGACTAAATAAATTATCTTGAATGGAAGCCGCTAATTTATTTCTAGTTCTAGTCACATCTGATAAAAAGTGCGGATTACTTGTTTAAAATCCGATTAAAATGAAATCTATTTTTAGAATATAAAAGCTACCACGAAAAGGTTCTTGATATTAAAACCAGAATAAAAAATAAAAAAACGTAATGAAGAAGTGTATACGGTTGCTGCCTTCCCCAGATAATATTATGTTCGTGTGTTTAATATGGTAATTAAACTAATAATCACGCTGGCCTTCGAGAAGAGTAGGGCCAAGTCAGCAAACTCAATAATATATATTATTGTTGATGGGATGCTCATCGAATAACACACAATCTTGCTCAAGTGTTCACACTTTATAGATTTTTTTTCATATAATATGCTAATTTTATACTTCAATTCTTAGCTTTTGAATTTTATCCTGGCAAGTGATTTTTGAAACTAACAAATCAAATCCAATCCCCCGTCTGCTTATCTTCACATTTCTTGTAATTTGTTTTAATTTATTTCTTTTATAACTAGTCATGTGTTTTTTTATGAGTGATGTGTGTTTAATATTATAATATAAGATGGTTTTTAATTAAAAATATATTAAAATAATATATATTTTTATATAAGCATATTAAAATCATTTAAGAACATCTAAAAATTAATTGATTGAATATTTTTAAATAAAAAATAATTTTAAAAACATATTATAATGAATAACAAACATTCACCCATATCAATTCTCACGGTAAAAACTCGTTTCTCAATCCTTAAAAGTTTCAATATACTCAATACATTTAATAAGAGTTTATAATATTATTTTTTTAAATGATAATTAAAAATATTCTTATTTTAATTTTCACACCAGCTAAATAACATCCTGCTTGCCATTAGTATCGTAATACACAAATACGACCATAATTCCCAGAATTTGAGCATAAATAATCCTAAAATAACCATTAAAACCCAAAAAATAGTAAAACAATTATTCCAACTACATGAGGTGTTTTTACCCTTTACCGATCGCCAACAAGTCGGATCTGACTGTCACTCACTATAAATAACTGCCCTATTCTCTCTCTCTCTTCCACTCTATCACGCATTCCTCATTTCTTTCTCCAGTAACTTCTCTTTCTTTTCTGTCATTGGAGAAATTAATAAAGAAATCAATTAGGGTTTGGAGCCATGGTTTCGGTGATTTTGCCAGATCTGGGAACGGAGATTCTGATTCCGGTATGTGCCATTATTGGAATCGGATTCTCTCTCCTTCAGTGGCTGTTGGTTTCCAAGGTCAAGCTTGTACCGGGTCCTGCGGCGACGAATAACAGTGGTGCTGCTGGGAAGAATGGGTACGGTGACTACCTGATTGAGGAAGAAGAAGGTCTTAACGAGCATAATGTTGTTCTTAAATGTGCTGAGATTCAAAATGCCATCTCTGAAGGTATAATATTATCAGTATTTTGGTTGTTTTTTTGAGTTGGTTCTTGAAGTTGTGATTTTTGGGATTGTTGAGTTTAGATCTCTCGTTGATTTGGTGTTTTGGTTTTGAAATGGAAGGAAATGAGCTGTTTTTGCTGGTAAAGTTTTGTTGTGGTATTGCATTTATTGTGTTTTTTGTTAAGGATTCTGTATGAGTTTCTGATATTGTTTCTGGTTATGGACTTTGAGCTGACTGTGGAAAGTTTTTTTTATTTGTGTTTTTATTTGATTTAGTTTATTTTTTCAGCTTAAAGAAAAAAAATCCTGTTTGTATATGAATATTTTTAAAAATATTCCTTTTACGCATGAGCTGGTGGCTAGTTCTGGAACTTGGTCTGAGGAGGTGTAGTTCCATTAATTTCCGGTGGTAACATATATTTTTTGCTTAGACCGAAGGAATGCTATTTGAGATCTAGCCAAGCTTTTGTTGTTTTTTCCTGTTGGAATCATGGTAATGGTTATTTAGTTAAAACACATGAAGACTATAGACGTCTGGTCATGACAAGAATGTTAAATGCGGTATTTTCTGGCATGTGGGTGCTAGTATTGATATGCCGCTACCAACCTGTCAACCCTAATGCTTACTGGCTGGGATTGGTACCTTTTGCGGTTTTAAGCTGATGGTTTGATGAAATTTTGCTAGATCTACAGGCTTTGAAGAAGTTATTGTAAACCTTCAATAGATCTAAGCATTTTAGGCATAATTCTTCACCTGGTATTGTTAATTAAGTTGATTAGTTTCTCTTGACATCTTTTAAGGTTATCTGTGGTGAATCTCTTTTTGTTAGTTATCATTTGCATTAATGATTGTGAGGACTTCACTTCATTTTTTCATGTGCCGAGAGATTGTTTGGAATTATAACCATGATGTGAAAACCAGATGCCTGGGGCATCATACAAATATTGTGTCACCTCCATCTGTCTTTGATAGATGCTTTATAGGTCTGGAGTCCCCTTATTTAACTTCATACTTTATTGTTGAATGGTAAAATATGAAGTATAAATAAACTTGTTGGAGAGGCCATATCCAAGATTGTATTTGATAGCTTGTTATATGTTCTCACAGTCCAATATTAGTGATTTGTTGCCTAAGCATGTAAATAACTGAAAACATAATTTGCATCAACTTGCTCTGCTTGTATTGGAGTGTTTCTGCAATGTAGTGGTGGTATTTTTACTTCATTTACACATCACTATGTTGTGGTGATAATGTTTTGTCAATATCATTTTTTATACTAATTATGGATGTGGATATTTTTATTTTGCAGGTGCAACTTCTTTCCTTTTCACTGAATATCAATATGTTGGAATTTTCATGGTTGCTTTTGCAATCTTGATTTTCGTTTTCCTTGGCTCTGTTGAGGGATTCAGCACTAAGAGTCAGCCTTGCACCTATGACCCCTTGAAGATGTGCAAGCCTGCTCTTGCCACTGCTGGCTTCAGCACCGTATCCTTTGTGCTTGGTGCTGTCACTTCAGTGGTTTCTGGCTTTCTTGGGATGAAAATTGCAACCTATGCTAATGCCAGAACCACCCTGGAGGCAAGAAAAGGAGTTGGGAAGGCTTTTATCATTGCATTTAGATCTGGGGCAGTCATGGGTTTTCTCCTTGCTGCCAATGGACTCTTGGTGCTTTACATTACCATCAACGTCTTCAAGCTATACTATGGTGATGACTGGGAAGGGCTTTTTGAGTCTATAACTGGCTATGGACTTGGAGGATCTTCCATGGCTCTTTTTGGAAGAGTTGGTGGAGGCATCTACACCAAAGCTGCTGATGTTGGTGCTGATCTTGTTGGCAAGGTTGAAAGGAACATTCCTGAGGATGACCCAAGAAATCCTGCTGTAAGTAATCCTGCTCTATAGAAATAACCTTTTTTCTTGAACATTGACATGGTTTCTGGTTTGGGTTGTGTCTGATTTCCTTCTGTGATTGCAGGTGATCGCTGACAATGTAGGTGATAATGTTGGTGATATAGCTGGCATGGGATCTGATCTTTTTGGCTCATACGCCGAGTCCTCTTGTGCTGCCCTAGTTGTTGCTTCCATCTCTTCTTTTGGAATCAATCATGAATTTACTCCAATGCTCTATCCTCTCATTGTCAGTTCTGTGGGAATCATTATTTGTCTGATAACCACCTTATTTGCAACTGATTTCTTTGAGATCAAGGCTGTGAAGGAAATTGAGCCAGCACTAAAGAATCAACTCATCATCTCAACTATTCTGATGACTATTGGGGTTGCCATTGTTAGTTGGGTAGCTCTCCCATCTTCCTTTACCATCTTCAATTTTGGAACCCAGAAAGTTGTCAAGAATTGGTAAGATCTATTATTGATGTTCTTTTGAGAAAAACTTAGCGCCATTCTAGTTGGGTCATACTGTCTTAGCTTATAACATTGAATTCTACATGCAGGCAACTCTTCTTGTGTGTTGCTGTTGGTCTCTGGGCCGGTCTTATTATTGGATTTGTAACTGAATACTATACTAGCAATGCATACAGGTAAGCTTTTGTCCTACTTTTATTTCTAGTAACTGTTCCCTGAATAACAGTTAGTTTAACACTTAATTTACAAAAACCTGCAGCCCTGTTCAAGATGTTGCTGATTCCTGCCGAACTGGAGCTGCCACTAATGTTATTTTTGGGCTTGCATTGGGATACAAATCTGTCATCATTCCTATCTTTGCTATCGCAGTCAGCATTTTTGTTAGTTTCTCTTTTGCTGCTATGTATGGTATTGCTGTAGCTGCCCTTGGAATGTTGAGCACCATTGCCACTGGGTTGGCAATAGATGCATATGGTCCCATTAGTGACAATGCCGGAGGTATTGCTGAGATGGCAGGCATGAGCCACAGGATCCGAGAAAGAACTGATGCCCTTGATGCTGCCGGAAACACCACTGCTGCTATTGGGAAGGTCTGAAAAACTGTCCTAAGCTTTAACCACTTCCTTTTTAATTGTAATCGATGTAAGCAACTGTAGTTGCTTTTACATGTCATGTTAGAATGCAGGTTTGCATATTTTTGTTTTTCATGCATTGATGTGTTTAGTCAGTGGTTTTACTGATTTCTTGTTATGGGATCACATTGAAGTGGTGCACTCAGCACACAACCAAGGAAATAGGCAACTTGCCCCAGCTGTAGTTTTGGTGTTCTCTGTGTTTTCTTCCTTTTAAAAATGAAACTTTAGATTTTTTATTTTATGATTAGACAAGTTGGGTGTGACCATCTCATTGCAAATTCCTAGGACCACTTATCATGGAATTGCCTTTCCCTTCTCCAGATAAAAAGGAGAAATGAGAGTGCTTAATACTGTTCCATGTGTTTCTCATTTTGGACACATGATTTCGTTTTTAGTAGGGAACAAGGCTTCTGTAGGGGCCTTAATCTTTGTGGCAATTTATAATTTGTTGGGAGTTTGAGTCTTTTTTGCAGTGAAGTTGTATTTACATCACTAGTTGTAGAACACATCATTAATTTTGTTTATGATTGAAAAGAAGCATCTGACAATGACTTTTTGAACTCACAGACCATAAGGTTTTATTCACACTTCTAATTGATCAATGTGCTGCCTTTTTCAGGGATTTGCTATTGGCTCTGCAGCTCTTGTCTCCCTGGCCCTCTTTGGTGCCTTTGTCAGCCGTGCATCTATCTCAACAGTCGACGTATTGACTCCAAAAGTTTTCATTGGTTTGATTGTGGGTGCAATGCTTCCTTACTGGTTCTCTGCCATGACAATGAAGAGCGTGGGGAGTGCAGCACTTAAGATGGTCGAGGAAGTTCGCAGGCAATTCAACACCATCCCTGGCTTGATGGAAGGCACTGCCAAGCCTGACTATGCCACCTGTGTTAAGATCTCCACTGATGCATCTATCAAGGAGATGATCCCACCTGGTGCCCTTGTCATGCTCACACCCCTCATTGTTGGGATCTTTTTCGGTGTTGAAACTCTATCTGGTGTCCTTGCTGGATCCCTTGTGTCTGGTGTCCAGGTAATGCTAAGGCTACTGGTCAGCAGAATGTCCTTAGTCAACATAAATTTGAGATCATATTTGTTCAGGTTATAGATGTCCTGTTACTGTTTGTCTGATTATTTGTTTCTGTTGTTCAGATTGCCATCTCTGCCTCCAACACTGGTGGTGCATGGGATAATGCCAAGAAATATATTGAGGTATAGATCGAGGGAGCTTTATCACTTCTTTATTTGTAATTTGGTGTGCGAGCTGAAATACAGGTTTTAGTAATGCGAATATGCCCTGTATTTGTTCTGTCGGAAACAGGCTGGTGCTTCAGAGCATGCAAGATCTCTTGGCCCTAAAGGATCAGATCCACATAAGGCAGCTGTTATCGGTGACACCATTGGGGATCCATTGAAGGATACATCTGGACCATCACTTAACATCCTCATCAAGCTGATGGCTGTGGAATCACTCGTCTTTGCTCCATTCTTTGCCACGCACGGTGGCCTGCTCTTCAAGATATTCTGAGAATTAGAACCAGACAAGGAGAAGAAATGGATGGTCCCACCAGTCCCATCTCTCTTGTTTGGCCCTACTATTCATCTTTACCTCAATATATGTAGTTTGTAGTTCGTGATGACTTTAAATTTCTCTCCTCGTGTTGAGTGGTGGAGAAAATCTTCCCTGTTAGGGGGTTGATTGATGACGACGACGATGATGATAATCAATCTAGTGAAGAGCTGGAACAAAGTTGTCATTTTGTTTCCTAGTAAGAACAGTTAATTTTGCACATTTAACGCAATTTTGATTGTATGTTCTCTGTTTTTGCGCTGTCTTTTGATTTTGATTTTTCTTTTCTGTGCTCCCCGCCATATATTTTAATCAGCTGTTGTGTAAAATTCACAAAACATGCCCCAGCTGCCTAATTAAAATTAAAAAAAATGATCTCTCTTCTCCTTGGATTTCCCGCACTTTTATCCTTCAATTTTCTTTTTTCTAATTTGATTCTCAAAAACTGAATTAATTTAATGCGTGCATGTATTCTCAAAAGCAATAATTAGTTGTTTGATTAACCGGATTTTCGGACCATTGTTGTTTGATTATCAAATTATGTGATAATTAATGAAGTCGGTGCTAGAATGAACTAATGATTAAAAAAGGAAAAAGAATTGAGACAGATTAGTTTATTGCATAATTTTAACGTCGAACCAACGGATGAGAAAATATTAGCATTGGTTGAGTAAAAAGAATAAGGACCATTCGTTAACATACCAAATAAATGGTGGGCATATTTCTATTTTTCCTCTCGTCGTTTCTTCATATCTTTCACTTCAGAGTTGGGATTACTTCCTCTGTACTCAAATATTTTTCCAGATCGAGGCAAGTCTCTTGATCTTTAAAATATGCAGCCACTGCCTGCTTGGGTTATCTTTAATGATCATATAATTACTCTAGAGTTCTTCATCTCACGCAGAAGGCCTTGTGTAGTTTATAAACAAGGAAGCAATGGAGATTAGGAGTGGCAATAAGATTAACGCAGCACCAGAAAGTACGCGGCCAAAAGGGCGCCAACCTGATATCGAAGCCCCTGAGACTGCAGTCCCTACCGGTAATGGAGCTATTTATAGACAGAGATAACAGAATTACCCGAAACATGGTGCTGCTATATATAGTTCTTAATACTGCTGTCATTTTTTATGCTGCACATACTTTCTGCATTCACTTTCCTGCTTGGATTATGCTGCTATGATTTTCTATGACCGTTCTGGTTTTTCGTTCCTGCAAAAGTGTTCTTCAACTGGTTGGAAGTCTTGCTTCTGCAGATGCCATGTTGTATGCTGGTATTGCTGTCAATTGTTAATGCATTAATTTTTGGTTTTGATTTCCTTCTGGTGGTGATCATTACTAGCTAGGTCAACATTGATATACTTGAGTATCATGGAAGCTTTGCCCCTTTTTTTTTTTTTTTTTTTTTAAGTAATTAGGATTCATAATTGATCTTTTCCAAAAAAAAAAAATTACTAGAAATTTATTTATTTTAATTATTTTTAAGGCTACAAGGTTGGGTGTTACATATCATTAATTAATTTTTTTTTAATTACTATAAAAAGCTTTTAATCAACATGGAAATTCTATTTTTTTTTATCTTTAAGTTTTATTAGTAGAATAAAACTACAAAAAAATATGATTGATTGTAATATTTTTATTTTTAAAGACTATATTAAGATTCTCAATAAATATTTCAATATAATTCTATTAATAATTAAAAAATAATACCATTACTTCTTTTAATATTTTGAAAGAATAAAAAGAGCATGAGAAAAAAAAGGGGTAAAGAAGAATGAAAAAAACATTTGTGGATAAGGAGGCGACCTTGGTTTGCATGCTGGGAATGCAAGTGTAGAGTCGCGAGTGCCTGAGTTTTCAACGGTAGCAAACTCCCCTAGTTTTAGTTTTATAAAATTACATGAATATTACATCCCACGTTGTTTTTCTTTATAATATTTTAAGGTCAATTATATTGTAGTCCTTGTAGTTTATTGAAACTAATTAATTAGTCCTTGTATTATAGGACAAAAATGAGTGGTTAGTTCATTGACAAACATTGACCATTTCAATTTTTTAGTGTTTTTTTTTGTTGTTTTAGAAAATATCTTTTTTTATCAACTCTTTCTACCTTATTTGGATCTCTGTTTCTTCTTTATTTGTTTATCTATAAAAAAAACAAAAAAAAAATATAGGAAATTAAAAATAAGATTAAACTATAAATGAATTTAAGAAAACATAAAAAATAATATATAATTTCTGAAAAAGTATATACTTTTCTTATCTGTCCATGGGATGCGCCCACTCTTGTCGATCTCCTCCAAAGTATTTTATACATATAAGGAATAGAACTTTCCTTTTATCAATATCATAACCTTTTTTTTTTAATTATCAATATTCAGAGCTTGTTTAAAAGTAAATATTGTATTTTATTTTTTTAATAAAATATATTAAAATAAAATATATTTTTTATTTTTTAAAAATTTATTGTTAACACAACTAATCAAAACAATAAAAAAACATTATATTTTTTAAAACATTCAAATTTAAAACAAATAATATTCTATCACGTACTGACAAACACAATTGACGAAGACAACTCTCATTATTGTTATTGTTATGTCAACTTGCTGAGGAACACTTGACAAGTTGAGTTAGATAAGGTTTCTATAGTTCCTTGAGACCTTTTTTTATTGAGGACAAACTACAAATACATCCTCCATTTATTTGTTGGGTTTCGATTATGTTGTCCTCCTCCTAATTGCACCAATTTTACCCTTAACCTACCCAAAGCAATCCCATTTCTTCCCTTGTATCACATATGAAACTCATGCATGTGAACTTTTCTTGTAGTGTCAACTTCATTACTTCATAACCTTAAGAGGATTACTCTTGTGATTAAACAAGTTAACTCATTCTCTTCTCTTTTTTTTATGACGATTTAGGTTTGAATATTAAGATCAACATCTAAAAAAAATTATTAAATTTATCTTAATATATTAGATTGATATGAGAAATATATATCTAAAATTTCAATGAGAACAACTTATTTTTTTTTTGTAACTTACAAGCTGATCTAAAACACCTTTTATAATCAAATAAAAAAAAACCTTTATATCACAATTAAATTTATTTGTATAAAACTTATTTATTTCTGTTTTATGAGTTTTAATTTTAGATGATCGTGACAAATATGAATTTTAGATGGGGATGGTGTGACGAAGAAGATTGTGTTAAGAATATATATATGGGGGGGGGGGGGGGTATGGGATAAATATTGATTTAAGGGAAGAAACGATGAACACTATGCGGACTGGTTGAGGGTAGCATTGGCTCAATTAGAAGAAGAAGAATCAAATCAAAACCCGTCAGATAAATGAAGGGCACATTTGTAGTTTGTCGCTTGACTAAAAAGAAGTTCAGCTGTAGAAAACGGAATTCCTTTCGCCTCCTTTTCCATGCTGTTTCGGAGCCATTTCTTCGTGGCTTCCTCTCTGTAGCCAAACATTTTCCCAGCTCGAGGTAAGTCCTTGAGATATTTGATCATTAAGCTATATTGCTACCGGGTCATCTTTTCTGATTACAAAATACATGCTTTGGGTTGTTTTTCTTAGGCTGATCAAGACCTTGTAGTTGGGAAACATGGCAACAATGGAGATTACAGATGGCATTAACATTAATGCGGCTATAGATACTGTCCAGAATGGACGGCATCACCATAATATCGAGCTCGTAGTAGTCCCTCAACAACTACCTCCTACTGGTGATGGAGGTAATTTATTAAGCTGGATGTTTAATTATAGTTCTTGTTAACTTTATATTTTGGGAGTCTGCATTTTGCAATGGCCCAGTAGAGAGAGAAAAAAGTTTCTCCTGTAACGTTTTCAATGATTGAAAACACTGGTGGGAATTTCATGTGATTTTAACAAAAGAAGGGAAAAAACAAGAATTGTAATCATAGTGACCTAAAAGGGTATGATGCAGTGAAAATTTCATTTCTCCATTTCTACTGTTCGATTTCCTGCATCTGACTGTCTGAAATCTAGAAGTTCTATTCAATAATTGAAGTTGATGATGTTTAATGTAAAGCATTAGTCTTCTATAAAATCAATACTTTTTTAATTATTTCTTCTCGACAGTGGAAAGAAGAAGACACTTGCAATTGTATCAAGCCGCTCTGAGTGGTGATTGGGACACAGCAGAAGGCATTTACGAGTCATTTCCAGGAGAAGTTAATGCTAGAATAACTAAGCGAGGGGAGACTGCTCTCCATATTGCAGCCGCAGCGGAGCACACTCATTTTGTGAAACAGCTTGTTGGAAAGATGAGCATGGAGGCTTTAACTTATAAAAACGAGGCGGGCAATACAGCATTTTGCTTTGCTGCTATATCTGGAGTTGAGGCACTTGCCAAAGTCATGATGGACCAAAAACGCGGTTTGGCGATGACTCGAGGCAGAGGAAACCTGTTACCAATTTACATGGCAACTCTATTGGGGCATAGAGGGATGGTATCATATCTTTATGATGAAACAAACGAGCAGTTAACCGATGATGATCGCATAAAGTTACTTGTTGCTTTGATCAACAGTGACATATATGGTGAGCATTCTTTTCTATGTTTGATAGTTTGCTATCATTTAGATAGTAAATTTATTTTCGTAAATGAAATCATCTGTTTTAGTTTGTGATTGCTACTACCCAGAAGAGAAATTCAACATTCAACCCTCAGACAACTTATTCGTAAGCCTTTGAAAATCCAACTTGTTTTCATATTTTTGAATCCTTTTGCTCCCAGATGTAGCATGGAAAATGCTAAGAGAACATCGCGGGTTGGCCTATGCTCGTGATGAACATCAGCTGACGGCACTGCATGCATTTGCCCAAAAGTCTTGTATGCCTTCAAACGTTGTCGATCAAAGTCCTCCAGGATTTTGGAACAAATGCCTCAACCCCTGTTAGTTCTCTGATGCTCCAAATCTCTGTTTCCTTGGAAAGAAAACCAGTCCAAAAATTTCAGCTAGTTATAGAATGCAAAAGATTAACTTTATATCTTTATCATATTCATGAGCACTTTATACATCTTTTCATGGATGCATATATTCAAGCTTGCAAACTTGTGTGTTACAAGGAATTAGCACTTGTCATTTTATCTTCAATATTTGTTTAAAAAATATCCAACAATCCTATATAGAATGCACAAAGAAATTTATAACAATTTAACATTTAAAAACACCAACATTCTTGCAGAAGTGATATATTGTACACCTCAATACACAAAATATTTCGAAATGTTACTGATTTATCAGATCTGTTCACTCGTTGGCTAACTACATTTATGTTTTACATCTTTGATTTAGAACATTAGCCCCATTTCCCACAATTCAATTTTGTTATATTTAATCCTCAGTTTCGGGTTTCAAATTGGCTCGGATGAAGAAACTTATGCACAAAGAAGCACGTGACATAATCCAGTACCTTTGGGAACAGGTTGTATTGTTGGATGATGCAACAATTTCTCGTCAGATTGGAGAACCCTGGCCATTGATATTCACTGCTGCAGAAAGAGGGAATCTTGACTTTCTAACAATACTCATTCGCTTGTATCCTGAGTTGATCTTCAAAGTTGAGCACAATACGTATAGCATATTTCATATTTCTATCTTGAATCGTCACGAGGACATCTTCAAGATTATATACCAGATTGGTTCTATCAAGAATTTGATAACAACATACAAAGATAGAGATGGAAATAATATGTTGCATTTGGCTGCAAAAGTACTGGAATCACCAAGTCGACTTAATGTTATACCAGGAGCAGCTTTACAACTGCAACGCGAATTGCTGTGGTTTGAGGTGACCATTCTCACTCTTTCCATCAACAAAACACATTTGATTGTAGGTCATATGCGTTAAGCCAACCTAATTCTTCCATCAAATGTGGATCACGTTTTGATAGGCGGATAAGATGTTCATATGCACACGCGATTAACTAATGCTATATTCTCCTTCTATATATGAATCTCACAGTCTCTCAACATGATCATGATTTCTAGGAAGTGAAAAAAGTCGTTCAACCACGGCACATTGAAGAAAAAAATATTCACGGGAAAACTCCAGGAGCTTTATTTATAGAACAGCACAAGGACTTGATGAAAGAAGGGGAGCAATGGATGAGAGATACTGCCGATTCATGCATGCTTGTAGCAACACTTATTGCTACTGTGGTTTTTGCAGCAGCTTTTACCGTACCCGGAGGTAATTTACAAGATAAAGGGACTCCTGTTTTCCTTCATGAAATTGCATTCAAATTCTTTGCCATATCAGATGCATTATCTCTAGTAAGCTCTGCCTCATCCTTGTTAACCTTCTTGTCAATTCGCACTTCTCGGTACGCAGAACAAAATTTTCTTTGGTCATTGCCTAACAGGTTGATTATCGGACTCACAACACTTTTCATATCAGTTGGGGCAATGATGGTAGCCTTTATGGCAACATTTTTCCTTGTTTTCGGCAATAAATTACTACCATATTCTATCCCTATCTCTGTCGTCGCTTCTTTGCCGGTCATTTTCTTCATTTGGCAGCATTTCCGCTTGTTCGTTGACATGATTCATTCAACTTATACGTCTCGGTCACTTTTCAAGCCAAACAAATCTCCTCTCTTTTCCAAGAAACTCAAGACAAAGGTTGCTTAGCATCCATGTATTATAATTCTACAGAATGCTTTCACATCTGTAAGAAAATGCTGGCGTTCATGTTATAGAAGTCATCCTGTAGTCTGGTGCTAAGACTGGAAGGCATGTAAGCCAGGCTTGATTCGAATGAATCGCTATAAATGTACTTGATTTGAAGCTACTTGTACTTGGTGCTTTGCCAAACATAGAAAGGCATTGCCTTTTCCATTGTTTAACCTGTAATATCCTTTATGCTATCAATGAACCTGCCCTGAAAAAGTAGAACTTCTGCTGCTAGTGCAGGTATTCGGTCATTCCTTCTTTTTTTACTGTTTTCTTCTTTCATTTTTCAATTAATCATGTTTAAGCCTAAAGCGCCGCGTGTTAACTAATTTCATTTTCTTGGTGATAAATTACAATACCTGAATCGGAATCTACTGAAACAAGACCTTATCACGAGTTAAGAAAATAAATCCAAGTTAATCTAAATTGAAAAAAATAATCAAAGGATCATTGTTTTAATAAAAAACAATTCAAAAAAAGTCAATGAATTTTTAACTTGAATTTTGTAATGGGTAGACCAGGTCGCAAGGTTAACCCAAGTTTTTGATTGTGTTAGGTTAGATCAATCCTTTTTTTTTTTTTTTTAACTCGACTTGGTCAAAGCATTGAGTTGGTCGGATCCCATCTATTATCTTTCAAACATATAATAAGACAAATTGTTTAGTCTAGTTCAGAGCATGCTACACACAAGACAAGATAATTGTTTGTTTAGTCATGTCCTATCCACTCAAATCCAATTAATAATGTCTAACATACCAAACACTATCTAATAGAACCTCGCCTATAAAATGCGCTTGCAAAATTTCAACTAGATTCAATGATTGAATTAAAAATTATATATATATTTTTAGCAAGCTCATTTGACTCGTCCTAATTTGTTTTTAAGTCCAAACCCTATAGAAAAAAAGAGTTAAGAAATCATGAAGCTCAACTTTCAACAAATACATAATTAAAAGATAAAATTAAAAAGAAAAATTCATGTAAAAAAAAAAAACTAAGAAAACCGATGTCAAAGTAGGTTAACCTTTCAAATTTATGACCTGGGTCATGATACCAGGACCACCCCATCCAAAAAATTATGAAGCCCAACTTACAACAAATCCAATGTTTGAGGATGAAATTGATTTTTTTTAAAAAAAAACACAAAACAAAAAATTACAATTAAAAAAATGATGATTAAATTTGACACAAAAATAAAATAACAAGACACCTAATAATTTTGGTAGACCAAAAATAAAATCACAGCATCCATACTAAATAGATATTAAAACTTGAACATTGGAAATATATGAGTGGCTTGGGGATCATGAACCCAATGATGAGTAATCTATTTGGCCTCTCAATCTAATATTTTTAAATATTTGCCCTTCCCCAAACAAAGTTATAATGCTGTAAATTATGATGGTATTTAAAAATGTATTAATGATTATTTTTTAAAATATTTTTTATGTAAAAATGTATTATAATAATATATATTTTTTATATCAGCATATTAAAATAATCTAAAAATACAAAAAATGCTTTCTTTCTTTATTGTTTCTCGTAAAATGCTCCATATATAATCCTTATAATGTGAAAATTTCACAAAAAAAACTTTAGTCTACCTAATTTGAAGTACATACGAATCATTTCAAAGCTTCAGTCCAACTAACAATTCTAGAGCATTCACACAAAATAAATTCCAGAGCTACTCTGTTCCAGTTGACATTTCCTCGAATTATAACATGGGGTAAATGAAAACTTTGCCATTTTCTGCCTTATTCAACAGATACTCCTACAAATAAACTACACTGAGTTGCATGCATTGGGTTTGTCTTAGGTAATATCCATTGCTTGTTCTTACGATTTGAAGGAAGATATATGAGAAAGAACTTGCTGAAGAAATGATTTTCTTCATTACATTGCTATAAAGAACACAGCTTTTCAGACATTATTTATACTACTGAGATGAGATAAGATTGACCATCTAAATCTTCCCTTCGAAATGTAGAAACAATATACAGTTGAGATTTATTTATACCAAAGGCTTCCAAACTCTGATTCTGAATGGCTTAAGAAGATTGTCCGCAACAAAGTAGTAGCAAGTGTTGATGCTCTTCTCAATGAAATAAAACCATGCTCGCCGCCAATCTGGGTTTATGTACAAAACTGCAGCTATTCCCAACAGCACCATGATGTACGTCACAACAAAGCTCACACAGAAAACTTGTGCATCAATGATGCCGCTACTCTCTTCTTTCTCATCAGTAGAAGGCCCAGGTGGTGGTGGTGGTACTTTTTTGGTGCAACTGTTAAGCAGTGGCGGTCCATAAAGTAAGGGATTTCCCTCGTAGCTGCTCTTATTGAATGTTGAGAATTGTGCAGCCATCTCAGGAGTCTTACCAGACAGGTTATTGTGGGCTACACTAAAATAGGCAAGAGAATGCAATTGTAGAAGTTGGGGAGGGATTTCCCCATTCAAGCTGTTATTGGAAAGGTCCATGCTCTCAACATTACTCAAATTTGAAAGAGTTTGTGGGATTGAGCCTCTTAAATGATTGTTGGACAGGTTCAATACATGAATGTGGTTGAGATTCCCAATTTCAGGAGGAATTACACCTGACAAACTGTTGCAGGAGAGATCCATTCCGGTCATGTAGTACAAAATACTTGGCGGATAAGAATAAGACAGACTCTTTGTTGCAATAACCAATGGTTCTCGAAGATCAATCTCATAAAGATTTGCTCCACGGAGGATGAACCGAATAGTGCTTATAAATCTTAGGCAAGGTAGAATATGACCAGAAAAATTATTATGAGAAAGATCAATGAACATTAATTTGTTCAACTTGCACAATTGCGAGGGTATACTGCCATCAAGATTATTATAACCCAAGAGAAGAAAGCTCAGTTGGGAAAACTCACCAATCCATTTTGGAATGCTACCAGTCAAATGATTATGGCTAAGATCCAACGTTATTAGCTCAAAGGATTTCTGAAATGCATGTTCTAGGGATCCTTGTAGCATATTTCGTGATAGATAAACATGCAGGAGGTTTGAAGAGTTAAAGAAATATGGTAAGGTTCCAGAGATGTTGTTATTTGAGAGGTCCAAAACTTGAAGATTCAACAGAAAGTCAAATGAAGAGGGAACGCGACCACTGAAGTGGTTATCAGACATGGATAAAAATGTTAAACTTGGAAAAAATGATCCTATTTCTCTAGGAATGTGGCTTTCGAAGTTATTGTTAGAAATATCTAATTCAGACAAATTCTGATGAGGATGAATTGGCAATTGAAAAGTCTCTGAAAGAGAATTGTTGACCAAATGGAGTTCATTTAGGTTTGTGTTGTTCTCTAACAACCAAATAGGAAACCCTCCCCTCAATTTCAGGTTAGAAAAATGAATTTCTTGGAGGCTATATTGATGGAGGAGGAATTTGGGAAAGGAAAATTCTCCACCATATCCTTTGTCAGATAAACTAAGATGCTCTAATTGGAACTTTGGGGCCAAATTATGCTCCTCTAATTCTTCTACATGTATTTCGTTATTCCTACCATCGAAATACTTAAGTTGTGTATGGTTGAGAAATGAGCTCAATGAGACGGGGATCTGAAAGTGGTTGTCTGAAAGTGATAACACTCGGATGGATGTGAGACTTGTAAGAGGAGAGAAGGAAATGTCTCTAATAAAGTTATTGTAAGACAAATCTAATTGTTGAAGGGATGTCAAATTTGCCAAACACCAAGGCAAAGCACCACTGAGATCATTCCCGCTGATATATAGATTTTGGAGATGCTTTAACTGACATATGCCTGAGAATTTATTGATTCAAAAAAATTTTAGTCAGATAAGAAGCAGAACGCCTAAGGAGTGGAAAGGTGGTCAGACTTACCTTGGGCTTTAGGGATGGAGCCATTGAGTCGACAGCCCTGCAAGCTTAAACTCTTTAGAGTAGTGATCTTCCCGACTGTTTGCAGAAAGCTATTATCGACAGTGGAGGAACTCAAATCCAACGCTTCTAAATTCTTGAGAGAAGCCAAGCCTACAATAATCAAACCCACAAGAAATTATGCTCGGTATTCAAGAGCCGGATAATGATAAGGAAACAAGATGATGAAACCAACAAGAAGCTCCATTATAATGATAAGGAAACAAGATGATGAAACCAACAAGAAGTAGAACGCCTAACGAGGGGAAAGGTGGTCAGACTTACCTTGGGCTTTAGGGATGGAGCCATTAAATCGACAACCATACAAGCTTAAACTCTTTAGAGTAGTAATCTTCCCGACTATTTACAGAAAGCTATTATCGACAGTGGAGAAACTCAAATGCAACTTTTCTAAATTCTTGAGAGATGCCAAGTCTACAATAATCAAACCCACAAGAAATTATGCTCGGTATTCAAGAGCCGGATAATGATAAGGAAACAAGATGATGAAACCAGCAAGAAGCTCCATTATAATGTCCCCACTACAATCAATTAAATTCCTATAACTAGGAAAATATGATTTAAAGCACGTTTACAAAGAAAAAAAGAACAATTAACAGATATTCAGGATCGCTTTTAGGCATCAGTACCACAAATTACCTTTATCTAATGTTGTTCCGAAACTTCCTTCAAGATTATTCTCAGCCAAAGAAAGGGTCTTGAGGTTTGGGAATTTCGTCAACGATTGCAGCAATGTAAATGGAAGAGCTCTTCCATTTGAGGTGCTATTAGATAATGAAATGCGGCTTACATTTCCAAAACCTCTAGTATCTCCAGGGGACAGCAGAAGTAAAACAAGTTTTAAAACCTTCTGAGCTTTTATTCCAGAGCAAAATCATCCTCGAAAATACAATTCAATTAATGAGATTTTAGGTTGATCAAGAGGTAAAGCTACCATCAATCAGTGTGGAAAGCAATCAATACCTTTGGATAACACAAATTTGTCAATCTCGTTTCCATCTAGATACACTTCCTCTAAGTTGATCAAAGCATCCAGCTCTAGGTTGTCGAAAAACAGAAATTTAATACTACGTCACAGCAAAAATCACAGATTGGCTTCTAGGAATCGAAAAAGGTGAGGTTACCAGTCACATTGAATGATCCTTTCAGTTGGTTGTACCCTATATCCAGGGATTTGAGAGATGAAAGACCCTTGAGGGATGATAAGGCACTGTCATTGAAGCGATTCTCATCCAAAAGAAGTTCTTCTAGATTTCTTAACCTCAGTAAGTCGTCACCAGTACCTATAAAAATACCATAAGCTTTCATGTAACCTGAAAGGATAATGGAGTACTTATGTGAAAACAAATGCTCAATCAACACAACTCTTTCATACCATGAATGGATTTAAAGCTTTCAATTTCATTGCCACCAAACGCCAACGTCCGCAAGCTTGTTAGATTATTCAGTTCTGGCCAAATATAATTGTACCAAGTACAACAATTATAAAAGGGCAGTAATTAACATGGTTTTATTTGGGAAAGAAAAGGAGAGAAGTGATCAAGCTTAATTACCATCAACACTAATTGCTCCTTTGAGTTGGTTACCAGATAGAGACAGGGTTCTCAAAGAGGAAAGCCCACCAAGGGATGAAAGGATGCTGTTGTCGAATTTGTTGTCGTCTAAATAGAGAGCCACCAAGCTGTCAAGTCCTGATAGTCTTTCAAAACCTGCATGGGCATTTCAATCAGTAGATTGAAAAATATAGAATCTATTCTTTTTTTTTTTGCTGTTGAAATTGCAGTAGCACGCAAACAAGAGATAAACCTTCATTCTCAACACAGCCAACTATAATATTTCCGCCTAAATAAAGAGATTGCAGTTTTTGGAAGGGACGAAACAAAGAGACATTTAGGTACAAATCTCCCAATCCCTCTTCCCTCATGCGTGAAAGATGAAGTTCGACAACTCGTCCTGTAGTGAAATTGCAGTCAACGCCTTCCCAAGAACAACAGTCGGCTACTTTTCCCCAAGGTTGAAGGAATGTGCCAAAAGTAATTAAAGGAGCTTTGAATCCGCAAGAGAGCACTTCTCTCTTCGTCTAAACAGCCGTGACATGACCACCAGGTTTCTGACAAAACCATAGCATAAATCATCAGTGTCCCTGCTAAAGAATGTTTTGCTTCCGAGACTTATTTGCCCGTTGTTATTTTGAAATTTATGCTAGCTTATATTTCTTTCAATTTTTTATCTTAATCGAAACATAATAGATTCTATCTGTTTTTTGAATTCAAATTAAACATAATGCTACCTATATATACCACTAGAAGAATGTGTGCAATTCTCACCATTTTCCTGATTTTAAAATATACAGCTATTATACAATTATCTCTGCCACTCAACTATATATGGAGGTAGGGATGAAAGAAACAGCAGAGTTCATGATTGGACTGGCTCCAGAAGCTCAGGTCAAATCGTGGGAGATTCAAATGGTTAAATACACACTTCAAGATTTCAGATTTCCACTTTTATGAAGAAAGCTTGTTCTAAGTACTCTAAACATGATCCAGTCAGCAGGAACTAATCAGTTATTTGTTTATTTATTTATAGTTTTTGTGAATTTTCTTAGTAGGTTATTTTTCATAGATGTGAAACCTTGTTTGATCTGATATATTCACTTTGAACCTTGTTTGATCTGATATATTCACTTTGAAGTCCCATTATATTAGTGTTAGATTTGTTATTGGACGGTATGAAACATTAGTTTAGTCAAACTTGAACCGATTCATAATAAAAATTTTAAAAAGCATTGACCGTGGCAATTATAAGCATGTTTGATTTTGGATTTTTTTTAAAAACAGAGAGACCAATTTGCCAACAAGCTATAATAATAGAACCCACAGGTTGATTGATGAAACCCTGACCCCAAGATCTGGGGACTTCTGAAGAACACCTTGAAAAACCTTGCATTTTACTCTTACTTTTTACCAGAGACAGATGAACTGGTCATCGCGCGCGACGTGTTCCCTACGGCTGAGAATAATGCAGTGGCTGTCAGCCTTGTTAGTGGTTGTGGAAAATTACACGCTATGACGAAGAAGAAGGTTGCTGCATTCATTCATCGCTTGACCTGATGATGGCTCGATGGCCTTGTTAGTGGTTGTGGAAAATTACACGCTATGACGAAGAAGAAGGTTGCTGCATTCATTCATCGCTTGACCTGATGATGGCTCGATGGGCCACCTGCTAAGACAAAAGAAAAGAAAGCTGTTAGCAGTGGTCAAAATTGCCAGCCACGATGTGCCCGCAAGCTTTTTTCCTCCTATGGAAAACACATTTTACTATCTTGGCGTTTATAAACGGATGATTGCGTGTTCTTCGTCATGTATATCAAGAACCATCTAAAAAGTTTACTGAAAAAAATATGGTTTAGATTTCCTCATCTGACTTCGAGTCAAGGCAATTTTATATAATTAAGTTCATACTAAATAGATATTAAAACTTGCAATGTACGTAGAGCAAAACAAAATGCTAACATGCTAAAATTTTAAACCCTCCAAGTTCTGAAAGGGTCCTTTCATTCATTGAAGTTCCAAAAGGATGCAAGTCCACTAAAACATTGGAAATATATGAGTGGCTCGGGGATCATGAACCCAATGATGAGTAATCTATTTGGCCTTTCAATCTAATATTTTAAATATTTGCCCTTCCTCAAACAAAGTTATAATGCTGTAAATTATGACGGTATTTAAAAGTATAGTAATGATTGTTTTTTAAAATATTTGTTATTTAAAAATGTATTATAATAATATATATTTTTTATATTTTTTATATCAGCATATCAAAATAATCTAAAATTACCAAAAATACTTTCTTTCTTTATTGTTTCTCGTAAAATGCTCCATATATAATCCTTATAATGTGCATATCTCTACGATATGAGAAAGAACTTGCTGAATGCTGAAAGAAAAATTATGAAGAAATGATTTTCTTCATTGCATTGCTATAAAGAACACAACTTTTCAGACATTATTTATACTACTGAGATGAGATAAGATTGACCATCTAAATCTTCCCTTTGAAATGTAGAAACAATGCAAAGTTGAGATTTATTTATACCAAAGGCTTCCAAACTCTGATTCTGAATGGCTTAAGAAGATTGTCCGCAACAAAGTAGTAGCAAGTGTTGATGCTCTTCTCAATGAAATAAAACCATGCTCGCCGCCAGTCTGGGTTTATGTACAAAACTGCAGCTATTCCCAACAGCACCATGATGTACGTCACAACAAAGCTCACACAGAAAACTTGTGCATCAATGAAGACGCTACTCTCTTCTTTCTCATCAGTAGAAGGCCCGAGTGGTGGTGGTGGTACTTCTTTGGTGCAACTTTTAAGCAGTGGTGGTCCACAGAGTAAGGGATTTCCCTCGTAGCTGCTCTTATTGAATGTTGAGAATTGTGGAACCATCTCAGGAGTCCTACCAGACAGGTTATTGTTGGCTACACTAAAATAGGCAAGAAAATGCAATTGTACAAGTTGTGGAGGGATTTCCCCATTCAAGCTGTTATTGGAAAGGTCCATGCTCTCAACTTCACTCAAATTTGAAAGAGTTTGTGGGATTGGGCCTATTAAATGATTGTTGGATAGGTTCAATACACGAATGTGGTTGAGATTCCCAATTTCAGGAGGAATCGCACCTGACAAACTGTTGCAGGAGAGATCCATTCCGGTCATGTAGTTCAAAATACTTGGCGAATAAGGATAGGACATGCTCTTTGTTGCAATAACCAATGGTTCTCGAAGAGCAAACTCAAAAGGATATGCTCCGCTGAGGATGAACCAAATACTGCGTTTAAATCTTAGGCAAGGTAGAATATGACCAGAAAAATTATTATGAGAAAGATCAATGAAGCTTAATTTGTTCAACTTGCACAATTGCGAAGGTATACTGCCATCAAGATTATTATAACACAAGAGAAGAAAGCTTAGATGGGAAAACTCATCAATCCATTTTGGAATGCTACCAGTCAAATGATTATGGCTAAGATCCAACGTTATTAGCCCAAAGGATTTCTGAAATGCATGTTCTAGGGATCCTTGTAGCATATTTCGTGACAGATAAACATGCAGGAGGTTTGAAGAGTTAAAGAAAGATGGTAAGGTTCCAGAGATGTTGTTATTTGAGAGGTCCAAAACTTGAAGATCCAACAGAAAGTCAAATGAAGAGGGAACGCGACCACTGAAGTTGTTATCAGACATGGATAAAAATCTTAACCTTGGAAAATATGATCCTATTTCTCTAGGAATGTGGCTTTCGAAGTTATTGTTAGAAATATCTAATTCAAACAAAGTCTGATGAGGATGAATTGGCAATTGAAAAGTCCCTGAAAGAGAATTGTTGACCAAATGGAGTTCATATAGGTTTGTGTTGTTCTCTAACAACCAAATAGGAAACCCTCCCCTCAATTTCAGGTTAGAAAAATCAATTGTTTGGAGGCTGTATTGATGGAGGAGGAATTTGGGATAGGAAAATGCTCCACCATATACATTGCCAGATAAATCAAGATGCTTTAATTGGAACTTTGGGGCCAAATTATGCTCCTCCAATTCTTCAACATATATTTCGTTATTGCTACCATCAAAATCCTTGAGTTGTGAATGGTTGAGAAATGAGCTCAATGAGACGGGGATTTGAAAGTGGTTCTTTGAAAGTGATAACCATCGGATGGATGTGAGACTTGTAAGAGGAGAGAAGGAAATGTCTCCAATAAAGTTATTGTAAGACAAATCTAATTGTTGAAGGGATGTCAAATTTGCCAAACACCAAGGCAAAGCACCACTGAGATCATTCCGCTTGATTATTAGATTTTGGAGATGCTTTAACTGACATAGGCCTGAGAATTTATTGATTCATAAAAATTTTAGTCAGAGAAGAAGCAGAACACCTAAGGAGGGGAAAGGTGGTAAGACTTACCTTGGGATTTAGGGATGGAGCCATTAAGTCGACAGCGATACAAGCTTAAACTCTTTAGAGTAGTAATCTTCCCGACTGTTTGCAGAAAGCTATTATCGACAGTGGAGAAACTCAAATCCAACTCTTCTAAATTCTTGAGAGAAGCCAAGTCTACAATAATCAAACCCACAAGAAATTATGCTCGTTATTCAAGAGCCGGATAATGATAAGAAAACAAGATGATGAAACCAACAAGAAGCTCCATTATAATGTCCTCGCTACAATCAATTAAATTCCTATAACTAGGAAAATATGATTTAAAGCACGTTTACAAAGAAAAAAAGAACAATTAACAGATATTCAGGATCGCTTTTAGGCATCAATACCACAAATTACCTTTATCTAATGTTGTTCCGAAACTTCCTTCAAGATTATTCTTATCCAAATAAAGGGTCCTGAGGTTTGGGAATTTCGTCAACGATTGCAGCAATGTAAATGGAAGAGCTCTTCCATTTGAGGTGCTATTAGATAATGAAATGAAGCTTACATTTCCAAAACCTCTAGTATCTGCAGGGGACAGCAGAAGTAAAACAAGTTTTAAAACCTTCTAAGCTTTTATTTTTGAGCAAAATCATCCGCGAAAATACAATTCAATTAATGAGATTTTAGGTTGATCAAGAGGTAAAGCTACCATCAATCAGTGTGGAAAGCAATCAATACCTTTGGATAACACAAATTTGTCGATCTCGTTTCCCGCTAGATACACTTCCTCTAAGTTGATCAAAGCATGCAGCTCTAGGTTGTGGAAAAACAGAAATTTAAGATTACGTCACAGCAAAAATCACAGATTGGTTTTTAAGAATCGAAAAAGGTGAGGTTACCAGTCACATTGAACGATCCTTTGAGTTGGTTGTACGCTATATCCAGGGATTTGAGAGATGAAAGCCCACCAAGGGATGAAATGATGCTGTTGTCGAATTTGTTTTCGCCTAAATCGAGAAACACCAAGCTGTCAAGTCCGGATAGTCTTTCAAAACCTGCATGGGCATTTCAATCAGTAACTTGAAAAATATAGAATCTATTCTTTCTTTTTTCCTGTTGAAATAAACAAGAGATAAACCTTCATTCTCAACACAGCCAACTATAAAATTTCCCCTTAAATCAAGAGATTGCAGTTCTTGGAAGGGACGAAACAAAGAGACATTTAGGTACAAATCTCCCAATCCCTCTTCCCTTATGTATGAAAGATAAAGTTCGACAACTCGTCCGGAATCGCAGTCAACGCGTTCCCAAGAACAACAGTCGGCTACTTCTCCCCAAGATGGAAGGAATGTGCCGTTTGGGTAATTAAAGGAGGTTTTAATCCTTAAGAGAGCACTTCTCTCTTCGTCTAAACAGCCGTGACATGACCACCAGCTTTGTGACAAAACCATAGCATAAATCATCAGTGTCCCTGCTAAAGAAGAGAACCTGTTTAAACCCATTTGGACTCCTCGATGAAATTATGTATCGAAAAACAACGGTCAGAGGCTCTTTATAAATAAGATCGTTGGACTGCAATTTGCAATATCACAATCAAATGCCATAGACAAAGTCCTCTCTTTCGGCTTATTTTCCAAATTCATATTCTTCTTGGAAAGTGCTAGGCTGTTAGACAAAGTCCTCTCTTTTGGCTTATTTTCCAAATTCATATTCTTCGTGGAAAGTGCTAGGCTGTTAGCGTTTCCTCCGTAACTTGGGACTAGGCTGGTATGAGGTTGGAAGGATTTTAAATAAAAAGGATTCTGAAATACTTTTTTTGTTTTCTATAATAATAGAGAAATAGACAAATGAAATGGTCATGGCATGCAATGTCTTCCCTACGGCAAAAACAGTGCCATCAGTGTCAGTCTTGTTAATGGTAGTAGAAAATTCAAAGAGTCTTGCAGTGAAGATTTTTAATCATTTAGGTTTCACTAATCGTTTTTTTAATTTTATATATATATATATATATATATATATTTATTTATTTATAAACGTTCAGTCTGAAGTAGGTATTCAAATAATATGATGTTGAGCCAAATTGAATTTAATAATAATAATATAATCAGCTAGTTAATATTGTATTTTAATATAAAATGCATGTTTGATATTATAATGTAAATGTTTTTTACTTAAAAATATATTAAAATATTTTTTTAATTTTTTATATTTTCAATATTAACTTATCAAATAATAAAAAAAACAATAAAAATTAAATTAATATGATTTTGAGTCAAATTGAATTTAATAATAATGGTATAATTAGTTAATTAATATTGTATTTTAATATAAAATAAATATATAATATTATGTTGTACATTTTTTTTACTTGAAAATATATTAAAATATTTTTTAAAATTTTTAATATTAATTTATCAAATAAAAAAAAAATTTCATTTTAACAAGACTGCAACTTTGTCCTTGCAGCGAAGCTCTGCAATTTGCAATATCACAAATTCACAATCAATTGTCATAATTTTCCATAGACAAAGTCCTCTCTTTACGGCCCCACCGCGCGACTTGGGACTAGGCTGGTATGAGGTTGGAAGGATTTTAAATAAACAGGGGAAATTAAATTCCGGGTGATTTAACTAGTTGTTGAGCTAGTTAAAATTCACTGATAAATTTTTTTTAATTAAAATAATATCATTTTAATTTATCAAAAAAATTAAAGCTGATTTAGGTCGATCACAGGCTGGGTTTGAAATCTGTGATTGCCTCAACACACTTGATGGGGAAAATTGTCCCCCGTTAATTTCTTTAACAGCTTAAGGAAACCCTCATAGTTTAGTGTTAGTTTAGTTTAGCCCTTCATGTTTATAATAAATAGCCCTTCTTGAAATTGTCCTCTTTTCTAGATTTATTATATTCCAAAAATTAAAAATCCATATCATTTGGCGAAAATTACAACCCATTTATGGCTTATTTATGTTTTTAAATAATTTTAGAATTGCAGAAATTTAGTATGGATCTTGTTTAGATTTTTACCCCTCTATGATTTTATTTTCTTACCAATTTAAACCCATATAATGGCAAACTAGAAATAGATCATAGATCTAGGGGAAAAGTTTTAATAAGTTTTTCAAAAAGGGTATATAAATAAAATTATTTATGTGATAATTAAAGTTCTCTCAATCAAAACATTTATAGAGGGTGGTGACTATCCCCTCCAATTCTCCAAACTCACATTGAACCCACTTAACCCTTGCTTTATCCATCAACACCTTTAAAAAAAAATTTCAAAGACTATATCGTATCTTATAAATTGGGTTGTTTTCAAGAGAAACGCACAAATAATTCATTTAAGTTTTATATCAGAATTTTTGTGACCAATTCCTCTTCTTATGGCTGGATATGAATGAGTTTGTATTGTGATACGAAAACCCGGAACATATAGAAAAAAATAATGTTTTACGGTATATTATTTTGCGTGTGAATATTTTTTTACTTTTTTTGTTTTCTACAATAATAGAGAAATAGACAAATTAAATGGTCTTTCTATGCAATGTCTTCCCTACGACAAAGATAGTGCGCCATCAATATCAGTCTTGTTAGTGGTCGTAGAAAATGACATCTCAACAACACATAAACAAGTTGCTATTTTAACTTTAATTTAATAATAAATAATAAATATGATGGGTACAAAGGGGAGAATATACATGATAAACTTTAACAGTGCCATCAGTGTCAGTCTTGTTAATGGTAGTAGAAAATTCAAAGAGTCTAACTACGAGTGAAATCCTTCGCTTTGTGGACCAAAAGCTGCAGTGAAGATTTTTAATCATTTAGGTTTCACTAATCATTTCTTTAATTTTAGATGTGTTTATTTTTTATAAAGTGATTTTTAAAAAATTATTTTTAAAATTGTTTTTGTATTTGTTTGTTATTAAAAAAGATAGTCAATAAAAAATATTTTCTGGTCAATAAATAACACTTTTCACTTAAAAAAATTTAACTTGATTTCCATCAAAGTGTTTTTCTTTTATTTTAGGTGGAAAATATTTTCTGAAAATTGTGAAAAAATTAGAAATGTCATATTATTTGCTGATTATATCAAATTTGGTCTTCAAACTTTTAATTGCTATATATATTTTGTTTTGAATATTTGTTTTTCAATTTCATCCCTTAGAATTTAATTTTTATATTAACTTTGGTCCTCATTTTTATAATTGTTATTTGATTTTCCCTTATCATTTTTTAATTAAAATTTTTCATCTATCAAATTTGGTCCTCATTCTTTTGATTGTTACTTATTCTATTTGAAATAATTTATGAAATGTTAATTATTATTATTTTAATTTCTTCATCTTCCAATTTTTTTTATTTTTTAGATTTGATCTCTATAATTTTGATTATTATTTATTTTATTTGAGATAATTTATGAAATTATATTTTTTTCAATTTTATTCTCATTCAACTTTTTAATTTGTAAGATTTGTTCCTCGTTATTTTAATAAATTTGAGAAAAATAAAATATTAATAAGTTATTTTCCAACTCATTTTCCATGACATAACCAAACACTGGAATGTGTTTTCCAACTTATTTTCCATCACACTACCAAACATCAGGAAATACTTTCTCGGAATTCACTTTTCAGAAATTCTCTTTCCTTGGAATTCACTTTCCAAAAAAAAAAATACTTTCCAGCAAATAAACGATGTCTTTATATATATATATATATATATATATATATATATATATAAAAGTTCAGTCTGAAATAGGTATTAAAATAATATGATGTTGAGCCAAATTGAATTTAATAATAATAATAATATAATCAGCTAGTTAATATTGTATTTTTATATAAAATGCATGTTTGATATTGTGATGTAAATTTTGTTTACTTAAAAATATATTAAAATATTTTTTAAAATTTTTATATTTTCAATATTAACTTATCAAATAAAAAAAAAAAATTAAAATAATATGATCTTGAGTCAAATTGAATTTAATAATAATGTTATAATTAGTTAATTAATATTGTATTTTAATATAAAATGAATGTATGATATTATGGTGTAAATATTTTTTATTTGAAAATATATTAAAATTTCAATTTAACAAGACTGCAACTTTGTCCTTGCAGCGAAGCTTTGTTTTTTTTTTTTTTATATATATATATATAACGTTTCTACCTAGCAAAGTTGAGAACGAATCATTTCTTTTCATTTATGCTTTGTAGATTAGTTCCTTTACTAGTCATATTGTCCCATTATATTACTGTTAGATTTGTTATTGGACGGTTTGAAACATTAGTTTAAAAAAACATTGATGGTGGCTATTAAGAGCATGTTTATTTTTTATTTTTAAAAAATATATATTTTTTATTTTAATTTATTTTTTATAATTTTAAATCATTTTGATATATTAATACTAAAAATAAATTAAAAAAACAAAAAACATATTATTTTAATACATTTTTTAAATAAAAAATAAACTCGTGGAATTCAATTCCACGCTATCGACCCTGTGGTTTGGATGGAATTGGTCGTCGTCATCACATGATTTTCCATATGTAATAAAGTCTTCTTTATTTGGCTTATTGTCCCATTGATTCTTCGAGGAAATTCCAAAGTTTTTGCTTTACATCAATATTAATTCAATGGCTGGTAACACACATGACTCTCGTCTCTCTGTTACGTTCTTTTTACTTTTCGCTGTGGTTTTTGAACCCTATCCAAGGTTGATCTGCAGCAAATCTTGGATTGTGGGTCAGGTGAAACTTGAGAAGGTTATTTATCAAGAAATTCTCAAATCCTACCAATGTCAATTCTAACTTAGCAACATCGTCTTTTTATTTGTTAATAATATATTTAAATAAAAATCAAGATTCAAATTAATTTAAATAATATAGTTAAATGAAAAGAAGATTTCAATTAATTTCACTCTTTCTTTCATTTTTTTTTTCAAAACCTTCACCATGCTAATCCTTCTGATCAGCTATCATGTCTCCCTTCTTTGATATTGTTATCAAATAGAAAAAGTGCAAATAATCATGCTCTTGGAGATATCAAAATTATCCTAGAAATCAACAATTCCATTCATATAGGATTTTAAATTTTCTTGTTTCAAAATTCTTGTTCAAGATTTTAATGACAAAATTGATAACAAAGTGTATATTTGATATGCTAGTGACAAAATGTACAGGCAATTTTTATAATATATATGTTGGTTCTTAAAAAAAAAAAGAAACCAATTATAATAATCTAGAAGATGAAATCCCAATCCAGTTGTGCAAGTTAGAGGAATTGAGTTTGATTGATCTGTCTCATAATAATTTATATGGTCATATTCTTCCATGCCTAAATTCTAGCAGTAATTGGCAGAGGGAACATGAAGCAATTTCAAATCCTTCTGGAATCGCTTCAGCACCTGAATCGATAATCCCATCCCCATGGAAGACCCTTCTCTTCAGACATCTTTAGATTTTAAAACAAAGAGTATATGCTACTCCTTCAAGGAAATGATTCTCACTTACCTCTCTGGTATAGACCTCTCCTGCAATAATTTTATAGGCGAGATTCCTTTTCAACTTGGATACCTTAGCAATATCGAGGTGTTGAATATGTCCTTTAACAGTTTAGCTGGTCCAATCCCACTGACATTTTCAAACCTGAAGGAAATTGAAAGCATGGATCTTTCCTACAACAATTTGAATGGGAAATTCCTCGTTAGCTACTTGACTTGCATTTTCTATCTTTTTTTAGTGTAGCATACAATAACTTATCTCGCAGAACTCCAGATATGGTTCCACAATTCTCAACATTCAACGAGTCTAGCTACGAGGGAAATCCTTTGCTTTGTGGACCATCACTCCCCAAAAGTTGCACTGAAGTGGTACCACCATCACCGTTGCCAAGGACTCAGACTGATGAAAAAGAAGACAATGGCTTCATAGAAATAGAGGCTTTCTATGTGATATTCTCAGTGTCATATATCCTGGTCTTGTTGGTAATAGGTGCAGTTCTGTATATAAACCCACGTTGGCGACGAGCATGGTTTTACTTCATTGAGGAGAGAATCAATAAATGCTATTACTTTCTGGTAGACAATCTACCTGTGTCAGTCAGGTTCAAAGGATTTCAGCCTTGTGTGCAAAATGGTATTGGCTTTATGTGTATTCTGTTTGGTGTCTACATTTCAAAATCATGATTGATCAATAAATTAGTCTTAATAAACGGAGTAAATAAATGTTCAAAACACTTTGCTCTTGCAGGAAAGCTCTGCTTTTTTTTTTCTTCTAACGTTTCTACCAAGCAAAGTTGCAACAGAACGAATCATTTCTTTTCATTATGCTTTGTAGATTAGTTCCTTTACTAGTAATATAGTCCCACCTTCCTTAGAATTGAGGATTTGTTAAAACTACTTACTTTCTGATGTTTGAAAGAGAAACGAGTTCCAGGACCCAAAGGCATGGACAAGACAACAATGGTTGATTTTTGTTGTGTGCTTTGATGAACCTTGTGGGGCCCAGTAGCAACTAGCAGCTATATTTGCAAGAAAAATAGAGTTTTGTACCTTTCCAATGGTGCAATTCTCTTGTGCAATTTGGAGATTTCTGTTGCAGATGTGTGGAATTTGCAGACATGTGGGTGATTGACAAGCTGAAATTCATGGGACAATGTTAAATCTCCAGAATATTTTGCTTCCGAGACTTATTTGCCAGTTGTTATTTTGAAATTTATGCTAGCTTATATTTCTTTCAATTTTTTATTTGAATCAAAACAGAATAGATTCCATCTGTTTTTTGAATTCAAATTAAACATAATGCTACCTATATATACCACTAGAAGAATGTGTGCAATTCACATCATTTTCCTGATTTTAAAACCTATAGCTATTATACAATTATCTCTGCCACTCAACTGTATATGGAGCTAGGAATGAAAGAAACAGCAGAGTTCATGATGAGACTAGCTCCAGAAGCTCAGGTCAAATCGTGGGAGATTCAAATGGTTAAATACAAACTTCAAGATTTCAGATTTCCACTCTTATGAAGAAAGCTTGTTCCTAGTAGTCTAAACATGATCCAGTCAGCAGGAACTAATCAGTTATTTGTTTATTTATATATAGTTTTTGTGAATTTTCTTAGTAGGTTATTTTTCATAGATGTGAAACCTAGTTTGATCTGATATATTCACTTTGAAGTCCCATTATATTAGTGTAAGATTTGTTATTGGACGGTATGAAACATTAGTTTAGTCAAACTAGAACCCATTCATAATAAAAATTTTAAAAAGCATTCACCGTGGCTATCAAGAGCATGTTTGTTTTTGCATTTAAAAAAAAAAACAGAGAGACCAATTTGTCAAAAAGCTATTATAATATAACCCACAGGTTGATTGATGAAACCCTGACCCCAAGATCTGGGGACCGCTGAAGAACATCTTGAAAAATCTTGCATTTTACTCTTACTTTTTACAAGAGACAGATGAACTGGTCATCGCGCGCGACGTGTTCCCTATGGCCGAGAATAATGCAGTGGCTGTCAGTCTTGTTAGTGGTTGACGAAGAAGAAGGTTGCTGCATTCATTCATCGCTTGACCTGATGATGGCTCGATGGGCCACCTGCTAAGACAAAAAGAAAAGAAAGCTGTTAGCAGTGGTCAAAATTGCCAGCCACGATGTGCCCGCAAGGTTTTTTCCTCCTATGGAAAACACATTTTACTATCTTGGCGTTTATAAACGGATGATTGCGTGTTCTTCGTCACCCAGTAAAACCATCTAAAAAGTCTGCTGAAAAAAAGATGGTTTAGATTTCCTCAGCTGACTTCGAGTCAAGGCGTAGAGCTTCAATCATAGATAAGAAAAGGATGCTCCAGGATCTGTTTGTCAATTATTCCAGTGGAGCAATTCTCTCTTCCTCCAAACACAAATGACACCACCACCCTAGTAATAAAACCATGAAGATCAGCTTTATCACTACTATAGAGAACCTGCTTAACCCATTTGAAATACTTGATGAATTAAATTGTATACCAGTGGCTTTGTACAAGCTGCTCTTTATACTATAAGACGAATCAACACACTCGATCTTATGATTGTTGTTTCTGTAGTAGCAGATCGATTTAATTTACTGTTGTCTTTTACAATGAAAAAGTTGAGAAAGTGTTCGTTCATGAATTGTATTAAACAGCCCACTTATATGGCACTGGAATTCAATTCCACGCTATCGACCCTGTGGTTTGGATGGAATTGGTCGTCGTCATCACATGATTTTCCATATGTAATAAAGTCTTTTTGGCTTATTGTCCCATTGATTCTTCGAGGAAATTCCCAAGTTTTTGCTTTACATCAATATTAATTCAATGGCTGGTAACACACATGACTCTCGTCTCTCTGTTACGTTCCTTTTACTTTTCACCATGGTTTTTGAACCCTATCCAAGGAGCTTATATGTCCTAACAGCCACCATTTTGATGCCTAATTGATTTACATGCTCTACATTTAAAAGGTTAAAAAAACCAAATCATCTAAACCATGCAAGTCTTGGCTTAGAGCCAGTGACTTTATAAACAAAATATAAAACACAGAAAAACCAAATCAAAGGATGCCAAGATGATTTTCATTCTCAAATTGTGTCATGATGGGGCTTAGTTCTAGGAATAATACTGTCACTCCATCTATTGGACATTGCGAGCGTCCTCTGAGAATTAAGTTGCATCGGTTTTTCTTCTGTTATATGATCCAGGTATTGATGCTCGTAAACGGAGAAAACATATGCATAAGAAGCATAGCTCATGTTCTGCCAAAATGTCATATAAAATTCTTTAGTAATATTCGACCGGTTGATTACATATAAAATTATGTTAAACAAAATCTTAAAATTAGCAAGAGTAATTATATTTCATGACTCTCAGAGGTACCAAATGGATCTGAAAGCATTTCCGCTTATTCGTTGACATGATTCATTCAACTTACACGTCTCGGTCACTTTTCAAGCCAAATAAATCTCCTCTCTTTTCCAAGAAACTTAAGACAAAGGTTGCTTAGCATCCATGTATTATAATTCTACAGAATGCTTTCACATCTGTAAGAAAATGCTGGCGTTCATGTTATAAAAGTCATCCTGTAATATCCTTTATGCTATCAATGAACCTGCCCTGAAAAAGTAGAACTTGATGCTAGTGAAGGCATTCGGTCATTCCTTCTTTTTTTACTGTTTTCTTCTTTCATTTTACAATTAATCATTTTTAAGCCTAAAGCGCCGCGTGTTAAGTAATTTCATTTTCTTGGTGATAAATTACAATAATTTTTTAAAACTTGACTAGGAATCTACCAGAAACAACGTCTAGATCGTGGGTTAGGAAAATAAATCCAAGTTGATCTAAATTGAAAAAAATTATCAAAGAATCATTGTTTTGACCAAAAACAATTAAAAAAAAAATCAATGAATTTTTAACTCGTATTTTGTTATGGGTCGGCCAAGTTGCAAGGTTAACCCAAGTTTTTGATTGTGTTAGGTCGAATCAATTCTTCTTTTTTCTTTTTTTTTTAATTCGAATTGGTCAAAGCATTGAGTTGGTCGGATCCCATCTATTATCTTTGAAACACATAATAAAACAAATTGTTGAGTCTAAGTCAAAGCATGTTAAACACAAGGCATTGTTTAGTCATGTCCTATCCACTCTAGTCCAATTAATAATGTCCAACATACCAAAACCTACCTAATAAAACCTGGCTTATAAAACACGCTTGCAAAATTTCAACTAGATTCAATGATTGAATTAAAAATTATATATGTTTTTTTAGCAAGCTCATTTGACTCGTCCTTATTTGTTTTTAAATCCAAACCCTATAGAAAAAAAAGGTTAGGAAATCATGAAGCTCAACTTTCAACAAATATATAATTGAAAGATAAAATTAAAAAGGAAAATTCATGTAAAAAAAGAGCTAAGAAAACCGATATCAAACTAAGTTAACCTTATCCGAAAAATTATGAAGCCCAACTTATAACAAATCTAATGATTAAGAATGAAATTGAATTTTAAAAAAAAAACACAAAATCAAAAATTACAATTAAAAAAATAAGGATCAAATATGATACAAAAATAAAATGACAAGACACCTAGTAATTTTGGTAAACCAACTCGAATCCCAAGGAGAGGAGAAAGAAAAAAGAAAGGAGAAGAAATAAAAGGTTCTAACGCCTCTCTCTCGACACACACCACACCATTGGCATGAGCTCGCTATGTTGCTTTAAATAGAACTGTGGACGACAATGTTCCAACACCTGAAGAAGTTGCACATGCTGCCAGAGCGTGGAGGCTTCACCCCACATGTTGTCATGTGCATTTCACACACCAACCAAATTATCTTGCTTGTCCTCTTCAGTTCCTAAAAGTATTTTTCTGTTTCAAATTTGATCATCTAAGCCTTAATTATTTTAGATGAATAAATTAAATTTTGTCCTGCAAAACTGAGATCAAACACATATAAAAATTTTTCCTCAACACCATGGAATCCTAGCATCTAGGCAATAACAAAAAATTAAGTCCAATCACAAGTAAACTCAATTTAAAAGGATCAAATTTAAAAAAAAATGAGGGACAAAAACAAAGGGGTTGAATTTCTCATTTGCTCATGCAATTTAGTCCTTGATGTTTGCAAGAAAAAAGAGCTTAATACTTGTCTAATGCTCAAATATGGTTTCTTAGCTTTAATTTTTTTAATTCAATTTATTTTCATTTAATCCTTCCAAATCAAAGCATTAATCGAGAGTCGATTTTGTTTCTCGACACCACAAGTAGCCAATACCAAGCCAAACAAAACGAAACAAATAATAAAACTCAATTTCAAATTAATCTAATATAAAAAAATCAAATATAAAAATTCAAGTGATAAAAAAAAAACTAAAAAGAGAAAGAAAACATTGAGTGAATCCATAATGTTTTCTCTCATAATGCACATGAAAAGTCCGTTCTCTTTTTTTTATATATTCTTTATGCATAAACATTTGATTATAAGGAAATATTGGTGTTTTGAATTGATGACCAATATATTCACTCTAGGATTTTAATTTTTGAGTTGGAACTTATGACTTATTATTTTATTTTTTTAAGTTAATATAAGTTAATTTTATCAACTTGTGACTCAATAATCACAACAAGTTTTCAATTTAATAACCATGCCATTTAATTCTAGTGATTTATTTTATCACCAAGTAATTATTACTTCATAAAATTAATATTATTGATGAATATACATAGATTTGGAATTGTAATTAATGGAAGTTTACTTTTGCTAAAACAAAAGAATAAAAATAAAAGCTTGCTTAGATATTTGAAGGATTTCTCGATTTCAAGTGGCACTAAATTAAATTTTATTTAATAAAGAATTAAATTGATTTTTGAAAGTACATGATTGTAAAAGATATGCAAATGCATGCCTACCATGTTCAATATTTTTCAGCATAATTGCCATATTTCTCCATAATAGAAAAAAACTTGCGAATGAATTGCAAAAAAGAAAGCATGAAAATGTTGATTGCCCACATGACTGTTTATCCTCAATTTATATGTTCATGATAGCTACTCCATGGACGCCTTGTTCTTTAATATCACAGGATAATGATTGATTCTTCAACATTCATTCTCATGAATACAAGAAATTATCTCATCTAATCTCTAAGCTTGACGGTAAAATAAATATTATTGTCTTATATCTCATTTAATTTCTTAAAATTGAACCATAAAAATTAAAAGAAATTATCTAGTCATAAAAAACGAAATAAATATTAATATGAAGTTTGAGAGTGTGGTTGTGATTGCTTTTTAAAATGTTTTTAACTAAGAAATGTATTAAAATAATGTTTTTTTTAAAAAAATTATTTTTGACATCAACACATCAAAATAATTTGAAACACAAAAACAAACATGGTTTCAACATATTGCAATCAAGATATTATTTGTTTAGTATTATGATGCATGATGTTTTTTTAATATTTTTTATTTAAAAATATATTAAAATAAATTTTTTCTATATTTTTTTAAATTTTTTATATCAAAACATCACAATCATAAAAAATACTAAAAAAAAAGTGATTTGATATTTTTTATAGTAAAATATACTTTTAAAATACATTAAAAAAAAAAAAAGTTACTTCCTTTTCAAATGATGACGTGATTAAAAAATTATAAAAATTTACTCTTAAAAATCAAATTATACCAGTATACCAATACCAAACATATAATAAAAGGTGTCTGACCCAATCAATAAGAAAGAAAAAAGATACTTCGGTTGTCTTATTAAATTAACGGAATCCAAACAACCTTTATTTCATCCAATCGTACATTGGCACCTGATCTTAATCCAACGGCCTAAAGTTATCGTGACTATATATTTACAGAAACGTCACCCACAACTGTCGTGGCGTGGCCTCCGATTCGAGACGGAAGTTATAATGCCCAGGGCAGGTTAGGTGATGATGTCGTGAAATAGGCCCTGTCCAGTTGAAACCTTAAACTGACAAAGGGGCCCACAAGAATTGCTTAAATGTCCAAATTCCAAAAAGGTCCCAAATCATACGGGGATTGTTGCCATCAACAAGGCTGGTTTCGTACTTTGGAAACTAGAAATTAACACACGCTTAGATTTTAGGGAAACCCTCAAATCAGACCCATAGTATATTATTCTATCACTAATGGAGTCCTAATAAAAATACTTTATCAATTAAGTCCTCCGTGCTTAAGAAGTTTCTCATTAGGTGCTTCTTTCCGAGCCTGTTAATTTACTGGTCGATTTTTCTTCAAATTAAAGACATCATTTTATTGCGTAGAATCATAAATATAAGACTACATTTGATATGCTTATGCTGATAGAATTTTTGAAAAAAAAAATGTTAAGAGAGTAAAAATCAAATAATAAAATGTTTTTTTTTTATTTGTATGTATATACACTTTTTTAATGAAAAATTGTCGAATGTTAATGAAATACTCACTTTTTTTTTTTTGAAATCACAACTGCATCATCTTTACAGCTAAATATTATACATGTCACATCATTGGTATTTAATAATTATATTAGCTCTTTATTAACTTTTGTATATAATTTTATTTATTTATTTATAACATTTTATTACATTTATATATAAATTTTAAAAATAGAATTTATATACAGTCTAAAGTTATAAATCATAACCAATTCATTTCTTGTTAGCTTTATTTTCTTTTACCGAGTTGAGTTGATGATATATCTAAGAACTGATCAAATATCTTTATTTTTTTTTCTAGAAAGGAAAAGAGGAAAGAAATTGGTAATAAAATTCAAGAAAGTAAGAGAAGCGAAATATAAGACTAATTTCCTCACATAACAAACGTATTGTAACAAATATTGATAGAAGGATCAAATTGAGAAATGTGTAAAACATTAGGGATACTACTAATAAATTGTTCTGTTTCGGGACAGGATTAGAATGAACTGACTTTGATTTTATCGTCATAGCCCAAGCCTTAATTATTTCCACTACTATTCGATTTCGATCACCTCTCTTTCCAACTCTCTTCAAGCCTAAGCCTTAATTAGAAGATTTGGTTTTTGTTCTGTAAAACAGAAGCAAAAGTCTTCTTATTTATTTCAGTCTTTTCTCGATTAGTTTTGTTTCCAATCTTTTTGGAGATCTCTGATTGTATGTAGAATCTCTTCTTCATTTGAAAAAAAAGAATTTTTTTTTTCTTCTGCCGTATTTTCTCTGTCGATTTATCTGACTTTATGGGGTCTGATCCGACCGTCAGTATTCATGACTTTTCTTTTTGTCTTTCTATTTTCTCCTTTTCGATTCCATCATAAATTGATTTGTTTCCTTTTTTAGTTTTTTTTTTCTCTTTTTTAAAAAGTAGAATTAAAAAAGAAGAAGCGAATATGAGTGTAGCCAAGTCTCAGGTATGGCAACCATGCAAGAAGAAGAGATCTTGATAGATAGAAAATAAAAACAGGAACTTCAGTTTTAGAGAGAGAAAGAGAGGGAAAGGAAAGGAGTTTTGATTGATTCCAGAGAATGTCGTCTTCTAGAAGTGGTGGAAGCGGAAGCAGGACACGCGTGGGGAGGTATGAGCTCGGAAGGACTCTCGGAGAAGGAACTTTTGCGAAGGTGAAATTTGCTAGGAACGTTGAGACGGGAGAGAATGTTGCTATTAAAATTCTCGATAAAGAGAAAGTTCTTAAACACAAAATGATCGGTCAGGTATTTCTTTCTGATATTTTTTTATTTCATGAAATTCTGTGGATTCCTAAGTTTTATTTCATCAAATTCAACTTATTTTTGTGTTAATTTTAGCTCATGATTTTTCTCGTTGTTAGTTGTTATGTTTGGTCACCGAGAAAATCGAACTGAAAATTTAGAGCTGTTAGTTGCAGACAATTAAAGAAGAAAGAAACGTCAATTTGAATAGGGAGACTAGTCGTTTGCTATGCTATATTTTTGTTTTTTTTTCATTGCAGATTAAACGGGAGATTTCAACAATGAAATTAATTAGACACCCGAATGTCGTCCGCATGTATGAGGTTGGAAGTTTTTTTTTTAATTAGCAAGTTGTTATTATTCTTTTTATGTTATTGTCGGGACTGTTTTAATAACTTGCAGCAGTATTGGTGTTGTAGGTGATGGCGAGCAAGACCAAAATATACATTGTTTTAGAATTTGTGACGGGTGGTGAACTTTTCGACAAGATTGTAAGATGAATATGTCTGAAATTGACGTGTTGGATTATTCTGCATGTTAATGTTAATGAAAAGTCTAATTTTTTCTGTGTTTTTTTTGCTATTTTTCTTGAGTTAGGCTAGTAAAGGGAGGTTGAAGGAGGATGAAGCGAGAAAGTATTTTCAGCAACTTATCAATGCCGTGGACTACTGCCATAGCAGAGGTGTATACCACAGAGATCTAAAGGTGCGAGTTTGTTGCTTTTATTCTTATTTTAATGTTAAAATGACAATGACCCTCACAAATCTCTTTAGTTGAGCTGACTGATCAATCGCTTATTAGTATCGGTAATGAACTAAGTTTTTTACATCTGGTTTTAAAACTACAGCCTGAGAATCTGCTATTGGATGCTAGTGGGGTTCTTAAAGTTTCGGATTTTGGATTGAGTGCACTACCTCAGCAAGTTAGAGTATGTTAACCTCTGATCCGAGAACTCTGCCCAAACATTGATTATTTTCGCTTCATTCCAGAAGATTTCCTGACTGTTTATCTTTTATTTCTCTTTTTAGGAAGATGGGTTACTTCACACAACGTGTGGAACACCAAATTATGTTGCTCCAGAGGTGTGGTAACTTTTCGTGCCATCAATATTTCTTAATGCTCCGCTCCAACCATACATGTTATTTTATTCATTGCTTGGTGTTTCACTTTTCTAGGTGATCAACAATAAAGGCTATGATGGCGCCAAGGCAGATTTGTGGTCATGTGGTGTGATTCTTTTTGTCTTGATGGCTGGGTACTTGCCTTTTGAAGAATCCAACCTTATGGCACTATACAAAAAGGTGATTGTTTTCATTCTTTCTCATTGCATTGTTGTAGTCACCCATCTTCATGTTTGTTGGTTATAGTTGTATAAAATGCTAGAGTTGGGGAAATGAAGCTCCCTCTATAGAGAAAGACTGCACCAAGTTTCATTTTTTCTGCCTATTAATTCTATCATGCATACCTGAAAACAGCTGAGTAGAAAAGATCTTCTAGATCTCTAATGCCCTCTCAGAAACTACTCTATGAAAACATTTAACAATTATCAACTTTTATGATTGGAAAGTTAACCATAATTTCACAAGTTCATTAATCAATTTTGTACTGGGTGGAGCTACTCCATGGAAAGTATGATTGGAAAATGACCCAAAGTTCTGCTCGAGTTTGGCTCATTCAATGTACACATGAGCTTGAGGGAGCTTTCAGAAAACCCAGTCATGAGCAGGCTTTGATTGTTTTGCAAAATGTCATGATCAACAGTGCTGTTTATGCCATTGACATCTTACAAGCTATTTGCTACATCTGAGATCATGTGCTAAAAAATTAAATAGGGAATCAAGTGGCACCTTGATATCTTATTCTGGTTTGTAAAATCATGGACCCATGGTTTGAAATCAGAGCCTTTGTGCATATCTGCTTTGGTAAACCTGTTCAGTTGCTGTGTAAAATAAGTGAAATGTGGTCATAGTGCATTGCCTGAATGGAAGGTGCTTTATTGTATTTTACCTAGGTTAAATGTGGTTTTTGTGTGACTGCAGATATTCAAGGCTGACTTCACATGTCCTCCATGGTTCTCCTCAAGTGCAAAGAAACTAATCAAAAGAATTCTGGACCCTAATCCCTCAACAGTTTGTTCCCTCTCTTCTCTTTGTATAAATTTATTGTACATCGTTCCTTCTCTAGAAAGGATGCCATATAATATTAGGTATTCGTCTTACTGTACATGCTAATTGTATGAAGCAGCGTATTACCATTTCCGAGCTTATTGAAAATGAATGGTTTAAGAAAGGATATAAGCCACCTACTTTTGAAAAGGCTAATGTTAGTCTCGACGATGTGGACTCTATCTTCAATGAATCAATGGTAATTCTTGTGTTTCATTTGTGCATCCTGCTTTCAAACTCAGTACACCACCTGTGGGTTTGTAATAGATGTTTCTCATGGTTAACAGGATTCTCAAAACCTTGTTGTGGAGAGGCGAGAAGAAGGGTTTATAGGGCCTATGGCTCCTGTAACCATGAATGCGTTTGAACTTATCTCTACCTCTCAGGGTCTCAACCTTAGTAGTCTTTTTGAGAAACAAATGGTAAGTTTTAAACTCGTTGTTCTATGTAAAAGAAACCAAAATCTGGAAAATGTTGGAACTTGAGAGAGCCTGACAGTTTGGTACATTTGTTTATGCTGAAATCTTCTCAAATTATAATTATACCAAAGGTTAATGGTTGAATACTCCAACTGTAGCATTATACACTTTGATTTTCTATCATTTAAAAACATGTTTTAGTTTATATTCCAACTTTGTTCTGATATTTAGCATTACCAATTTTGTGAAATAATTGCCAAGCAAAAATCAGATAACTGTTGTCTCCCAGTGTGTGTTTTTTGAAATATCAGAGTTTAACAAGCCGCTACCACCTCCTTGGATGTGTAGTTGTCTTTGAGTTTCACAACCATGAACCTAAGAGACTTTCTTTTCCTTTGGCAACCAGGGGCTTGTGAAACGGGAAACAAGATTCACTTCCAAACATTCTGCTAGTGAGATAATCTCGAAAATTGAAGCAGCAGCAGCGCCTCTGGGTTTTGATGTAAAGAAAAATAACTTTAAGGTCTGATAATTTTCTCCTTTTTTATAAATGAGAGTTTTTGGTGGAATGTTCAGTTCATGTTTAGCAAGATTCCTGTGGTTTTCCAGCATCCAACGTGTTGTGATGTCTGTATGGCTTTCAAGAGCTACCTCCAAACTGCAACCCTTAATATACCTGAATGAAATCTGCCTTCTTTTTTTTCCCTTGTCCTTTCACCTTCATAAGTAAATTGATTTATCATTATTGAACTTTTTCTATATGGTTCAGTGGACTCCTGATTTTGTGTGTGAGGAAACAGGATTCCTTCAGAAATTTGATTTTGTTATCAGTCAACTGTTAAATTATTGTTTCTGCTGAAACAACTCTTCTATTTCAAATCACAGATGAAGCTTCAAGGGGAGAAGGACGGACGCAAGGGTCGTTTATCTGTTTCAACAGAGGTATGTATCTAGGAAATCTGTACTGATAGACTTGTCTGTAGTGGTTTGAACTGGGTCCTAACATAATTCTCTTTCTTTCAGGTCTTTGAAGTGGCCCCTTCTCTTTATATGGTTGAGGTTCGCAAGTCTGATGGTGATACCCTGGAATTTCATAAGGTAATTTAAATATTGGTGCTCTTGTGGCAATTAAAACAGTAATGAAGAATTTCTCCTCCCTCAAAAAAGTTTCTGGTCTTTGTATTCTTTTTTGTCAATCAGGTTGATGCCGGTGTAGTTAGGTCTTGTGTGTGACCCTTGGTTTGGCTGCAAATTGAATGGATCTGTTCTTGAAAAGCATATAGTCAGCTGGTTTGCTTATTTCATTTTTCATGCAAAAACAATTATGACAAGTGACCTTTTTGGTAAATAGGGAGGGCTTTGTGAGATACCCAACCACAGTTGATGGCTTAGCCAATAAGTATATCATGTGTGATTCAGCTTTTTTCATGGACTGGGAGGGGTATGTGAGATACCCAACCATGGTTGATGGTATACACATTGATGCCAGGAACTTGTCAATAACTGCAACATATGATCCAGCTTCACCCATTTAATCCTCCAGTTGTTGTTATTATTACTGAAAAAATGCTTATGATATTAAACATTCTAGGCCAAGTTGAATTTAAAATTTTTCCCAGGCACAAGGCAAAGTGAAAAAAGTTAACTATAGCATTGTTAGCTCAAGAATAAGGTGAAGCTAAATTGGTTTGCTTGCTTTCTGGGTCTTATAATCTCATGGAGTGAGCGGAAGGCTAGATTTGTGTCTGGTCTTGTTGGGTGGACCCAACAGGCCATAAAATATGTAGCTCCCTCCACTGGCATTGTTGTCCCAAAACTATGTTACCAGTTAATTCTTTCTTTTATCTTTAATTGTTGTAAGGTGTAATTTTGAAATCATCTGGCTTGAATGACAGTTTTACAAGAACCTTTCAACTGGGCTGAAAGACATCGTATGGAAAACGATTGATGAAGAAGAGGAAGAAGAGGCAGCGACAAATGGTTAGTAGTTATTACCTGTGGAGTGTTATAATGAGAAGTAAGAAATTATTTTGAGGAAAAAAGTGTAACTAAATAAAAAGTAGAGGGGAAATGACATTAGATGTTTTAGGCTGATGGTATGTGTATGAGAGAAGTATATTAAAGTTATTGCAGTTAGAATTTAGATGGGTGCAATGAAATGGAAGTAGGAAATTATTGTCCATTTTTTTTAGCATTTGGGTTTTAGGTAGCGACTGGTTAACGTTTCAGGATAGGTTGAGGAGACCAAGATATAGACAAAAATAAATCTGTTCTTGAGATAATTTTGGAGTAAATTTCTGTACTTAGAAAACAAGAGGCATATAAGGGTCAACTTGAGTTAACCTCATTTTTTTTAATAAAAAAGGATCGTAACAACATCGTTTTGACTATTTTTTTTAATCAATGGGTTCTTACTGGGTTTTATCCTGGGTTGATCAGGTTGTGGGTCGACTTAGTTTTTGACTAGGTTGGGCTCGGTCAATCCCTTATATTTTCATAAACCTGGACCAGTACAGGCTCTAAGCTGGCCGGGTCCTAGGTCGACCTGCAAGCAAGTCCGGGTTTATAACTATGTTATTATACTATTATTAATTTCAATACTCAATATAAGCTAAGAAAAAAAAATATAATTATTTTTTTACATGTTTGTAACTTTGACAATAATATATATATATTAAGGGTAATACACACAAGCACCATCAACTACAAAGGATACGAAGATACTAACTTTATCTTGCATATCACTACTAAATACAAATTTCTTTCTTTCTTTCTTATTTTCTGCGTTGTTTCTGTTTCATTCATCCCGGGACACTAATCAAATGCGATGTTAATGTTGCAAATAACAACAACATTAACAACAACTAGTGTTAACTATAGGCTGGTCAAGTTTCAGTATGCATTTGCTCCTGCACCTCATATTATGTATGGGCATCATACTAGTTCTATTTTGGATATCTTTCTCTGCAGGTGTTGCTCGGGTTACTGCACATTAATTGGCTTCCTTCCTTGAAATCAAGAATCGTCAAGTGGTTTTCCTGTAAAAATCCAAATGTCGATTATTCATATGAATGTTGTCTGGTTTGTATGTATTTTTTCCTCCCTCAATGTTATGAAGTTTAATGGGGGGAACATACTGTAGGTTTCAAGGACATGTTCCTTGTGACCCTGAACAAACTCAAACCCTTGGCCTGGTTTTTGTCCAAACTGTGAATGTATCATAACATGTTTGCACAGTTCGGTTTTATTCTGAATGTATCATAGACCCCTTTAAAGAAAGTTCTCTGTAATGTTTGCTTCTGCAGATGGGGGTGGGAGGCCACTTGATGTCTGAAGAGAGGTAGTGGGTCAAGTATAATACCTATGGAGATTAAATTAGAAATTAATGAGTTTATGTTAGAGATTAAATTTCAATAAAGTTTTAATACAAAAGTGAGTTGAAATTTTTTAAAATTTAACGTCAAATATACTAATGTTTTACAAATTTTACTACTCTTTTCGGCACTTTCATTATCTCGACAGAAAACATTATCAAGCTGATGCCAGTCCAGAGATCGAAGATAACTACCTGTTTTTTTTGTTGATGTACTTTCAGTGAAAGAGTTTCCCAAGGAATCTATTTCTTTAACATTTGCCATTATATTTTGATATTCTTTGTGCTCGTCCATGTTCGGGCCAGAAAGTGGTAAAAATGGGTGGAATCAACCGACCTTTGTTTTTTAAGGTCGGGATTGGAATTGATGGTTCAAAAGTATCACTATGTAATAAGTTTCTTGATATTTTTTATGTATAAGGATGCAGAATAGTTGAAAGGTCCCGTGCTGAACATGATTGGCATGCTGTAGGTTCACAACAGTTCATCACATTCACCACGAGATGGATTTTGGAGAAGTTGAGAATGAAATCAACTCCAACTAGCTTTATTGGCTATCAAACACTCAATCTAAAATGTTAAAATGTTGTTATTAGATAAGATTTTAAAAATAATTTTATATTATTTTTTAATATATTTTTTTAAATGAAAGGATTTAAACTTGAAACATGTATAAACAAATCGTGATCATTTAGTTAAAATAATATACAAAATATGATCTAAAATACAGTTAGGGACATTTTTTATCTTTATTACGATATGTTCATGAACAATGCAATGGGCCAGCTAGCTACAGGTTGGATTTTGTATTTGAATATGATGGACCAAGATTTTATTTGTATTATTTTGTGTGTAGATTTTTTTCAAATAATTACTTGGAACAAGGAACGTGCGTGATTCGAAACCCTAATAAATCAAAAGAAGAAGTTTTGCAAAGAAAATGGAGCTGCAAATATTGATGAAAAACTTTACAAAATCTTAATAGGTTGCTTGATGTACCTAATTGCAAGTAACTATATATTATGAATGTTATAAATCTACTCTTAAGATACATGTATTTTGCTTGTGAAATTCATTTTCAAGTAGCAAAAAAAATTGTTAGATATATCAAGGTATGATTAATTATGGTTCGAGGTTCTGTCAAGTTAAAAAATTTACCCTCCATGTTTATCCAGATAATGATTAGAATGGTTGTGTTGATGACATGATAAATATTTCATATTGTTTTTTTCATGATGTTTTAAAAAGCAAGAAGTCATAGCTCACAACGGAAACAGAATACGTAGATGTTGCTGCTGCTATGAACCAAGCTCTCTAGATTAGGAAATTAATGGCAGACCTGCATATGGAGAAAAAGGAAAGCACGTAGATACTTGTAGACAGCCAAGCTACAATTTTAATTGTGTTTCATGGCAAAACAAAACATTTGAGAAGAAAACATTTAATGCTCTTTCTCTTTTGATAAGTTATATAAATAAGTACTTTGATAATCAATAAAAAATATTCATAAAGAGAAGTTTCAAAATTAAGTTTGTTTTGCTAGCCTTGCTTTATTCTGTCAAAAAAATCTACAGAGTTTAATTGTATGATTAAGTTTAATAACTGTTATGGATCTCCATTTTTGGTCATCGGAGGAGCTCTTTTGACATATTTTGTCTCCATTTCCTTCTGATATTTTCATTAATAAAAAGAAAATAGAAAATAATTCTTTGGCTATATATTTCATATTTTTTCTGGCAAGTAAACACAAATTAATTACTAGTTTTGATTTCCTCCAAGGAACTGCTTCTTTTTCAACAATTCTCAAGCACTTCTTATTCTCCTGCGAGCGATTTCTTTATCTTGCTTCTGGCTTTTTTTTTTTAGAGCCATTTCCTTTCTCCTGGTGCCTTTTCAACAGGTGTAACAAGCTGTGACGTTCACGAGTCGACAACTTTTCCTTCAATTGAGGTATCATTCTAGCCGATTGCTAATCTTCTAATGCCTATTCTGATGCCAATCCGCTATCCCTCTTCAGTATAATAGATTGCAACTTGAGCACAGATTTGGAGGATTTGAAAAGTGATCTCTTAGCAATCTTGGAAAATTATAATAATGCGATTTACTTTCCATTTCTGTACTAATACCATTTAAAGACATTAGTGTAGTATATATATCATACAATAAACTCATCAACTATTTGGTGAGCGCAGTAAATTACACCACCTTTTCTTTACATAATGAAAAGTAGAACGTGCAAGGCACACAATCAATTCAACTTGAATATTTGAAGTATGCCAAGAAACCCCTTTGGCTTGACTCGTTTAGAAAAGAGAGGAGATTTATGTGGCTTGGAAAGTGACCGAGACGTATAAGTTGAATGAATCATGTCAAGGAATAAACGGTAATGCTGCCAAATGAAGAAAATGATTGGCAAAGAAGCAACGACAACAATAGGGATAGAGTATTCGGGTAATTCATCGTTGACAACGAGGAAAAATGCTGCAGTAAAGGCTCCCATCATTGCCTCGATTGATATAAAAAGTGTTGTGAGTCCGATATAATCAACCTGTTAGGCAATGATCAAAGAAAATTTTGTTCTGCGTACCGAGAAGTGCGAATTGACAAGAAGGTTATCAAGGATGAAGCAGAGGTTACTAGAGATATTGCATCTGATATGACAAAGAATTTGAATGTAGGATTCTCAAGGAAAACAGGAGTCCCTGTATCTTGTATACTACCTCCTGGCAAGGAAAAAGCTGCTGCAAAAACCACAGTGGCAATAAGTGTTGCTACAAGCATGCATGAATCGGCAGTATCTCTCATCCATTGCTCCCCTTCTTTCAGCAAGTCCTTGTGCTGCTCTATAAATAAAGCTCCTGGAGTTTTCCCATGAATATTTTTTTCTTCAATGTGCCGTGGTTGAACGACTTTTTTCACTTCCTATAAATCATGATCATGTAGAGATCAGACTGCGAGATATTCATATATAGAAGGAGAATATTATAGCAATATTTAATCACACGTACGTGCATATGAACATCGATCTTATATCCGCCTATCTATGATGGACGAATAAGGTTGGCTTAACGCATATGACCTACAATCAAATGTATTTTTTTGATGGAAAGAGAGAGAGAATAGTCACCTCGACCCACAGCAATTCGCGTTGCAGTTGTAAAGCTGCTCCTGGTATAACATTAAGTCGACTTGGTGATTCCAGTACTTTTGAGGCCAAATGCAACATATTATTTCCTTCTCTATCTTTGTATATTGTCATCACATTCTTAATAGAACCAATCTGGTATATCATCTTGAAGATGTCCTCGTGACGGTTCAAGATAGCAATATGAAATATGCTATAAGTATTTTGATCAACTTTGAAGATCTACTCCGGATACAAGCGAATAAGTATTGTTATTAGTAAGTCAAGGTTCCCTCTTTCTGCAGCAGTGAATATCAATGGCCAGGGTTGTCCAATCTGGCTAGAGATTGTTGAATCATCCAACAAGACAACTTGTTCCCAAAGGTTCTGGATTAGGTCAAGTTCTTGTTTGTGCATAAGTTTCTTCATCTGTGCCAATTTGAAACCTGAAACTGAGAAATTGAATTGTGGGAAACGGGGTTAAGTTCTAAATCGAAGATGTAAAATATAAATGTAGTTCACCAACGGGGTTAAGTTAAAAATGTGATAAACTTTCTTTGTGCATTGTTTATTTGGATACAAATTTTACATATATTGTGATGATAGAATGATCAATGCTAATTCCTTGTAATACACAAGTTTGCAAGCTTGAATATATGCATGCATCCATGAAAATGGTGTATAAACTAGTGATCATGAATATGATAAAGATATATAAAGTTGATCTTTGGCATTATCTAGCCGGCTGAGATTTTTGGATTGGTTTCTTTCTCGAGAAATAGAGATTTGGAGCATCAGAGAACTAACATGGGTCGAGGCATTTGTACCAAAATCCTGGAGGACTTTGATCGACAACGTTTGAAGGCATACAAGACTTTTGGGCAAGTGCATGCAATGCCGTCAGCTGATGTTCATCTCGAGCATAGGCCAACCCGGGATGTGCTTTTAGAATTCTCAACGCAACATCTGGCAATAAATCATAAAAAATATGAAAACAAGTTAGATCTTGAAAGGCTTACGAATAAGATGTTTCAGAGTTGAATGTTAAATTTCTCTTCCAGATAGTAGCAATCACAAACTCGAACAGTTTGATTTCATTTGAAAGATAAATTCAATATCTAAATGGTATCAATCTATCAAACGTTGCATGTTCATCCATACATTTAAAACGTAGAAAAGATTTAATTCTCACCATATATGTCACTGTTGATCAAAGCAACAAGTAACGTTATGCGATCGCTATCTGTTAACTGCTCCTTCGTTTCATCATAAAGATATGACACCATCCCTCTATGCCCCAACAGAGCTGCCATATAAATTGGTAACAGGTTTTCTCTACCTCGAGTCATTGCCAAATCACGTCCTGTCTCCATCATGACGTTGGCAAGTGCCTCAACTCCAGATATAGCAGCAAAGCAAAATGCTGTATTGCCCGCCTCGTTTTTATAAGTTAAAGCCTCAATGCTCATCTTTCCAACAAGCTGTTTCACAAAATGAGTGTGCTCCGCTGCTGCTGCAATATGGAGAGCAGTCTCCCCTCGCTTAGTTATTCTAGCATTAACTTCTCCTGGAAATGACTCGTAAATGCCTTCTGCTGTGTCCCAATCACCACTCAGAGCGGCTTGATACAACTGCAAGTGTCTTCTTCTTTCCACTGTCGAGAAGAAATAGTGGTGGACAAGTTAGAATAGTTTTGATTTTAGCCAATTTCTCCTCTTCAAAACCTTACGTATTTTCTGTAGAATTTCTAAAATCACTCACAAGTCATTTTTGTTGCAGTGACATAACATGAACATGAATTACATAGAAAGTCGACTATAACTAATAAGTATAACAGTGTGTTTAATCATTGAAAAAGTTACAGGATATATTTTTTTCTCTCTACTGGCAGCCATGGCAAAAAGCAAACCCTCGCAATATGAAGTTAACAAGAGCAATAATTAAACATCCAACTTAATTATTTACCTCCATCACCAGTAGGAAGTGGTTGTCCTGGCCGGACACTATCTGTAGCTGCATTTATGTTATTGCCACTTGTAATCTCCGCTTCTGCCACCATGCTTCCCGGTTACAAGGCCGGCTTGACTTCCAGCCTAATAAAAATAACCCTAAAGCATCTATGTAATGACCAGAAAAGATGAATATTCAGGTAGCAAAATATAGTTTAATGATCAAATATCTCAATGACGTACCTCGACCTGGGAAAATGTTTGACTACAGAGAGGAAGGTACCAAGAAATGACTCTGCAAGAGCATATTGGAAAAGGAGACGTGAGAAACTTCTTTGTTTTGTGTAGTTGATGAAGCTCTCTTTTTTAAATCAAACGGAAACTATAAATGTGCCGTTCATCTATCTGATAGCTTTTGATTTGGTCCTTTTTCTCTTAATTCAGCCAATTCTACCCTCAACCTGTCCAGATTGTGCTCGTCTCCTTCTTCCCCAAAACACACACACGCAGACACACTGTGAAATTTCACAAGAAAGTTGTCGTGTCTCGACTTTTCTCCGGTTTTCTCCCTTTAACCTTGTCGATTTCAATAATTCTAATTCATCTTTAACACCAACTTTATTATCACACAACAATTGTCTCGAAGTTCATATCTTTTATCACGAGCATCTAGTTAAAGAGAAAAATCTTCAAAAAAAACTCACGATTATGGAGAAAAATAAAGAAATAATTGTATTCATATCTTTTATCATAATAATTCGTTCTTTTATTCCACGATAAATGCTATTTTATACCAATTTTCATGTCAAACAAAACTAAGTTTCGCTTCCTACATTAGTACATTCAGAAAATTTTAATAAAATCTTCTCAATATATATATTAACCCCATGCAAGATTTGAATTCAAAAGGTAAGAAAGAAAAGAAAAGAAAACACTAACCTTCCTTCTTGATCACTAAACTAACCACTAGAGGTTATGAGATAATGAAGTTAGCACTGAGATCACATACACGAGTTTCATAAGTAATGTCAGGGAAGATTAACGTGGAGGGAAGGGATTGGACTACGTACTTTGTGTAGGTTGAGGGTAATATTGGTGGAGGATATATCTGTAGTTTTCCCTAATTAATAAAACAAGAAATTATATAAATAATTAATAGACCCGGTCTTGACACGTTAAGGTGTTGACAATTTAAGAGAAGTCCTCGTCAGTTTAAGTATTTCATAATTACAAAATAAAAAAATAAAATTATGATATTTTGACAAAAGGAAAGTTCTTTTCCTTTTATGAATAAATTTATTTGGAGAATATAAAAGAAAAAAAGGAGAGAGAAAAGTGATTCTATTTAAAATGAATAGTGAATATTCTCCAAAAAAAACCCTGCCTTGTGTATGATTAAACAACGTTGTTTTTATCAATTTCACTTCGATGCTTTTATTTGAAACTGTCACCTTCGTATTCTCTTAATAAAATGGTCAATTTCTAAGAAAAAAACTCGAGATAATTGATCAGAAAAAAATAAAAAATGATGGAAGCTTTGATCTTTTAATTAAAATCGAGCATTCATAATTTTCATATATATATATAAATTTATATCAAATGATAAAATAAAAAAAGGTTAAAAATCCAAAGAAAATAAAAATCTCATATTAAAAAATTAAATTAAAAAATAAAAAAATTAAGATAAAAAAGGAGGCCAAAAAATTCAAATGACCAATACAAAAATCCAAAGGGTTTGTCACTTACAAAACCCAAGTGCGTGGGTCCGAGGGAGGCCCGCAAACCAGAGCTTTTTTTTCTGTATTTTAATAAAAAGAAAAACAAGCAACAAGTCATTTGTCTTCTCAAAATAAATAATCCACACCTCCCACTTTCGAACCCTCGAACTCTACATTATACACACGCGTGTGATTATGACTTTTTTTTTAGAAAAATAAAGGCAGGCAAGAGGTTATATGTATTCTTAGAATTAATAATCCATCTCTTCAACTCAGGTGATTTAATAATAAAAATTAAAAAAATTTATTTTTTTTATAATATCATGTTTAAATTCTATGGTTGTTAATATGATAATTATATTTATATAATTATTAATTTCAAAACTCATGATATTAGTTAAAGTAGATATAAATTAGTCTAAATACTTACATTAATAATAATAATAAAATAAAATAAAAATTCATGGCTTTCAATCTCAAATTCTATATAATGTACCCGCGCTTGACGACTGAGTTATTTGTGAATTTTCTATGGTTTAACTTTAATATTGAAAGAAATTATTGTGAATTTTCTATCGTTTAGTTATTTTTTGAGGAATCATATTTTACATACAAAATCAAACACAATTTTTAAAGTTACATTTTATGTCATCACAAAAAAAAAATCAATTAAAAAATTTAAATTATCTATGAATTATCACTATATTTTAATTATAGTTCAGGTGAGGAATTGGAAGGATTAGCTTTCTGCTCTCCCAATTCTAAAAGCGTGGATAAATTGCTGGGTCTGTCCTGGTTGGATCATTGTTGGTGGTAGTTGTTGTCATTCATAGCTTTGTGGGCACAGAAGGTGAAACAGAGGAAGAAAACGCAGCAGATGGAGAGGGCAGTAGAGGTGGGGGAATAATCCTTCCTTACAGATGAAATCAATTGAGGAAACGAAAGCAAATTTAATTTAATCCAACCACCATTAAATCCGAACACAAAGAAATTACAGAGAATTTATTAAATTTAATAGGATGGGTGTTTGAATAGTTTCATTCTGGGATGATGACCCAACAAGAAAGGGCCAGACGCTTGCAATGGGTCAGAGGCTTGAGATACGTAAGAGGGGCCTAAAGCATGAGAAAGTTGGTAATGGAGATGGGCAATGTGCTCCGTGCTGTGTCCTAGCAACTGTGTGCAGAAACACAGTATAATGAACGTGCCGAACAAAGCTGCCACAGCTGTCTTTTTAGACCCGAGCAAGAACTTCAATTCAAACTCAAACTCCATTGTTTCTCAAGACAAGAGAGGGACAATTATCTCTTTCTGAAGCCAAAAAAATGCTCTCTTTCTCTTCTCTCCACCTTCCACCTTCAAGACCTTCTCTTCTCTCTCTCCCCCCTGTGCCTCTCTGTTTACCACCGTCAAAATCTCTCATTTTCACTCTCAGGATCAAACCCATGACCACCACAACCCTCTCTCCCCGCCTCCAATCCTCCTGTTCCCCCTCCATCACCAAAGCAAACCCGAAAAACCAAACCCAAAATCCCTCTTCGTACGATTTAAAAATAGCTATAATTGGCTTTGGCAACTATGGCCAATTCCTCGCCAAGACCCTCATTTCTCAGGGCCACACAGTCCTTGCTCACTCAAGATCAGACCATTCTCTTGCAGCCAAATCCCTTGGTGTCTCTTTCTTTTTGGACCCTCATGATCTCTGTGAGCGACACCCAGATGTCATTTTACTTTGCACTTCAATTATTTCAACTGAAGAAGTGCTAAAGTCTTTGCCTTTACAAAGACTAAAGAGAAACACATTGTTTGTTGATGTGTTATCCGTGAAAGAATTTGCTAAGAATGTATTGCTTGATGTATTGCCTCATGATTTTGATATCATCTGTAGCCACCCCATGTTTGGTCCCCAGAGTGCAAAACATGGGTGGGATGGTCTTTATTTTGTTTACGAGAATGTGAGGATCGGTAATGAGGAAAATAGAGTTGATAGGTGTAAAAAGTTTCTGGAAATTTTTGAAAGAGAAGGGTGTAAAATGGTGGAAATGAGTTGTCAAGAACATGATAAGTATGCCGCGGAATCACAGTTTTTAACGCATACTGTGGGGAGAGTGTTGGAGATGTTGAAATTGGAGTCCACGCCGATTAATACTAAAGGGTATGAGAGTTTGTTGGATTTGGTGGAGAATACTTCAGGGGATAGTTTTGATTTGTATTACGGGTTGTTTATGTATAATAGGAATGTGCTTGAGATGTTGGAGAGGTTAGACTTGGCCTTTGACGATTTGAGGAAGCAGCTCTTTGGAAGGTTACATGAGGTTGTGAGGAAGCAGCTGTTTGGGAATGCGGAGAGCCGTAAAGTCGTGCAAGAGAATTACAGTAAAGGGCACCTCAATGGTGCTGCTGCATTATCATCCAGTTCAAAATCTGTGAGGTAAGTGTTTAGGCAAATTCTTGGGTTTTTAGTTTTAGTAAGTGATGTGGGTGTTCTTGTGCATTTCCCATCCTGTTGTTTTATCATGGAATTGTTATGCTTTCTTAGTGCTGATTATCATTCTAGTTTCCCATCTCAAGATTGAAAAGCGAAAGGTACTTGTAATTCGGTATAGGATCTCCTATAGTTTTGTGCCTGTCATAGATGCTACCTATTAACAATTTAGGTGATCCGTGCTATACTTGTTTAAAGATATGAATTAAATTTTGCTGTTTGACTATTGTGAAGATCACCTTGTAAAGGCTTGTATATTCTGGAGTGAAGAGATCCCACAAAAAATGTTTGATACATTATGAAAAACTTGAGGAATGATTTCTTTTACTTAATTCACTTAATTAAAGGTTGAATCCATCAGTTCAAGTAGCTCTCATGTTATACCAGAGATGCAAAAGTTATGCCAAGATAACAAGAAAATTAATGGTATTGGAGAATGTGTTAAATTGCTAATAGAGAAAAAGCAGGTGTCACTTATTTGTCTGGAAAACTTGTGTCCGTTGAGTGCACATATGCCAAATGATAGGGTAGTTTTCACAATTTACCAGGGGGGCAAAAAAGAAAAAAAAAGGGAGCAAGAAGTCCTCAGTTGGTGGTTGGTGTTAGGGTAGGGATGGGAAATTGCACTCTCTGGGATAGTTTTGACTGCTGAAATCAAATGAATGATCATTAACATAATTTTATCTGAACCTTTCAGATTTCAGGGCTCTGCCCAGACATACAAGTACGAGGCAGAGAACTCAAGGTGCTCTGATTACAGCTCCAAGCTCAAGATTGCTATTGTTGGATTTGGAAACTTTGGTCAGTTCCTTGCAAAAACCTTTGTTCAACAGGGTCACTCAGTTTTAGCCTATTCTCGAGCGAACTACTCTGATGCGGCTCAAAAGCTTGGGGTCTCTTATTTCTCTAATGCAGATGACCTCTGTGAAGAGCATCCAGAAGTGATTGTTCTTTGTACTTCTATTCTCTCGACAGAAAAGGTTCTCAAGTCATTACCATTTCAGAGACTGAAGAGAAGTACTCTTTTTGTTGATGTACTTTCAGTGAAAGAGTTTCCAAGGAATCTGTTTCTTCAACATTTACCATCGCATTTTGATATTCTCTGTACTCATCCTATGTTTGGACCTGAAAGTGGTAAAAATGGGTGGAACCAGCTGGCGTTTGTTTTTGAGAAGGTCAGGATTGGAAGTGAAGGTTCAAGAGTATCAAGATGCGATAAGTTTCTTGATATTTTTGCTCGAGAAGGATGCAGAATGGTGGAGATGTCTTGTGCAGAGCATGATTGGTATGCTGCGGGATCACAGTTCATTACACACACCATGGGACGGGTTTTGGAAAGGTTAGGAATGGAGTCAACTCCAGTTAACACTAAAGGCTATGAAACTTTGTTGAATTTGGTGGAAAATACAGCTGGGGATAGCTTTGATCTGTACTATGGTTTGTTCATGTACAATGTAAATGCAATGGAGCAGTTAGAGAGGTTGGATTTGGCTTTTGAATCATTGAAGGATCAGCTGTTTGGACGGTTGCACGGAGTTCTCAGGAAGCAATTGTTTGGGAGTTCAGACAACTCTCAAGATTTGAGTGAGGAACCTGCGGATGCAAAATTCTCTCAAAATAGTGCTGCACTGGTGTCTTCTTCTTTGGAGACTCGTAATGGTGAAAATAATTAACATCTATGTACCTTTGCATTATTGGTAAGTGGCAAAGGCATTTCATTGCTTATCATTTCCAAGTTTAATTCTTCTTTCGCACCATCTATAATTGATGCTGCATCTATATTATTGCCCTCAAGAAATATCAAACTTGAAATCCTAGAAGTAGAGCTATTAATGACAGAACCATTCTGTTAAAAGGGAAAACGTCCTTCATAGTTGTTCTAGTTTTTCTATGTCTAAAACCTTGAACATCAATATTATTTTTAGTAAAATCTTTGACGGGTCTTTCTTATTATATCAGGTCTTTGTCGCCATGTTATGTTGATTTTTAAACAAATTTGTCAATCATTGTTCAGGGAAACAATGTTTCCACTCCCCTAGCAGTGCTATTATAAGCTTTGCGGGAGTGATGAAATACACTGTTGAGTGGCGATATCAGCACGGCACCCTGTTGTACACTGTATCATTGAGTACCTTTTATTCTCAACAATCTTTCAGATTTCTCTTGTGAAAGTTGGTTGTTAAATGTTGATTAATAAAATATAGGTCCTCCATCAGTGGCTCTCTCTTGTTTTTGAGTGTCATGTTGAATCATTTATAAAGACAACTCGGAAATGTGTAACACTGTCATACTGTCTCATCATTGTTCAATCATATCGTTCAATTTCTCTTCTTGTTTCTTCTCTAGATGTTTGCAAGCGTAATTTTTAATAATGTGTTATCTCTCTCATAGGAGTTTTGTGCTGCTGGGTAAGTTGGTAATTCCAGCTAAACAGAATTAGCAGTAGAGAAAGTCATCCTCGAAACATTGTATTTAAGCCACTAGCTGAAAATATTTTTGCAACTTGCTGTAGGCAATGAGTGATGGTGAGATGAGGCGTATATGAAGATGCTTCCATGACGTGTGATGTAGATGGGGAATAAATTGATCCAGTGTGACAGTATCTCAAGGACAAGCAGAAGTTCAAGTATGCGAGAAGATCCTGGGCTCGGTCCAGTTTAGTAACAAACTGATTCTCTTTCTCTGGTGTTAAGAAAAGGGTTTTTGCACAAGCCATTGCTTAATGTGAAGTTCGTTAAGTTCATTCTCCTGCAATTTTTAGGTTTTTTCTCCTTCTCTGGTTTCACAGCCTGTTATTTGTTATATCTTTTTCCTTTTGTAGGTAGGTGAGTTTGTTGTATCATTTGTTTCGAGTAATTGTTAGGGAGCTCCGTTTTTGTTCATCAGAGGAGCTCCTTTGACAGATTTTGTTTCCAGTTCCTTTTGATGTTTACATGAATAAAAAGAGCCAGAAAAATTCTTTGGCTATTTGTCACTTTACCAGCTTTGTGCTCCTCTTTTCAACAATTTTCAAGCATGTACTAGCCTTGAGTCTGTATGGCGAGAGATGTGTCCAATGGAATATTGAGGAGCTGAGGTTTGCATAGGTTTGAGCAATACAGCAGGTCTTGACTCAGGTTGGCACGCAGCGTCTTTGTTCTATACCTGGGTGGAATCATTAGTTCGATTTTCTTGTCTGTCTCGTATTTGTTTACGTTTTTTTGGCTTGCCATGATCTAGGCAACATATTTTATGCTTGCAGCAGGATTCCCTGCACTTTGTATCATTTTGCGGTGAAGTGTTTGATGATTGGTCAACTTTCTCCAAGCATCTCTTTGAGATCGTTTATTTTGACGTCCTTTGCACTTTCTTCTTCTTCTTCTTCTTGATAAATGAGAATTATCAGTAAAAAAAAACTCCGGTTTTTGCTTACACCAGAATACTTGGGGGATTGGTCATAGCCTCTTGCAGAGTATTGGACTTTTGCAAAGGAGTTTTTGCAATTACATATATTTTCTTTTTTTAGTCTTCCCCATGAAAAATCTTTTTATAATCAACTTGAAGCCTAACTAATTCTGGGAGTTTTTAGGTTTTGGATTTCTTTGGTTAAAAGATTTGTGAACAAATAAAATTTATGCACATTTCTGAACTCCCGCAAAGATTTCTATGGCTAGAACTTCCAGTATATATTGTTATTATTGTTGTTATTAATAAAAATAATAATAACTCTATATAGTGATTTTATCATGCATAAAACATCGTGATTTTCACATTTTACTATAAAATCACTCACTATGTATTTTTTATTTTTTATTTACTCATCAAACTTTTATTTTAGATGATTTCATCCTTTTATTTTTAAATTAAAAAATAATTACTTCAAATTTATTGAGGAATGGCAAGATTGAAATAAAAGGATCAACATGAAAATGATGGATAAAATAGATGGCAAGTTCATAATTAGGTTAAAAAATTCACTTTGGCCTTTTAACTTTTCAAATTATAAATTTCTAGCACCTTAATTTTTTAAAAAATTAATTTTATTATGAAACTTTATTTTTCTTATCTTTCAGTCCCTAGTATAAGACATGAGAAAGAAAATGGCTAAATTTTAATAATATAAAAAATCTTAGTTAACACTAATTCTGACCATGAAAAGGATCAATTTTGATGTTAATAAATTTTATTCGATGAAAGGGGTTTATCCTAAGTGCTGTTTGCCTTTCACCCTGCATGAGATTGTATATCTTAGCTTAAAAAGTGTTTTGATTTCGGGTTAATTTTGGTTTTTGGGTTGTTTGAGGGCATTGATGAGTTTATTAAGGTGTATTAGGAAAAAAGGAGTTGAAAATTTAGTTTTTTAATATAAAAAACTCATCCTCTGAATTTTTGGTGACCCTTTAGTCTCCTGGAATTGGGTTAGCAGGCAATGCACCACCTGCTTCGGTCGCAGTAAAGGTGGTTTTATCAAAAAAGGTGTGAAAACTTCAGCTGTTCCAGTGGATTGTACAGCAAAGGAAGATCTTGGATTTATCTGCGGTTTAGGATCTATTTAATTCAAACTTGATCTGTTGTTATGGTGCTGATCTTTTTTTTTTCTTCTTCTTCTTTTTTCTGGTAGCTGTGGTCAAAGAATGGGGAATGGCACTCACATTTGCAGCCCCTTCAATATGTCTGCCTTTATCCACTATTCTATTCTTGGAGTCAACATGATTTTGTAGTCCCAGTTCACCATGTGATCTAACACAGTTATGCATGGATGAACATGTTTGGTTTTGATAAAAAAAAAAATAATAATAATTCTAACAGATTGGATTTTTTCTTTTTTTAAAAAATAGAACCAAATCAAATCAAATAAAAGAACTAAACTGATTGTTCCTATTGGTTTTACATTTGTTAAAATCAAATAAACTTAAATTAATGAATATTTAGTTGAGTTATTTTTGATAGATTTTGATATAATTGTCCTTTATTTTATAATAAGTTCTTTTTATTTTTTTTGTTACTTTTTAGTTCAGTTTGTCTTGAGTCATTTTTTTTATTTCTAAATACTAAAACTGAATCAAATTGTTTTTTTTTTCATTTTCTATCCAAAATTATCCAACAAATTAGAAAAAATGTTCAATTTGTTTAATTTTAGATCAATTTTTATGGATATTTTGGATAATTTTCTAACCCCTTTACGTTTTTGTTTTTCATTAGAGAATACAAATGCTAGTTAAACTATAAGTTCATCACCACATATTCTGTTTATTAGAAGAAGAAAAAAAAGTAGAAAGATGATATTGCTTTCAATTGGACATTTGTAATTGCTTAGGAAAATATTAGCATGCATGTTCACACTTGAAAAGACCACAATATATTTTAGACCATCAATATAATTTATTGGTCAGATCTCATCTGATTTGTGTCAAATCTTTTTTTTAATACTCAGAATCTTCAGTTTCTACATTAGAATAACGAAATATCAGTCAGCATTCGTATTTGGTAAGATCTCAAACAAGAATATAGAGTTAACCTGAAATCATTTGGATTTTCTGGATACATATTTATCTGGAGCAGTTTGAAGAAAACTCTTCTTAGATGGCTATAATAAGATGATAGAATGGAAGACAGCACTCCAAGGTATCACAGCAGAGTAATTTCCTGATAAAAAGAAGATGAAGAACCAGATCATGTGTGCTTCTCTTTCGTTTTAGTATTGTGATTTTTAAGGAAGTTAGGGTCTCATCTCACCATTGGTTGAAATTTGTGTGTATCCAGGATAGTTTTACTTTTACCAAGCTTCTCTTTGTGGGCAGGTAATTTCAGAGCCATCTTTGCTCATCTTTAAGCCACAACTGGTTCAAGCTTCTCTAGTTGGGTTTGAAATTTTGAAAAACACGTCATAGCACCCTGTTAATGCGTCGATAACTTACAAACACCATCGGAGAAGGTTTTTTTTTAATTATATTTAATAAATATAATTTACAACAATGTCTCTAAATACCCTTTAAAATTATAAGAAAAACAATGTAAAATGAGAAGAAAAGGAATTGGTTTTATCTTTAAAGGCATTAAAATAATTACATTATTTAAAAAAATTTAAAAATATAAAAATATCATTGAGTAGTGTGGGCATTATGTTATTTAATTCCAAGATTAAACAAGTAGTTTTATTGTATATTAAAAAAACTAAAATTACCAACTTAACATTATATAATTTTTAAAAAACAATTCAAGTTCAAAATTTTAATATTCAAGTAACAATATAATAATTACATTATTACAATGAATATACTTTGTCCTTGGGCATAATAACTTTCCTTTCCCTTTAGTTTTTTTTTTAATTGACAAAATTTTGTGAATATAAGGTAAGTAGCAACCGAACCGAAGCCCACTAAACTTGGTGTAGGTCCCTCTAACTAACAACAGCCACAATCCATCTTCCTCCGTGGCCCCCTTAGGTCCTTGCAAATGATATGTCAAAGGTATCTCCCATGGCTTCCATTCACTTGGGTATCACATAAACTCGACACATTACATGCTGCTGCTAACATTTTATATCTCCTTATATCCACTTCACTTCCAGAAATTATAGTTGCTTTTCGTCCATCGAGAAAAAAAATGGCAAATTTGACCTTCAAAGCAGAGAACTTTTCCTTTCTCTCACACCACACAAACACACAAACCTCACTCTTGAACACGACCAACTCATTCAAGGCCAATTCTTTACGTTTATTCTACTCTAAAAACAGCTTAACGTTCAGGGTTTGGTGTAGTATTAAAGAGAAAGAGAATGTGACAGAAAGTGAGAGGGTCCCTGATGTACTCACTGGACTAAAAGGAGTTGATGAGTTGGACCCCAAGAGGGTTTCAAGTTTGGATTTTGAGCAAAAATTTGGGAATGATGGTGGGTCTAGTGAAGTGGGTTTTGATTGGAATTGGCCTCCATGGAAGAATATTCCTCAGAGATATAAGCTTATTGGCACCACGTCACTTGCCTTCGTTATTTGCAATATGGACAAGGTAAGTGTATTTGGTCTAATTTGATATGTTCATAGGCCTTGGTAATTTTTCTTGTCGGATTGAAACAAAAAAAGGAGTGATTTTTAAGGTGCTGCTAATATTAGCTACTTGGTCATGTGTTTGTGGCTAAAGTTGTTAATTTTGATCAATTTGCTATATTGGGTAGGTGAACTTGAGTGTTGCTATAATTCCTATGTCACACCAATTTGGGTGGAATTCATCAACGGCCGGGCTAGTGCAGTCATCCTTCTTTTGGGGTTATGCTTTGAGTCAATTACCAGGAGGTTGGCTTGCCAAGATTTTTGGTGGGAGGTTAGTTCCTCATTGCTCGCTGTATTTACATGGTCTTTCATGTTAGAAGACTGTGTCATTTCCATTAATAAACTACTTTTTTCTAAACTCCAGCAGTGAGAAACCTCTTGTTTAAGCTCCGGTAATGGATATAATCCTTTGATGCATGAGGAGGGCTATATTAGTATCTTCCTGTGCAGAATTTGACCTTGAGCTATTTTTCTTCCTCCTATATACTTATTTAAACTGGTATAAGTACTGCTAACTCTTGATTAAGATCTAGTTGAATGATCTTCTATGATTGGTTACTGGCCGAAAAATGTTTTCGATCACAGTAAGTTTATCCGATGATTGAACATAGCAGGAAAGAAGAAGAGATTTATATGGTTAATTTAACTTGTTGTCGTTGATGTGTTGGGTTTGAATTGAGGTGTTAGATGTTGGAGTTGAGTGCTATATTTACTTTTACGAGCTCAAATTCCCTTAAGAAAGGTGGAGCTACTTCTGATTTAACAAAAATCAATATTAGGTCATTTCAATCTATCAATTTATCTGCTTTATTCGAGTAGCCCCTCCATTAAGATTGAGAAAATTATTCTTTTTGTTTGATCGTGATCCTAACTTTCTGCTCATTGATGCTGATACATCCCATTCTCATTGATGTGCATTGATATACTTCATTTCCATTTGACTTTCTAAACTCTAAATGTGACACCTCAACTATAGCAGTTTTGGGCAATAAGAACAGCAAACAGTTCCATTATAACCTTAGATTTCATACTTAATCCATCCCCTCTAGAGCTTAAATGTACAAGTTGTAAACAGTTTATGTTCTTGCACAAGGTATTGTGTCAGCTCAATGTAATTGAATGATTGCTCTATGATTATCCTATCTATTAAAGCAGTAAAAAAGGTATATGTTTATGGAAATATGGCTGACTCCACTTGGGCAGTTCATGGTTTTAATGGATGTACAGGGTCTCTTTAAAGATTGAAGATAATCCCGTAATAGACACCCAACTCTTTCTAGCATTCTAATTCAGAAAGAGAGGACTCCAGAAACCAATTGTTTCATGGAGTAAAATTAATTTTCTAGAGATCCAATGCACTGCAAGCGTTTCACCTGTCTTCTGGGTTTGGTGCAAATTGTATGATACAGGCCTAATGCCTTCCTTTTTATTTGTATTTATTTTTCAGAAAAGTTCTCAAGTTTGGAGTTTTGACATGGTCAGTGGCCACAGCACTTCTTCCTTTTCTTGCTGGATATATGCCCGGACTTATGTTGTCAAGGGTTTTGGTATGTGCAGCTTCTCCCATACTCCATGTGTTGAACTAGTATTTCAGTCCAACTTGTGTACATCTTTTCATGAAGCTGCAATTGTTTAGTACTTATGCATGTGTCATAAGCATTTGATAATACTTTAGAGATTCCCCCTTTCTTAATTAGTCCGTTTCTCTCTGTCTTTCATAATACTCTTGTGCATTTTGCTTTGATGTTCCTTTACTCAATGTTAAATTGCTTAAATTTGTTTCTTGTCTTATTGAGCTTTTCTCTTACGTGTTCCATATCTAGGTTGGAATAGGAGAAGGAGTTTCGCCATCGGCAGCAACTGACCTCATTGCCAGGCATGTATGACTTCCAAAGCTCTATAGGAGCATGTTTTAGTGAACCTTTTAGATAATATTTGCTGAAACACAATCAACCACGGCTATGTTTTTGTGTCGGGTTTTTGGTTGGTTTTTTTCATGTTTTTCATTAGAGTAGTATTCCTTTGCACTTTTCTTGATTTTTCTTATGCTCATGCTCATGTCCAGATTGCGTTCTTTTACATTATTGAGTAAAATTGGTAGTCTCGTGAAAAACTTCATAGAGATTTCAATGAGGAATATTTGGAAGTTAATTTTGTTATGTGGAACATTATGACTCTTCTGTGGTTTATAGAGTTCCCTGCCCACCTCTAACAATTTATATATGTACAATAATAATCTCTTAATTGTATATATTAATTCATGTTTACACTTAGACACTGATGTCTCCCATCTCTGCCTTTTGAGGTTCTTCTTGGCTTTCTTCTGTTTCATATTAACTTGTTATCTGTATGAGACTTGTCTTGCCTATTTTGTGGTAGGCTCTGTCTTGTTCTCTTATTCTCTGCTACTGAACTTGTGCTCCTTGGCTTGTTATAACCTGTTATATTTTGCATCCTCATTGACTGATAGTGCCCCATAGATTGCTTTCTTATGTTGCTTGTATTGTAGAAAGCCAATCTCTGTTGAAGAGATAATGTAGAGTTATTTTCTCCTTTTGATTGGTATTGACCAACATTGCATGCAGGTCAATACCTTTGGAAGAGCGATCACGAGCTGTAGCATTCGTCTTTGGGGGACTGAGTGTAGGAAGTGTTACAGGGTATGTTTTTCTAAATTTGGTCTGTGATAGCAACAATTCTTTTCTACTGATCAGGAAACTGCTTACCACTTTATTTACAGAATGTTAACTGTAAAAATTGACCATAGAGTATATTCAACCCATTGGCATATGTGATTGTCAATTATTAGAGAAACTAACACAGCTTTTCATCTTCCTGGTGTTAAATTGCAACTGATAGAATTAAGTGTGTTAGGTCTGTGAAACACATTTAATAGATAAATTCATGTTATGCTTAATGTTTTTCTTTTTTCTGAGTCTATTTTTTTAGTTAAAGTGAGCACCTGGCTTCAATTGCTAGTCATTTCTAACAGTTTTAAAGTTCATGCAGGCTTCTTTTAGCTCCTCCCCTTATTCAGAATTTTGGTTGGGCATCTGTATTTTATATATTTGGCTTTCTTGGGTTAGCCTGGTAAGTATCTGTCACTAATCTTTTGGATTCCAATGCTTACCTGCTTCTGCCTTGAACAGAAGGAATTTCACACTTTGGTTATGCATAAAAAGGCTTTTCGCTCAATGTTAAATAAAAAGATAATATTTCATGGCTTTTTGGTTCACTGTGATTCTGAATTGACTGTTTAATACTTGCATTTGTTTATTTGATTATATTCAGTTTTTTAAGTTGCTAATGCTAACAACTGAATGAAAGTTGACTTCATGCTTGTGGCAACACCAAAAATTATGAAGGTTTTTGGGGTTTCAATATCTTGAAGAGGGGCAAGCTTCACACGCTACCAAGCCTGCTTCACGTAAGCATTAACTTCTATTGTTTTTTTTTTTTTTCTATTCTTGATTTGATGAATAAAGCTTCTTAGTTTGTTGATAAGTAGGTAATGATTGGTTGACTACTTTTATATAATTGCCAAAATCATATGGTGTCTTCTCTTGCATCTCTTTTCATGTACTGGTAATACCTTATTCTACACTGCCTTTCTGATGTAAATTATTTGGTTAGTCTACCTGATGTTGCATGTATGATAAATATTTTCCCTAATTTATACAAATTTAGCAATTTCACAGCAGAAGATACAGATTATTTAAGCTAAAGGAGTGGCATATCTGAAACACCCTATTGTATGGGTAGCCTCGAACAATAGTTCACATATTGTCATATTGAGTTGCTAGAGAATAACCCACTTTATATGCCAAATATCAGCTTTGTCATAAAAATATGTCCTCCGTATTATTTAAAGCATACTCTGTATCTCTTTTCAACTGGGTACACTTGAACTGATCAATTTTGTTGCCTCGGAGACAATCCACCAGGATTTATCTCATCTTCTAAATGGAGTTGGCATATTACTTTTACACCGGTAGCATGTTTTCCCGAGTCTTCAGATGACTTTCTATGCTCAACTGCAGTATTGACCTCTCATTGGAGGGTCATCCTAGGAAAGGCTCAATTCTTAGGTGGTGTACTGATATGATCTACATAAAAATGATTGGTAGTGAAAATGTCGTTTTTCCGTGAGATCCTTTCTGCATAGTCATGAGTGGACTTTTCCTTGATATGTTTGACAGGGCCCCAATCTATCCATATGGAAAAATCATTTAGTAATTCTCTTGCAGCATTGGGTGGCTCACTGAAGGTACAATGCTTTCTCCTTTTCTTTATTCGGCTATATAAGATTGGAAACTTGAAGGATGGAAAAGGTACTGATTAAGCTATTGATTGTATCTTAAACGCGATACTTCTTGAAAAGTGGCATGTTTCACTGATTTGTCAAGTTAAACCCAAGTAACCAGGCTTAGGGGTCATTCAATACTCTTATAGTCAATGGCAATAGCCAATAAGTCTGCCTGAATTCAACGTACTATTGTTGACTGTTCTTTGTAACAAAATGGTTTGAAACATTGTTCACTAGGAATGCCATTACCATCACTCTCATATTATTGATTGTTCTCACATGAGTTTAAACATGTTGGGGTTTTTTATTTCTTTTCCTATTTTTGTGAACTGTATGATACCTGATAACGAAATTAAAAGAACCTTCCTAAAACTTTTGTGTTACCTTTTTCCCTCACTTTCCTTACTGGCTCTATTGTGGCAGGATGTGCCATGGAAGGCTTTTTTCCGAACCCCATCTGTATGGGCAATGATATATGCTCACTTTTGTGGAAGTTGGGGTCACTATAATTGTTTATCTTGGCTTCCTTCTTATTTCAGGTATCTTTGCAGTTCTACTCTCTGAATTTCTTTTCTCATCGTTCTGGAAGAAAAGCATTTATAATCTTCTATATCAATATCTTCAATGTGCTTGTCATTATGGCTGTAATGGAAAAGAAACTTAACTTTCAATCGATATGCCATGCAGTGAGGAGCTGAGCCTGAATTTGACAGAAGCCGCATGGGTAAGTTTGAAGATGTACGATTGTCTTACAAATTTTAGTCCTTCTCACACTTTAGTCATTTATAGTACTTGTATTGTAAACATAAAGAATAATTCTGTAGCTTAAAATTTGACAAATTAAATTCTCACGTCTTGAAATGAATTAGGGGAGTCTTGCATTCCAAAAAGAAAAAGAGCGCTGTTGTACAAGAAATTGCTTGTTTCAACATCTCATGCTTTGGTCTTGGTATCCTATATACGATTTAATTGAAATATAAGTTCTGGTTTGAAATCATCCATCTACATGCATCTTTTGATGTCAAACACTGCTACAGTGAAAGGCAGGTCCAATAACATATCAGAAGCTTTGGTGATATCAAGACAGCATGCTTTTTTTTATCTGAGAGGAATTAATCTTCCTTGCAGTAATTTGGCCAAATTTTGTACTCTGAAAGTGAGTACAATATGAATGCTTTCTGCTAAATTATCCTGGTAAAATGATTAGTTAGTACCCTAAATACTTGGGAGCTTAACATGTAAAGCATTGGTGATAACACTTGACAAACTTGAGAATGCCTTGCCATTCCAAAAAGTCTGAATATTGGATAGTCATCCGTCATTTGATTGTTTAAATGCATTTGAACATTTTTTATATATTTTATTTTCCTATGAAGTAACTTTTAACCATTTCAGGTTTCCATCCTTCCTCCCTTGGCTTCAGTTTTTGTGACTAGCTTTGCCGCACAGCTTGCTGACAACTTAATTGCTAATGGAGTTGAAACCACTACGGTCTGTAAAACCAGACATCTATTATAGTTCTGCACATTTATAATCATCACCTTGAAGCTTGACCTTTTTGACCTTGCAGGTGCGAAAGATTTGCCAAACAATTGCCTTCTTGTCTCCTGCTCTTTGCATGACGCTCTCCTCTGTTGATCTAGGACTTCCACCCTGGGAGATTGTGGGGATTCTCACTGGTGGCTTGGCCCTCTCAAGCTTTGCCTTGTCAGGTACTGGACTATTTAAGAACCTATTTAATTCATTTTGTGAATTGGAACAAATTGACTTGTGCTAGGTTAATTTCTATTTCAATGATCTATCTTGCAGGACTTTACTGTACACATCAAGATATGTCTCCTGAATATGCAAGTATACTGTTGGTATGTGGCCTGCAAATCATAATTTTGTTGCATATGCTATGCATTTTCTGATCAGTCTCCTGGTGAGATTGATCTTAGGTGTCATAAACATGGATTATTAGCTTATTTCTCACATGTTCCTCACTTTATGTCTACTTCAAATCAACTCAGCACATGGTTCCTGAATCTTGTGCATCATTATTTATGACATGGATCTGTAGAACCCACATATCCAATAATCTACCTCTTGCAAAGTGGAGTTGGGTTTTCAGGTGAAAAATTGGAAACTGAAAGATAAAAAACCATGTTGATTCACTTCATTTAGTGGGTTTTTCTCAGTGATCTGTTATCTTGTTTTTCCAGCTAGCCACTTGTCTTAATAAAATTGATCGCGAGTCTAGCGTTCTAAATGATCTAATAAAACCATTATTGGCGTGGATTTTGCTCCTATCACCAATGAGCATTCCGGTCTGCCTGTAGATTCTTCATGCTGTTATGCAAAATTGTATTGAACTGGAAGTTCTAGACTAAACTTCCGTGAAACATTCCTGTGGTAGTGTTTCTAATTTTAGCTCCAGGTCAAGCACATAATATATTCTTTTGGATCCATGATCAATTGACTCCTGTAAGCTTGCCGTCAGTTCAAGGTGGACACCTGAATTTTTAAAGAAAAAGACCTTCCTTTAACCATTATATTCATTCTATCTGTCTAATTTTCCTACGCAGGGCATTACCAACACCGTTGGAGCAATACCTGGAATTGTAGGTGTTGCCTTGACTGGTTATCTTCTTGATACAACTCATTCGTGGAGTGTAAGTTACCTCTACCTCTTACAGAATATTTGGTTGAATATAATGGATCATGGTCCATTATATTCTTATGTTTGTTTTTTGTAATTTTTAAAACTGTAATAAAATGGATCATTATAATTTATATTAAAAAAAAATAGCTATGTAATGAACCTTTACATATTAAGAGTAATCATGCAAAGATGTAATTATAAAGAAATTTATTAAAGACTAAACTATAGTTTTTTTAAAAAAAAAAAATTATAAGAACCAAAAAACTTTCAAATAAATACCAATTTGTTAAAAAAAATGAAATCGAGGGACTAAAGTAATTTATTAGAAAACTTTAGGGACTGAAAATGAAATTTAGTATTGATTGCATTACGTTACATCTATTTTCAAGTAAATAATCTCTGGATAAGCTGTTATTTACTTCTTCCTTTAACTGTTTGTTTCTCATATCTGTGCTCCGCAGATTTCTTTATTCGCACCATCAATTTTCTTCTACTTGACTGGTACGATTGTATGGCTGGCATTTGCCAGCAGCAAGCCTCAAAACTTCTCCAACACAGATTGACTTCGATTGTCTTTGGATCAGTTTTCTTGAATGAAGCATCCAAATTAGAGAGAAAGAGAGAGCACACCATTCATTATGTTATACATTTTACTCCTTTTTCCATAGCGTTTGGTGGGAATTGCCTCATCCACCAATAGTTAGTGTCATTTGTATATCTCTGTACACAGAAAATACCTTATGTATATTGACTTCAAGTGTAATCCACCAAGCAAAATGCATAGTTGACTTTGTAGTCTTGGTTGGCCACCAAAAACATATACTTAACGTGTTTGTCGTGTAGCTGTGTTTTAGCCTTTAGGGCTTGCATTTTACGTTATACATCAAAGGAAATGTCCAAAGGCAGTTCATTGCGGGACCAGCTGCCACAAAGCAGTAAAGAGATTTATGTTGTATTCTGGTCCATAACATGGGCACTGGTTATAAAAAATAAACCATGGCATAATAATTTACCAAAAACATTTGTCATTGTATTCTTCGCCAAGAAAGAATGTAACATGTGCTTGTATTCTGTCTTATTTGGCGGATCACTATTTACTACGTGGAACCAAATTTCAGTTCCGTGTAGTGCTACTACCTAGCTGCAAGCAGGGAGAACATATGGCATTTGAACGAATACAATAGAGAAAGGAGCAACCATTATTGGCTTGGATGAATTTACATGTAAAGGCTCCAAGGAAGGGATGTCCCCAGATGAATTTACAGTTAAAATGTTCCCATTAAGTAGCATTGTTTGGCTGTGTAAATCTCCATCTTTAGCTGTTAGATGGTATTCCTCTCTTGTTATCCTACTTGTGGACCGTTGAGGTAGCCGAGTGACCTTTGATTTATGGGACTTATGAGACCTGTGAGGTTTGTGGAGCTTGTGAGGCCTGTGAGGCTTGTGTTTCTGGTGCAATCTCCAAGTACTGTTGAATGTTACAGTGACTTCAGCAGTTGTGCTATTGTCAAGGTTGATTAGTAGTAACGTGATCCCTTTCTGCAAAGATTATTAATCAAATTAGATAATAAAGGCCTCCACTTGTGTGATGATTGTGTTATGGAATTAACTTACGGATTGTTTCGCGCAATGAGTATAAGCACGTATCTTTTTCGTTCCAGAAAAGCTGGTTGATAGAACGTTTCTTCCCATTAATCGGTGCCAAAGAAGAGCACTGCATCGAAGATAGCGAACATTAGAATTTCTTAGAGACCTTGTAAGACCGAGTTATAATAGATTTTCCATAATGGGAGTCAAGGGATTTCATCTTTGGCCTGTTCTGACTATTGATGGAGCCAGGGTTGATCAAATTATTTTCATAATCAGCATAAATTTGGAATATCCTTCCTAATTTAGTATGCCTATTTTAAAACTTCATCTTCATTCTTTTTGCAGGCAAAGGAATTTCTTAAATTATCATAATAATGATAAAAAGAGAATTCACTGCACTCTTTGATTCTATCCTAATATCTAACTTTTTCAGACCACCTGCCAGCATAAGAGCACCAGTATTGGAATACCTGTAGTAATCCGGATTTGGAACAAAAGTAGTAGTGTTAAGTAGACCATAGTTGCCACCAATCAATGACTGTCTGCAGTATGTTTTTGTATCATAAGCTGATGCCATCCCAAGCTGATCCAAGTACCTGTTTTGACGTCCCTGGACTTAGAAATCCACACTAGAAAAGCTGAAGATTTTTGTTATAAATTTTGTCCTCACTTACCAGAAACTAAACACGAACGCATTGGTAACAAGGTTACGGCCACTGTTGTAAGCCCCACCTGATTCACCAACCCATGCAACTGCTGAAGTTGCAGAACTCTTGATGGTGCTTTGGAGGCTATTGAATGTATCAGCCTCGCCATCAAGATAGGATGGATCAAGGATCTTTTCGATGAGATGAGTATCAACCCCTGCACAAGAAAAGGATATAATCATGTCAGATTAGACCTACTGTACAAGGTGTAAGGCTACAGAAGTTGAATCATTTTCTTCAAAGAGATACCTGGACCAAGATTGTATATGTGGTGGGTGATCGCATTTACAGAATTGCCTGTTTTATCTACAAACTCTTTGAACCAATTTGCATCAAAGAATCCTCCAGGTGCTATTACTAGTGGTTTCGGTTCAATACTGCTGTAAATCTTTTTCACTGTGTTATACAGGGAAATTGTATCAGAAGCATACTGAGCCGCTGCAACTCTTGTTCCAACACCACTTCCACTCAATTCATTTCCTGTTCAGCAAAAATTACTTACAGTTGGTTTAGATAAATTAATCTCAGCAATGTAAATTGATCATAGTCAGTTCCCACTTCCCATATGGTCAATAATCAATGATACTTCTATGGATTTCATGAAACATTAAGCATTAGCATTAATCAGGAGACAGCAATGGAGAGTGTTCTTACCGAGCTCCCAGCCATAAATAGAGTAGTTCTTTTTGACAGTATAGCTTATAAACGATTCTGCATTGGTGTAGTTCCAAGCTCCTACTGCAGAACCATCAGATTTTATGGACCGGCCAGCGAGAGCATTTAACCCAAATATAATTTCAGCCCTGAATTTGCAAAAGTAAGATGTGTTTCAACTCCTAGAAATTGTAAAGTATGGTTAACAAGAAACAGGAGAGAGTATTGTTCTTAGTTGTTACCCAGATTTCTTGAAAAAGGCATTTAGTTCATCCCATCTATACATGGGCAAGCATCCTTGAGTGAAACCAAACATCTGACTGGTGTTTTTAACAAATTGAACACAAGGTTGCTTATTATCTTCAGTGTCGTAAATGACCTTATCTTGCAAAGTGCCTCCTAATCTGATTTTCAATGGTGAAAAAGCTGGACCGTTGCGCCAAGAAAAAGTAATTAGAATCCTAAAAAGCATTAAAAAGAGTTCTTGCTAAATAAAACATGAAATTGAAGAAGAAAAGGTTGCTTTGCTTCAAAGGACTCTTACCCTTTATGGCATTTAACAAGATGTTGTTGTTCAGATCCTGCATAAGAGAAAATATAAAACAAATTTCAAAAAGAATAAATGTTTAGAGAATAATTTCCTAAGAACTCATATGTAATAGTATAATGCCAGTGAAGTTTGGAGAAGTACAGGACAGGAAAGGACAAGCATTTCAAGCCCAGCTTCAATTATCAACATCATAATCAGATATCTAAAACAACTTCAAAAGCAGACTAAAATGGATCATTACCAGATTAATGAGAGAAGCCTGGTCCCAGCTGCATGTCCCATAATCACATTTCTCAGGTGGCCACCAATCCAAGGTGGCACATATGAAATCTTCATCAATCTTTCCAATGGAAGTTTTTCCATCAATGAAAACAGTTCCTTCACTAACACTGCTATTATCGTTTCCAGCCACAGCACTTTGTGAACTCACATAAATGAAGCTGCAGCTAACGATGCACACCAGGAAGCACAACCCCATTTCCCTGTTCTGCGAAGAACTCATCTTTTTGTAAGCAAATACAAGTTCAAGATCTAAGGCTTTCTGTATAAATGGGTAAGGTAGCCATGAAAGTGGCAGAGGATGTGGGGTTACCAGAGGTTTTGCCACAGCAGGCTACAGAATTTAATAAGGGATATAAAAAATTTAGATTACGTACGTTCACAAGTAAGATATAAATATGATTGATGATATTATAAAGGAAAATAAATTTATTGGTAATTATTGAAGCTTTGTTTGATAGGCAAATACATAGCAACTTGTAATCACATTCAAGCTTTGGTTCTCTTTCCTTCAAATCTTTTGCCTTTGGAACCTTGCAGGTCAGAATAATGAGAGGTTTGTTGCAAAGTGGGCCATGGCTTTTCATGAAAGCGGCTAGTTGCCGATCAATTTTCAAGGGCCTTTGTGCCTTGCTTCTCCATGAATGTGTGTGATCCGGAGACCCACTTGTTTGGTTAGTTCTTTAGTTTTTGTGACACTCTCTGTAGTTTTCGAATTAAAAAGATGCACTTTTAAAATACTTTTTAGTTAAAAATATATTAAAGTAATATTTTTAGTATCATTTTAACATGAGATATCAAAATAATTTGTAAAAAAACTAATTTAATATTTTTCCAAATAAAATACATTTTAAAATTAAACCACGTTAACCAACACACTTTTAATTATTAATTATGTTGGAACCTGGGAAGAGAGGGTAATAATTAATCTTTTATTTAAAAACTATTAATTAAGGTGGAAATTACTAAAATAACTCCTCTCTCTTTCTCATTACTCCGCCGTTCATACTTTTTTTTACCACCATAACCGATGGCTCTAATCTACACATCCATGCACGAAAAATTATACCAATATAAGGTCAAAAAAAAAAAAAAAAAACCATGGCGTGAAAATTATTGTAGAAGAAGAAGAAGAAGAGTGGACAGGCAGGGGAAAAGATAAACATGAGGAAGCAAAGCATAGAACAAGGTGGAGGTGCATGTGATTTGATCTTGGAAGCTGCAAATATGGCATCAACTTGTACTTTGGTATTTCAAATTTTCAATTGGCCACTCAATCCCTTTCTTTTATGGGATGGTCAGAACTTGTTGTCAAATGTTAAAGGACACATAAATGTATAGAATCTAATTTAAAAAAAAAAAAAAAACCCAATTCAGGATTGCGATTCAACTTGTTTTTTTATAAAAATTTATTTTTTAAAATTATATTTTAGTATTTTTAAATTATTTTAATATACTAATATAAAAAATAAATTTAAAAAATAAAATAAATATTATTTTAATATATTTTTAAAAAACAAGTTTCCTCACTTACCAATTATAGAAGATGTCTTGGTTAACAAACAAAACAATAGAATATGTGATGATAAGTTACACCTAATTTTTGCAAACTCACAACACAATCTAAAGGCATTGTCCTAGGACTGGATATTTGTCGAGTATGCTATAAACCTAAGGCATGTATTTCCCTTTCACAGAGCTGGGTCCATTGCTGCATTTTCTTCTAACTGCTAGTTTGGCTTTGAAGCATCCTCCCCACCCTATCTTGTTTCCATGGGGATCGGTTTCTGCATGCAAAAGGGGATCCACCCAGACCTAATCCATTCAATGTTAGTTAAAGGGAGAAATCTAGGTTTGGTGGCATTAAGTTTTATTCCATACCTAATACCATTGGAAATATGACTCTGTGAAGCTGTTGCCCACTACACTGCCTCTCATGGCCCATTTCTAATCCCCCAATACAAGGAAATGACTGCTGTTTATAGGATCAAGATCTCCTCTTCTCCGAGGGCTCTGCCACCGCGCTGCCGCCCCTTGCTTTTGACTGAAAAGGGAAAAGCGTGGAAATAAAGTATACCATAAAGTGAACACGCTTCCCTCTTGCCACTCTCTCCTCTGGCCCTAAATCTGGCTGGGGATGGCTTAAATTTCGTTGAGAAAAAAAAATGATTTCGATTTGTGTGAAAACTGGTAAGAATATTATGACCATTGAAAAGAAAGCTTCGTGTCTAGAAAGATATTCTTTCAAGATTCTATCCATGTCGGGTTTTTTTTAGTTATTATTTTGAAATAATAAAAAAAAAACAGCGAATAGAAGCATGTTATCTTTGTTCTTTTTTTTAATCTCCATCAGAATATACCCATCTCGAGATAGGAAGCAATCACTACATAATTTGATATGATGCTTAAAATACAGAAGTAATAATTAATCCAAGATAATTTGGCTGATTCTGGTATATGATGACAAACTATTTTATTTTATATTTGGGTTATTGAGAGATCTACTGAATTAAATTAAATGGTGGCAACATTAATTTCCACCACTTTTTATTGTTGATTTATCAAGTATCTTGAGAATTAATCCAATTTTGCCTCTATCGTAGTCTTGAACCCAAGAAAACAAAAGGGACCTGTGGATTTTGTGATCTATTGTTCTTGAACTAGAAGAAGGGACTTGAATAATTTTCTTGCCTGTCATAATTATGATGAAGAATTTGTCTTAATTCCAACTTTCTTTTACAAGTTTTAGCCCAATGGAAACTTTAGATTAACTCATCTTCATCCTCGAGGGTGAGAGTAATTGTAATGTATCATTCACTAAAAGTCAATTTCATGGCATGTCTCCATCTAATCCTCGCCCACAGCCATGGGCTTCAAGAGGAGATAAACATTATTAATGTCTTCTTTGGCCTATTATTGCATTGATAATGAACCTCATTTCTTGGATTTATTAATACCTAATCTTCGTTTCTTTTGGCTGGGTATACATCTGTGTATCCATTGAAAGATTTGACCAGATTATTTACGGGAAATAAAGCAAGAGTCGAGAGGCAAACAGGTCGTTTTGGACAAACAATGCAAACGTCTAATTAGGGCAAAGGGAAGACGAAAATGTGTTGGAAATTACAAAGAGAGAGATCCGATCGGGAAACCACAGAGAGCCCAAAGCTTGATGAAGAGACTGCAAGTTTAAACATAGAACCAAAGCCATTTGGTGAATCCACCTGAATATTTATTTTCCGATAACAGGCTCATCTTATAGTATCGGTATTTACAGTTCGACAATATTACTTGGCTGATATTAAAGTATTTTTTTATTTACAAATATATTAAAATAATATTGTTAAATAAAGTGCTGATGGTTCATTTAGATTCTTTCCTAAAATAACATTGTTTTGAACAAAACAAATTTAAAAAAAATCCTTCAAATTAAACTTTCCAAGTTTTATTCGGATTTAATTAAGTTAACTAGATCACCAGTTAATCATCCAGATCATCAACATTTTAAAAATTATGATATTTTGGTTACTTTATTTTAGACAATTGATTGAATGGGCCCTCTAATTTCAATTACAGCTCATTCAAAGCTCGTCATCCAAGTTTATCGGTTTTGATAAGCAGGAAACAAAGGAGATCGATAGAGCATCCGGTAAGGCACTGCTGGGACACAAATTATAAGCTATACATTCTAAAACTAAAATTGCAAAAGATTGAGGAGCAATATTCTATTGGAAATTATCAATTTAACATTAAAAAAGTGTTATAATATTATTCATTAAGGCAATTATTTCCCTGCAAAATCAGAGGCATAAATGCATCCATTAATATAGAAATCTCACAAAACTGTTTTTAATCCAATATTTATATAGCTAGCAGCCGATTTGTCACAAGGAACCAGACCCTTTATTGTAGAGATTTGCTACGAGCTAGGTCTCATAAATGTCCATGCATCTTATGGAAATTTGTATGCTTCATTTTGACGGAGATGGTGTGCAACCTTCTTACGTCCAATAATATATCACAAATGCCCTCAATAATAGAGGGAGCTGAAGAGGTCGCCGGGAACAGGAAAGAAAAGCATTATTTATCGATTGAAGTCACGACTTCGCAACAATCAGGTACTGCAATATCGACAAAATCTCCATCGCCGGAAAGAGCTGCGTTGATTGAATCAAGAAACCCTACTACACTTCCGAAAGGTGCCAAGCTAGCAGTCAGGAATGCTTGCATTCTTTGGTTTATTTGTAAGGGTTTCAGGTGGATTGTCTCTAGCAAACCCATACAAAACCAAAGCCTCAATGCATGCCAATGCCAAAAGAATTTCATGGGCCTGTGTAGATATTCTTGCCATGGATACAACGCAAAATTTGGAATGTTTTGGCTGAACATATTAATACAAGGTCTAACGTGTTTTATTTACCATGATAATCTGAGCCTTCTATGGAATGAAAAGCTTATTGCATAGGTATCTGGAACTTGATTTATTCTTCTTCCTTTTTTTTTAAATTATAGGTGTTCAGATCAATTTACATGTACTTTAATTAATCTCTCGCAGGCTCTGAAGTTAATAATTATATAAGCTTTTTCAAGATTATAAAGTTAACAATTATGTAAGCTTTCAATAGCCTTAAACCGATGAGATTTGTGACACTCAAATTAATGATTTTTGGGAACCAAACTCAAGACCTGACTAGTTGAATTATATTTTTTAGAATTTTTTTTTTTATTATTATTATTAATAGTGGTGGAGGTGATATAGTTTGAATTTGAGAAGGGTGGTTTATGAGAATATTTACTACTTTACTTATATTAATTAGTTGAACTGTAGAAGCAATCTATTAATTTTTATTGATGTTATAAACCAAGTTATTTTCAAGTCAAGCACCATGATTCATATTCTTAATTATAATTCAAAGAAAATCTGAAAAAGAAAGTTAGAAATACCAATACAACAGTTGAAAATATATATGACCAATATTTTCAAGATTTTATTAACTTAAGGAAGTATATATCATATAATATTTCTTAATGAAGATCGATCATCTAAGATCCAGCTGATTATCATCACCATCGTTAATCAGCCTATTATTATATATTACAGGCATTTGTTAATAGCTAGGATGTTGTACTCACTTGGAGATGCAAGTGTATACTTATTTTAGAAAGCCACGTATGATATATGCTGCTTATTCAATCAACACGATTTAGGTGCCGGCGCCGGAGCAGGGCCGGTTCCACTACGAGAACAGATGCCTCGAAGAAACTTACCGGTGGCAGGCATGGAAGGAAACAGTCGAGGCCAACAGACATCGGAAAGCTCATTGATGACTTTGCAACAAGCAGGACCGACACGGCCAGTGCCAGTGGAAATGGCCACAAAAATTTCCTTAGAGCACCCTGGTATAACTGTGAGAGGTAAAAAGCATGGAAGTTTTGGAATATTCTGGGCTAACCCAGATGGGATCAACGTTCCCATGCACAAAAATCCCAACAGAATTGCTATGGTCTGTGTTGACATTGTATACAAGGCAAATCGGAATTCTTTTCTGGGAGTATTATTGCTTCTGTTTTTGAAATGTTTGACTATATTGTGGATTGTGTAGAAAACATGGTGTGGCTTAAGGGGCATTTATACTAGTTTCGGGTGCTTGTGGTAGAGGCTATTAAAAAATTAATTATTCTATATTATTTTTTAATATATTTTTTAAAGTGAAAAATTGTTTAGCATAAAACTTGTATAGACTCATACTATATATTTTATGTTTAATTTTATCAAATAAATAGGAATGATGTAATTTGAACTCAAGATCGTTTGATCATCAAAATTTTAATATCATGTCAAATAATTAATTCAACTTAAAAGTTTAAATTGTTATTTAAGATTTCAGAATATAATTTATTATATTATTCTAACATGTAAAATATTGTTTATAAAGGATATGGTGTATATATATATATATATATATAAAGATTACAAGGGGCTGATATTGTTTTTTGATATGCATGTATATCAATTAATATGCCTCCCATGAGCTCTTTAATTGATTACGGAGTTACAAAGTGCCTTTTAACATTTTAGACTTGCATATCCTCCCATCCAATCTAATATCTAAAGCTCTAATCTAGTGTCTAATTCTACGACGATCCCACACTATCTGCGGTGTAGAAATCATAACCATGTATAGGATTGGCATATATAGAATTAGATATGAAGGTAATATAGATAAAGAATCCCTAAACTTGTCATATATAAAATCAAATAAAGTAAGATTATATATATTGAAAAATCGATACTGTTTATCATTTCCTTGAATTTTAACTTTCTTTATGAATGGATATTACATCCGAAATTGGGTTGTTAAATTAATGTCATTTTATTTTTATTTATGTTTTTTTATATAAATTCTTATCTATCTATGTTTTCGTGGATATGCACATTTTTTTATTAGATATTATTGATGTATTCTATATATATATATATATATATATATATATATATATATATAGAACAGAATATTTATTTCTATTGAGAATATGCTCAGAATAAAAACTAATACTTAGTCGTTTATGATGTGTCAAATATAATGAGATTTAATGGTAGATTTGTGAAGGAAAAACACTCTTAAAGAGGGTTAATTTCATCACTCCACAATTCTATGGAATTGAAATAACAATAGAGGAAGCGTGGAAATAGCGTCACTCTTTAATATAATATCGAAAATCATTGTTCTAAAGCAATCTCTCCACTATCATTTACATTGTAATAATCAATAAACATTTATTTTTATTTTTTATTTTACACTATATTTTATTCTTATTATATATAAAAAAACAAAATAATAATAATAAAAAAATATTATAACAATCCACAATATTCATAATAACATGTGAGAAAAACTACAGTACTTTTCTCATATATATTAGCTATTTTTTTCACACAAGATTCTTTGGGTCATTTTCTTAACACATTTTAAATATATTTTTTATTCAACCATACATATGACTAAATATTTTTTAATTTAATTTAATTTTTTTGGCTGAACATGCTTTTTAACTCTATAATTATAAAAATTATTACAAAATCAAATACATTAAATGAAATTAAATGGTTTGATTTTGTTTTTAAAATTATGTTGAGTACAAGGAAAATGAAAGTTAAGATTTAATATTTTATCATTTTTAATTGTCTCCCATCAATCATTACTAATAATATAATTATATTTTCTCTGTTTCTACTAACATTTAATCTTTCATTTATAAATACATCAAACATCCTTAAAAATCATTTTTATACACTTAAAAATGTTCTTATAATTAATAATTTACCTTGACTTTTTCCAACCCCATGCTAAATGCCGCGTAAGAGTTGACAAGATTGCTAGCATTCTAGCTAGTTATGGCCCAAAATTAGAAGGATTCAAGCATACGTCGACGCATAAGTCCTCGAAACAAGTTGACATAGAGTAGCAATCCCGCAAGGGACGCCATATTTATGAATAGACTTTTTTCATGAAGTTAATTATAATTTAGTTAGTTATTATTGCTTAATATAACTAATAGTTAATTCTTGTGATTTTATAAAATATATATTTAATCCTTATGTTTTTAAATCTGTTAGTAAATTAGCCTTTTTATAAATTCATTGTTGATTTTAATTAATTCTTTTTTAAGATAGAGAAAAGAGATTTGGTAAGACTTACTCTCAATAATTATAGGAGCTAATTATTAATTAGGTTTTCCAAGGTAATAGACAGTTATAATTCAGTCTGATTTCTTAAGACTTACTCTCAATATATATATATATATATATATATATATATATATATATATATTAATTAATATCTAATCTAATATAATAAATATGTAATTCCTTTTTTTAGGCAGTCTCGTGCCAATTCATATCTCTCCGGGGTCGGAGCAAGCCATGCACCTGAATCTGTAAAACTTCCTTGCAGTATTGTTTGAATCTGAGAAGGGCGATTTATGAGAATTAAAAGACAAATTGATTAGAAATATCAATATATAACAGTACTTGAAAATATAGCTATTATTCTCAATATTCAATCAGATCAGTAAATGCATATATATTATATAATAATATATGTTAATTAAGATCACATCTATACTAGATCCAGCTGATTATCACCATATGCCGTTAATCAGCCTATTATTATTGGAGTTTGTCAATAATTATAAGATATTTTTATTAATTCAATCAACCAAATGCCGCATAATTTGTTTATTTTTATGTTTTAAAAATATTTTTTATTTTTTTTCAAATTATTTTAATGTTATAATATTAAAAATAATTTTTTAAAAATAAAAAAAAATATTATTTTAATATGTTACACATACATATACTTTTTTTTATATTAGTTCTTAAGCTTGTGGTGGAGGTGGTAGATATTAGTAGCAAGGGCTATTCATCAAAAAGAAAATCACAAGTGACACCGCTTCTTCTTTTTATTTATCTGCATGTATATTAATTAATATGTCTACCATAATGCTATTTTAATTGATTATGGGTATAGAGGAGTTAGGAAGGGACCTTGACTTTTCTTCCTATTCAATTAACCCCATAACCTCTAATTTCAAACTAGTATTCTACCATTGAGCTGCCAATATAGCTTTTAATATTTGTTTGAGGTTATGGTAGTGGTAGTAATTTAAAATATTTTTTAAAATGTTTTTTTATATATAAATATATTAAATAAAAAATATTTTAAAAATCAACTGACCACATCCAAATACTTCTTTTGTTTTGATTCCAAAGCTTGCGGTGGAGGTGGTAGATATTAGTGGCAAGGGCTACTCATCAAAAAGAAAAATCACAAGGGCACTGCTTCTTCTTTTTATTTATCTGCATGTATATTAATTAATATGCCTACCATAAAGCTATTTTAATTGATTATGGGTATAGAGGAGTTAGGAAGGGACCTTAACTTTCTTCCTATTTAATATAATCTAATCAGCTCTAATTTCAAACTAGTATTCTACCATTGAGCTGCTGATAGAGGCTTTAGTAGTGGTAATAATTTAAAGTATTTTTTGTTTAAAAATACATTAAAATATATTTTTTAAAATTATTTTTGATATCAACATATCAAAAAAATTTAAAAACAAAAAATAATATATTTTAATAAAAAAATAAAAAAAAATCAAAATCTATGGAAACACGATTTACATCATGTTCCCAAACACTGTTTTAATATCAAAAGTCTTAAACCATGAGATTTTTGGTATTATAATAGCAATTAATTTTTAAAGTATTTTTTATTTAAAAATATATATAAATAATATTTTTTAAAAAAATTTAAAATTTATATTCAATATCAACACATCAAAACAATATAAAATTACAAAAAAAAAAATTAATTTAAAGCAATTAATCATGATGAATTTTAAATGAAGATAAGATGGAGAATTTAGATTATAAATGGACATTTGAAAGAAAGAAGAATTAACCATCATGATGAATTACCAACAGAAGGATCAAGTTACAATCAAATATTACTTAATATTAGGTTTTTTAAAATAAAAGGATCGGCTAATTATTTCATTAAAGAGACATGGATGAGATAATAACTTCGTATTTACCCTTTTTTAGCCTTATTAAACACATTCTAAAATCAATTACAATTAATTAATCTTTTCAAACAAATGGCATTGTGCATGAAATCTACCTAGGATTAAAACTAAACTCTCTAAAGACCTGTCTTTCATTTGTGTAGAACATAGATAGATTAAGAATACACAATAAAAAGATTTTCCTACATTAATCTTGGTTAGAATTCAAATCTAGAATAATAATAATTAATGGCAAAGTCTATATATATATATATCCCCGATCTTTAAGTCTATATTGCATTGCAAGGCTTCAAACTCATGTAGGAGGATGCGAGCAGGGGTGGAACAAAATAAAATTAAGAAGGGTTAAAATTTTAGTTATTATATTGTTTAGACTAAAACTATAGATATTATTAAAGGAAGGGTTGAAATTTTTTTTTTTCCTTGTAGAGCTCTGTCTCCATGTGAGGCATTATATTTTTAATTTGTTTGTTTTTGTATTTTAAAAATATTTTTTAAAAAAATATTTTTTTTATTTTTTTATTTTAAAATAATATTTTTTTAGTGTTTTTAAATTATCTTGATATACTAAAATTTAAAATAAAATTTAAAAAATAAAAAAATATATTATTTCAATATATTTTTAAATAAAAAAATATTTTGAAAAATAATTTTTCCTGTAATAAAACATTTTAGACATTAAAAAAATCTGGTACATTTTCCGTGTTAAGGTTTTCTAGCTTTTTTTTCCTTAATTTGGGTCGTTAATTATGCTCTTCAGTTTCTAAGTTAATTAAATTTAGTAGTTTAGTCCCATTTGAAACCTTAATAGCATTTGCTAGTTATGGACCAAAATTTATAAATCTCTGGCTATTGAATGTAAGCATAAATTAGTAGGATCCAGTACTGTTACGATCCCCCTTTCTCATTGTTTTGGAAAGAAAAATCCACCATACTCATGCTAATAATACAAAAAATAAAAACCAATCACGAATCAGAACAAGGAAAATAATCTGAGCAAATGATATTTGATTTCAAGATTTTGACAGCAAGTGGTCTTGAGTTCGGTGCGAGCTCAGCATTGAGTTTAAGAACATGCAGTAGTGATGAGATTAGGGAGTGGAATCTTCATCCTGGTCTAGCAATTACCACTTACCAGTTAACAACGATTTTTTCTCATCAGGGTCACCCACCTCTTTCCATGAACCAAAAAATGCCACGACGAAAAACATCAAAAGTCCAAGTCAAAATTGAAGACAAGTTCCAAGAATCCCGAAAAACCACCATCACCACAACAACAACCTTCTCCTCCTCCACCTCTTTGAGCCCTCCAAGTCCCACCATATTGGTCTCTCCCCATAACCAAAACCCCACTAAAAACCACTAAAAAGATCAAAACGTTTTTACAAAAAATCCACAGAGCAATTGAATTCCTTATGGAGGTGGAGGTGAAATTGCGCCTGCTTGATGCAGCAAATCACAGCCTGTTGAAAGAAATCCTTTCACCATTTCACTTAAAAAAACTCAACCAAAAAAATGTATTTTATGATTCTGCTAATGGCGTTCTTGCTTCTCAAAGGGCAGTGCTTCGCTTGCGTTCATTCATTGATAACAACGATGAAATCACGCTATGCGTTTTGTCACTCAAGGCAAAGGCAGTACTGATTAATGGGGTGAGTCGTGTCGAGGAGGATGAGGAGGAAATAGAGCCATTGATTGGAAAGCAATGCGTGGAGGAAGCTAGCAAGTTGGGGTCGATTGAGTCGAGGGTTATTAAGAGGTGTAAAGATGAGTTTGGGATTGGTGGGGAAGTGGGTTTTGTGTGTTTAGGTGGGTTCGAAAATGTGAGAGAGGTTTATGATTGGAGAGGTTTGAAGTTGGAGGTTGATGAGAGTAAGTTTAGTTTTGGAGTTTGTTACGAGGTTGAGTGTGAGAGCGATGATCCTGAAAGAGTTAAGAGAGAGCTTGAAGGGTTTTTGAAGGAGAATGGGATTGATTACAAGTACTCTGAGATGTCAAAGTTTGCGATTTTTCGAGCTGGGAAATTGCCTTAGTAAGTGAAAGATTAATTTTCGGAACTTGTGTTTTATTTTTCCTTTTGATTTTTGAATGATTCTTCATGTGAAAATTGCTTGTTGGTGAATGATTGTCATTCATTGTTATTTTTTATATATTGTTGTTGGTGCTTTAGAAAATTGCACTCTTTACTTGTTCTGTAGTTATTGAGTAGTGACTAGATGATTGTGGATGTTTTGTTAGAGGACTGTTGTTTGCTGAATGATGGTGTTTCTATTGTTAATGTGATCTAGCACTATAGCTTTATCCTGGATAAATGTCGAAGTCTGGGAAATGACAACGGTCAAGGAAACCATTTATATGTTTTCTCTTTTATTCTTTCATGAAACCTGGCCAATTCTTTTGAAGCTAGATGCCTAGTAACTGATTGTTCGACATTTGTTCATTATATTCGTTGTCTGAGATTCAGTTGCCAGTTGCGTAATGCATCTTCTACAAAGTTCTGTTTTTTCTTGTTTAACATGTGGGTGCGTTCTTTTTTGTACGGTTGATAATTGATTCTGTTTTGCAATTGCTTAACACTCATTTTGATCGCTTAGGTGGGCACTGTAAATAAATCTTCAATTTAATCTCAGTTGTTGAATTTTTTTGGGAGCATCCTATTTACAGCAAAATGCTTCTGTAATAACAGATGAGATGTAGTCACCAGAGAACTATAGTGATTTTGCTTTGTGTGCAGTATTTTTTGCTCTTGAAAACCAATATGCTTACGTATCCTCGGAATGAGTTGTGTCCAGATGCCTGTCAGCTCATCCATATTTACAATAACTAAGAAGTCTTCACAAACTACTAAACAATTCGATCAGCTGGCTTAGCCACTCACTTGCCTCAAAGGAAGTTTATTTGCACTGTTCACTACTTTTACCAAGTCTGTTTATCAAAAATTCAATCCAGTTCTTACCTTGGGTTGTTTAGTTGTTCCTCGTGGCTCTTGAAAGAGTTCATTGAGTTTCTTAGCATGCATTCTTGATCAACTGTTATTAGGTAACCAGGCTATATGAGCTTACAAGCGTACCTATTCTCTTTGATAGCTTTCCTCATACAGGAACTTGCAGATTTTTCATGTCTATCACTTTGCATCACATGTTTCTTAAATGGCAAGGAGAAGAATTGCAGTAGCGATGCATATTTTATTTACTTGGTTATGAGGCAAAAGAAAGGCAGTTTTTTTTCATTCTGCTCTAGCCATGTCTGCAAGTCCTCTGCATGTTGTTAATTATGCCGTGCTTTCACTTATAAAGGGACAACAAATTCATACCATCGTTTGAAAAGTTCACGATATGGCATGTTCTTTTGAGTGAACGAGGATGTCATTCTCAAACTGCAACTATGATTAATCTGACAATAAGATTTCTGTTGGCATTGCCATGGTGATTATCCATTCATTCATCCTTTTGCAGGTTATCTCAGCACATGCTTATTTTGTGGAAGTGGTTCTAGCACTGGAACCCAGTTCGAAGACAATTCTGACGAGCACTAAATTTTCTTCCCTTGAATGCATCTTGCTGTCCTGCTGCAGCTGCACTCTCCTGTAGGCATCTATCTGGGCAGTGAATTCTATTTTTCTTGGCAGTGCTAGTTTGAACTCTAACAGTAAATTATTTCTGTTCTGCAAGGCTGTTATACTATAACCTTGGAACAATGCAGTTATACTGTAACCTTGAGATGTTTTCGTGTCCTACAATTGTTCATCCTTCACATGCAGATGATCCTTTTTTATTGTATCTTTTTTGTGTTGTCTGTATGTTGGTGGTTATCTGCTTGCCCCTAGAAGGAACTGAGTCGCAAGATAGCACTGTTGTATTCATCTCCTGGAATATCCTCGAGATTCAAGAAGGGGTTATAAAACTTACAGTATCAATCACCAGAAAATGCTTGAGTTTGAAGGTGGTTATTGTGAAGTTTGGGCTCTTCAGAAAGAATCGAGTCTCTACCAAATATTTTAATAGAATTCAACGCAAAATAGGAAAAGTTCGAAGAAAATTCCAACGAGGGAATTCGATTCCTAAGCTAAACATGAAAAAAAAAAAAAAAAAAAAAAAAACATCCTTAAGGCACCAACATGAATCTTACATGGTACTGAAGGCACCGGACATGCACAATGACCATAAAAAAAAAATTAACCTGATAAAACCCTCATAAAAACATTTTGCCAATCTAACAATGGGACCATAATCTACCATTTCTTGCAATGCTGTTGGAGATTGAGAGGGAGTATCAAGTTGATATATAAGGAACCCATGCTTGTGCCAAGCAGTTCTCCTCCACCACTTTAACCACACTGCAACAGTCAGCACTAATCTCAAATTTTGGATTTGATAGTGATGATACAAGCTCGAATGCACACCTCAGGATGCCTGGTACAGCTTCATGACATTTCTGCACTTGGTCACCAGAATTTGGTGGCGCATGTGGATTCTGGGCTGGTGGGGTTGGGGGCTGGCGGAGATGGGAGATCTTTGGCTGGTGGAGGGAGATGAAAATGGGGCGGTGGGCATACGCATTGACGGAGGCAAAACTTGGAAACTGGGCCAAACTGATACCAATGTGTTTGTGATTTACAACCTTGAGCACAGGAGCATGCACAATTAGCATCTCCTAAGCAAATCATTAACGAGAAATGCTAAGCAAACAAAAAGGATTACGAAAACTTGAAACCTCATTCTGCCTTCTCCGCTCTCTTCCCTCTTTTTTACTTCTTTCTTGTACATTCTGCTAGGTTTGCTTAGACTTTTTATAGAGTGTTATGGTTATCCTTTGAGAGTTCTTCCCCCCTTGAAATCCCAACTAGAGATTGTTGCTATCTGGATATGGTATGAGTAAGTTTTTTAAAAAATGATTGATTTTATCTTTTTCGACACTTTGCTTTTGGCTTCGAATTCTCGTTCCTAATTGCTGGACTTCTCATTGGTATTTAGTTGACCATGTCAATCTCACTTTAACTAAACAAAAAATAAGTTTAAAATTGAAAATTGAAAAAGCAAGAGCTCGTATGTCTCTTGGAATTTTCCTTGAGCCTGCTGCACTGGTCTCTCCTAATTCTAAATCTCGATTTTGGTGATGTCAATATTGAAATTAATTGATGAAAACATTGGTGTTCATCATTTGATGGAGTATCTGGCATGTTATTAATGGAGTGATTGATGAAAGTCAAGGACACGTCAGCTAAAAATAATTATTGATAAAGAAATTAGGTATTTAATTGCATAGAATATAGTATGTTTTTGCATTATCAATTATTTGCTAGAAAATATGGTCACAATCTTATATAAAAATGTATATCTATAAAAAATATATCATTCAATCATATATTTTTTTTTGTTGTAGGGGCGTTTTCATCATTAAATGCTAACTTATCTTAACTTGAAAAATATGATTATATTTTTTTATTTTTTAAAAATTATTTTTAATATTAATACATTAAAATAATTTAAAGATAAAAAATAAATATATTAATTTGACTAAATTGGCCTGCCATGTACTGCATTCTAAAAAAAAAACTATAAAAAACAAAGAAAAAAGATGAAAATATCCAAAGAAACAAATGAATTATCGAGGGGAAAAAAGGGGAATATTCATAATCGTAAGCAGACTGGCTCTACACCTATGGCATCCTCTTGACTCTCTCTCTCTAGCTACAATCCTAAGGTCCCAGTCAACGCGGACGGCCAAATAACCCCACTCATTACTTTTCAGGAAAAAGCTCCCAAACAAACACAAAGCAAAGCATCCTCTTTCCTTTCCTTTCCTTTTTGATCTCATCTGCACAAATACTTAAAACCCAAATCTTCATTTAAATAAATCTTTCAATAAATTCACATCTCCAAAGATGTCATCAGAGATTGAGATAGTAGAGGAAGATGTGGTGGCCCAATCCAACGATCGAGAATCAGCAGCTGTTAATGGAGGCAATAGTAATAATGGGGTTGCTGTTGCTGGAGAAGACAGCTTGAGAAATGATGTTTACACAGCAGCTGCTTATGGAGATTTAGAGAAGCTTCAGAGATTGGTTGAGAGTGAAGGATGTTCTGTTTCTGTACCTGATAACCTTGGTTATTATGCTTTACAGTGGGCTGCTTTGAATAATCGCACGGCTGCTGCTCAGTATATTATCGAGGTTTGTTTCAATTCTGGGTGGATTTTGTTTTTTTGATTGGTTTCTTGAAATGGGTTCTTTTGTTTTTTGTGTTCTTCAATGGATTTGTTCTCCTTGCTTGTTTGATTAGTTTTGACTGATGGGTTTGATTTTGATGTATTGAAGGGTTTATTGATGTTTTTAAGTGTTTACTGTTAGTTCATTTCTCGATCAAAAGTGATGATTTTGATCTGGGTAGTTAGATTTTGTGGTCAAGTTTGTATCTTTTAGTTTGAATTTTTTGAACGAAGTTCAAGTTGTTTGGTTTAGGTTTGATGCATTGATGGAGTTTTTTTAAGTGCTTTTGTGTATTGATAGTGGCCCTGGGTTTGCTTGTTGGTTCATTTTTATTTATTTTTTTGGTAAAAAAGTGATAATTTGATTTTGGGAACTTGATATTGTGGCAAAGTTTCTGTCTTTTAGTTTGTTTGTGTTGATAGAAGAGAGTTCAATTAATGATATGTGATGTATCTGATTTGGATTTGATGATATAAGATGATCGACTGATTTGTTACTGGATGTTTTTCTGATTGCCAGCATGGAGGAGATGTAAATGCGGTAGATCATACAGGCCAGACAGCATTGCATTGGACTGCAGTCCGGGGTGCAATTCAAGTTGCTGAGCTGTTGCTACAAGAGGGTGCGGGGGTAAATGCCGCCGATATGTATGGCTATCAGGTTAGTGTAATCTTTGTTGTGCAAATATGCGTTCACTTTGTTTAAGGGAGAGATAAGATCTGTTTTATCAATTGTGTTTGAAGTTATATATGTGTTGTGAAATTATTACCTGTTTTTTAATTGGTACTTCTAGCACCTGGTCATGAATGCTATTGGCATGACAACTCTCTGGTGCATGTACTTCTACTGTTTTTTCTCTCAGTGGTTTATCATTCAGGATAAACATATATAGGAAGGATGGATATCTAAAAAATTTGGGACACCTTCATGCAATCTGTTTGCCTGTTAATACACAGTGTTAAGTAATGTCACAATGATTGTTTACATCATTTTTCATGGAAAACTGCCTTAACTAGTTGTGTTGATTCCCACCTTAGAGTTGTTTGCGAGGGTATCTTCAGTTGTAACGATAAAAGTCTTGGGCTAGCAACCATGAAGGTTGAAGTTTGATTGGTTATTTTATGCACAAATGATAAAAATATAGGATCATTTGAGGAGCTCTTCACCTCCCCTTCAAGGGTACTCTTTTTTTTTTTTGTTGAATAGTACTGATTTCCCCCCTCTGATTGACACTTGGATATGGTTATAAGTAGGTCAGCTTAGTACTCTTTGGTTAATTGATTTTTACTATAATTTAAGTAGGTTGAATTGAGTTTTCAGATCCCTTGGCTATTTTTTTCATTCTTCTTCAAGGGATTTTGTATCCAGGGCGCAAGAGTTTCAATGCAAGAGATCATGTATCAATCAAGCAAAAAATTTATCGCTTGTAGCTGCTTGAACACAGTATAACCGGAGTCGGTGGCTATGCTTAGACATTCTGTAATATGTATAAGAGGACCTTTTCTCACATGTAAACGGAATCCAAAACATTGATCATACATAGAAATGGTTTAGTTTTCATATTTCCCTTGAAGGAAGCTTATCGTTCTAGTAAAGCTTCCAAGGTCAGCATTGCAAATCAGTATCTGGACACACAATTTGATCATTGGTTTCCATTTTAATAACTTCATCCATTTAATAGGTTCTTTAGCGATGGAAAACTTCCAGATATATCAAGAGAAAATACATTTAAAATGGGACGAAATTTTCCATATTTAAGGGAGCAATTCTACAGTAATCCACTAAATGGGATCTGTCAAAGGGGTTTCAGATTTTTCTGTTTGAATGTTGAAGTGATTGGAACTTGAACTTAAGAAGTATAATAAAACTATTTTCGTCCCTGCATTTTTTAGTCTTGAGTGTTTAAGGGTTCGGTGACCTTGTTGGTGCCGTCTCTATTTATAAACTCAGGTTGCTTGTTTACCTTCTAAATATTCCCTTAAATTTGTGCTGCTCTAAGAAAGGCACCTAGTAAGTGAATTGTTGCAATTTATTCCTACTATTTGAAACATTTTTAAAACTGATGCTGAAACTCAATAAAATAATGAAAGCAAATCAGGTTTTCAGCTTAAAATTGGTAAAAAAAAATGTGGCTCAAACTGGTTACGATATAGGAGCATGAGATTGGTTATAACAGATGGTTTAGGGGCCTGTTATTGATTGAATGAGGGTTAGGTAAAGAAGAGAGCCAGGAATGAAATCCCTGAGCTGCAATGCTGACTGAAATATATAGGAGGTGAGCAATAGTTTCTGTAACTGGCATGACCTTTGGCTTAAAATCCTAAATTCAAATTTTCATAATTCTGTCCTAGTTAAAAATGTTACCAGTGCTTAAAACTCTGTGCTATCAAAGCACAGGCAATCATATTTTTGCCGTGCCTTTTTTTTTTTAGTTGTGAAGATGCCCTCTCAAGATTACCAATAACTATTCTCTATCCATTAACTTGGACTGTCTTAATCATGTTTGATGTGAAAATGAAAACGGAAGGTTTCTAGATGCTGTGCTCTGGCTATCCTGTCCTGAATTGCTGGTTATTAATTCCTCTAACCAGTACTTATCTGTGAAATCTGAGGATAGTGACACATTGGTTGTTAATTGGACATCAATGCAGACAACTCATGTTGCAGCTCAATATGGTCAGACAGCTTTTCTCTATCACATTGTCTCAAAATGGAATGCTGACCCCGATGTTCCTGACTTTGATGGAAGAAGCCCTTTACACTGGTATATAAGAACTTCTACTTCCCTTTTATTGTTGAAAAGGTTATTTTTTTTCTTGAAACACTTTTTTTATCTAAAAATATTTCAATGTTTTCTTGCTTGGGCTACACCATTGTGGTTTGTTCGCTATAATGTAACAGCTTGCTTAGCCTTTGTTTTGAGAATATCAGCTTATGCTTTTGGTTTTGTTGACAAATATCTGTGGGTCACATGCTTAAAATCAGCAAGTTAGCTTCCATATTAAATGTTAAGCCAGTCTCAATTCCTTTATTGGTCATTATTTTGTTGTATCAAATAGCTCCTGTACCAAGAATTACGTGCCATAGTTTCCTTTTTATCAGTAATTGGTAGTGTTTTGATTTTTTTGTTCATTTGTTTCTTTCTTGGAGTATTTTAGGGCTGCTTATAAAGGTTTTGCTGATTCTATACGCCTTCTATTGTTTCTGGATTCTTATAGAGGACGCCAAGATAGAGAGGGTAAATCAGCTTCCCAAATGTTTGAACTTCCGTTTTGTCAACATATAAATAATTAGTGAAATATACATGTGTTAATCTGTATGGATAAGTGTTTCTATTCCCTTAACATTTTTCACTTATACATTAGGATGCACTCCTCTCCATTGGGCTGCTATTAGGGGTAACTTGGAGGCATGCACAGTGCTAGTACAGGCTGGAAAGAAGGAGGACTTGATGGTGACTGATAACACTGGCCTTACTCCAGCGCAGCTTGCTTCTGACAAAAATCATCGACAAGTTGCTTTTTTCCTTGTATGTGTCCGCCAACAAAAAATAATTTAAATTGGTTAGCAATGTTACTTTTTTGAGGGATTTATTGTTTTTCCATATGTTCTTATGTGAGGCTCAAGTGCTTTTTGTGGCTGGTGATTTGCCATTGAAATGATGTCTTCAAGACTGAATTAAAATAATATTGCCACAAGCAAGAAAGGATAACAATAAAAGAAGTGTATGCTAGAACTGTTGCAAGAGGCACCTGGAACTTGGGAAGTCACAAAGACAACATAATGGTAGGATTCCACAGAAAAAAGGAAGCTTGTATCTGGTCTTGTTGATTTTGGATGTTGTGTTGCATCTAGTTATATGAAGTGTGCTATCTCAAAGCGTTTTTTTCTTTTTGGATCTCCCCCACATTCACTTATTTGGCTCTCATATCGGTAAAGCCCCTCCTCCCCAATGTGAACTATAGTTGCCAAATGGTGTGTGGTTCTAGGTTGATAGTTGCTTGATTTGATTCTATAATTGTAAAAACCCTTTTCTGACAGAAACCCTTCCATCTCAATAAAGGTCTTCAATCTCATTTGAAAGTCTATATGCAGAGTCTGGTGTTTCCTTCTAGGTGTCTCCATTTGTATGGCCATCCTATCTCAATGCAAACATGCAATAGACCTTCTCTCTTGGACTGGTCTAACTGTTTGCAAGCCAGCTGAGATTCCTATAGGATCATTAGTTCTCAGTTGATGAAGGAGAACTGCAGGAGGATCTTTCAATGTATAGATGTTTGGATGGAAACCTAATCTACCTGAATGTGACTAGACCTGATATGCATAGCATATGCTTTTTCTCCCATTTAATTTTCATTTTCTTTCCAGGTGTGGCTTGGTGTTCTGTTTGCATTCGAATCTTTAATTTTCCTAAGAATTTTGAAAATGCTGATGAGTTTTCTGTTTATTTTCCCAAGTTTCCTAGTGTTCTATTCTAATTTGAAAGTCTCTGAAGTTTTTCTTCAAGTTATATTTTCTGATAGAATCCCATTCTGCAGGGAAATGCTAGAAGGTTGCTTGACAAACAATGTGATGGGAACAACCGCCTGGGACGCCTCTCAAAGTTGGGGCTTGCACCTGTGTTGTGGTTCATAATTATACTTCTCCTGTTGATCTATGTTCATTCTGTCATCCTGGGTATCCTCCATTATCTTTTTGATACAATGTATTTTTATTCCTATCATCAAGACTATCTACAATGTCACTTTCTTACATTTTCATTTGATAACTTTGGGTGCAGCTTCAAATCTGCCAAAGTTAACAGCTGGCTTTGGCCTTCTTGCCTGGCTTGCTGTTTTCCTGGCTACTGCTGGACTAGTTATGTTTTATAGATGTAGCAGGTATGCTCTATTTTGCATTTCTAGTGACTTGTTGAATAGTTGAATTAAATCCATGCTAGAACTGTTGTCTAAGAGTGCTATCGCTTCTCTTTTTTGTTGCGAAAGAAATCATTAATAAGTAGAGAAATATGTGAAGGAAGAGATGTAGTTCCTATATGCATTTGAGGCCTCCATCAATGGCTCAGGGGGTTTTGCTATCATGCAATGCTCAAATTCAGATATTTATGGAGTGAGCGATTTGATATATTGAGATACAGTAGGAGCACTGTTTGTGAATTGATTAAAGGGACCATTTAAATTATGAGCAAATGGAAAAATTTCTTTGCATGTCTAGCCGTGACTGTTTGTGGACTGTTCCGTGTGATATAAATCATGCAATGCCTTTAATTTGTTTTATTGGAGCAGCATTCTGAGACAGTTCTGTCCTGTTGAAATTTATGGTCAGAATGTTTCAATAGACACGGAACCCTTTGGAGTCTTAGCAGATCTGCTTCGGTTGGCTATTGTCATGTTCGTCTGTTGTCATAAAGACACCTGTGTCTGTTGAGAAAAAAAAAAATTCTTTTCTTTTTAATTTTTGGGAATTATGTATATTCTATTTTACCTTTTCCTTTCCCAAGATATGGTAATCACCTAAAGTTAACTTTTTAATGTGTTTTTTTGGTACATAATTAATGCTTCTCTCTTTGCATATTAATCTCCAATCGATTACATACTTGCATCCACACCTGTGCATATATTACAGTTGATGATAAAACATCTGATTCTTTTTTGTTCATTCTACAATGTGAATCTTTTGTGTACATGAAAATTTATGATTTAACATCTTACTTGAACACTGTAATCTCAATTGATTTTGGCTTTCTTTTTTCTCGGTGTTATTTCTTTGCAGGAAGGATCCAGGTTACATTAGAATGAATGTGCATGATCCACAGAATATGAAAGATGATGTACATTTCATCCCTTATACGTTAAGCATGTTTATATTATTACCATTCATGGCTCTTTGGAATGTAGGAAGATAGGTTTCTAATCAGTTCTTTCATTGAAGGCATACAGGGTTTCTATTTTCTTTCTTTTTGGCGCAGGCCCTGTATATTCTCTGATTACTTTTGTATCTATATTGTCCCTTTATTCTAGGAGCCACTTTTGAAGATTGAGATAAACAACCCTGCTTTGCTAGCTGGGAATTGGTCTCAGCTCTGTGCAACATGCAAGGTACTGATTTTTGTCAGCCTATATGTATCTTGCTTGATGAGTGTTATGTCTACCTTTTTCTGATTAATGCTTGTTTAATATCAATCCAATTTCATATAATAATCAGATTGTCAGACCTCTCCGTGCAAAGCACTGTTCCACATGTGATCGATGTGTTGAACAATTTGATCATCATTGCCCTTGGGTATCTAACTGCATTGGCAAGGTGCGTAGATACAGTTTGATGCCTTTTCTTTCAATTCATATTTCTACTTGGTATTTTACTAGCAAGGAAAATATAGTTGACATCTTGCATTCGAAATAGAATTCAGTTGATTGCCCTGGCAATTTGTTTGATAACATTCAGCCATATAAATTGACCTTCGACAGTTTATAGTCCATGTGACTGTTTGGAATGCATGTCCGAGTGACAGACTTAAATAGATTGGCTTAATACTCACATTTAGTTTATATAATATGACTTGAGATTTCCTTAGTGGGACCATGCCATTTACATTTTCATGGTTTACCTTGCACAGATGATCAAAATCACTATTATTTTTCAATGTATTTACCTGTGTAAAATAATGTGATGTGCTTCTGATGCAGAAAAACAAATGGGAATTCTTTGCATTTCTTGTTCTAGAAGTTTCAGCAATGTTGATAACTGGTGCAGTGACTCTCACAAGTATGTGAATGATTGGCCTTTCAGATTCAAGCTATTTCTAAACATATTTCTAGCTCTTTTTTTGGGTGGGGGTTTTCTGATTGAGAATAATTGCTGTATGTAGGAGTTCTGACCGATCCATTTGCTCCGTCTTCACTGGGAGCATGGGTAAACCATGCTGGCTCTCATCATATTGGTGCTATATCATTTCTGATTATGGACTTCTTCCTCTTCTTTGGCGTGGCAGTATTAACTGTTGTACAAGCTTCTCAGGTAACTCCTGTAAACATTTGCTAGTGCTGAATATCAGAGTCTGTTGGTGTTACGTGATCTGTTCTGTAGCAGCTGTTACTGAACAGTTGAATTCATGAACTTGAGTTGCGCGCTTATATTTTCACTTGACGTGCTGTTGTGATGCATTTTATAGTTGTCTATCTTTAGACTTTATGAAGTGGTAAGTGTAGTTTCTTGCTATTGCTGTGTGCTTGTCCGAAGAAAAAAAGTATTTTCTTTGGAGTTCACTTAATTTGCTATTCTATACCAAGCGATGGTCTTAGATAGGATAGCATGCGTTAACTAAGATTTATACAGCAAGAGGATATTATATGGTGTATTTGTAATCCAACTTTACTTCTTGTGAATGTTTTATGCGTTGGCAAGCTGGGCTTTGCCATTTAACTCTAGTGTTTCGGGCTGTCACTTTTAACAGTTTAGATGAATAGTTCTGAATCATTTTTTCTCCTTTTACAGATATCTCGCAATATAACAACCAATGAAATGGCAAACGCACTGCGGTATAGCTACCTTAGGGGCCCAGGGGGGCGCTTCAGAAACCCATATGATCGTGGCTGTAAAAAGAATTGCTCGGATTTCTTGATCAATGGTTACAATGAAGATGTGGATTATAATGAAGATTCTCCGCATTCTGAGGGGATTGGAATGATGCACATGTCGAGGAATTCAAACTTGCAAAATGGGGATGCTCATTCTCATCACATGAATGGCAATGGCCATGTGGCTATCAATGTGAATTCAGAAAATAAAATCCATCAGGGTCATGTCCATTCTTCCCATTGCAGCCATGATCACCAAGGGAAGCCAAGAACAGATAGCGCACCCTTGGGTTTGGGTGGTCTTGGTCTTGGGAAAAGCAGTGCCCGAACAGTTGAAGCTTCATGATGGTGTGATACTAGCTGAAATTGATATGTTTTGTATCATAAACGCATATGATATACCATTTGTAATTTGATTGATTGCTGCTCTTTTTTGCCCCCCAAAAGTGTTCAATTTTTGTACAAATTTGGCCTCTTAAATATTTGTAGCGGCTGTTAGTGAGTGTCAGATCTAGCTAGCATGTAATCCTCTTGAAAGTTAAAAGACTTGGGCACAGTACTACAGAGAGAGAACAATTGCTCAAGGTACCTTACCATGTAACTCGCTGTTTTTACATATTGTTAACCATTAACAATCATGCAAACCCCTGTCAATGTTTTCAATTTTTATATTGCAGATCTTCATTTTCCAGAGTTTTTTTGGGGTTTTATCCTATCCGAAAAGCAGCAGTTCTGTATGTACCACTAGCCATCTAATTTTTGTTACCTCTTTGACTTCATGTGGTTCCCCACAAACAGTCCCCAGTTGGTGAGTAATTTGAGGCATCCTATTCCCATGGATTTAGTCAAAACTGTTGATGATATTTTGAAATAAGCTTGCCAGATGCTGCTTTCTTGAATTATTTGGAAGCGAAGAGTTTCAAACTTGCACTCCATTTTTCTTCCATCCAAGGCAAATTATTTGTATTGGATTGGATGGACAGTGTTGCTGACACTTCTCATCAAAACAAGGTGTTATTTTCGGATTACTTTATATACATGGATTAATTTATAAACTCTCTTTTTTATTTTATTAAAAATGAACTATTCATATTGAGGTTAAGCAAACGTGAAATCCTTTTGATGTGATGAAATCCAATTCTTTATTCAATATTTGTAGATAACATAGGTATAAAATTTAGATAATATTTGGTATTGTAGTAATGGTTATTTTTCAAAGTATTTTTATATAAACATAATTAGCTCTTATAATGAGAGAGTCTATATAATTTAAGGTAGGGCAGGAGTGTATTTCGTTGTTTAAGGTAGGTGAGATGGAATTAGCTAAAAAAAAAAAACCTCTGAAATAACTATGGGTTTTTTTCCCTTAAAAGAAAAGTAAGAAGTTTGATTATTCGACTTGAATTAAATCCTAAACCAGCTAATTAATCCACCTAGATGGAGTTAATTCCACCAAAGTCGAGTTAAGTCTTGTAAGGAACTTCCAAATCATTCAATCCACCACTTATGAATTAAAAATAACGAGATTCCCGTCTAATACAAGCAATCAATCAAGGCTTTTATGGAAGTTGTCTCATGTTTCTCAAGAATAATGATGAAAGTGCAACCACTACTTTAAAAATAAATTCTTTGTCAATGAATCTGCCATTGCTTCTCCTCCTCCCTTCAAACAAATGGAAATTTATACAGAGGAAAGAACATTGCCGTCTATCCCATTATGTTGCTCTCATAAAATACCCTTTCGTGCACTTAAGCTTGGTATCATTAGCGCACTTTTATGATTAATTATTTCATAGTTATCTCTAACTAATAAATTCTATAAAATACTCCTTCTATCCACAGCATCCTTCCTCTCCTCGTCGTCCCCCGGCCAGCCGGCCCCACAGTTGAGTGTCTCAGGTGGATAACATAAATAAATCTATGGACGAAACAGTGGGCCACGAATGCCCTCTTCGAAAATATATCGATACATTTATTAGCATTGCCGTAGAGATTAGTGAAAGTCACGGATTCAAAGATAAGAATAGTCCCTCGATTTTGCAATAAATACTAACTCAGTTCATGTTATGATAATTCAACTTTTTACCTATTAATTGCTCACGGTGACTCGTTAACTGAGTTCAAGATTTACTAGAGAAATTCACCTACTAGATATACGAGAATGGAGATTTTTTGATTAGTGGATTCATGAAAAAAAAATTGATACTTGGGTTTCCATTCAGTTCATTGAAATTTTTGAGAAGTAAGTTGGAGTGAAATACTCAATTAAATTAAATATGTGATTTATCTAATGATACAATGATTTATAATTTTTGTGCATGCTTAAGAGTGAAAGTTGATTTTCAAAAGTGTTTTTTACTTATAAATATATCATAATAATTTTTTGTTTTTTTTTAAAATATTTTTCATATTAATACATTAAAATAATAAAAAACACAAAAGAATTAATTTGAAACTAAAAAAATTCAAAAGTTTTTAGCCATATACCATCTTGAACGAATGAGTTAGAATAGAGTTTCCTATCTAGTATGTCTCCAATATTTCCTAGAAGCACAAGTATGCAAAGAAGGAGAAAAGAAGAGTAAACATTAATTAAATACCAAACTTGTGTATTTATTCTTGATTGAGTCTCAAGTATAATGATTTATCAATTAAATCTTTAAATGTTTCCCACATTAATGAAGGGTCTTTTTGTCAATTTTTGCAAGCATTTCTTAGAATATTAACAAAAGAACCTGATTTGAATATTGTCTGAAAAGTGTGGGACGAAATTGATAAAATTTAGTTTGGGACTAAATTTAGATTGTACATAGGTCACGGACGAAATTGAGGTTTCCAAAAAAATTAAATGTATAGTAGGGATACGAGCTACGATTTGTGTACGTACAGTACAGAAAAGAAGAAGGAAAAAATTAATAATAAAAATAATTGCACTACCCATTATTTCTCTTCTCCCGCCGGATAAAGCAGAAAGGACGCAAAGTGGGACCCATCAAAGCCAAACACTTATCACCTCATCAACCACCAATTTCCACGTGTCTTTCATCGAACGGTTCCAGCCCCAGTACCTTCAAACCTCACTCTAACTTTGTCTCCTCCCTACTGTTTTTTGCTTTCAGGTTCGGTGTTCTATCTCTCTAAAATCCTCTCTTTCCCTCTCCAAAGCTAGACCCTTTTAGTTTAGACAAATCGGTTTTGTTATTTGATCACTTTCACTTGATCACATCAAAGTTTGGCTTTTCTAAGGTTGTTTCTTTCTACTAACTTTGATGATGTTTTGTTTCCTGAACTGTAACTTTGATGATCATTAACTGATATTAAAGGGGTACGATCATGTAAAGTTTTGGTTTTTGTTGGTGTAAATCTTGATTTTGTAGCATAAATCTTTGTACTTTTCTTTAGAACTTGATACAGTGAAGCGGGTTATCATTTGATTGTGATTGAAGTTGTGATTTTTGTTGGAAATGAATATTTACATGTGCCCGAATATTTACATGTGCCCCCTTTTGTTGTTCTGGGAAGTTGGATTGGTTTGATTTTTTTGAATTGAGAGATGAGACTTGCTTATTTATAACGGATGATTTCTCTGTCAATTCATTTCAAGCTTGCCTGTGGAATAAGAAAAAAAAATGAAGAATTTTATCTGTGATCACCGTCTTTGCGTTTTGGAAATGGAAGTTGGTCCGTATTTCTTAATTTATAATGTTGTTTTGGCTTACTTTGATTCCAGTTGGTGTCTTAAAAGTGCTGATGATTTGTGTTTTGAGGTTCTGAAGTACGCACATGGCACGCCTAACTAGGAAAGCTGAACTTCTGGTGTTTTCTTAAGTTGATACAAGGAATTTTATCTTTGTTGTTTTTAATCCATAAGGTTTCTTTGTCTCAACTGGGGAAATGTTAATAGTGCATTAGAGTTTGCATTGTATTCTATATGAACTATATGATGGACCAATTTCAGTAGTGTTATCATGTTGTCACCCTAGATTATGGTAGATGGTTAACTTTTATAGCTTTCTTATTTTCCTTGCTACACTAGTCAAAGAAATTCTAATGTGATACTTTTTTTTAACCATACAGGATATATTAGGCATATTGCCCTATGCTTTGGCTTTGAAATGGGAAACAACACCGATCTTCTGCTTGTTTGATGACATCAGTAGATAACCAGCGAGATTACAAGTCAATGGGTGGAATTTGTTCAAGGAAGAGAGACCAGCAGGTTTGTGAGGGTAGAGTACGAAGAGGGCTTTCTGGAAACTATAGTAAAAGTTCAAGTTCAAAATGGCTGGGGACCACGTTTTCTCGACCCAATGCTGATCTTCAGCCAGGATGCAGTTTCCCATCTCTCCTAGAATCATGCATCTACAGAATACGCGAGGTTACTTTATTTCTTAGCCTTGTGTTGCCGTAGGATTGTTCTTTTTGACAGTTCGCTCAAACTTTTATTCTCGATTGTAACAGGACATCAGCAGATATAAATCATTTTCTATGCTGCCAAGGGATATAAGTCAGCAAATCTTTAATGAATTGATAATCTCACATTGTCTTACAGCTACTTCTCTTGAAGCTTTTAGAGACTGTGCTCTTCAGGTAATTTCTCAATGTATTTCAAATAGAAACACTTTTATGTTGCTGAGCATGGGTCAATTTTCAGTTTTTCATGCAGGATGGAACTAATTAGTTTGCCTTTTTTTGTTAACAGGATGTCCTTTTGGGTGAATATCCTGGAGTTATGGATAGTTGGATGGATGTCATCTCTTCACAGGGTTCATCTTTGCTTTCTGTTGACCTTTCTGATTCTGATGTCACAGATGCTGGGTTGGGTCTCCTCAAGGACTGTTCAAACCTCCAAGCAATTGCTCTAAATTATTGCAACAACATTTCTGACCATGGTCTGAAACACTTAAGTGGTACATCTCAATTGACTCCCTTATTTTAGCTATGTTGGTGCAAAATCTGATTTCATTCTTTTTAACTCTTATTGCTATAGTAATAATTGTTACATGGGGCATGGTTTGTTGCTAAGTTGATGATTGTTTTTATTTTCTGCCATGTGCTTTATGGAAATAACCTTCTTAATTATACATGCTGCCATAACCAAGTCTGTGTGTGCAAAATCAATGTGTTGCAGATTCTATATTCTGGGTGGAAATTTAACCTGCTATGTTATATGAAATATAGTAGTGGGTACATTCAAATATAAAGCTGATTCTTTAGCACAATTGGACCACCAAAGATTAATGGAATGATCTTTTTATGTTTAGGGTTTACATTAACCATATGAAGTTGAAATTTGGAGTTCAAAGGAAGATGCTTATTTTGTTGGAAAATTTAATAGGTCAAGTCATTTATAGTTGTTGTTTTTAATCTGTTTAATTTTGAATAGTAATTGACGATCTGCATGCATTCATCCATGGTGAAACCATGCTGAGTGTAATGTGGAAAACAAAATCGTGTCTCTGGTAAAAAATGCCGAGTAAGTTATCTTGCAATGCTGCATGTTGCTTTGGTTGGTCATGAGTTGACGGTACTTATTTTGCATAGCATTCAATGGAAAAGGTCAACTTCTCAAGAAAGATTTAATATGCACTCGGAAATAAGTCATAATTGGAGGAATTTTTGGAGCATTTTGAAGAGATCTGTTTGTTTATTTATTTATAATAGATCTCACAGATTTTATGTTGCCATGTGCCCATTTAGAAAAAAATGGCTTAAGTAAGCTCTGAGCTGCAATGTGTATGATCTGGAAAAAAAAAAATATTTGACTATCTGAATGTTACTCACCTAATGTGCCATTTGTAGCACTTGAACAGATGTTTTCCAGTGAACAGATTTTATGTTGCCGTGTGCCCATTTAGAAAAAAAAAATGGTGTAAGTAAGCTCTGAGCTGCAATGGGTATGATCTGAAAAAAAAAAAAAAAATTGACTATCCGAATGTTACTTGCCTAATGTGCCATTTGTAGCACGTGAACAGATGTTTTCCAATTTGATGTCTGAAATTGATGGCTGTTCTCTATACCATTCACCATATTGTTTAAATTTTTCTCTTGCATGTCCAAGTAATTACCTATTTAATAATCATTCTGGCACTCCACTAATAAACACCAATCACTTGCTGGGTATTCTTAAGGTCTTACAAATGTTACATCCTTGAGTTTGAAAAAGAGCTGCTCTGTAACTGCTGAAGGAATGCGTGCCTTTTCTACCTTACTCAACTTGGAAAATTTAGATATGGAGAGGTGTTCTGGGATTCATGGTGGACTAGTTCATCTTAAAGGTTTGTCTTTTTGTTTGATAAATGCTTCAGGTTTCTTTGGTGGTATTCTTCAGAGAACGTTGCAATTTTGCTTTAAATTGCATGCTTCCTAGAGGTGTGAACAGAGTAGTTCAGCCTACTTATGACTTCATAGAGTTTCAATGTTAGCCTTTATGCCTAGCACTTCTATATCCTATCATGTGGGATTTGGTTGCAAATCTGCTGATCTGGCTCTCGCTCTTCAATGCTGCTTTTTTTCTTTTCTTTTCACAGGATTAAAAAAACTTGAGTCCCTTAATATCAGTTGTTGTAAGTGCATCACAGATATGGACATTAAGGCTATATCAGGTACTTGTTTATTTACTTTCTTGTTTAATTTTGCCTGTAGGGGTACTTTTATATGTCTGTTTTTGTGAACATGCTTATCATTCCCAATACCTGTTTCTTTGACTGTAATTTGAGGGTACTTGAATTGAATGACTCGTGAATGCACTGTTTGCCATCCTTGGCTGGCGGGAATACCAATGGCCCAGCTTCAGTTTTTAGCACTAAAGATGGGATTTGTTAAAGAGTATTAAAAAAGTAGGTCCTCATTGACCACATTTAAGATAAAAAAGAAAAAAGAAAAAGAAAAGAAAAGAAAGGATGCAGGCTTAAGAATGTTTACTGGATGATGATCAAAATTTGTTGTGATTTCCTTTTCCAGATTTTGGTCGATATCTAAAGTCTCATTTTTCTCATGTTTCAGGTCTTACTAACTTGAAGGAGTTACAGATTTCAAATAGTAACGTTACTGATGTTGGAGTTTCTTATTTAAGAGGTACTTTGCTTCTTCTCAGTTTTCATCTAATAACATGGCTGCTTTGCTTCTCCTGGTCCATTTGCTTTGTTCAATTGTAAACAATTTTCATAAGAGATATGGGCAGTATAAATTGCAGAAGTGTGTAGCACAAGAAAAAACAGAAAGCCACTAACAAATAGCTGTCTTTAATGATACATTTCCAGAGTCAGAGAAAATCGCAGAGCCTCTCATTATTTTTGACTTCTTAGTTCATATGCTTTGGAAGATATTCAAATATATTAATACTTAGACACAATCTTTAGACTAGACTGATCTTGAGATATCACCATACCAGCTTATATTGCAAACTCCATAACCGACTATAGGAACACCTGTGATGCGCATGTAAACAATTCCAGATATCAGGTTCCACTGAGTTTTCAATACAAAAAAGAAAGAAAGAGGTTCCACTATGTTTCTTTTCTGTTCTTTTTCATAAGCAAAGATTTACTATTTTTCCCAAAGGGATGCAATCCATATACCCCACATGGTGTTGCATAATGCAGAATGATATTTTTATGATCTGTGAAATGTGAAAGGGAAATGTGGCTCGACATCTGCTTATACCAGTGAATTTTCTCCCATCTCCCCCATCTCACCCCCATGCCCCAAATTTTATGATTATATAGTTGCTTTGCTTTTAAGATTGGATGGCTATTAACAAAGGGTGATCACCTAAAGGCCTTTCCATATATGAAATTTTATTGTATGGACTATTTCTTCAGCTAGTATCTGTTATTACTAAATTAAATTGCTTTGGCTCCCAAATATTTGAAATGGTCTACAATGATCCCACTAATCTGGCAAATGTGTGCCTTTTTAGCTAATGGTCTTTGCACACTGTTTCCAATGTTTAGGGTAGATATGTAACAACATTTGTTTGTTATTGGCAGGCTTGCAGAAGCTTATTATGTTGAACTTGGAGGGGTGTAATATAACCACTGCATGTTTAGATTCCATTTCAGGTTTACTTATTGTTTAGTTATTGGGTATTCAACCAATACTTAATATATTGCTGCTTACTAATGGGAAATCAAGTAGGTGTTTCTCTGAACTTGTCTTTGCAGCTCTTGCAACCCTTGCCTACTTGAATTTAAACAGATGTCATCTACCTGATGATGGATGTGATAAGTTCTCTGGTGAGTGAATTAAGTTGTGACCTTACTATGTCCTTCATAAGTTTAGAGGAGCATATTTATTTAATCTTGATTTTACGGCATAAACATGTACAGGATTGAAAAACTTGAAGGTGTTGAGCTTGGCATTCAACGATGTAACAGATGCATGTTTGGTGCATCTAAAAGGTTTGCAATGCCTCCCTCCCTCCCTCCCTCCCTCCCCCCTCACAGAAGATACAGAGAACCTCTTTATAGTTGTACATTTCTTTGATGTTGTCTCTTAAGATTTATATGATTTCATTTATTCATGGTCATACAACGGACCAATTATGTTTCAGTCACCTATTTTTTCTATGTTCTTACTCTTTCTCCCATTAAATGATGGTTCTTGCACTTATCATCTTCTCTGATTTCACTTCTATCAAGGCTTGAAAAATTTGGAGAGCTTGAACTTGGATTCTTGTAGGATTGGTGATGAAGGCATTGCTAATTTGGCAGGTATGCTGTTCTATCTTGAATATTTTGGCTGCTTAATAATATCAGGGGGCATGCCACCTTTCCACAGTGACTCTTGCTACCCAGGGCAAAAGAAAAGTCCTGATGAGATAAAAGAGCATCTGTTTTAACCAGCTATCCTGCATTTGGCCTTCTCAAGCATTTTCTTATTATGAATGCTAAGTTACTTCTTTGTTTGGTTGTCATGTCGTTCTAGGATTAGTTTCAATTCTGGACTGCTTGTCTGTGCATTACAGGAAGTTATGAACTAGATATTGCAGAGTAGATTTATTAACTTTCTATAGCACATTGGATTTATAGACTGAAAAAACTAGAGGGTTTTAAATTGATATGTAATAAAATCAACTGTTACTTTGATTACCCTCCCTTCTCTCCCCCTTCTGTGGGGAGGGGGGGTACTCATTTTAATTGAATCTGTGAGATCAGATATCATTCTGTTTCTAGAACTCTATTCTGTGAATGGGAAAATTAAAACTGTTTCCTGACTAGCAAAAGTTAGGCAGTTCCTAGCTCCTGTAAATTTCTTGCTAGCAGTGGTTGAAATCTATGAGTATGCCTGGCTACCAGGTAATTCATCTCCATTTGAACAGGGAATAAAAAGAAAGATTTTTATAGGCTGCCCTAATTAGCTTAGGATCAGGGATTACATCAGATGAGGATTTGTAGTTCAAGATACTTTGCTGAAGATGTGCACAGACCCCTGGCAACTCATTCATGAGGAGCAAAGATAGCATCCTCGTTAGATCTCACAAATTTTGAAATCTTTGTATATCTTTTGGTAGTTAGAGAGGAAAAATAACCCAGGGTTACATAAACCATGTTGTTTTATGTTATTTCAGATGGTCATAGCTTTGTTCTTGGTGTCTAATAGCTGTCGGTGCTGCTTTGCCCATTCAAGAATCTCCATCTGCTCTAAGGGTGTTTATAACCATGCATCTTGATAACTGAGAGCTCGTCAGTTGTATTTTGGAAAATATAGAATATGCTGGCTACTTTCTAAAGCAATTACTCAGCTTATTGCTGATGTTCCAAAGGAACCATTCATTGTTCATTGTTGTGTAGCAATGGAAACTACATGCAACTAGTGCTGTGTTTTTATTGGCTCTTTAATTTGTGAGCTTGTTGCATGTCTGGGAAAAAAACATGTCGCGACAATGTTGCTCTAATGATTTTTGATTGAGGGGCTAACAGGTCTATGCTGTACTTGTGTTAAAGCATGCTTCTGATATCTGCTGGGTTCTCTCTTCAGGCCTTCCACTTAAAAGTTTGGAGTTGTCTGATACTATAGTTGGAAGTAGTGGGCTACGGCATCTTTCTGGTTAGGATTCTATCCACTTACTATCTAGCACTTGTCTTGTGTGGCTCATGATACTTTGTCCCATTCTGGTTTTAGCTGCAGAATATTCTGGAACTTCAATTCCACCTTTTCTCTCTCTCCAGAACCATTTCTTCCTTTTCTTAATTCTCTTTTGGTGCTTGCATCTCACCATGATTAATTCTCCCTTGCATGTTATTTGTTTCTCTAACTTTCAAGAGATTTTAATGACTAGATGATTATGGTTTACAGTGCTTTCAAAGAGAATATAATCTAGTTTTTTATTAGGTCTTGAATTGAAAATATAGATGAAGTGGGGAGTTGAAAAGCATGCTCATGTGTAATGCATATGCATGTTTACGCTGCTTTATATTTTAGATGTCCACTTATTTGACAAAAAAAACTTAAGCTTACCTTGCTTGAAGATTCCGTGCTTGGAACATATGATACACCATGGCTATATTTGAAAGTGTCATTTATTGGCATGGCTGGTAGTGTATGAACCTGAGTGCAGGTCCATGTTCAAGAGCACTGGAATATTTCTACAGACCGTCTTTGTTTCTCCTTTTTTATTCTTTCAGTTGGATTCCGAAGATTCACTCGCTGCCACTCGTGCTTTGTTAATTCTGTTGAGGCATTGAAAACGGGACCCTAAATTCATTTGTAGTTTTTTCACATAAAAATGTTTAGAAAAATGTGGGCTAGCTGAAACACTAGAAAAGCAAATGCACGTTTAGCATAAAATTTGCTTGTTTGGTGATCCTCCCTTTAGTAGGCTTATTTAATTATCCCTTTCTTATGTTAGGATTTGATTTTGGAGATGAAATTATGGGGGTTTGTTGCATTAACCATTATTTGTGTTCTGTCTGATGTGAATACAGCTTTTTACCCCATGCATCTCTCTGTGTATTTATCAAATGGAAGGGCTGTCTTACAATTTTGTCCCATTGTTTTAGGAATAACTCATCTGGAGAACTTAAATCTATCATTCACCTTAGTAACAGACGGTGGTTTAAGGAAGTTATCTGGACTGACATCTCTTAGATCACTCAACTTGGATGCTCGCCAAATTACAGATGCTGGGCTTACAGCTCTTACGAGTAAGCATTAACCCACATCTGATTTACCTATGAATATGAATGCAAGTATTTGGTTATGCAACTATTAGAAACCTTATGGTATTCTTGTGCCGAGTCATGTTTTGTTGAAATAATGTGGCTCCTGTGTATCTTTGAGTTGATGCATTTGTAGATTTCAGCATTTGGTGGAGGTTTATTTTTAATGCCGGGAACCACTAAAACAATGGATAAGCGAACTTAATTACATTAATGAGCTCTTTCACAGTGTTATTGGGATAAATCTGTTGGAAGCTTAAACTCAGATGAGAAACTAGGAATTCGGAAATGAAGATTTTTTTTTTTTTGAGGTTACCTTGGTATTTGAAGCATAAGTTTCCAAAGAGTAAACTGATGCAAAATACTGAAAAAACCCTAATCTAGAAACCACAGAAAGAGAGAGAACTTTGAATCCAGAAGACAAGTCTTCAAAATCATACGAGGATAATCTTCCTTTTCTCTGTTTAATCATGTTTTGCCCTTGCTAATGCTTTTGTTGATGCAGGTCTGACTGGATTGACACGTCTGGATCTTTTTGGTGCTCGCATTACAGATTCTGGAACAAACTGTTTGAAATGTATGGATATACTTTATCATTGCATGAGTTGTTTCAATCCCAAGTTGCTTCCCTTTGTGTTATTGAAATTTGTGGATATAAGTAATTTGACTCCAGACTGTCCACAATCATTTTTTTGGCATAAAATTCCAAACTTTACCAAGAGTATTTTCGTGCTCTGATTCTGCCAAATGTTCTTACTCCTAATATTTTTATGCCAAGCAGACTTCAAAAATCTCAAATCACTTGAAATCTGTGGTGGAGGACTAACTGATGCTGGGGTGAAGAATATCAAAGATCTTGTACACCTGACAGTTCTGAACCTGTCACAGAATACCAATCTGACAGACAAGACCTTGGAGTTGATTTCTGGTATCATCTGCTTTTTGTTGCTCATAAGTTTATTCTTTACTGCATAGCACCTGGCAAATAAAATCATGTCATTATAGATGATGCACAAGGAAACGTGTGCTTGTAGAGTTTGGTTTTGTCATGTTCCTTGGTTTTGATTGTGTGATGAAAGTATTCGAGACGACTTGTGCCATGTTTCTTGTTATTTGCACTCAATTGAGAAATTGGATTTGACTAAAATTTCTTTCTCATCTGACACTTGTTCACTATCTTCCTTGTGAACACAGGGTTGACAGAATTGGTATCATTGAATGTTTCAAATTCTCTCATAACCAACGAAGGATTATCCTATTTGAAGCCTTTGAAGAATTTACGTGCATTATCTTTGGAATCCTGCAAGGTAACTGCATCCGAAATCAAGAAGCTTCAGTCAACTGAACTCCCTAATCTGGCAAGCTTTCGGCCAGAATAGCGAGAGACTGGTTATGTAACACCATGTATATAGACTGTTATCAACCTGATAGCATTGTGTACAGTTTAATTGTTGTATAAAGCAGGCCGGTAAGAAATAGAAAATTATTGGACTGGCAATGGGCATTGGCGGCGGAACTTGCAATGCATTTGCAGAAAGCTGAAGTTACATGTAAATATTGCTTGCTGGCTGCTACAGAATGAATCTGTATATAAGTTGTCTATGTTGGCTGCGAACAACTACTATCTGCCCTGCTTTGGAAACTCCATTTTGCAGTGTGCAAGTCCCAGTTAATGGTATTAATTAACCGTACTGGAAATAATATAATGTTTACTTTTGGAAGTATTCTTGCCATTTTTTTGGTGCCCATCCAACGGCGTTGTGCTTTATGTTAGTGTGCTTAACAGTAGAACGATTATTTTTCTTTTCGTGGTTCCAGATATTTTTCTGATTTATCATGCAGGAATTGTGGATGTGCTTGCTGTTCTTTCCCCGTCCATCCCATTTGGTGGAAGATAGATTCTCAAAATCGTGATTAAGAAAATAGGATATCCAATGCCACACCTTAAGGCTTCTCCAAGATTGTACTATTAAATGCACCGCGCATGGGGTGGCCTAATTTGTTTTCACATCCAACTACGTATCGGTTAGATCTTCGGTTGTCCAACTCCGTATCGGTTACACCTAACTAGCCGGTTCTTAATGAGATGTTATGGAGCAGCTAGTCTTCTTGCCTTGGTTAATATTGCGGTTCATACTGCTACTTACCCCTGTAGAAGTCTCGCCGGAGCAACAGTCACCTGACCTTACCACTGGCCACCACCAAAGAGGCACGTTGAAGGATCTGAAGATAAGAATTAGTGCACCGAATCTGCCTCTTAATGAGTTACACACCATGACTGAATCTATCATCAATTTACAATGGGTTCCACCTAGTTTACACGAAGGGGTGCTTTATGCTAATGTGGGGTTATCTGATATTTCAATATCTGAACAAGACACCATCTTAGATTCTTCAGATACATTGTACCAAGGATTTGTCACCTTTTTGACCTAGTTAATGCTGTCCTGTGGTTTCCACTGGACTGGATTTACTTATGTTTCCAGCCAACAAGAGTTTCATGGATTAGAATAATATGAGCTCCAAGTTTTGCTCACATGTTATGATTTTAGTGAGTTCTGATGGTCTATATAATTATGATCAAATTAAATCCAACTAGAGATGCCATATTCTACATGATGTAGTCGTTAAATGCTTCAGAATGAATTTGGGCTTTCCAATGCTACGACTTTGGGATGATTCGTGACTTTTTCTTGCAAAACAAGTATTTTACATATATATGGACACTTCAATGCTCAAACTAGTAAAATATTGGAGGGAAAAAATAATATGCTAAAAATAAATGAAATTATAATGAGTGTATCTATATGTTGTGTTTTTATTTTATTGAATGATTTGTAGTTATAGGAATTGGTGAATGCTTGATGAAAGTTTTAAGAATTGTTGAATGGTTAATTGTGATGTATGTAATTGCTTGGCTTGATGACCGGGTGCATTTATGCACCTGGTCCTTGAACTTAGCGGAGAAGAAAAACAATTTTCTAGAAAGCTAGTTTGTGCCAAGCTCCTCATTTGTCAAAAATGTTGATGGCAATATTTTCCTATAAGTTATGTCATGCATACAATGGTGAAAATGTTAGTAAGTGACAATACTAGAAAATAACCATCAGCATAGAAAAAACAATGTTTATATATCATAGAAATGTATTGCATGCATAAAAAAATGTGTTGCAAGTTCCGGGAACTAAAAAAAAAAGCATAGAGGTGTGTGTTGAGCAAAGGATAGTTGGCTTGGTAAGTGATGAAAAGGAGAAGAAGGTGGGGAGAAACTCCTGCCTTTTGGGCTTATACTAATGATTGGGTTTTTGTTTTGTTTTGTTTTTTTTAAGTATGGATAATCATTTTCTCACTAGTCTTTTAAACAATTATATTCGAAAGACTTAACCAATAAAAAAATAGGAGTAAAGAAAATACTTGTTGTATAAATATTAACTTTTGTGGCTTTTGTTAACATGTTTGCATGATAATTCTTTGTAATTTTTAACATTTCTATAAAAGAGAGTTTGCTTGTAGAAGAGATGAGGGTTTGATAACTTTGTTTTTTTTCCACTCATAACAGATAATATTATTATTTAAAAAATAAATAATGCTTTAATATTGTGTTAAAGCATCGTGCAAGGACGACGTAATATAGGGGTGCGAAGATTTCAATGGAGATCTTGCCGTGGAGGTTTTTGTTAGAGACATTTGAAACAAGTTTGAAGACATAAATAATTTGTTTGGAGACTTGAAGATCTCGATGAAGATCTAGTTGTGGAGATTTTCGTTGTAGACATGGAAAAACACTACTGCTTTTATTTTAAAAAATCAAAATATAATGGATGTATAATTTCTAAAAATTATTTAATCTCAAGTAATGTATCATGTGGATTTTTCCTTGTTTGTTCATGTTAAAATTCCTTCTTCACAAATTGTTAAAAGTATACCTTGGAGATTAATCTTTCAATCTTTTTTTTAGGACATAAAATTCCTTAGTGTTATGGTTATAGTCATGGTGCAAGTGACAAAACTTGTTAAGGTTCCTTATGTTCGTGTTATTTTTTATTGGAGGTGGGTATCACACAAAATTCTTTCTCTAAATGGAAATAAACACCTTAACACATGTAGTGGTGAAAAGTTGGGTCAAAAGCTTAGGGGATGTCAAGTGACTACGAAAGGGTCTCTTGGTGTTTCTCTTGAATGCCCTAGTAGAAGATCAATAGTGGTGTGGAGTTTTTCTCTTTCTAGAAACGAGAGTATCCATGTCTAGTTACACTTTTCTTTCTTACTCGAATATAGTTCTTAGCACATTTTAAGTTAAGGAGAGTCATGTTAAGGAGAGTATAAAAGCATTCTCATAAATATTAGTTATAGACTCTATTGATTAGGGCTTCAACAATAATGAGTTCAAGTATGTCTTCCACGTTTAGTGTTTTCACATTAAATATCTTAAGATATGCTTTAGTGTTTTTATTTTCTCTTCTAACGATGATAAAAAGCTCAATTATGCTTTTTTTAGTTGAAATACTAGTTCTGAAATAAGAGATGAGCATAATGTAAAGATTATAAAGGTCAAGGATGAAACTAGGCTCAAGGATGTGATACCACACTGGAGAAGATCTATGAAATGTCATTGGAAGAGTTTTGCACATAGCATCACTTTTTTACATTACAAGATTTATGATGTTTTTGACATTTTATATGAGCTCTCTAAGATCTATAAGATCATCAAGTTATCTAGGTTGGCTTCGTGGAAACACGATATTTTGAGAGATGAGTAACACTCGATGACATAATAAAGAGTTTTCCACTTGGTGGTGATGATGTTTATTAGTTTATTTAGTTATTGATTTCATCTTGCATCTAGATTTTTTTTCAAACAAGGAGCATGCGAGCAAAATTCAGAAGAAGATTGATGGCGATAACCAAGCGTGTGGCTAGGGTATATTGAGGAGTGCTTTTTATAGCGACAATGACTCATTTGTAGAGTTAGATTATCGTGCCTAATTTGCATGTTGTTTTATAGTTCCTTGTTAGATATGGAGTTGTCTTTATGCAATTGATGTATGTAAAGAAGCCATATGTTTTATTTCATGTTGATGGGATGAAAGAGTGTGAAACTCTCCTTATATAGAACGACATTATTTAACACTTGCACTTGATTAGAGAATCGATAGGGATTTGGAGGGGTTCTTGTAGTGGGAGATCGATTATTCTTCTTTGTCTAGAGTTTCTCCAGCCATAAAAAGAATTTTTAGTAAAGAAAAAGGAAATGAACTAGGTTTTTTTTTTAAGATCCCTAAAGATAACATCATTGATTAAGTTGTGAAAAGTTTTAGATTGTATTTGAGCTTTTTAGGATTGTGATTTTGGGCTAGTTCGGGAGGTTTTTAATAAAAATAATTTTCACGTGGGTATATGGAACATTAACACTTAAATCAGTAAAATATAAAAGAAGAAAATAATACACTAGAAAATAAATGAAACTATAGGGAGCATATTTGTATGTTCTGTGTATGTTCTGTGTTTCTATTTATGATTTTGTTGAATGATTGCTTGTAATTTTAAAAATAATCAGGTGATTGATGATGATTATAGAAATTGACGGGTGGTTAATAAAAGTTTTAAGAATCGTTGAATATTCAATGATGATGTAAGAATTGTTCTGCCTGATTTATACCCTGTTCATGAACTTCCCTCGTGGTTAAGATGGAGGTAACTGTTTTTATAAAAAGTTGTGCCAAGCATGCATTGGTGGAGATGCATTGTACGCATAAAAAAAGTTGTGTTGCATAGTTCTAGGAATAATAATTAAAAAAAAACATAGAGATGTGTGTGTAGGGCAGGAATAGCCTGGCTTGGTAAGTAATTAAAAAAAGACAGGGAAAGAATGGAGGGGAAAATTTCAGCCATCTAGGCTGTCCCAAATGGCTTTTAAAATAAATAAATAAAAAATCCGTGCACCATCACCACACAAATGCACTAGCTGCATTGAGCAAAAAACAGTTCATGCACATGAAGCAAGGAATGATTTTCTTTTTATCAAGAAAAAGAATAGATGAACGATTTTCTTCCAAACAAGGTGTGTAAGAAAACATAGTAATTGACAGTAAACTCAATCGAGTAAAAAAGCAGACTTGTTTCCTTGAAAACAATCTAGGCATGGCAGTTGACAGTTACAAAAGCTAAATCAAACCCACGATTATAAACCAATGGGGCAAACAAGCAATGCATTATTGCTGGCTCCTTGACAAATGAATAGCAAATACCATCTCCTGTTGACTGTCGGTATAACAATTGAGTCTAGGCAGAGATTAACAAAAAGAAGAGAAATCCCCGCAGCTTTATCTTGTCCCCGCCAGTGTAAACAAATGGCAGTACCGGTTTCTGATAATATTATGCAACGCATTTCCAGTGCTACAAATACATCTCTGATGTTTCTAAAAACACAAGGCTGAAACTGAACTTTAAGGGAAGGATACCTGCAGAACATGCAACCAAGGTTATTTTGGAGCAAAAAAGGCATTTAACTTCAGATGGAAACAAAGAAATAAATTCATTAAGAAAGATTAAAATATGATGCGAGAAGCATGCATTAATAAGGTGACAGAGACGATGCAAAGCCTATCACTGGTCTGAACAGTGTTCATAACATGATGATGTGAAACAAGAAATCATATTGGATTCTTGAAAGCCATTTTCATCATCACAAACGATGATGTCCCTTCCTGAGAACGAACTCTTTAAGAAGTTGGATCTACCGACTCTAGGAAGCTCGCACTTTCCGAACTGATTAATGCCCAACATGGAGCTACTTGTGAAGTGGTCGCCAACAGATACTTGAAAAGAGAGAAAGGGTCACACTTTAGGTGCATCTAATTATATACATTATCTGCTAATATGAACTTTCCATATAGCATTATGGTAGCTAGCAGACAAGGTGTCACGGAGCTTTTTCCATCTTATGCAAAAGAGCTTGATAATGAGGGAGTTCTTGGCATGCGTGGACATACCTAATTAAGCCAAAAATAACCTATTCAATATAAAGTATTAAAGTTTTGTTGTATGCAACTCATAAAACCTCCAAGGCATGATATATTTCAGGCACCCCACGTCGAAGTAATGGTTCTAGCCGGAATGTGGGAACCCCATTCCGCCACATCTTAGCTTCATGCATCTCATTCCATGCTTGTACTATCTCATCATTTCTAAACCCTAAACCTGCAATGGTGAATATTGAGCATATATATTTGTCAGCATCTCAGATATAATTTCTTCTTAAACAAAATTTCTAACAAGTAATTACAAGTTATACCTTCCAGAGCACTATCATTTGAAACATGGTTCTTTATCATAACAGCAATATCCGTGGAGGAAACTCCAGCAAGATGAAACTTCTCGACGGCAGCTTCCAAACATTCTTGCCAGACTGGGAGGTCTAATTTGAATTCCATAAGTGATCGCTCATATAATATGGTGCCCCATAGGAGGTTAATCTGGGACATCATGTTCCTAGCCTGCTCAGTAGCTTCTTGATCTGTGGACACATCTTTCAATAGCGTGTCCCAACCAGTTTTCTGGGACTGGGATTTAACCTTCGCTGAGTTGGAAAGGTTCAGGTGTTGAGCTACAAATGCTTCCCACATTTCCATGCCCCTTTCCATGTTGTCCTCGGCCATGTTATAGAGCTGCAAAATCTCTTCAGAAGGCCATGTTCCCAAGTCAACATTGTTTCCAATTGCATAATACCAGGAAAGTTTTGCCCGTTCAAACTGCTGCTGCGCTTGAGCTAGAAGACCTTCATAGAAGTCTGGTTTGATTCTCAATGCTTCTTCATATCTCTGCCCCGCTTTTATATATTCTTTTTGTGCCCAATCATATGAAGTTCTAATCTTTCTAAGTATTGATTCTCTTGAAGCATCTTCTAGGAAACCAAGCCTCTTCCTTGCCCTGGACATTTGAACGTTTCCCCAGTTGAACAGTGCCAAAGCTGCCATCTCTTGGAACTTCGTTGCTGCTGTGTTGAAAAGCTCTTGCGCTTCTACACTCGTAACTGTCTCCTCCATAGCCTCTGAATATACCTTCATACCGAGTTCATGAAGACCCAAATAAGCATCTGAGTCAAACCCAGCATGGTTCTTGAACAGCTTAGCAAACTTTACTATCCATTCATCAATGAAAGACGATCTGTTTTCAGACAGCTTGCCATTTTCCATGTTCCCATTCTCAGTGGCAAGCTTTTGTTTGACATCCAGTTTGTGCACCTCCTCCTGCCCAAGCCTATCAAAGGATGGATCTCTCTTAGGATTGACTTTGACCAGATACAGCCGGATAGAAACCTGGGACTCTGCTGATGCTTCTGCCCACCTCAATTCTTCATCAGTGGTTATTGTAACCAAATCACCTTCATTGTCCCTGTATTTGATATGAAGCTCTTCTGAGCCTGGAAACCGATCAGCTATAACTTCCCTAAGTTGCAGGAGTTTGCAATTAAGAGGCAACTGAACCCATCTTATGTCCTCCCCGAAAACTAATTTTATGGTCTTCTTAGGTGTTTCTGTTTTGCTCCTGATTTTCTCCTCCACAACCACCTTATCCTCGGCCATCTTCTCCTCAAGTTGGCTATCAACTCGCTTGTATTTGATTTCATTTCCAGAATTCTTTTCCTCAAATTCACCCCCGGCCATCTTTTCCTCAATTTCATCTGCAGTATTCTTTACTATGTTTTTGACCTTCTTCTTCCTCGTCTTCTGTTTCACTAGTTTAGGTGACGCAACAGGGGATTCAACATATTCTGGAGGCAGTTCAATTACTGTGTCGTTCACTGTTAGCCCCTTCTGCTCAATTGTTTTTCTCACTCTTTCTGAAATCTCTGATGCCATGAAATTATTAGGCTCCATTTTCAAAACCGTACTGACATCTCTCACAGCCAAATCCAGCCTATTCAAAGCCTCATAACACCTTGCTCTCTTCAACAGTGCCTTACTATACTTTGGTGTGACCTCTAACGACAAATTACACTCATGAATTGCCCTGGGGTATTTACTCAGACCCATCTGCATATAACATGCAGCCATATTACTCCGAAGATTGGATACATCTATATGATTCCTTGGAAGCAACTTGATGGCCTTTTCATATTTCAACATGGCACCTTCATGGTCTCTCTTCTGAAACAACTTGTTCCCTTCCTCCTTCAATTCTTGTGACATGGCAATGAAGACTGCAATGTCCTTATCAAGAGCTTTAGGGCTGTCATTCCCACCCTTAGGTTGCTTCATATCATTCTCACTGGATTGTCTTACTACCTGTTTCTTATTCTGTCCACTCTCCTTTGCCATTGCGAATCCAACAATCCAAAATCCAAGAATTACAACTCAATATCAACTGTATTATAATAACCCAAACCAAAACCTCAAAATCCAACCCAATCCAATCAAATAGTTCACAAACTAACAACCAAGCTCACCGACAAGATAAACAATTCAAACCCAACAACCACTTTTGTGCGAAAAGCTTCAAAATTACAAGAATAAGATAGGCTACAACTTCAAAGCATTAACTAAACAGATCTTCACAGCCCAATCCAAGAATATACTAACATACAACAGACCGCATACACAAGCAAACCAAAACCAAGCTCTAATACAGCAGAACCGACAAGTCAAATTCAAATTATCCTCCAAAAATGTCCCAATTTCCACAAACTAACCTTAAAAATCTAAATTTCTTGAATCTCAAATGGATTCTTTTCTTTCCAAGCACACAATGACTTCAAAACCAGAAAATCAAATTACACAAACGCAATGCACTTTGTCCATCTCTCCAAACCAGGAAAAAATATTTCTCCTCCAGCCAAAAAACAAATCCAAAATTCAGAGAGGGAAAAAACCAAAACAAAAAGAAAAGAAACCTTATTTCAGCTAAAGACAGCAACTTGACATTTTGCTTGAACAACAGAAATAAAAAAACTTATATGGGAATTGAATTCTTGAAAGAAAGCTTGTAATGGAGATTTCCTTTTCTTTTCTTTTTTTCTTTTTTCAGGAAATTGCAGAGAGAAGGTTGAAGAAAGCTTGTAAGCGTGTGCTAAAACAAAGATGAGAAACATAAAAGAAACCGAACATAGTTACTTTGGTAACGTGTAAGATCTTCACAAGCTCAACGTAAACGCCACACAAAAAAAAAAGGATCACATATTTTAATTTTTTATTTAGTTTTCGAAGCTTTTAATGTACTTTTGTTTAATATAAGCTTTGGAGCTTTCGACGTGATTTTGTTTTTGGTCAATAACAATTAGAATATTTGGATCACATTGTTACTCCTCAATATATAAAGGTGGATCAAGGCAAGCTCAAGACCATGTTTAATTGGCCTCAAGCTACGAACATTTTGAAGTTGCGTGGTTTCATAGGTTCCGCAGGTTATTGTAGGGAATTTGTTCGCGACTATGGAATACTAGCTCGTCCTCTCACCAATTTATTGAAGAAGGGAAACATTTGAGTGGACGGATGAAGTGGAGACTACATTTCATGTTCTCAAACAAGCTATGACTTCCACTCTTATCCTTGTCATGTCTAATTTTAATGAGCCTTTTGTTATCGAATCTGATGCTTCAGTTACTGGTATTGGGGCGATTTTAAATCAACAAAGTAGGCCTTCGTTAGAGGCCGATTCTTGGAGTAAGATGAGGAACAGCAACGACATCTCTATTTATGTACGAAAAGAAAAATGCCCCATAACTATTCCTATTGTATAAAGTAGTTTTGTCAGTAGATTGTACAAGCTTTGTCTTTCCAATCTACACGAAACTACTTTGATTGGGGTTTAAATGAAGGGATAATGTGTTTAATACGACACTTTAAGTAATAAACTACTGCAGGAAACGCAAGATTTCAGTCTGGTGTTCTTCATATTCGAATAACAAGACTCAAGAGAAACTGCAAGTTGCAACATTAAGCTTCGAGAAATATTCCAAGACCCGAAAACATGAGAGGCCAGGCCGTCGTCTCTGGCTTTGCAAATAATTGATTGGTTGAATGGAACAAGGCCTCGTTATGTTAATTAACATAAGCTATGGCCATGGTTCAGTTTCTTGGCAAATGTTCCTTAGGATAAAGAAACAATTTGGGATATAACAAGCAAATATATGGGAATGCAACAGTGGATTTGTTTGCTGAATTAATTGCTTAAGGCTAGATGAGAGAAAAATTTAGCTTCAGTGTTGGAAAGCAAGCATGCATAGGAAATTTTTATGGTGATTGGAGTAGTTAATGATATTTTATTAGTTATTTTATTGTTTATTTAAAAGAAAGAGATAAATACAAGAAGGAAAAATAAAATTAAATTCATAACCCTTAAAAAATAATAAAAATATTTTTATAATTTCTATCTCATATATCTAATTATTTTATTTAAAATGAATCCTGAAAAGTAAATAACAGGATATCATTATTCTTTAAGCATTATAACATCTCTCGTTTGATAATATTTTAATATTAAAAAAAACTAAAAATTAGAAAGTTTAACAAAAATAACGAGTTAGTCCTCGTGTTTTATAAGTTATTTATTTGATTTCTATATTTTTAAGTCCATTTATAACTTAATCTCTAATTAATTTCATGCTTTTTATTTTGTTTTTCTTTTTTATTTAAATTGAAAAAAAAAAAAGAGAAGGTAAGATGAAAAAACTTGATAAGGAGAGAATTAATTTTGAAACAAAATTTTATTAAAATGAGGATGATAAATTGTAATCAAGATACCACATGATTATTTTTATAATAAAAGGATTAATTAAATAATTTTGATGAAGTATGATAAGTATTAAATTATAGTAGTAACTCAGCAAATTATGAAATTATAATATGATTATAACCCAAAATAAACCCATTAGAAAAAAGCCCAATCATCACGAGCCCACTACAGTCATGAGACCACAAGACCGGCAGTATTACACGTCATTATTCTATGACGTGGCAAACTTTCATTGGCCAATCAACGCAACAACAACGCTGCTTCCTCCTCTTCAATTCTCAACACAAAACCCAAAATCTGCATTTTTTTGGAAGTTCTTAGATTATTAGGTATACAAATAAAAGAAAGAAAAATAAAACACTCAAAAGGAGTTTGAAAGATGAGATTTTTATTGTTAACAGTGGTGTTATACACTGTATGCAACCATGTTTTAGCTGATCAGATCTATCCTACTCATGCAGGTAATCAAAGATTTCTGCTTTCATTGTAAATTTGTTAGCTTCATCTATATAAGAGTAACGGGTCTTTGAGATTTTATTGTTTTTGACATGGGTTTTTCTTGTTTCTATTTGGTTCTCAATTTGAGGGTGAGTTTTTGAAGAACTTGGTTTGTTATGATTAATCAATGGGTAATGAGTTTCGTGAGCTGTTTTATTGTTCATGCAATGTTTGTTATTTAAAGCTTATTATGTTTTTGTGTTGAAGACGTTGGAGTGTTTTTTTAAGGGTTTTCTTTTTTAGGGAGAGAATTCAGAGGGGTTAGTAATAGTTTGAAATATGCTAGGAAGCTGAATTGGCTTGACCTTTTTTATTGTTTAGTTGTTTTAGATCAAAGTATGCGGTGCTTAACTGTGTGTGAGCCTTTGAAAGGAACAAATAGATGAACAACTAAATGGTGGGCTGTAATGTAGCCATTACTGATGTTGGCAGTGATCAATCATTTACAAAGGTGGTTTGTGTTTTACATGTTAAGCAAGTCAGTCAAATCAATGTTATTAAGTTGTATCCTTCTCCTGTTTGTTTTGTTTTGTATGTGCTTTGACTTTCTACTAATTAACAGGTGGTACGTTCAGTCGTAGTTCTCGTGAACCAAAATATCAGATTGAATTTCATTCAGAAGAGTCTCCTTTTCATCCCGTAAGTAAGCTTAGGATTATTGGCATCTATTTACTTCCGGCCTGCATATATCTTTGTATTATGCTAGTCTGTTGATTGTCATGGTCATCCACAAGCAAGCATGCTATATTTTGAAAATGCCTCCTTAACAGTGCTCTCACCACGTGTTCTTGTACTGCTTAAAATTACAATAAGATGGTAGCCTGGGACTTGGGGACGGTGTTGCACTGTACTTTTGGCTTGAAAAAATGAAAATCTATCGTTAGCATAAGTCTTGGAAGATGAATGGTTCTCAAAAGAGAGTTGGTATTATTTGATAGTCAAGGAGAGTTTCCTAGTTCATTTTCTGCAGCAGATGGGTATTGGGTATTGGGTATTGAGGGATTGAAAAGTGACACAGTGACATGACGTTGTAAGATGATTATCTCTGTTGTAATATTAAATAGCTGCAGGTTCTGTCTGTGTGTAATCTATTTTAAGCCAGTTTCTAAATGCTCAGACCAGGACTGATGTATTAACTTTCTTCCTTTTTAGCCTCTCCACATCCCATGAGACTCTTAGTTTTTTTTTTTTTTTTTTTTTTTGTGAAAAGCATTTCCCTGAAGCAACCTAATGACAATTTGTTGGGTTTCTGATTTGATAGACGATAATTTGTTTCCCTTCTAGTTCCCTCTATGTTGAATATGGTTTCCTTATCTTAATTGCAGAAAAAAAGTGTGTTTTTGTTTTAATCCAACATTCTTGCAGGATGATGACCAGGAGTCAATGGTCATGCCCAACAAAAATGGTGAGAATTACTTATGCTTCTTGCCCAAGGTGGTGAAAGCTAAGAGTGAAATGCCACTTACTCAGCTGAATGTAAGCAGCTTGATTGTGGAAACTGAGAAACGGGTTAAATTGAAGACACCTGATGAGCTGCTTGAAGTACTGAAAGGCTTATGCCTTGTCAGAGTCAGTATCTATTACCAAAAACCTTCTTGTACATGTTCATGCTAAATAATACTCTTATATTTGTTTATCAAAATTGCTACAGGCATAATTTGCTGCTAGTTGTGCTTTTTTGTTTTCCAATATCAAGATTCTTTGAATAAATTTGTATCAGTCTCAAGTCATTTGTCTTATACTGTTGTATCTTTAATGCAGCAAGAGGGTTGGTGGTCCTATGAGTTATGCTATCAGAAGAAGTTGAGGCAATTCCATGTGGAGGACGAGAAAGAAAAGGTAGGCACTGGAGCATGTATGAGTTGTTCTTATGTTTGATTTTTCAATTTCTTTTGTTTTGCATTCAGGTTTGATGTTTTCTTGCTTTTATAAGTGGAAGCATGCTATTGAGGGCAAAATTTATTCATTTTCAATTTTTTGATTTTTTGTGGCTGATGGGTTAATAACTTTGAAGTTTAAGTGGATTGGATGTCTTATATAGATATTTCTTTGTGGCTTGTTGTAGTAATAGCAATTGTACCAGCCAGTTTCTTTATCATTATTGTATTGAAAATTTTAGTTTATTTTCCAATTATAGACCAGCAGCAAAGCGGCTTCTCTTTGTATAATGCACACCTGCAACATGTATTCTATTACCTTAACGATACATGTATTTCCCATTACAGGTTGTCCAAGAATTTATCTTGGGTGTGTATGATGAAGAAGCCACAGCTGCATTCAACCAGAATCTTTCTGACATTTCTACATTGAAAGATCCTCGTTCAAAAGATGCATCTCAAAGGTATGATTGTGAACCCTTGCAACCAGTTTGTGTAAGAGAGACTTCAATTGTGGTTAAAGTAAAGCAAAGAAAAGGTAGCAATCACCACATTTCTTTTCTGTTTGTTGTGTTTGAGCAGGTATCTTGCTCATCAGTATACAAATGGAACCATATGCGATCTTACAAATGAGCCCCGAGAAACTGAGGTATGGTAAAGGAGTAGCATTTTGGAACCTTTGACTCTCTCTCACTCTCATTCTCATGTGATGTCCATGTTTTCCTTGTGTGCAGGTGAGATTCGTTTGCTCAGAGCCCAGAGCTATGATTAGTTCAATCACTGAGCTATCCACTTGCAAGTATGCACTTACAGTACACTCTCCAATGCTTTGCAAGCACCCGTAAGTCTCTCTCTCTCTCTGAGGTCAAAATCACAGATGCTAAAGATCAGATGTGATAAAATCTTGCAACCTTTAAAATGTTTACATTCATATGCTGTTAAGGAATAAAATATACAATGGCATGTTTCAGCCTTCCTGATCAACCCTTTCTCTAATAAAAGTGTGTTGCTAGTTGTTTAAGTTATAATTTATAAAAGAAAATTTGTCTCAAGTTTTAGACTAAACTTGATGGTCTAGGGCAATGAATTGTCCTGCTCGGGTACTAAACTTGATGGCCTAGGGCAATGAACTGTCCTGTTCAGGTAGAAAAACAAGCCAATCATACTGCAATGGCAAAAAATCATCTCTCGTTAAGTTAATTGTTATCTGAAAAAGGGCCATGTTGCTACTACACAAAATGGGGTATTTATCTATCTTCTGTTCATTGCAAAATGAAGCTCAAAATTTTGATGTGAATGACACAGATGGAGAATCTACAGTTTTTAAGTTCCTTGAAAATTCACACCGTAAAATGGAAAATACTCTCTCATACAAAGTAATAATATATCTATATTCAATCTGTCTGTTTTTACTTGTTTCTTGTGTAAAAATGCACTTATTTTATCTGTTGAGTTGATGATTGGACTTGTTTTGAACATGAAGTTCACTTCTATCTGGCTTCAAATGGACTATAAGTTTCCTAAGGAAACATACCATTTTCTCCCACCGAATCTTGTATGTTTACTTGCATGCACAATGCATTGCATCCACTTTTGACTTTGCAGATTGTTTCAAGAAGAGAGACCAGTGTGGCACACCATTAATTGCAATCTTCTTCCCAAGGATTACAAGGAAGCTAAACCAGATAAGGTCGAAGCCGATGATAAGCAGATCTTTATGGTACCTGACATTGATTCATCTAATCATGATTCGGATGAATAAGCAACGCATTGCAGAGGGACCTTTGTCAATACAAATCAAATTAAACGAGCTAATGGAGTGTATTCTTCATGTTTTATATGGTTCTTCCCTTGCAAGTACAAAACAGTCAATCAATCGCTCTCATGCCATCTGCCCAATGACCGGCTTTTTCTGGACTCAGAAAACATACAGCAAATAGTGCTTGACAGTGTTATTGTAACTTTGGAAAAATCGAAGTCGCTGAAACTAATGGGAGAACGTATGTAAATTCTATGAAAAAAGACATTCCTTAACGGTCTTACCTAAATTTTCTTCCTTTTCTTTCATGGATGGTTCATTTGTTGCTTTCTAATTATGTCAAGTTATGCTCTGGCATTTAATGTCGTTTATGATGTTGGTTCTGAGATAAAAAGTTTGCTTCCTGCAAGAAGGTAAAATAAGATTTGAGGAATGTAATTTGGACCATCCCTCTCTATTTGATTCTTTATTAAGTATTTCGTTCTTTCCATATCGTGTATTTTCACCACAAAACAAAATATTATCAGTGACAAAAATGATAACTCCACCTCCAAGAATTCTATTAAAATTTGAAGATTTATGCTCCACTCCCATCGCTATGAATCCTTTAATAAATCCTGAAAACCAACAATAGATGAACGAAAACAAAAATATACTCGAGAAACAAATAATCAAGTAAAAACAGCAAGTGTTTTTCATTTGGTGTAAATTTCACTCATTAATGAATATCGCTTGCTCTTCTATCAAAAATAATAATCAAAATGTTGTATGGAAATTTCAAATATTATTGCTCTGTTTCTCGTAATAGCTATCTAACAAAAAGATAAGAAACCTGAGATTAGCCCAAGATTTTATTCGACTCTTTATGCATTCGGCTCAATCATTGACAAGATCGCATTCCTAAGATTACAATAGCCCGGATTAAATTGAATATATTCGGAGAGACGATGGCATTTCAGAAATAAATATTTTTTTAAAAAAAAACAGGTGAGTTAATATGAATTTCTTTCCTTTGTCGGGGCAACCTTTCGTCTCAGAGAAATCTATAAAACAAGAAGACTTCTTGTGCCTGTGTGGCATCCATCTCCAAAATGCATTCATTTGAACCAGGAGGTAGGATAAAAAAATTCAAAATGAAAAGGATAGATGCCTGCACCACAACTCTCAAGATGGATGCTGCACAGTCTACTGCAATTACGTTTGCTTTCTGTAATGCTGGTCGGTACAACGATGCAACTTATGCTAGTTCAACCCCTAACTCCTAAAGGCTCCCCATCCTATCATTATAATTGCAATTAACATCATTCACATTATATTCACAGATATGCTTCGTTTCATTGTTCCAGTCAGCTTTCCTCTTAGTGGGACAACTGGGAAGACGAAGCTTTTCCATTGCCACCCCCTGAATCCAGCAAAGCGAGGTACTCATTTATGGCATCGCCTTCCTGTGTCACATCAATGTTATAATCTGACAATGCATCGCCTCTTGTGAGTTCATCAGCAATTTCATCCTCCATCTCCAAGTCCCGCTGTTCAGCTGAAGGACCTTCATTACTATTATCAATGCCAAAAGTATCTGGACTCAGATTCTCCACAGCAGGGTTGGTAGGAGTTGAATCAGGAGCACAAGCATTATCGTTAGCATTTAAGTCAGTACTTGCATTATTGTTCCCAGAGAAATCATGAGCATTGGAGCTGTCATCAGCTGCAGCTGTGGTGTTTGCTTGGGGATGCGTGAGTAGTTGATGCATGACTTGCTCTAAAGAGCCACCAGCTTGGACAGCACCAATCACTGCAGAATGCAGGCAAAAAAACTGTCAGTAGCCAGTAAAGTAATCCAAATGCCTAAAATTAGTGGCGCCACATGGCATTGGTGTGTGTATGAGTACCTCTAGATCTTTCAAAGCCCATGGACACAAGCTGTTCAACTGTGGCATCAGTGGCTCGTTGCTGTCTTTTCCTTTTTCTTGATTCTATAGCACGCTGCAGGTCTATCAAAGTTAGTAATGGTAAAAGTTTAAAATGAAATTCAGACAAAAATATTTGAACTTTCAGGACCTGGAGTTCAGTATTAGCTTCTGGGTTTGTCAAGTCATCCAATGCCTCCTGAGTACCATTCTCATTTTTCCGAAGAGCTTCAGCAGCAAGCTCCTTCTCAAATCTGCCAAGTTGAGGAGCTCTTAGCTTTTATCAGGGATGATAAATGCTAAATGGATGAAATAGGCAACTATGATTGAGCTAGTAAGTGTCAATCTCATATTTACAGAATGTGATTGAAAACATTGAAGAACTGGGTAGTCTATATGTCAAAATATTCATGGAGTAAATAGAAATTTCTCATCCAACTGAATATTAAGGTCAGTTACCAAGAATGTGCATGGGAATTTGTAAAACAAATGTTAAAAGAGTACCAAAGGTATAAGCTCAAACATCAGAACTCCTAAAGTAAATCACAAATAAATTTTCCAACATGAAACCACGTTTCCTCAGTCACACCATTAACAAAAGTATTCCAGTGCTTGCTTACCCTATGGAGACCAACTCTGTCAGTTTCTGGAGATCCACAGCTTTCTTTAAGGGTGTAACTCCATACCGTTTCTGCTCCCTGGAAATCAGCAGAGAAATGAAGGTTACAAACAGAGGGAAATTCCATATAAAACAGAGATCAATTTTATGATACTTGCTTGATTTCTTTTCTTCGACGAATGTCATCTTCCCGTTTCTTTTCTCTCTTTTCCCTTTCCAGTACAAGAAAATTAATGGCACTCTGAACATCCTGATTGCTCATTCTCAATGCTCTTTTTGCATCTTGTTCCCCAAATCCAATGCTCATGACAACTGATAAGGCTTCATCTGGCACTTGTAGCTGGAATCCACAACAGGAGATTGTATTCAGAATGAATAAAAATGGAAGGTAGCTATATAACTTTACAGGAAATGAAAGAGTGAGATGAAAAAGAAGATCAAAGACAAAGTAAATGAAGAGTCCAGAATTACTCACTACTGATAATAATTCAGAAACAGTATAAGCAATATACAAGTGTTCAATTTTGAGATTCATAAATTTGATTGTTAATGTTTAGACAAAAGCAATAGCCAAAGTTCAGGCCACTTCAAGCACAAAGTCTAAAAATTAGATTTTATTTGCAGACGCATAGGTTTCAATTTTGGTACAAGGTTGCAAACAACATACAGCATTAGCATAGAAAGTGAAAAAATCAGATAACATTCAATACCATCATCCACTATTCTGGAAAATATCAACCAAGATGAGATAAAGTAGTGAAATTAATATGTTTACCCAAACAATTTCATGTTTATATACACACTCATAGGGAAAAAAACTTGTTTGACCTTGAAGAATTTTGCTTGTGCAGAGGTCAAGAACTTCCTAGATTTGTCAAACTGGCCACTGTGATATGCCACCACTCCTTCCAACAATTCCAATCGCAAATATCTAACAAAGAAGTAACAGAGCGGGATTAGCTTCAAAGTGCCAACCAAGACTTTCTATCCAGCTATCAGTAAACATGCTGAAAGTTTACAATAGATACTCACAATGCAAGCTCTGAAGAACAACCAGCTTGAAGCAGTCTGAATCGGGAGGAGTCCTTTCCGTGAGCACGTTCAAGTCCTTCTCTAGCCTTTTCGAGGCGTAATCCTGCCACTGAGAGCCAGGCAATATCTTGGAGCATGAAGTAACACCACACCATGTCTATTTGCAGTATTGGGATATTGTCGACAAGCTGGAAGCAACACATAGCCAAAAGGAAAAAAAGAAAAGGACACGATATTAATCACTTAAGCATAAAAGATACGAGAAACGAGATATAGCATTAACGATCTTAGTTAAAGAAAAAGAATAGCTCACTCACTTCAATAGACTTGGGATTGCATAGAGAGAAAGCCTCCTGCAACAAAGAAATCATTTCATATGTATGAGAAAAAGTTTTAAAATGAACTAAGCCATATAGAAGCAATGCAATGCCAACAGCAATAGACACGCAGAGGAAATATGGCAAATACAGGGAATTGTGATCAGCTAATTAAAGAAAAACTATAAAAAAGTATAGGATGTCGATCCAAAAGTTATACCGTTGAGGGCGCCCTCAGAAATTGAAATCAAAATATATCTTAACAGAAGCACCACTAACTTCAAAATAATTGATGAGATCATAGAAGCTAAGTATGCAAATCAATTGAAATGAATTGACCATTTAAATAAATGCAAAAACAAACCTCTCCCATAGTAAGAACTTCAAGTGCATCACTAAACATTTGCTTTCTGAGAAACCGCTTTCCACTTGTATGAAGCATCAGACCTGTCATTATTGCCCTGCCAAATAATGGCTCAGATCTCACATCTTATAAAGATGGATGATAGACCCTTAAACTCCTAACTAAGGGAATTAGTTTGTCAGGTATTAAAACAATCTAGAAAAGTTCAGAATTTACTAAAGTATCTTACTGTCTATCGGTCTCAGAAAAGTGCACTTTCTTCCCACTCTGATCTTCGAGTTCGATATCGAAGTCTTCTATTGGTAATGCACCATCTGCATGTCTCTTGGACAATGCAGTGACTGCTGCCCTGCCAAGTTAAATGAGACCAACAAGTGAAATGCAACAATTAGCGATGATAGTCAAGCACGCAAATAATAAAGACCCGTAAAATAATACATAAAGAGACCAAATTCCTTACAAACATCTTAAGAAACTTAACACTTCAAATTTATTCACTAAATTCAAATAAGAAAAAACCTATAGAAAACTCACAAACCCATCACCAGCAACAATCCAATTAAGTCAATAACAAGTCAATATTACAAACAAATTAAAACACACACACACACATATATAAATAATCAAAGACGATAATTGTGACTGAAAGAAACAAGAAAAATAAAACTCACTTGATACGAGCAAGTCTACGGTTTCTTTCATCATCAGCCAACAACTCATTCTTTAAAGTTTTACCCTCTTCCACAGAGACACGACAAGCAAGAATTTTAGAGTTATTTTTAATACCCAATTGAGAAAGACTGTTTTTTTCCTCACTAGTACAGTCTTTCAAGACTTTGCCAGCAAAAATTAGATTGATCGACTCAGTGCCCATGTTTGATCTCTTTGCAATCTCCTCTCTCAACATGAGCACTGTCCAATTCTCTGGTTCTACCTCTAACACTCCAGCCCATGTTCCTGCTACCTTCAGTTTTGCCATTGAAGGAGAAGACATTGTGTTTTGTCTTGTGGGCTTTGTGACTGTCTGCGTGAGGAGGGAATAAAAGTTAGTTTCTTTCGGGTTTTTACAAGGTTGAGTGACCATGAAAGTTTTGTTCTTTTTTGTTTTTGTTTTGGCTTTTGTGTAATTTCCTTCCCTGGAGATGACGTTGTTTCGGGTTTTCTGATTGGTTTGGCAATTGTGTTCTGCTTTCTGTGCCGTGATGGATTGGCATGGTATTCATTCGTTTGGACAGGTGTTAATTGTTATTTTTTAAAATATATTTTATATGAAAGTATTTTAAAATAATATTTTTAAAAAATAGTTTTTAATATTAATATATCAAAACAATTCAACAACATAATAAATTTAATTTTAAATTAAAAAATTAAATTTCTTTAAAACTCTGATGATGATGTAGCCTTGAACGAGTTTAAAAATATATTTAAGAATATACTAAAGATTGTTTTTCAAAATTCTTTTCACTTTAAAATATATTAAAATAATATTTTTTATTTTAAAAATTTATTTTTAATATTAACATATCAAAATAATTGTAAATATCAAAAAAATATTAATTTGAAGTAAAGAAAAAAATAAATAATTTTTTTTTTTTAAAAAAATATTTTTAAAACGTAAAAATAAACAATATCTAATAAGACTTGTAATTAATTTATCTTTAGTGTATTTAAATATGATAGATGCTTATTTTAGGATAGCTTAATTTAGTACTATCCAAGTAAATATAATTATTCAGATTATTAGCACTTTATTTTATCCATGAGAGGGCAATTTTAGTTATTTGTTATATACTATGGTGGATGATTGAGTCATATTGAAAGGATAATGATAGGTGCACGTCATGGATGAACACACACACTGGTTACGTGTTAGCTTATCACTCAAATAATTAACCATTAAATAAAATCTCAAAACTTCTTTCTTCAGTGAGAAGGGGTGTATCTATGAAGTCAAAAGCTCCAGAATATATAAAAGGATTCCGATGAATTTGCTTTTTTTACCGACAGCTCTGCCGATATTTTCACTATTTTATTTTTTTGTTTGTTGTTATAATACCTAAACTAACAATGACCACCAGCACCGTCCACCGCCGCGCCGAGCATGTGAAAGATTTACATACCCAAAGATGAACAATTTCTTCTTAATGGGAGGAAGAAGATCACCATTCGACACCCAAGCTGCATCGTCTGAAGTAATTATCAATCACTACTTTTTACAGCTTCATCGTTGGGGTGCTCTGAACTGGACCCTAATTATATATCATCATGGCATCTCAGCTTGAGGAAGATCATGAATATTTGTCTGATGTTTTTGTATCAGATCATCCTCGTTGTGTTTTCATTGACAGAGGTAAAGCTCCAACCTTGTGGCCTTGGTAGAATATAATTTCTCCTTGTATCATCAATTGAAAAAGGTGTTGAACTTCAATAACATCAAGGAACTATATTAGGGATAGTTCATCACTAAGCCTTGCAATCTTTTTCAAGGAAAGAGCTCGAATTTGGAAGAGGCTCTTCAAGGCAAACCTTCAAAATCTATAACATATGTGGTTTGATTCAAAGCTGACCTAGCTATAGCGTGGGCCCACTGCATTGAAAGTCCTAGTACCATATCCTAAAGCCTGGTTTCTAGGTTGGGTTGAAGGTCCAGAATGCCTTTCCAAATCAGGCCTGGACCAAAAATATCCTATTTTTGCCAATTGATCGATAATATTTCATGTCTGCTTGAAATTGAAAGCGTGGTAGATAGTGATTTTTTTATTTTTTTAAATTTTATTTTTATATTAAAATGATTAAAAAAATTAATTTCTTGGCAAAAAGCATTTTTTCCGCCAAACGCCACCAAAGGATCTTTGAATCGGGGTTGTTGATACTTCTGTGATGAGTATTGTGTTGGGCTGTGTTGCCTTATATATTAAAAGTAATGTTAGTAAAAAAAAAAATCATAATTGATTGTTATGCATTTAAATAATAAATCTCACTATAAAAATATTGTATTTTTACTTAAGAAAATAGTCCATCCCATAATAATAATAATAAAAAAAAACATGTAACATGATGTTGTTACATGTTTAAAGTGACACTCTCTTTAAAGTTCAAGCAACCACTTGTCTTTGATCATTAAAGTGTTACAGCTTTCAGGAACTCATCAGAAAAAAAAAACGAGGACCTCTTTAGTTTTTACGGACTGCAGATTCCACGAAGGAACGCATGCAGAGATCAAATGGGGTTGACTACAAGAAATGAAGAGTGAAAGAGCCATTTGCTTCGACTCCATTGATCAAAATTTGTTGCTTTCGATGGCTTTTCTCCGATTTGCTTCGACTCCATTGATCAAAATTTGCTGCTTTCGATGGCTTTAATTTCTTCTTTTTTACAGATTGATACATGGAGTGTGCTAAGGCCATTGAAGGTGGTAACTGGGATGTTGCAGATTCACTTTTGGCAGAAATTCGATCTCCAGCTCCTAAAGAAGAGAGCATATCGACAAGGAAAGTTGTCAATTAATACTGTGCTGAGGCTCTTGCCCGGCGTGCGTGTCTGTATATGGAGTTCGTCCTCCATGGATCCTTTACCCTTGCTACCTCCATCTATCCATCCGATATTTACATATATTATCCTTTCGACCGGTTTGCTGAAATCACTAGATATTTCGTTGCTGATGCCTTGAGTTCGGGAAATAAAGGACTCCACATTGTTGACTTCTCCTCCATCATGTTCGATCCTGGGCGGTGGATTTATTAATTAATTGAAGAGCTCGAAGGGCAATATGCATGGTGGCCTGCAATCAGTCATAATCAAATAAAGGTTTTTATCCCATTAGTATTAGCTCAAACATGTAATTAACATATACACAAGTGATCCTTGCATTTTTAACCTTTAAAAGTGGATGAAATCTGGAGAGAAAAAAGAACCATGCCTCTCTTCTCCATAGATATGAGGGTAACGTGGGAGGGTGATAGTGGAAGAAGAGGTCTGCCTGGTTGCTTGCGATGTGGAATGCAACCACCATAGTTAAGGCTCAAGAGTGAAGACTGTCACGCTGTCTATGTCTACAAATGCAGCATCCAATTAATGCTTTTTAGATCAAAGTTAAATATCCTTGATCATTACAGATTATCAAAATAAAATGGTGTTACAGTTCAAGTCACTAGTAGAAATCAGGAAATTTACACGAATGTCATTTATATGCTAACAGATCATCACATCATGCATTGAGCACAGATAATAAGAAAGTTGTTAATAAAAAAATAAAATAAAAAAACTTTTGGACTTTCACGTGATGATTGGGATTTTGCATGATACTGAATTTAATACAATTGATTAAAAATCCCGTTGTCGGCCACTGCTCTCGTTAACCAACACTTACCTACCCTTGCATGTTGTGGCCCTTGCGTTTTACCAGCTCCTTCAAATGATTTAATAGCCTCATCCATAATCCCGAAAGAAATTAAAAGAAATTATTTTAATTTTTTTTAAGAAAATCAAATTGTTTTTTAACTAGATCTACCAGACTTAATTGAATCAACTTACTTTGTTTAACTTAAGTATAATAATAACACTGCATATAATACTTGGATTGAGTGATTTACCCAGCCTATAAATGTGTATCCGTACGTGGAGTTGCCACTAACCCTTCATTGTTAATGAAAGAAAGGGCCTCCGCATGCACCGAAATATTGGTGCCTGAAGTCAAACGTGATAGGCACCAGTTTAGTGAAAAGTTTGGGATGCTTAGGCTACATCATTATTTATTTTTGTGTTTTAAAATTATTTTTTAAAAAAATTATTTTTTATTTTATTTTATTTATTTTAAATTAATATTTTTTATATTTTTATATCATTTTGATATGTTGATATCAAAAATATTTTTAAAAAATAAAAAATATATTATTTTGATGCATTTCTGAATAAAAAACACTTTAAAAATCAATCGCTACCATATTCTCAAACACACATACTCCACCACAAAAAAGAGAGAGTAATCCCATAGTGAGTGACACATTTTATAAGATGTTTGTATGAGAGAGCATGTGAGATGTTTACTCTTATTAGAAGAGAGATTGCTAATTGTTGTCTTATTAATAGACAATGGTTGTAATTCTTATATTTCATAATAAAATCCTTCTATACTTGCATGTGGGCGTAACCTAATTGAATGAGCTATGTAAATTCTTATATGTTTTATTTCTCATTTTACTCTGCTTTATATAGCTGCATATTGTTGCTTTTACATATCGTTACCCTAATAATAGTATTAGATTCATTTGGTTAAATTCTTGTTCACATGTGATATTGTTCACGTATACAATATTGTTCATATATATGGAAAGTCAACAGATATGGTCTAGGAAGTTATATCTAAGAATATTATATTTTAAACGGGTTCGTTGTGACCTCTCCATTCTTTTTATGGAAACTTACTTAGTGAAAGTAGTTTTTACATGATACTATTTTAATATACATTATAGTTTTTAAGTGAAACAGTGATAGTTGAACAAATTATAGTAGGTAAAATGACAACAAAATATGAGATTGAGACATTTAATAGGAGCAATGTCTCACTATGACAAGTAAGAATGAAGACAATTTTAAGAAAAAATAATTGCTTGACAGCAATTAGAGATAGGCCCACGGATATCACTGGTAATGCCGAGTGGATTGAAATGAATACAAATGTTATTAATATATATTTAGCATTAGCCAATAATGTATCATCAAGTTCGGTGAAGAAGAAAACAATAAAAAAATATTATATACTTTAATAAAGTTATATGAGTGTAAGTCTCTATACAAAATGATTTTATTAAAAATAAGACTTCATACCCTTTAAAGGGAAGAAACCACATAGGTGATTAACCACATCAACACAATAAGAACTTAATTTTCTTAACTCACTATGTTGGGTCAACAAATAAAGAAAAATAAACATGCAAAACTTCTATTTCAAAATCTTTTTGATTTGCATAATCAACTCATTATCAATTTGTGTGATGAATAAATACGGTCTAAGAAGCTTTGTCTAAAGATATTGAGCTTTAAACGAGACTATTTATATCCCCTTTAATCTTTCATTGGAACTTACTTAATGGAAGTATTGTTCACGCGATATTATTTTTATATACATTACAGTTTATAAGTAAAAAAATGATAGTTGAATAAATTATAATGAACAAAATAGAAGCAAAATATAGATTGCGATGTTAAATTAGAGCAATTTCTCACTATAAAAGATGAGAGTGAAGAAAAAGTTAAGAAAATATAATTGGTTGGTAGCAATTAGAGATAAAGCCACGGAGATCACTGATAATTGTTTGGTAGCAAGTAGATCAAAATTGATAGCAATATTATTACTGATACACATTTAGCATTAGCCAATGAAGTATTATCAAATATGGAGAAGAAGAAAACTACAAAAGAGTTATGTGAGACTCTAATAAAGTTATATGAATCCAAGTGTCTACAATAAGATTTTCTTAAAAATAAGACTTTATACCCTTTAAATGATAGAAACCATGTCGATGACTAGCCATATCAACATATAAGAACATGCAGAGCTTCTACTTCAAAGTCCTTTTGATTCGTATGATTAATTCATTATCAACTTGACCAATAACATCTTATGACTATCTAGTCTTTGATGATGTTGCAATTATCTTGGAAGAAAAAAATAGGTGTAAGAACAAATGAGATAGAATTAATACTTCATAAAAAGTAAATGCATTATTGATGTCAAACGGAAGATCAATGAAGTGTGGCTCTAATAGGAGTCAAAGACAAGGAAACTCCAAATCAAGAAGTAAGAATATCATGAAATGCTACAACCATGGCAAAATATGCACTCTTGGTATAAAAAACATATAAAGAATACTTTGGAGTCATTAAAACCTTATGGATGTGTTGCAAACGCTTTGGATGATGGGGAAATTTTATATAGCAAAGCAGCAATAATCTCTATAAACAAAAATAAGCTCACGGAGATTTGTATAATGGATTCGGGAACAACATGACACATGAATAATAAAGTATTTTGTTATTATAATAATAATAACAATAACAACGATGATAATAGTAATAATGTTAGTGATAGAGATTATGATAACAATACTAATAACAATAACAATAACAATAATTATAATTATGATGATGATGATATTACTTATTAATAATAATAGTGATAGGTATAATTATAGTAATAATAGTAGCAATGATAATAATAAATATGATAACAATAATTCATCATTCGATGTTAAATTTGCTGAGGATTGAATTTCATTATTTTTCCATGAATGATATTTCTAGTCTAATAACCTGAGTTATGAGTTCGAAAAGTTTATGTAACCCAACGTTCTCTTTTATTGTTTACTTTATTTTTTTTATTTCATCATTCAATATATATTTTTTTAATATAAAAACCGGCCATTTAAAATTTCTTTGAATTTATTAAATAAATCAATTTATATTGAGTTAGCTATTATATAATTTTATTGAAAACTCATGCAAAGATTCAAGTCAAGGAATTTTAAAATTTATCTTCTTTTCCGAGTTTAATAATATTGTCAAAAAAAATCCCAGCACATTGTTTTTTTTTTTTTTATATGTTTTTTGAAAAATATTTCTACTCTTGGCAAAGCACGTGTCAATAAACTAAGTCTAATTTAATCAACATGCACCACTCTTAATTTTGGGCCCTCATGATCTTAAAGCGCTGTATTTAGTGTTCATCTGTCTTCTGTCTCATTGTAACTGTAACCGAGACCCTGGTTGGTAGATTCGGTGCTAATTCAATGGGCCTAAGTTTTAATGCATTAGGTTTGAATTAAACTTCTTGAGTTTGAGTAGGTTTCCGACAAATTTCATCAATGATGGTAGTAAGTACTAACTGGTTTTCATTTAATTCTCCATCAATTAGTTTGTATTGTACCTTAATGATTATATTAATGAAATTAAAATTAAATTTAATGCTACATAATTTGTTTGAAGGAAAATATTTTTCTTTTTCATATTTTATTTTAACTTAAAAAATAATAAATATTTTTAGGAATATTTGAAAGTGTAATAACAATTATTTTTAAAATATTTTTTATTTGAAAATATATTAAAATAATAAATTTTTTATTACATTAGTCTATCAAAAATAATTTTAAAATATAAAAAATAATTTAATATATATATATATATATATATATATATATATATATGTTTTAAATTCCGCTTGAGTCGTGTTTCTAGAAAGCGTCTTCCTTTAAACATAAAACTAGAGCAGCTTAGAAATTTTTGTTTTACTATGGCTTGGTCTTAAATTATTAAGCAAGGACAGGGCAATCGGATTAGGTAACCACTGGAAGTCTGCAAATCTAGTTGCTGATAGGTAAGGGCAAATTTATGAACCTTTTTTCTTGTTAGGATTACAGGTAAAATATTGTATTCTTGAACGGAGGATTCTGGTATAATTACCATTTTTCTTGATAGGTAAGCTTTTCAAGTGTTTTTGGCCATGGCAATTGACATTCTAGAGGGTTTCAAAGTTCATGTCCGCTGCCTGTTCCTAGAGGGCATCCCAAAATTAATGATGTTCTTAACCACTAATTATTGAGACACAAATTAAGGCTGATTTTTTTGACGAAGCTCAACCTCCACATTACTGTCATTGTCAATTTCAACTGCCATCCAAATTTCATAAAAAGACAACACTTTTCCTTCCCCACTAACCCGATTCATTTACTTGGCCTTCTTATCTGTTTATATATGTATATCTCAAGGACCACTCTTCACATGCAGGCATATCTCATATAGCACCACCACACCTTGCATTTTTGCATCATGTAACACAGCCAAAACCTTGTTATCTTCGGCTATGGACTGGTTCTCTTGGTTGTCAAAAAGCAGCCTCGAGCCCTCACTGATCTATGAGTATGGTCTTGCCTTTGCTCGTAATGAGCTCCAAGCAGAGGACTTGACGTACCTGAACCATGAGTTTCTTCAAAGTATGGGTATTTCAGTAGCCAAGCATAGGCTAGAAATACTCAAGCTTGCCAGGAAGGATGTTGGGGGAGGTCCACATGGCCTCTCTAAGTTCATTATGGCAATCAACAAGACCAAGAAGAGCATCCAGAAGTGCATCAATAAGTTGGTTTTTCATCGGGATTCTGCAGCATTTAAGGCTGAACTAGAGCCAGAGCTAGCTAGATATCAAGGACAGTGGAGAAGAGGAGCATTGACAAGGAAGTACAGGAGTGAGAAGGAGTTGATCAAAGTAGAGCAGCCTCAAATACTCAAAATCAGTAGACAAGCAAAATCTGGTCCTTTGGATACTAGGATGCAAGAGAATTTGATGCATGCCAATAGATGCTTGAAGCTGTCTGGTCCTCTGGATGGGAAAGTGCAGGAGAGATTGGTGTTTGCTTACAGGAGCCCAAAATTATATGGGACTCCAGATGGAAGGGTGCCACAAAGTTTGATGATGACTAATAGGAGCCCACAAGTACGTAGCCCCTTGGATGCAAGATCCATAAGCCCAAAAGTTCATTGTGATTACAGCAAGGAAAGAAGAGAACTGAACGGTGATTTTGACGATCAGTCACTTTGGTCTGCACTATTTCAAGACATGAAACCCACTTAATCGAATGATTGTTTTCTTGGTGTGTCTTCCTTTCTTTTTTTTGTTCCCAATGTGGAAACAAACTCTTGTATGTTTATGTGCTTTTACTTGCATCTCTTTTTCAGCGTGGTTTGGAGGTTTACCTTCAGACATCAAAACATGGTATGGCATTCTTCGGTTTTTTTCAATAATTTGGTATTCATTTGGCACAGTTGCTTCCACCAAGTCATTCTTCAGCTCTAATCCTGCCTGTCCCTTTTTTGCGTTGGAGCTGAAATATTTAAGTTGAAGGACAAAAGTTTAGATAGGTTAGAGATTCATGGACCCAGTGACGAGGATATTGTCCTATTCTGGTCAGTTTGGCCACCCAATCAATTGCTCTACCAGCAGTTCTAGCTATTTTTCAAACCCAACAATGAACAAAATTATGCATGAGAGCTCTGTTTTTTTTTTTTTAGAGCTCTGTTTTTTAAATCTGTGAGTGACGGGTCTAGACAAAACAGTCCTTGTACATTTCACAGCGCAGGTGGTGGGTTAAAGATACGGCATTGAGGTCTCCTCACTTCTAAGCATGCTCCACGAGGCATGGTTTAATGTCTGAGGAAATCCAAAGTTGGTCTTTCCTCCAGGTAGAGCTAGGACGAAGCGTACCCAAACCCAAGGCCAACTCTTAGCTTTTTTTCTGATGGGCCTAGGACATGCTATGCCCGAATCCAAGATCATCTCTTAGCCTTCTCTTAATTAAACTCGATCACTTTTACATCTTTACTTGATGATCCCCTACATTATGCATAGGATTTGTTTTGCAGGAGATCATGACTCTCATGTCAAACTGTTCTCTAACAATTTCAAAGCTCGTCAACTAGTCTTGAAAAAGCTTAGCATCGTTTACTCCAGACTTTGTCGCTAAGCAATCAAGATTGTATGAGAATCAAACAAAACTGTCACTTGTTCTGCAACTGCGGCTGAGGAAACTTTAGCCATTTGAATACTACAAATGGTCCCTATACCAGCCAACTATATGCATATGTAAATGATGCATCGAAATTGATCTTAATCTAGCTTTTTTGAGGAAGGACCCATCTGCTCTGTATCTGATGAGCTGCCACGGTTGGAGGCCTTGGTTCAGGGTCAGAATGGGAGAAGCTCTGTATTTACTCTGCTTGGGCTGCTGCCTTTTCTGGCTACAAGTTCCTCTTGTTGAAAACAAACTAATTTCTCGCCTTCCATATAGCTCAACAGAGCTTCTAACTGCTACTCTGGCCTACAATATTCAAGCTGCATCTCATCAACGAATCAATGGTGTCTTGTCCCATTTGGTGTTAAAGACCTTTTCTTACCTGATTCTAAACTCTACTACTTCAAATCAGTTACAATGACCAAGTTGGGCGCGGCACCTTGGGTGTAAATTTAGAGCTTCTATCAAATCCAATCCTATCGTAGACGGAAAGTATATCGATAGAGGAACTTATTGGTTGCTGAAAAAAATGAAAAGAAATGATTTCTTCATCACAAATTTGCTTTGTCCATTCAAGGAAAAGAAAAAGAAAAGGAAACACTTGTATAAAGAGCACAACACAAGTTTTCAGACATAACTTGTACTAATACGATAAGATTGAATTCAGTCTTGAATTTGAATAGTAGAAACACCACACATGCTAAAAATATCTACACAAAAGGTTTCGGACCTCTAACCAGGATGGCATATGAAGATTGTCCACAAAAAAGTAGTAGCAATTATTCATGCTTTGTTTAAAGAAATAAAACCATGCTCGTCTCCAGTTGGGGTTTATGTACAAAATTGCAGCTGTTACCAACAGCATCACGATGTATGTCACAACAAAGCTCACATAGAAAACATATGTATCCATGAAGCCACTTTCTTCTATATCATCCGTTGAAGTCCTTATTGGTAATGGCGAAGCTTCTTCTTCTGGGGTGCAATTTCTTGAGAGTGGTGGTCCACAAAGGAGAGGATTTCCTTCATAGCTACTCTTGTTGAATGTTGAAAATTGTGGAATCATATCAGGTGTTCTAGCAGATAGGTTATTGTGGGCTACACTAAAAACTTCCAGAGAATGCAATTGTACAAGTCCAGGAGGGATAGCCCCAGTCAAGCTGTTATTGGAAAGATCCAAGCTCTCAACTTCACTCAAATTTGAAAAAGTTTGTGGGATAGGACCTATCAAAAAATTATTTGACAGGTTCAGTACATGGATATGATTAAGGTTTCCAATTTCCGGAGGAATCTCACCTGTCAAATTGTTGCAAGAGAGATCCATTCCAGACATGATGGGCAAAATGCTTATCGGGTAAGAATAGGATACACTCTTTGTTGTAATCTCTAAAGGCTCTCGAATCAAATACCTATCAGGATATATTCTAAGATAGCTGTACCAAATACTGCTTCTAAATCTTAGACAAGGGAGGATATGACCAGAAAACTTATTATGAGAAAGATCAATGAAACTCAATTTGTCCAACTGGCACAACTGGATGGGTATTCTGCCTTCAAGGTTATTATAACCCAAGAGAAGAAAGCCCATGTGGGAAAACTCACCAATCCATTCCGAAATGTTGCCAGTCAATTGATTATGGCTAAGATCCAATGTAATTAGCTCAAAGGAGTTATGAAATGCATCCTCCAAAGACCCCTGTAATTTATTTTGTGACAAATAAACATGAACTAGTCGCAAAGAGCTAAAACAAGATGGCAGTTTTCCAGAGATGTTGCTCTCTGAGAGATCCAAAACTTGAAGAGAAGACATACTGCCAAACGAAGAGGGAATGCTACCGTTGAAGTGGTTTTTAGACATGGATAAAAATGTCAAACTTGGGAAATACGCTCCAATTTCTGTTGGGATGTAGCTGTCCAAGTGATTGTCAGAAATATCTAATTGTGACAAACTCACATGGGGATGAATTGGCAACTGGAAAGGTCCTGAAAGAGAATTGTTGACCAGGAAAAGTTCATGTAGGTTTGTGTTGTTCTCTAGCAACCAATTTGGAACCCCTCCCCTCATTTTCATGTTAGAAAAATAAATTTCCTGCAAGTTGTGTTGATAGAAGAGGAATTTGGGAAAGGGCAATGCTCCACAATATGCTTGACCAGATAAATGAAGTCTCTCTAGTTGGAACTTTGGGATCAAATTGTGCTGCTCTACCTCTGCACAGATTTCATTATTATAACCAAAGAAGAATTTGAGTTCCGAATGGTTGAAAAATGACCTCAATGAGATGGGGATTTGAAAGCGATTGTCCGAAAGTCTTAATTCTCGGATGGATGTCAGAGTTGTAAGAGGAGACGAGGAAATATCTCCCACCAAGTAATTGGAAGAGAGATCTATTTGTTTCAGGGATGTCAAATTTGCCAAACAATTAGGCAAGACACCGCTGAGATTATTATTGCTGATATCAAGACTTTGAAGATACTTCAACTCGCATAGACCTGAGAATTATCAATTTACAAAATATTTAACATGAGAAAAAAAACAGAGAGAGAGATCAGAAAGGACCATCAGACTTACCCTCGGCTATAGGTATGTTGCCACTGAGTCTACAACCATTCAACTTTAAACTCTTCAGAGTGGTAATCCTTCCTATTGTTTGCAGAAAGCTATTATCGAGAGTAGAGGAACTCAAATCCAACTTTTGCAAATTCTTGAGAGAAGGCAAGGCTACGATAAAACAAACCGACAAGAAGTGATTAGTATATTTGAAGAGGATAAAATAAGGGATACCAATTAGGAGAAGCTCAAGTCTCTATAGCCAAATTAGACATCAGTGCATATTGCAACTCACCTTGAGCTAATATTGTTCCTTCGAAATTATTGTTCCCCAGATCAAGTGTCTTGAGGTTTGGGAGTTTTGCCAATGATTGCAGTAATGGAAGTGAAATTCTTCTTCCATTTGCGGTGATATTAAGTAAACAAACTCTGCTTAGATTTCCGAAACCTCTAATACCTGCAAGAGAGAAGAGAAACAAAACAAGTTTCACACCTTACGAGCAAATCAAAATCGTCCTTACTGCATGGAATCTTGGGTAAAAAGTTAGGTCGGTCGGTCGATCCGCGAAGCCACCATCGTTCATGTGGAATATTTAAGTAATACCTTCTGAGAACACAAACTCGTCAATCTCATTTCCGCTGAGATACAGCTTCCTCAAGTTGCTCAAAGCTTCCAATTCTAGGTTGCAGGAAAATAGAACTGATTAGGTCACAGCAAAGCCTTGGAACTCATTTTTTGAAATGGAATAACGTGTGAGCAATAATTGGTTGATACACCTTTCATGTTGAATGTTCCTTTCAGATGGTTCTTTGCCAGATCGAGATTCTTGAGAGATGAAAGACCCTTGAAGGATGATAAGATACTGTTATCAAAGCGATTACCTCCCAAATCAAGATACTCCAAATTGCTCAGTGTCAGCACTTCATCCTCACCACCTGTAAGAAATAATTGTACAAGGTTTGATGTAAAAATAGCGAAACAGTGAAAAGATAATGCATAACTCAAAAATCTTTCGTACCATGAAGGGATTTAAACCCTTCAATGTGATTGCTCTCAATACGCAGATTCCTTAAGTTTGTCAGATTATTCAATCCTGGCAATACGTAGAACATAAATTAATGCTATATATAATTGCTTTGGAATCATGATTGTGTTTGAGACAATTAGTTTAAAAACTGAGATGAGAAGAGCCAGGCTCACCTTCCACGCTAATTGTTCCTTCGATTTCATTATCGTGTAGAGATAAATATTTCAAAGATGAAAGACCACCTAAGGATGAAAAGATGCTGCTGTTGAATTTGTTTTGCCCTAACTGGAGTATCTCCAAATTGCCAAGGACTGATAGTCTTTCAAAACCTGCATGAGAGTGCATGGTTAGCGTTTAAGCATTAAAGTTATAAAACTTGTATCAATTTCTAAAATTGCAGCTAAGAGGCAAACCTTCATTCTCAACACATCCTGCAATACGATTTCCATACAAGTAAAGAGCGTTCAGCTCTGGGAATGGAAGAAACAAAGACGCATTCAGGAGCCAGTCTCCCAGCTCCCAACCCCTTGAGAAAGAAAGGTCTATTTCGACAACTCGATGTGTGCTGGAGTTGCAGTGGACTTGTTTCCATTCGCAGCAGTTATCATCTCTTCCCCAGGAGAGCAGGAATCCGCCATTTGGGTAACTAAAGGCATCTTTGATTTGCAAGAGAGCATCTCTTTCTTCCTCCAAGCAACCATGGCACCGCCACCCTTGTATTAAAACCACCACATTTATAATCATTATCACTGCTAAACACAGCCTGTTCAACTCCATTTGAAGAACTTTGCTATTAGTAAATTCTCAGAAAAAAAATACAAAATACACCTCTGTCGCCATAGAAAGTAACTGTCAGAGGTTCTCTTATAGGATAGGATAGCGCAAAGCTTACGTTTTTACAAGACCACGGTGTAGAGAAATTAACGAGAATCACTCCGCGTAATGTTCAACAGATTTTCTTTTTATTGTTTATTTTTTATTTTTACTTTCAAGTACGTATGCATAAGATCTACTTTGTTTGACTTCTCATTTATTGGTTTCAGACTTGGCACGCGTTTTCTTTAAGAAAAAGAGGAAAAATTAGATATATGCCCTGTTACTGCTGCATTTACTGTGGTGCGTGCCTCAACTGCACTGTACATAGTTAAATAAAAAATAAATTCTAGAAAGTTCTCTGTTGTATGTAGCATCATGGGTGTTATTTCTTGAAAGAAATAGTAAAACAAAATGGTACTTTATTGTTTTTACAAGTTATGATGTATTCATGATATAAAAAATCATCTCATTATTAAATTGAAATTTAGTATTTCAAAATATAATTTAATTTCATCAATTAATTACAAAAATTGAAACAAAAGGGGCAAGATTTTAACACTTAACAAAAAAAAACAGTTTTTTCTATTGTTCATCGAACATGAAAAATTATAGTTTTATCCTTGAAATTTTTATTATTTGTTTTCTATGTTTTGAATGTTTCATTTGTAAATTGTATTTATTTTATGTTTCAGACCCTAATTTTTTTTTTAAAAAAGAAAGAAAGTCATTGAAAAAAAAAGAAAAAAAAATTGATTAGCCATATTTTAGCTATTAAAAATAATAATTTTGGTGTTAATAAATTTGTATTGAATAAAAGAGTTTAATGGAGATAATATTGTTTTTATTTGAACATGTCATAATCAGAAGATCAGAACCTGTAAAGTTTTACTTAAAATTAAAACAATGCTTCTCATTAAAAAACACACATGATTTCATCAAAATAAAAATAAAATGCATGGATAAAAAATTAGATTTTGATTAAAAATATGTTTTTTTTCTTTTTTAGTTAAAATCAACGTTGTTTTTCTGAATATTTCCTTGATTGTTGTTTCTTTTTATTTAATAAACTATACCGCTAATAAAAGATTATTTTGTTGTAAAAAAATCATTTGAATAAAAAAAAATAATCTTGACAAAGAGATCCGGTGCTTCCTTATGGAGGGCCCAAACCCCCTGTGCAAAGTCGATCATCCTTTTCTTATCTATGATTGAAGCTCTACGCCTTGACTCGAAGTCTAAGCCATCTTTTTTTCAGCAGTCTTCTTAGATGACTCGAAGTCAAACCCACTGTTAACAGCTTTCTTTTCTTTTTGTCTTAGCAGGTGGCCCATCGAGCCATCATCAGGTCAAGCGATGAATGAATGCAGCAACCTTCTTCTTCGTCATAGCGTGGAATTGAATCTCTACGCCTTGACTCGAAGTCAGCTGAGGAAATCTAAACCATCTTTTTTTCAGCAGACTTTTTAGATGGTTTTACTGGGTGACGAAGAACACGCAATCATCCGTTTATAAACGCCAAGATAGTAAAATGTGTTTTTCATAGGAGGAAAAAACCTTGCGGGCACATCGTGGCTGGCAATTTTGACCACTGTTAACAGTTTTCTTTTCTTTTTGTCTTAGCAGGTGGCCCATCGAGCCATCATCAGGTCAAGCGATGAATGAATACAGCAACCTTCTTCTTCTTCGTCATAGCGTGTAATTTTCGTCATAGCATTATTCTCGGCCGTAGGGAACACGTCGCGCGCGATGACCAGTTCATCGATTTTTCAAGGTCAGCGGTTCTTTCTCATATATCTTCCTTCAAATCGTAAGAACGAGCAATGGATATCACCTAAGACAAACCCAAGGCATGCAAACCGTTTTGTTTTGTCTTAGCAAAGAGAAGAATCCCCTCTCCCCTCTTTTCTTTTGATGAGAGAATTGAAAGCAGTGAGCCCAGAACTCCTCTTAATATGTACGGTATAACAGCAAAGCTAGCTGAATATAACTAACAGTAAATGAGGTTAATTCTTTGAGCAAAAGATAGGAAGGATATGTTGTTTAATTTGGGTCTGACTACCTCATCGGTGAACAAAACTAAAGCCCAACAAAAGAATACACAAAGAAAACAAAAACTTCAAACTTTGTCTTTAGAAAGGAAAGGAAGGAAAAAAGATCAAAGCATGTCTTGGTGTATACGTAATAATATGCATGAGATCTTCTCTCTCATGACTTTGGAGACCCAAAAGAGAGATGATTTCATGTATCAGAGTCCACGAAAATTATTTCAAGTTTTCGTACAAAGCGGGGACCGGTAAATAATAGCTTTTCCCATATGCTAATGTATGCTCCCATTAGAGAAGAGTGGGGTCGGTTGTTCCCTTCTCTACTCTCCCACTACTTAAGTAGATGGAGATGGAGTAATTGAGGTATAATAAAAGTAATTCTGCTTTTAATCTCGTCATCATGCCATCATCAATACCATTATCATCATACACTCCTCTACTCAAAACACAATACACTAACCACAAATACAACTAGGTAGCTACCTAGGCAATACATTAGCTCTGTTTTTGTATATGGTCGGAGAGAGGGAGAGAGAAGAGTTATGTTTGCATGTGCATGTGGAAAAATGAGTGCCCATGTCAGTACATGCATGTGAGTGAAGCTAGGGGTAATTGAAGTGGGGGGTTTAAATTTGCTGAAACCAAGAGAGAGAGAGAGAGAGTATGCATGGCGTATGGCGGGAGAACTGTCAGGTTATCGAGCACAGAGGAGAAAAGTCTTATTTTCGGGCTTTGAATGCATGTGCGTACTTCCCTTCTACTTAGCATCAGAAACCTGATCGATGGTCACTTATCGTCAAAATCTCAAGTGTATAGTGTGTGTGTTTGTGTAATTTTCCACAACCACTAACAAGGCTTACAGCCACTACATTATTTTCGGTCGTAAGGAACACGTCGCGCGCGATGACTAGTTTATCTGTCTCTTGTAAAATATAGGAATAAAATGCAAGATTTTTCAAGGTGTTCTTCAGTGGTCCCCAGATCTTGGGGTCAGGGTTTCATCAATCAACTTGTAGGTTGTATTATAATAGCTTCTTGGCAAATTGGTCTTTTTATTTTTATTTTTTTAAAAAATACAAAAACAAACATGCTTTTAATAGCCACAGTAAATGCTTTTTAAATTTTTTATTATGAATCGGTTAAAGTTTGACTAAACTAATGTTTCATACCGTCTAATAACAAATCTAACACTAATCTAACAAATCTTGAAACAAGAAAATTTAAAATCCTATATGAATGGAACTGTTGATTTGTAGGATAATTTTGATATCTCCAAGAGCATGATTATTTGCACTTTTGCTATTTGATAACAATATCAAAGAAGGGAGACATGATAGCTGAGAAGGATTAGAATGGTGAAGGTTTTGAAAAAAAAAATGAAAGAAAGAGTGAAATTAATTGAAATATTGTTTTCATTTAACTATATTATTTAAATTAATTTGAATCTTGATTTTTATTTAAATATATTATTAACAAATAAAAAGACGATGTTGCTAAGTTAGAATTGACACTGGTAGGATTGAGAATTTCTTGATAAATAACCTTCTCAAGTTTCACCTGATCCACAATCCAGGATTTGCTCCAGATCAACCTTGGATAGGGTTCAAAAACCATGGTGAAAAGTAAAAGGAACGTAACAGAGAGACGAGAGTCATGTGTGTTACCAGCCATTGAATTAATATTGATGTAAAGCAAAAACTTGGGAATTTCCTCGAAGAATCAATGGGACAATAAGCCAAATAAAGAAGACTTTATTACATATGGAAAATCATGCGATGACGACGACCAATTCCATCCAAACCACAGGATCGATAGCGTGGAATTGAATTTCAGTGCCATACAAGTGGGCTGTTTATTACAATTCATGAACGAACACTTTCTCAACTTTTTCATTGTAAAAGACAACAGTAAATTAAATCGATCTGCTACTACAGCAACAACAATCAAGTGGTATACAGTTTAATTCATCAAGTATTTCAAATAGGTTAAGCAGGTTCTCTGTAGTAGTGATAAAGCTGATCTTCATGGTTTTATTACCAGGGTGGTGGTGCCGTTTGTGTTTGGAGGAAGAGAGAATTGCTCCATTGGAAATAAAAAATTTCCTTTTACCTACCCCTTCCAATCCCCGTGACGCATTTATGCACAAATCTTCCAATTCCCAACCCCTTGTTAACGAAAGATCGAGCGTGTTGATTCGTCTTGTAGTATAAAGAGCAGCTTGAACAAAGCCAGCGGTATATTTGTATACAACCAAAATTCCTCTAACTACCCAAACGGCGGCGAACACCTGCAATCTTGGGGAAAAGAAGCCGGCAGTTGTAATTGGGAAGGTATTTCCAATGGAGCAATTCTCTCTTCCACCAAACACAAATGAAACCTGGTAATAAAACCATGAAGATCAGCTTCATCACTACTACAGAGAACCTGCTTAACCCATTTGAAATACTTGATGAATTAAATTGTACACCGCTGGCTTTGTGCACTGGAGGGCTGCTCTTTATAGGAGGAGAGCGCAGTACTGTACCCTACAACCAGCGACGTTGCGCGTTCATCATTTAATTCCACGCTATCGACCATGTGGTTTGGATGGAATTGGTCGTCGTCATCACATGATTTTCCACGCATAATAAAGTCTTCTTTGTTTGGCTTATTGTCCCATTGATGCTTCGAGGAAATTCCCAAGTTTTAGCATTACATCATGCATAGTGCCAGAAGAAAGATCATCAATTCAATGGTCGGTAACACAGGGGTCTCTCCCCCCTCTGTTATGTTCCCTTTACTTTTCACTTTGCCTTGGAATGACAATAAAAAATATCGGAATATTGAGATTTAATCTTGTATTACTAATTTTATTTTTTTTATTAGATCATAAAATAACTTTCTTAAATTACTTATAAGAACTAGAAATAATTAAGGGTTATTTCTCAAACAAAAGAAAAGGTCGTGGCACCGTAAATACACCATGCCTAGTTTAGAAATTTATACAAGGATTTATGCATATTCAAGGTTGATAATGCAGTTTAACAAGACAAAATTAAGAATTTGGAGGGTTTATTTTTATCGACTAAACTAATAGAAAGAGTCGAAATCTAGACGGAGGAAATCACAAATAATTATTGAAGTCACAAAACTTAAAAGACAAGTGAAAATCAATGATCCAACCAAAGTCAAGTCAACCGTGAAAACAACCTTTAATCATGTGACTTTTTACCTTTTCGATGGTTTTAATGGGCTTCTCATATGCGCATGAAAAAATTGAAATAGAACATCTTAGTAACTTTGGAAGATAATATTTTTTAATTTGATCAAATAATTTATAGATATCAAGTTGTTTTGTCTCCTCATTTAGAATAAAATTTAAATTTTCACATTATCAGAATATTTTTATTGATATTAATGTTAACATTGAAAAATTAAATAATGCTTTGAAAACCAACGGACATACAGAACCAATGCAAAAAATTATGATGGAAATGATGATAACAAAGATGAAATTGAAGAAAACAATCCTGATTAATTTGCACAACACATGAATGTGTAATGAAATTATCTTTAGTGTAATGACAATGACATGCATTTATTATTACATGATAAGAAAACATTTATTTTTTGTAATTTTATTATTTTACACTGAACTGGTATTATTATATTGTGTGCGTTGTTGTATTTTTAAGTATTTGCATGATGGATAGATAAAGAATATAGATACAATATGGCCACATATATTGTTTTATACAGATGGCATTACTGACATATTATAAAATACTAATAAATATACTGATAGATTAAGTCTGTTGGTTTATTTCAAAGAGGTTTGAGATTATTCATTTCTCAATGATACTATTCATTATATTTATTACATATGAAATTACCGACAGATTAAGTCCATCAATATTTTCTAAAGAGCTTTAGAATTGTTTACTTCTCAATTACATTGTTAATTATTGTTTATAGCATACAAAATTACTAATAGACTGAAAAGTCATTGGTGATATTTGAGGGGCTCTGAAAATTTTCAATTAAATGTTGCAGACAAAAATACCAAGAAAAATGTTAAAAATATTAATATTTAATTATCCATCAATAAAACCTTCAAAAAAAACCCAAATAAAGACCAGATTCTCTAATTTCATAAAAGACAAGCATTTCTTCTTCTTATCTCTTCCCCTTTTGTAAAAAAACAAAAATGTTTCTCTCTCTCTTTCTCTCATTCTTAACTCTTCTCTTTTCTTTTTCTTATTTGTAAAAATCAAAAACGTTTCTCTCTCTCTTTCTCTCATTCTTAACTACTTCTCTTTTCTCTTTCATCCCTAACGGGTAAGTCATTCTCTTCTCTTCTTTTTTTCTCTGCTCAATTTTACTCTTTTTTATTTAATTAACATATTATGTGAATTTGTTTTTTTTTCTCTACTCAACTTCACTCACAACAAAATTAAAGTAGGATTTTTCTTTTTTCTTCTTTTTTTTATGTTTATTTTGCATTATATTTGTTTTTCTTATTTTTTATTGATTTTTTCTGTTCAATTTTGTTGTTGGAATGTTGTTGTTGGAATTGTTTTCATGCAAGAATAGTTTTTTTTTAATAAAGAGAGTCGTGGTTTCTTCCCATCTTTCAAGGTTCTTCAATAGGACGATCCTTTGTCCCCTTATTTGTTTATCCTAACTATGAAGAATTTAAGAGGTATTTTTAAAGAGGCCTCACGGAACTCAAGGTTTCATTATCACTAGCAGTGCCAACAAAATATCATTACTCACTTGTGCTTTACTAATGACCTTATGATCTATTGTCAAGCAGATAGAACTCATTCAAGATTGTGAGAAAGGCTTTGGATGATTTTGTAGGGTTGTTTGGTCTTGTTATAAATCCAAAAAAGAGCCCAATCTTTTTATCATAAGTTAATGATGAGCTTAGGATCTCTTTACAAGATCTTTTGGGTTTTAGGTTAGGTTCTCTGCCAATAAGATACCTGGTTGTTCTATTAATATCTTTTAAACTAACTCACTTTGATTATAAGCCTTTAGTAGAGTGGATTCTCTCCAAGATTAAGCTGTGGACCTCAATTTTTTTTTACTTATATTGGGCGTCTTCAACTAATCAAATCAGTTTTCTTCTCCATCCAGGTTTATCGATCCTCCATGTTTATTCTCTCTTGCTCTATTAGTAAGAGGATTAAGGGTATCTTGGTTGCCTTTCTTTATAAAGGCTGCTCTATCTCCCACTCGGGGGCTAAGGTGGCTCAGGTCTATGTTTGATATCCCTTAAAAAGGGTGGCCTAAGAATAAAAAGGGCTCAAACTTGGAATGAAACAGTTATTCTCAAGCATGTCTAAGGACTACTATCAGATAGATCATCAGTTTGGTCGGGATGGGTCCATAATGTTTTGCTCAAAGGCATATCTTTCGGGCATGTCATGCCTCCTTCAATGTCTTCTTAGTCATGAAGGAAGGTTTTATTCATCAAAGATTGGTGTAAAAAGAAGTTTGTCTTTAATATTGGTAATGAAACTACAACCTCTATGTGGTTAGACTATTTGTTACCAGATGGGCAACGATTATGCGACCTAGTGTCTTTTAGGGTGCTCGCTTATACTGGGTTGTCATGGAATGCTAAGGTCCATACATCATTAAGAAGGATACTTGGGTTTTTCCATTGGGTAGTCTAGAGCTCCAGCCTATATGGGACTTGATTACTTTTAACCCAAGAGTGCCTTACCAAACCATTATGTCTGGAACAATAACTCATTGGGGGAGGTTCTCTATTGACTCGGCATGGAAGGTTCTTAAAGATTTCAAACCCACAAACTCTATACACCATCTTCTCTGGTTTTCAGGTTTCATCCTGAGACTCTATTTTATCATGTTGTTTACCTTTATAGGTTATCTCAATATCATGAATAGACTACATGCTTTTTAGATCATTCCCTCTTCGACATGTATCCTTTATGGGTTACAGGTTGAAACACATGAATATTTATTATTTTAGTGTCCTTTCTCTGCTACAGTTTAGGGTGCTATCATGAATATGACTCTTATGGGTTGGCCTTCTTTGACATGACATCATCTACTTTAGTAGGCATACAAACACTTGAAGAAGAAAAAAGGACTTTACGCATTTACTTACTTGGCTAGCCTTCTCTACCTCGATTTACTTCATTTACCTCGATTTACTTCATTTAGTGTGAGAGAAATAATCAAGTTTTTCATAAGATTTATTGATCTCATCAGGATGTTTGCAAAGACATTTTTTATTTGGTTCAGTCCCGTTTAATGGAGCTCGAACCAGATTTCATATCACAGCTACTTTCAGGTTCATTCGGTGCCTATGAGAGTCATGAAATATAATTACTCTTGCTAATTTCGAGATTTTGTTTAGCACAGTTTTATATACAATCAATTTGTCGACTAACTCATCTACTGCTTATCTTCACAATCTTTTTTTGTTCTTTTTCAGTTTTTTTTTTTAGTTTTTGCTTCATTTTCTTGTTATTTTTTGTCAAATAGACTAGGTAACAAGCATTTATACTTCTTGAGATATGCTCCTCGTGCTTTATATAGTTTCTTCCCTTTAATACAATAACTTTTATCCGAAAATAAGAAAAGAATTTTGTTTTGCTATACATTGCAAGTTTTAATGTCTATTTAATATGTATGCTATGATTTTATTTTGATCAAGATGAACTTAATTATATAAAAATGCAAGCAATCTAAACTAAATTATAGATCGATAACAACAGTTATCCAATTCAAAAAAACCACTCAAAGATTTGAGCTGAACCATTACACTAATGCAAAAGTATTCATCGAAGAAATTTAGAAGTGCATTTTCAAGGAAACCAAAAATAATGGATACATGAACCTTGTTCGGTATACTTCTAGCTAAAACAGGATATCAATCATCGATAACTATCCTCCTCGATTGCATTTTAGCTGTCATATGGAGAGGAAAACTTTATCACCATAACTAGTATTAACATGAATTAGATGACTGTTGATTTCCTGGGTTGGCACTCAAACTTGCAACGCATTGTGCAAATTCTAAAAAAAGTGAATTTACATAGCTGGAATATCTACTATGTCATGTGCTTCAGAAGAATGGCTTCCCATGGCCTCAACTTATCATATTCCACTTCGAGCAGCTTAGTGATTTGAAGTTTGAGGAAGCCTGAAAGAACCCCCAGCATAAAGCATCTCATAGACAGGCCTTATCCTCATAGTTAGAATAATGCTCAAGATGGAGCCCAAACCGCAGGCACCAGCCAGAACCAAGAAGGTGAGCCTGAAGCAATTTGGACCCAAGCAGGAGATGCTTGAACTGGACAGCAAATTTGGTACCTGCTGCTTTGCTGCCTCGTTATCATATACATAGCCTGCCAGGAGACCTGAGAAAAGGAACGCACCGAGAGGATTTCCTAGTGACATGAAGTTGTAAAATAAACCAAAATGCTTCAAGCCGAAAAGCTCAGAGACAGTCGGTATCATTATCGAGAACTGAACTCCATAGCAGATCCCAAGCAATGCTGTTGCGGCGTAAAGGATACCATCAATTGCAGAAGCAAACAACAGGTACGTTATAATCATCATTACTTGAGTGCACGTCATCCATATTGTCCGAGGGATTGTTTTTGATCTGCAAGGAATAAATGTCCAACACGTCAAAGTAATACAACACCACAAAAATATTGTAGCCTGTGCAGTCTGTATTCTTTTGGAACCGACAGTCAGACAATTACAATGGACTGATAACGAAATTTGAGGATGTGCCAAAGACAAAAGCTCATGGAAATATGACAAGTAACATTCATATGACATTTTGGCAGAACATGAGCTATGCTTCTTATGCATATGTTTTCTCCGTCTACGAGCATCAATATCTGGAGCATATAACAGAAGAAAAACCGATGCAACTTAATTCTCAGAGGACGCTCGCAATGTCCAATAGATGGAGTGACAGTACTATTCCTAGAACTAAGCCCCATCATGACACAATTTGAGAATGAAAATCATCTTGGCATCCTTTGATTTGGTTTTTCTGTGTTTTATATTTTGTTTATAAAGTCACTGGCTCTAAGCCAAGACTTGCATGGTTTAGATGATTTGGTTTTTTTAACCTTTTAAATGTAGAGCATGTAAATCAATTAGGCATCAAAATGCAGAAAACTTCAATGTCATGAACTTAATGATTAGCCAAGAAGGAAAGAGTGTAGTAACCTGACAAAATGTTCAGACACAATACCCCCACCAAGACGCCCCACAAAATTGCAAAAGCTGAAGAGCGACAACAAGATGGTAGTATCATGCACGCCTTGTGCAATTCCTATCTGGGCCAGATTATTGAGCACCGTTACCCCAGATCCAACACCCACAAAGTACACAAAGAAAAGAAGCCAGAAATCAGCCTTTATTAGGGCAATGTCCAATAGATGGTTTTACTATAAAATATAGATTGAGATGTTCAGTTAGAGCAATTTCTCACTATAAAAGATGAGATTGAAGGAAAATTTAAGAAAAAATAATTGTTTGGTAGCAATTAGAGATAAAGCCACGGAGATCACTGATAATGTCAAATATATCAAAATTGATAGCAATGTTATTGCTAATACACATTTAACATTAACCAATGAAGTATTATCAAATGTGGAGAAGAAAAAAACTACAAAAAAGATATGTGAGACTCTGGTAAAGTTATATGAATCCAAGTGTCTATGCAATAAGATATTTTAAAAATGAGACTTTATACCCTTTAAATGATAGAAACCATGTCGATGATTGCCCACATTAACATATAAAAACATGCAGAGCTTTTACTTCAAAGTCTTTTTGATTCATATGATTAATTCATTATCAACTTGACCAATAACATCTCATGACTATCTAGTCTTTGATGATGTTACAATTATCTTGGAAGAAGAAAATAGTTGTGAGAACAAATGAGATAGAATTAATACTTCACAAAAAGTAAAGTCGTTATTGATGTCAAAAAGAAGATCAATGAAGTATGGCTCTAATAGGAGTCAAAGACAAGAAAATTCCAAATCAAGAAGTAAGAATACCATGAAATGCTACAATCATGGCAAAAAAATGCACTCTTGGTATAAAAAATGTATAAAGAATACCTTGGAGTCATCAAAATCTTATGGATGTATTGCAAACACTTTGAATGATGGGGAAATTTTATATAGCAAAGCAACAATAATCTCTATAAACAAAAGTAAGCTCACAGAGATTTGTTTAATGGATTCTCGGGAGCAACATGACACATGAATAATAAAGTAGTTTGTTATTATAATAACAATAACAACGATGATAATAGTAATAATGTTAATGATAGAGATTATGATAATAATAATAATAATAATAATAATAATGATGGTGATAATAATGATATTACTTATTAATAATAATAGTGATAGATATAATTATAGTAATAATAGTAGCAATGATAATAATAATAGTGATAATAATAATTCATCATTTGATGCTAGATTTGCTAGGGATTAAGTTTCATTATTTTTTCATGAATTATATTTTCAGTCTAATAACTTGAGTTATGATTTTGAAAAATTTATATGACCCAACGTCCTTTTTTATTTTTTTACCTTATTGTTTTTTTTCTTGATTTCATCATAATTCAATATAAGTTTTTTAAAATAAAAACCGGTCATTTAGATTTTCTTTGAATTTATTAAATAGATCAATTTATATTGAGTTAACTATTATATAATTTTATTGGAAACTCGTGTTATGCAAAAATTCAAATCAAGGAATTTTAAAATTTATCTTCTTTTCCGAGTTTAATAGTATTGTAAAAAAAAAATCCCAGCACTCTTAGTGTTTTTCTTTTGTGTTTTTTAAAAAATAATTATATTCCTAGCAGAGCGCCGGTCAATAAATTAGTCTAATTTAATAAACATGCACCGCTCTTAATTTTGGGCCCTCGTGATCTTAAAGCCCTGTATTTAGTGTTCACCTGTCTTCTGTCTCATTGTAACTGTAGCCGAGACCCTGGTTGGTAGATTTGGTGCTAATTCAATGGGCCTAAGTTTTAATGCATTAGGTTTGAATTAAACTTCATGAGTAGGTTTCCGACAAATTTCATCAATGATGGTACTAAGTACTAACTGGTTTTCATTTAATTCTCCATCAATTAGTTTGTATTGTACCTTAATGATTATATTAATGAAATTAAATTTAAATTTAATGCTGCATAATTTGTTTGAAGGAAAAAATTTCCCTTTTCATATTTTTGTTCAACTTAAAATAAAAAAAATTGATGCTTGAAGCTGTCTGGGCCTCTGTTATATTGAAATGCTACTTTGTATGCTCTTTGCATGTTATCATGGTCGGCAAATAATTTACGAATTTCCTTTTTCTTCTGTTTTCTTAATTTTACGAATAATTCACTTAAGGAGAGATTGCTTATAGAACTCCCTTTTGTTCATCAGAATGGACTCGGGATTTGGGATATATACATTACAAAGATGCAGAGCTTTCTCCCTTCATATAAACTCTCATATATAGAAATCATCGGATGAGGAAATAGATCGAAACATAGTTAATTCATAGTATATTAAAGTAATATAGTTCTAGAAGATGGCAATATTATGAGAACCCACAAATTATATATATGAAAAAAACAATCAATTTTGAATAAACTCGCAAAACCAGGTGTTTGCTTTGGCTTAAGGAAGTGCTTTCTGGTTTTTAGCACCAAATTAAAAGAGAGGTGCGCATATATATAAGAAACTTCACAGATTAAATTGACGAAAAACTCTAATTGTTGTCATGATTAATTTTTTTAATTTGTTTTTTTTATTTATGTTTTGGTTCTGTAGTAACAAGGGTATGAACGAGGACCACACAACCCATTTCACTGGACACCATACCTTAAAAGAATCTCGAGTGCTGATGGTATATTATAATATGCCAAACCCCCTTTTGTTTATTGAAGCTTGAAAGTGAAGGTCCTTAAATTTTGATTCTGCAATGATCTTGATCACAAATTCAAGAGCAAGGAACAGTACAAGCAATGGACATGGAGAAACAGACGACCATACAAATAAGAGTCGGCAGGCCGCATGTATTGGGGCAACCACCTCTCTGTTTAAAGTTAAAAAAAGCTTGCGGGCACATCGTGGATGGCAATTTGGACCACTGTTAACAGCTTTCTTTTCTTTTGTCTTAGCAGGTGGCCCCTCGAGCCATCATCAGGTCAAGCGATGACTGAATGCAGCAACCTTCTTCTTCGTCAACCACTAACAAGACTGACAGCCACTGCATATTCTCGGCCGTAAGGAACACGTCGAGCGCGATGACCAGTTCATCTGTCTCTTATAAAAAGTAAGAGTATAGCTTGTTGGCAAATTGGTCTCTCTGTTATATTATAAATTTCATGATACATAACCTGCTAATTTCAAATCCCATATCTCTAAGTTTTAGAATAGTGTATTATTATCTCGGTAGTTATTTTTTACTTAAAAATATATTAAATAATATTTTTTTAATTTTTTAATATTAGTATATCAAAATGATTTAAATTTTTTAAAAAAACTTGAAACAAAAAAAAATAAAATAAAAATATATTTAAAAAACCTTTTAAAATTAATGCAAAAACAAACATGCTTTAGCCACGGTCACAGCTTTTTAAAAATTTTATTATGAATGGGTTCAAGTTTGACTAAACTAATGTTTCATACCGTCCAATAACAAATCTAACACTAATATAATGGGACTTCAAAGTGAACAGATCAAACTAGGTTTCACATCTATGAAAAATAACCTACTAAGAAAATTCACAAAAACTATAAATAAATAAACAAATAACTGATTAGTTTCTGCTGACTGGATCATGTTTAGACTACTAGGAACAAGCTTTCTTCATAAGAGTGGAAATCTGAAATCTTAAAGTGTGTATTTAACCATTCGAATCTCCCACGATTTGTCCTGAGCTTCTGGAGCTAGTCCCATCATGAACTCTGCTGTTTCTTTCATTCCTAGCTCCATATACAGTTGAGTGGCAGAGATAATTGTATAATAGCTATAGATTTTAAAATCAGGAAAATGGTCAGAATTGCACACATTCTTCTAGTGGTATATATAGGTAGCATTATGTTTAATTTGAATTCAAAAAACAGATAGAATCTAGTCTGTTTCGATTAAGATAAAAAATTGAAAGAAATATAAGCTAGCATAAATTTCAAAATAACAACTGGCAAATAAGTCTCGGAAGCAAAATATTCTGGAGATTTAACACTGTCCCATGAATTTCAGCTTGTCAATCACCCACATGTCTGCAAATTCCACACATCTGCAACGGAAATCTCCAAATTGCACTAGAGAATTGCACCATTGGAAAGGTACAAAACTCTATTTTTCTTGCAAATTATAGCTGCTACTGTGCCCTACAATGTTCACCAAAGCACTCAACAAAAAATCAATCATTGTTGTCTTGTCCATGCCTCTGGTCCTGGAACTCGTTTCTCTTTCAAACATCAGAAAGTAAGTAGTTTTAACAAATCCTCAATTCCAAGGAAGGTGGGGACTACATGACTAGTAAAGGAACTAATCTACAAAGCATAAATGAAAAGAAATGATTCGTTCTGTTGCAACCAAGTTTGTTAAAATCGCGATTTTAACATGGCACGGAAAGTCGCACACAAACTCGGATCGTAAAATCGGATCGTAAAATCGTAAAAAAATCAGAATTTTAAAATATATATATAAAAAATCATGCTTCAAATAAAAATTCATACATAGTTCAAGCCTATTACCAGAAGCATTTTTTCTAGATGCCATAAGTTCAACAATTTAAGAATCAATTCAAATCAGCCCTGTAATCAATCGAAACATTTTATAACAGGTTACAAACTTGATTTTAATACACACTACAAAAAAATAACAGCCAACAACCCATCTTCTATATTATTATCCATTACAGGTTACAAACTTACAAGTTACAACCCTTTACAACTCAGCAAAGGCAGCATAAAAACAGTCAATCAGCACTCTAAATTACAATTTAGAACCCAAATCCATTCATCACAAGTTACAACCCAAATCACGGTTAAATTACAATAAATCCATGCATCACAACTCCACAGCAGCAGCATCATTCTAAATTATAATAAATCCATTCATCACAATTCACAACTCAGCAGCAGCAGCAGCACTCTAAAATAAATTACAATCAATCCATTATCACAACTCAGCAGCAGCAGCACTCTAAAATAAATTACAATCAATCCATTATCACAACTCAGCAGTAGCATTATCATTCTAAATTAAAATTTGAGAGCATTATCATCCATCACAATTCACAAATCAGCAGCATACTCTCAATAATAGATTAGACATCATTAAACTGTCATTTAGACAATTCACAATTTGAGACACTGTCATTTAGACACTAAAAAACAGAGTAAGAAAAAACACGGTTTAGACAAAATAGAGTCTCTCCATTTAGACGATGTCACACACACACACAGTCACACACGGTTAATAGATTTCGACACTATCGCAGGCATACTCTCAAATTGATGGACACTTGAATATTAACATGTCTCAGACTCTCAATAATAGATTAGACATCATTAAACTGTAAAGAAACGGAATGGTAAGAAACTAAGAAGCTTACCTCTGTTCTGAGCAGTGAGCACCGAGGCTGAGAGACGCCATGAGCAGTGAGCACCGAGGCTCCGAGGCTCCGAGGCTGAGAGATGCCGTGAGCAGTGAGCACCGAGGCTCCGAGGCTGAGAGACGCCGTGAGCAGTGAGCACCGAGGCTGAGAGACGCCGTGAGCAGTTCTCAATCAAACTAACATTAACATTAGTGATCAGACTAATAAACGGACAGGGACCAAAAAAAAACCCACTTAAAGACTAGAGAAACAAGATAAACGGACAGTGTAACTTACCTCGTGAAGACTGGAGAGACGCCGTTGACCGTTGTTGTTGTGTGGACTGTGATTCTCACAGTGGCCGGTGGAAAGAACTGAGACTGAGACTGAAAAATCATGCAGATGAGGGACGAGCGAGGGCTGTGACGGTGGTTGATTGTTGGCTGAGAGCAAGCTGCAAGAGAAGACTGATTCGGGATGTTAAATTTGGGATTTTCAATTTAGGGATTTCGATTATCTGAGACTGAGAGCGTGAATTGTGATTCTGTGAATGTGGAGAGAAGACTGGAGAGAAGACTGATTCCGTGAATTGTTAATCAGTTAATTGCCTTCGATCTGTTCCATCCAATAGGCGGGTGACACGTGGCAGAAACACTGAAAATTTATCTCCTGCGGGCAAACTCGTTCAATCGGGTGTGAAATCGCGATTTTATGCGATTTCACCCGATTTTAACTGTTTTGGACCCGATTTTACTTATTTCCGAGTTTTATGAACGATTTAGCACGTAAAGTCTATATTAACTCGTAAAAACGTATGATTTTACGATTTGAATCGCGATTTTAACAACCATAGTTGCAACTTTACTCGGTAAAAACGTTATAAAAAAAAAAAAAAAAAAAAAAGACAAGCAGAGCTTCGCTGCAAGTACAAAGTGTTTTGAACATTTATTTACTCCGTTTATTAAGACTAATTTATTGATCAATCATGATTTTGAAATGTAGACACTAAACAGAATACACACAAAGCCAATACCATTTTACACACAAGGCTGAAATCCTTTGAACCTGGCTGACACCAGAGAGGTAAGTGAGAATGATTCCCTTGAAGGAGTAGCATATACTCTTTGTTTTAAAATCTAAAGATGTCTGGAGAGAAGGGTCTTCCATGGGGATGGGATTATCGATTCAGGTGCTGAAGCGATTCCAGAAGGATTTGAAATTGCTTCATGTTCCCTCTGCCAATTACTGCTAGATTTTAGGCATGGAAGAATATGACCATGTAAATTATTCTGAGACAGATCAATCAAACTCAATTCCTCTAACTTGCACGACTGGATTGGGATTTCATCTTCTAGATTATTATAATTGGTTTCTTTTTTTTTCTGTTTTTTTTTAAGAACCAACATATATATTATAAAAATTTCCTATACATTTTGTCACTAGCATATCAAATATACACTTTGTTATCAATTTTGTCATTAAAATCTTGAACAAGAATTTAGAAACAAGAAAATTTAAAATCCTATATGAATGGAATTGTTGATTTGTAGGATAATTTTGATATCTCGAAGAGCATGATTATTTGCACTTTTGCTATTTGATAACAATATTAACGAAGGGAGACATGATAGCTGAGAAGGATTAGAATGGTGAAGGTTTTGAAAAAAAAAATGAAGGAAAGAGTGAAATTAATTGAAATCTTGATTTTCATTTAACTATATTATTTAAATTAATTTGAATCTTGATTTTTATTTAAATATATTATTAACAAAAAAAAATGATTGATTAGCTATATTTTAGCCATAAAAATAAATTAATGTTGATGTTAATGAGTTCTATTGAATAAAACAATTTAATAGAGATAATAGTGTTTTTATTTTAAAATTACAACAATAATGCTTCTCATAAAAAAAATATACATGATTTCATCAAAATAAAAATAAAATGTTTGAATAAAAAAATTAGATTTTGATTAAAAATATGTTTTTTTTTTCTTTTTTAGTTAAGATAAATGTTGTTTTTCTGAATATTTCCTTGATTGTTGTTTCTTTTTATTTAATAAACTATACCGCTAATAAAAGATTATTTTGTTGTAAAAAAATCATTCCAATAAAAAAAAAATTAACAAAGAGATCCGGTGTTTCCTTATGAAGGGCCCAAACCCCATGTGCAAAGTCAATCCTGGAGCATCCTTTTCTTATCTATTATTGAAGCTCTACGCCTTGACTCGAAGTCAGCTGAGGAAATCTAAACCATCTTTTTTTCAGCAGACTCAAGGTCAAGCGATGAATGAATGCAACAACCTTCTTCTTCCTCATAGCGTGTAATTTTCCACAACCACTAACAACATTGACAGCCACTGCATTATTTTCGGCCGTAGGGAGCACGTCGCGCGCGATGACCAGTTCATTTATTTTCGGCCGTAGGGAGCACGTCGCGCGCGATGACCAGTTCATCTGTCTCTTGTAAAGAATAGGAGTAAAATGCAAGATTTTTCAAGGTGTTCTTCAACGGTTCCCAGACCTTAGGGTCAGGGTTTCATCAATCAACCTGTGGGTTCTATTATTATAGCTTGTTGGCATATTGGTCTCTCTGTTTTTTTTTCCTTTGACAATTGGGTTGCAATGTCTTCTCTTTTTTTTTTCCTTTGGAAGTTCGGGCTGGGCCGAGACATGCAATGTTTGTTTCTTTTACTTTGGATCCTTGGGCTGGGCCATCTCAAATCATTTGGAAGCCCATGAATATCATCTTAACTCTCCATATTTCGACCGCATTTGCAAGTCTTTTCGAAAGCGTTTGGCTGCGTGGTAGCTTCCGTGTTTTATTGCCACCGCAGATATCAACTGTTTGGTAAATGATAAACCATTATTTACTGTTAATGGGACCTACCAAATTTTGTGGACGCGTCTGCGTTCCGTTGAAAGCAGCTCCAAGCTGCTTTACCTGCGTCTGCGTTGTAAGGGCAAATCCAATGGAGAAGCTAAATGGATAGCTAAAAATAAAAAACTAATATTTTGGCTTTCCTTTACTTGTTTTGCACACTCCAAGGGGAAAGCCAAATAAAATGCTAAAATGGTTTTTCTCTCCCACAAATGTTATTCCTACATATCTCTCAAAAGAGCCAAAATTAATCAAGTGGAGCCAACAAAAAAATAAACCAATTAAATGTAGCCATGTGGAAAAAAAATAACATCAAAATCATTAAAAAAAAATAAAACACTTCTTTATTCTACTCTAATAGAATTGACTTTTCAAATGGCTTTTTTTCATTGGAATATACATGGTAAAAAAAACCATATTTATACTATTCAAAATGCTATTTTATCAATTTGCCTCCTTAAAATAGCATTTCCCTTTGGAGATGCTCTAACCAGTGAAGTTTTCTTCAACTCGTGTCTCAGTGAATAGTGCAAGTGAATTGCACTGTTCACAGTGCAATTTGCTTTTTTTTTTTAATGTGTTTATTTAAAAAAAAAAAAACTAGTTTAGAGTGAATTATTTTATAACCTCAATTTCAAAAGCATTTTTAACCAAATACATTAAACTATTTTTTGTTAAACCTCAATTTTAACCACACTTTTAACCAAACACCTATTTTTTCAATCCAACCTCAATTAAAAGTATTTTTTATAAAACAACTTTTTTCAAACCACAACCACAACAGCTACCGCAATACCAAACACACATCTCTTTCTATGGCCTCATAAAAGTTCATGATACATAACCTGCTAATTTCAAATCCCACATCTCTTTTATCTCTTTCTATGGTCTTTTATTATCTTGTTTTTTTATTTAAAAATATATTAAAATAATATATATATATATATATATATATATATTTAAATTTATTTTTAATATTAATACATCAAAAAAATTTAAAATTTAAAAATATATTAAAATAATATATATTTTAATATATAACCTGCTAATTTCAAATCCCAAATCTCTAAGTTTCAGAGTACTGTATTATTATCTTGTTTTTTATTTAGAAATATATTAAAATAATATATATTTTTTTTAAATTTATTTTTAATATTAATACATCAAAAAAATTTAAAATTAAAAAAAAATAACTTGAATCCAAAAAATAAAAATAAAAATATATATTTAAAAAAAAACATTTTTAAAATGCAAAAACACACATGCTCCATGCTCTTAATAGCCACAATCAATGCTTTTTTAAACTAATATTTCAAACCGTCCAATAACAAATCTAACACTAATATAAATGGGATTATATGACTAGTAATCTACAAAGCATAAATGAAAAGAAATGACTCGTTCTGTTGCAACTTTGCTCGGTAGAAACCGTGTGTGTGTGTATATATATATATATAAAGCAGAGCTTCGCTGCAAGGACAAAGTTGCAGTCTTGTTAATTGAAAAAATTTTATTGCTTCTTTATTATTTGAAAAGTTAATGTTAAAAATTTTTAAAAATATTTTTATATGTTTTCAAGGAAAAAATATTTACACCATAATATCATACATTTATTTTATATTAAAATACAATATTAATTAACCAATTATACCATTATTATTAAATTCAATTTGACTCAAGATCATATTATTTTAATTTTTATTGTTTTTTATTATTTGATAAGTTAATATTGAAAATTTAAAAAATTTAAAAAATATTTTAATATATTTTTAAGTAAAAAACATTTACATCATAATATCAAACATGCATTTTATATTAAAATACAATATTAACTAGCTGATTATATTATTATTATTATTATTATTATTATTATTAAATTCAATTTGGCTCAACATCATATTATTTTAATACCTATTTCAGACTGAACGTTGATAAAAAAATATATATATAAAATTAAAGAAATGTTTAGTGAAACCTAAATGATTAGACAGTTTTTTTTTAAAAAATGAAACTATATTATTTTAAATTTTTTAAAAGAAATATTTTGAATGTCATAAATAAAAACATTAAGAACCCTATAGAAGATTTGAGAACGAACTTTGAAAGATATATTAAAAAAAGAAAAGTGAAAAACCATTTTGTAAAACCTATGACCAAGCCAATGAAATAAGTGGCAAGATGCTGGTTTTTCAAATATTTCATTAGTTTTCAATTTTTTATTCGATTTTTTGGGAATATTTTCAACATTCCTCTTGTAAAAATCTTCACTGCAGCTTTTGGGGAGTGGTGGTCCACAAAGCAAATGATTTCACTCTTAGCTAGACTCTTTGAATTTTTACTCTTTGAATTTTCTACTACCATTAACAAGACTGACACTGATGGCGCACTGTCTTTCCCGTAGGGAAGACATTGCATGCGATGACCATTTCATTTGTCTATTTCTCTATTATTGTAGAAAACAAAAAAAGTTTATTTTTTTTATTAGAGAGGTTGCAATCAGAAAGTATTCATTTGTCTATTTCTGAATTTTAGTTGTAAACACGTTATGTCATTTTCTTTAAACCCGAACTTGTTTGATTGAATGATTATCATGATTTTCTAAATAATTTTTTATATTAAAATATATATTAATGATATTTTTTATTTTTTTAAAATTATTTTTGATATCAACACATTAAAGTAATTTAAAAATATTAAAAACATATTAATTTGAAATAAATAAAAAAATTAAAAAAAAAATTTAATTCTTTTAAAAATACTTTTAAAACATAAAAATAAACAGGCTCTGTCAAGACTGATATCGATTGCGCACTGTCTTTGCCGTAGGGAAGACATTGCATGGAAAGACCATTTCATTTTTCTATGTCTCTATTATTGTAGAAAACAAAAAAAGTTTATCTTTTTTTATCAGATAGGTTACACTCGTTACTGAAAACATTCATTTGTCAATTTCTCTTTGAATTTTAGTTACGTACGCGTTATGTCATTTTCTACAAACACGAGCTTGTTTGATATTATAATTATAGTTATTTTTTAAATAATTTTTCATTTTAAAATATATATCAAAAATATTTTTTTATTTTTTAAAAATTATTTTTAACATTAATACATTAAAGTGATTTGAAAACATTAAAAACATATTAATTTGAAATAAATAAATAAAATTTAATTTTTTTTAAAATACATTTAAAATATAAAAATAAACAAGCTGTATCAAGACTAATATCGATGGCGCACTATCTTTGCCGTAGGGAAGACATTGCATGGAAAGACCATTTCGTTTGTCTATGCCTCTATTATTGTAGAAAACAAAAAAAAAAAGTTTATCTTTTTTGACTAGGGAGGTTGCACTCGTTACTGAAAGCATTCACTTGTCTATTTCTCTTTGAATTTTAGTTGTGTTGTTTTTTAATTAATTTTTTGTGTTAAAATATATATTAATAATGTTTTTTTTATTTTTTTAAAATTATTTTTAACATCAGCACATTAAAGTAATTTGAAAACATTAAAAACATATTAATTTAAAGTAAATAAAAAAATTTAAAAAAATTAATTTTTTTTTAAAATACTTTTAAAATATAAAAATAATCAAGCTTTAACAAAACTGATATCGATGGCACGCTGTCATTGCGGTAGGGAATACATTGCATGGAAGGACCATTTAATTTGTCTATTTCTCTATTATTGTAGAAAACAAAAAAAGTAAAAAAATATTCACACGCAAAATAATATACCGTAAAACATTATTTTTTTCTGTATGTTCCGGGTTTTCGTATCACAATATAAACTCATTCATATCCAGCCATAAGAAGAGGAATTGGTCACAAAATTTCTGATATAAAATTTAAATGAATTATTTGTGCGTTTCTCTTGAAAACAACCCAATTTATAAGATACGATATAGTCTTTGAAAAAAAAAAATTAAGGTGTTGATGGATAAAGCAAGGGTTAAGTGGGTTCAATGTGAGTTTGGAGAATTGGAGGGGATAGTCACCACCAAGGTTGTTAAAATCGCGATTTTAGAACGAAACGGAAAGCCCTTCACAAAATCGGATCGTAAAAATGGATCGTAAAATCGTAAGGAATTTTGAAATACATTAAAAAAAATTCATGTTTCAAATAAAAATTCATACATAGTTCAAGCACATTAAAAAACATGTTTCAAATAAAACTTCATACATATTTCAAGTCTTCAAATAAAAATTCATATATAGTTCAAGCATCTTAAAATACATTATTCAAATAAAAATCATACATAATATAAAATAACTTTTAATTAGACGCCTGTAATTACCAGGTGATAGTTTCACTCATATCATTTCCGCTTATATTTTCCAATACATTTAATTAGACGTCTCAATTTCAAAACATATGGCACCATAGGACTGAAGGTGATTCCTAACTTAAAATAAAAAATACATGAACACTACATGTATGCTTTTTCAGCATCCATTTCCAAGATTAGTCATGAAGAACACCAATGGTAACTAAATTAAAGTCACAAATTCAGTTCAAATCATCCACAAGCTGAACTAAGCTTAATAACACTTCTGTCGTAATTAATTGGGACTGTTAGCCATACAAAATTATTACTTATTATAGACCTCAGCACTAAATCACTTGCAGCATCTAACAAAACCAGCCATACATGACTAAAATATAAGCCTAACATTTATGAAACAATGATACTGTTGCAGACTCCAACACCGTATTAAATCTTCAATCCAAATATCTACACTACTGAGTGAAGAGATAGTAGTGGAGAGGCTAACACATTTGAAGCTTGTAAATTCATACTCAGTACATATTCATTATGGGACTAGTCAACAGCACAAGTGTGCTACTCTATCATTACACAACACATATGCAGCATACAAGGTCCAGTTTTTGTAATATGAACAAATACTCAATTAGTTTCAGGAGGCCCATAAATTAGGCAGATCACACCATTTTTGTGCCAGAAAGGAAACAAACAAGATAAATGACATTGCAGTTAGTTTGTAACTCACGAAGCACATTCAGAAACGTTTCCCTTGTTCTGATTCTCCAGTATAGCCATGAACAATTCCCTCATTTTATTTTCAAAAGAACACCAAAAATCAGAGAACATGAACAATTCCCAACAGGCCAGCAATATACCCAGAAACACAACAAGCAAAAAAAATTCAATAAAACCAAGGTTTAAAGCTCGGATCGACTGGTCTGATCCCAAGCCTTTCGTTAATTTTATTTCTATTACACCCTCGAATTCAATTCTCTTCCTGGACGGAAGAGACAAAAGAAAAGACTACAAAAAAACTTAAGAAGTGCAGCAATGGTACCTAGTTATGGAAGCTGAAGGTTGGATGGTACTCGTGCATAACCCAATTGGTCTTGATCCCGTTAGGAAGCGAGGACAGAAGCCTGAAGCGAAGACCGAAGACTGAAGAGTGATTTGTCAAGAAAGCTTAATTGTTCTGTATTTGTGGCTTTCGGCGTTTTGATTTGTTCTGACTTCTCACTTCTGTATTTGTTAATTGTTCAAGGCCGAAGCAGACGTGAATGGGAAGACCGAAGCGAAGACTGAAGAGTCACGTGAATGGGAAGACAGGTGGACATGGGGGGGGGACCGGGGGACTTTCAGTGCAGGCTGTGCAGCAATTATATTGGGGGGGACTTTAGCAATTATATTGAAATCGTAAAATCGGTGATGATATCGCGATTTTGTGTAATTTCATCCGATTTTTGCGATTTTACCTATTTTCGATTTTTTCAATCGATTCAAACTGTAATGCATGTTTTGACTCGTAAAATCGTACGATTTTACGAGTCAAAACGCGATTTTAACAACCTTGGTCACCACCAAGGTTGTTAAAATCACGATTTTAGAATGAAATGGAAAGCCCTTCACAAAATCGGATCGTAAAAACGGATCGTAAAATCATAAAATCGTAAGGAATTTTGAAATACATTAAAAAAAATTCATGTTTCAAATAAAAATTCATGTTTCACCGTCTTAAACTTATAATCAAACAATGATAGAACCAGAGGCAGATCAAAAGAACACCCATGTTGAATCCTTATTCACAGGAATTGGGGCGGAGATGGTATTCACAGGACGATCCAAGTCTTCAGAACAGACTTCTTCATTCAGATCAAAATCACAAAGGCCTTTCTCTGCGTTAACTTCTGGTTCTTGGGCCACTTCAGTAACCTGAGAGGACTCCAGGTCATGCATGCCATTCTCTGCTTCATTTTCCAGATTATTTGAATCAATCATGCGCTCCTCTTGTTCAGCATGGGTCTCAAAAGGCTGATTTTGTCTGGTTGGCACATTTTCTGGAGGGATCTCAGTGGATAGGTCCTGTTTTGCATTTATGGAGTCTGGGCTACCTGGCTGCTTAATACCACTTTCCATGATTTTCTCCGAAGATGAGCTGCAGGATTGTTCTTTGAAATCTACAACTTCTCTCTCCACTTCTTGAGCAACTTGTCGAGCAACTTCAAGAGCATCAACTATGCCACACTCAAGCTCAATATTAGATCTTCTTCTGTCAATCAAATCTGGACTTTCCATTATCAAAATAATAACACGGGCTCAACCCGGTATATTCCTCAATAACACTAGCTCGCTCATTAACTCGCCCAACTCGGTTCTCAAACTCTGCCACGACGAAGTCATACAGACTCGCCGGCAATATAGTGAAAGTAGTCCCCGAATCCACCACCACCCCACCACTCCCCTCTCTATCAACCTTCCTCAAAAAATCCGGCGCTGGAATGTTTTTTCTACCAATAGAAATACCCTCAAGCCCAACACAATAAAAATAAGGGTGTTTTGGATTATCAAGCATAGAAGTATACACAAAACTAGGCCTATTAACACCGTTTACCCTTCTCTCTTTCTCATCATGATCATACCTTCCTAGAATGAGTGGACTCGGTCGACGAACCCCGTCTGAATCAAACGAATGAGACATCAAACAATAAGAGAATTGATTCCCAAGTTGGGGAGATAATGTAGCAAGCTGAGCAGGCAACGAAAGGACTCCCCGCCCAAACCCAGCAACCCCAATAGGCTCGGTGAGCGTGGTGTGGGCACAGCCAAATGTGAAATTATTGAATATCAAGTTAGTTTGGTTGCTTAACGGTAGCCTAATAGAGTCGCGGTAAAGGCGAGCTATCAGGCTGCCATCACCATAAGCATAATAGAACTGTGGGCAAGAATGTTTTCGACAATCAGAAATTTCAATGGATTCTAACGGGCAGTTGGAAATAGCACAAAGATCGGAGCTTGGGAGATTGGAGTGTACAGCCGAACATGCAGACGTTTTGATTTGCTCTGACTTCTGTATTTGTTAATTGTTCAAGGCCGAAGCGAATACCGAATCAAACGTGAATGGGAAGACCGAAGCGAAGACCGAAGACTGAAGAGTCACGTGAATGGGAAGACAGGTGAACATTGGGGGGACTTTCAGTGCAACAATTATATTGAAATCGTATAATCGGTCCTGATATCGTGATTTTGTGTGATTTCATCTGATTTTTGCGATTTTACCAGATTTCAACCCGATTTTACCTATTTTTTATTTTTTCAACCGATTCAACCCGTAATGCATGTTTTGACTCGTAAAATCGTACGATTTTACAAGTCAAAACGCGATTTTGACAACCTTGATCACCACCCTCTATAAATTTTTTGATTGAGAGAACTTTAATTATCACATAAATAATTTTATTTATATACCCTTTTTGAAAAACTTATTAAAACTTTCCCCCCAGATCTATGATATATTTCAAAAAGGGTAAAATCATAGTAAGATCCATACTAAATTTCTGCAATTCTAAAATTATTTAAAAACATAAATAAGCCATAAACGGGTTGTAATTTTCGCCAAATGATATGGATTTTTAATTTTTGGAATATAATAAATCTAGAAAAGTGGACAATTTCAAGAAGGGCTATTTATTATATATTTATTATAAACATGAAGGGCTAAACTAAACTAACACTAAACTATGAGGGACAATTTTCCCCATCAAGTGTATTGAGGCAATCACAGATTTTAAACCCAGCCTGTGATTGACCAACTCAAGACCTAAATCAGTTTTAATATTTTTTATAAATTAAAATGATTTATTTTAATTAAAAAAAATTATCAGTGAATTTTAACCGGGTGAACAACTAGTTAAATCACCCGGAATTTTAACTTCCCCTGTTTATTTAAAATCCTTCCAACCTCATACCAGCCTAGTCCCAAGTCGCGCGGTGGGGCCGTATTTCAGAACTACGGAGGAAACGCTAACAGCCTAGCACTTTCCGTGGTCATGTCACGGGTGTTTAGACGAAGAGAGAAGTGCTCTCTTGCGGATTAAAGATTAATTGAAATCTTGTTTTCATTTAACTATATTATTTAAATTAATTTGAATCTTGATTTTTATTTAAATATATTATTAACAAATAAAAAGACGATGTTGCTAAGTAAGAATTGACATTGGTAGGATTTGAGAATTTCTTGATAAATAACCTTCTCAAGTTTCACCCATGGTGAAAAGTAAAAGAAACGTAACAGAGAGACGAGAGTCATGTGTGTTACCAGCCATTGAATTAACATTGATGTAAAGCAAAAACTTGGGAATTTCCTCGAAGAATCAATGGGACAATAAGCCAAATAAAGAAGACTTTATTTCATATGGAAAATCATGTGATGACGACGACCAATTCCATCCAAACCACAGGGTGGATAGCATGGAATTGAATTCTACGAGTTTGTTTTTTTATTTAAAAATATATTAAAATAATAATTTTTTATTTTTTAATTTATTTTTAATATTAATACATTAAAATGATTTAAAATTATAAAAAAATAACTTGAAATAAATATATATATATATATATATATAAAAAATAAAAAATAAACATGCTCTTAATAGCCACCATCAATGTTTTTTTAAACTAATGTTTCAAACCGTCCAATAACAAATCTAACACTAATATAATGGGACTATATGACTAGTAAAGGAACTAATCTACAAAGCATAAATGAAAAGAAATGATTTGTTCTGTTGCAACTTTGCTCGATAGAAACGTTATATATATATACAAAAAAAAAAAAAAAGGCAGAGGTTCGCTGCAAGGACAAAGTTGTAGTCTTGTTAAATTGAAATTTTTTTTTTATTTGATAAGTTAATATTAAAAATTTTTAAAAATATTTTAATATATTTTCAAGTAAAAAAATGTGTACACCATAATATCATACATTTATTTTATATTAAAATACAATATTAATTAACTAATTATACCATTATTATTAAATTCAATTTGACTCAAAATCATATTAATTTAATTTTTATTGTTTTTTTATTATTTGATAAGTTAATATTGAAAATATAAAAAATTAAAAAAATATTTTAATATATTTTTAAGTAAAACAAATTTACATTATAATATCAAACATGCATTTTATATTAAAATATAATATTAACTAGATGATTATATAATTATTATTATTATTATTAAATTCAATTTGGCTCAACATCATATTATTTTAATACCTATTTCAGACTGAACGTTTATAAAATATATATATATATATAATTAAAGAAACGATTAGTGAAACCTAAATGATTAAAAATCTTCACTGCAAGACTCTTTGAATTTTCTACTACCATTAACAAGACTGACACTGATGGCACTGTTTTTGCCGTAGGGAAGACATTGCATGCGATGACCATTTCATTCGTCTATGTCGCTATTCTTGTAGAAAAAAAAAAAAAGTATTTCAGAATCCTTTTTATTTAAAATCCTTCCAACCTCATACCAGCCTAGTCCCAAGTTACGGAGGAAACGCTAACAGCCTAGCACTTTCCACGAAGAATGTGAATTTGGAAAATAAGCCGAAAGAGAGGACTTTGTCTTTAGCCGGTGGAAAATTATGACATTTGATTGTGATATTGCAAATTGCAGTCCAACGATCTTATTTATAAAGAGCCTCTGACCGTTGTTTTTCGATACATAATTTCATCGAGGAGTCCAAATGGGTTTAAACAGGTTCTCTTCTTTAGCAGGGACACTGATGATTTATGCTATGGTTTTGTCACAAAGCTGGTGGTCATGTCACGGCTGTTTAGACGAAGAGAGAAGTGCTCTCTTGCGGATTCAAAGCTCCTTTAATATTTACCCAAGCGGCACATTCCTTCCATCTTGGGGAAAAGTAGCCGACTGTTGTTCTTGGGAACAAGTTCACTGCAATTTCAATACAGGACGAGTTGTCGAACTTGATCTTTCACACATAAGGGAAGAGGGATTGGGAGATTTGTACCTAAATGTCTCTCTGTTTCGTCCCTTCCAAGAACTGCAATCTCTTTATTTAGGCGGAAATATTATAGTTGGCTGTGTTGAGAATGAAGGTTTATCTCTTGTTTGCGTGCTACTGCAATTTCAACAGCAAAAAAAAAAAGAATAGATTCTATATTTTTCAATCTACTGATTGAAATGCCCATGCAGGTTTTGAAAGACTATCAGGACTTGACAGCTTGGTGGATCTCTATTTAGACGAAAACAAATTCGACAACAGCATCCTTTCATCCCTTGGTGGGCTTTCCTCTTTGAGAACCCTGTCTCTATCTGGTAACCAACTCAAAGGAGCAATTAGTGTTGATGGTAATTAAGCTTGATCACTTCTCTCCTTTTCTTTCTCAAATAAACCCATGTTAATTACTGCCCTTTTTTTAATTCTTGTACTTGGTACAATTCTATTTGGCCAGAACTGAATAATCTAACAAGCTTGCGGTCGTTGGATTTTGTTGACAATGAAATTGAAAGCTTTAAATCCATTCATGGTATGAAAGAGTTGTGAGTTGATTGAGCATTTGTTTTCATACATAAGTACTCCATTATCCTTTCAGGTTACATGAAAGCTTATTGTATTTTTATAGGTACTGGTGATGACTTAATAAGGTTAAGAAATCTGGAATACCTTGGTTTGAATGTTAATCGCTTCAATGACAGTGCCTTATCATCCCTCAAGGGTCTTTCATCTCTCAAATCCCTGGATGTAGGGTACAACCAACTGAAAGGATCATTCAATGTTACTGGTAACCTCACCTTTTTCGATTCCTAGAAACCAATCTGTGATTTTTGTTGTGATGTAATATTAAATTTCTGTTTTTCGACAACCTAGAACTGGATGCTTTGATCAACTTAGAGAGCATGTATCTAGCGGGAAACGAGATTGATAAATTTGTGTTATCCAAAGGTATTGATTGCTTTCCACACTGATTGATGGTAGCTTTACCTCTTGATCAACCTAAAATCTCACCAATTGAATTGTATTTTCGATGATGATTTTGCTTTGGAATAAAAGCTCAGAAGGTTTTAAAATTTGTTTTACTTCTGTTGTCCCCTGCAGATACTAGAGGTTTTGGAAATGTAAGCTTCATTTCATTATCTAATAGCACCTCAAATGGAAGAGCTCTTCCATTTGCATTACTGCAATCATTGACGAAATTCCCAAACCTCATGACCCTTTATTTGGATGAGAATAATCTTGAAGGAAGTTTCGGAACAACATTAGATAAAGGTAATTTGTGGTATTGATGCCTAAAAGCGATCCTGAATATCTGTTAATTGTTCTTTTTTTCTTTGTAAACGTGCTTTAAATCATAGTTGCCTAGTATAGGAATTTAATTGATTGTAGGGGGGATATTATAATGGAGCTTCTTGTTGGTTTCATCATCTTGTTTCCTTATCATTATTCAGCTCTTGAATACCGAGCATAATTTCTTGTGGGTTTGATTATTGTAGACTTGGCATCTCTCAAGAATTTAGAAGAGTTGGATTTGAGTTCCTCCACTGTCGATAATAGCTTTCTGCAAACAGTCGGGAAGATTACTACTCTAAAGAGTTTAAACTTGAATGGTTGTCGACTCAATGGCTCCATCCCTAAAGCCCAAGGTAAGTCTGACCACCTTTCCCCTCCTTAGGCGTTCTGCTTCTTGTTGGTTTCATCATCTTGTTTCCTTATCATTATCCGGCTCTTGAATACCGAGCATAATTTCTTGTGGGTTTGATTATTGTAGGCTTGGCATCTCTCAAGAATTTAGAAGAGTTGGATTTGAGTTACTTCACTATCGATAATAGCTTTCTGCAAACAGTCGGGAAGATTACTACTCTAAAGAGTTTACGCTTGCATGGTTGTCGACTCAATGGCTCCATCCCTAAAGCCCAAGGTAAGTCTGACCACCTTTCCCCTCCTTAGGCATTCTGCTTCTTCTCTGACTAAAATTTTTATGAATCAATAAATTCTCAGGCCTATGTCAGTTAAAGCATCTCCAAAATCTAGAAATCAGTGGGAATGATCTCAGTGGTGCTTTGCCATGGTGTTTGGCAAATTTGACATCCCTTCAAGGATTATATTTGTCTTCCAATAACTTTATTGGAGACATTTCCTTCTCTCCTCTTACAAGTCTCACATCCATCCGAGAGTTATCACTTTCAGACAACCACTTTCAGATCCCCATCTCATTGAGCTCATTTCTCAACCATTCACAACTCAAGGATTTCAATGGTAGCAATAACGAAATATATGTTGAAGAATTAGAGGAGCATAATTTAGCCCCAAAGTTCCAATTAGAGCGTCTTAGTTTATCTGGCAATGGATATGGTGGAGCATTTTCCTTTCCCAAATTCCTCCTCCATCAATACAGCCTCCAAGAAATTGATTTTTCTAACCTGAAATTGAGGGGAGGGTTTCCTTTTTGGTTGTTAGAGAACAACACAAACCTAAATTATCTCCATTTGGTCAACAATTCTCTTTCAGGGACTTTTCAATTGCCAATTCATCATCATCAGAATTTGTTTGAATTAGATATTTCTAACAATAACTTCGAAAGCCACATTCCTAGAGAAATAGGATCATATTTTCCAAGTTTAACTTTTTTATCCATGTCTGATAACCACTTTAGTGGTCGCGTTCCCTCTTCATTTGACTTTCTGTTGTATCTTCAAGTTTTGGACCTCTCAAATAACAACATCTCTGGAACCTTACCATCTTTCTTTTACTCTTCAAACCTCCTGCATGTTTATCTGTCATGAAATATGCTACAAGGATCCCTAGAACATGCATTTCAAAAATCCTTTGAGCTAATAACGTTGGATCTTAGCCATAATCATTTGACTGGTAGCATTCCAAAATGGATTGGTGAGTTTTCCCAACTAAGCTTTCTTCTCTTGGGTTATAATAATCTTGATGGCAGTATACCCACGCAATTGTGCAAGTTGAACGAATTAAGCTTCATTGATCTTTCTCATAATAATTTTTCTGGTCATATTCTACCTTGCCTAAGATTTAAAAGCATAATTCGGTTCACCCCCCGCGGAGCATATACTTATGAGATTAATCTTCGAGAACCATTGGTTATTGCAACAAAGAGTTTGTCCTATCCTTATCCGCCAAGTATTTTGTACTACATGACCGGATTGGATCTCTCCTGCAACAGTTTATCAGGTGCGATTCCTCCTGAAATTGGGAATCTCAACCACATTCATGTATTGAACCTGTCCAACAATCATTTAATAGGCCCAATCCCACAAACTCTTTCAAATTTGAGTGAAGTTGAGAGCATGGACCTTTCCAATAACAGTTTGAATGGGGAAATCCCTCCTCAACTTGTACAATTGCATTCTCTTGCCTATTTTAGTGTAGCCCACAATAACCTGTCTGGTAAGATACCTGAGATGGTTGCACAATTCTCAACATTCGATAAGAGCAGCTACGAGGGAAATTCCTTACTCTGTGGACCACCACTGCTTAACAGTTGCACCAAAGAAGTACCACCACCATCACCCGGGCCTTCTACTGATGAGAAAGAAGAGAGTAGCATCATCATTGATGCACAAGTTTTCTGTGTGAGCTTTGTTGTGACGTACATCATGGTGCTGTTGGGAATAGCTGCAGTTTTGTACATAAACCCAGACTGGCGGCGAGCATGGTTTTATTTCATTGAGAAGAGCATCAACACTTGCTACTACTTTGTTGCGGACAATCTTCTTAAGCCATTCAGAATCAGAGTTTGGAAGCCTTTGGTATAAATAAATCTCAACTTTGCATTGTTTCTACATTTCAAAGGGAAGATTTAGATGGTCAATCTTATCTCATCTCAGTAGTATAAATAATGTCTGAAAAGCTGTGTTCTTTATAGCAATGTAATGAAGAAAATCATTTCTTCACAATTTTGCTTTCAGCATTTAGCAAGTTCTTTCTCATATATCTTCCTTCAAATCGTAAGAACGAGTAATGGATATACCCAAGGCATGCAGCTCAGTGTAGTTTATTTGTAGGAGTATCTGTTGAACAAGGCAGAAAATGGTAAAGTTTTCATTTACCCTGTGTTATAATTCGAGGAAATGTCAACTAGAAAAGAGTAGCTCTGGAATTTATTTTGTGTGAATGCTCTGGAATTGTTAGTTGGACTGAAGCTTTGAAATGATTCGTATGTACTTCAAATTAGGTAGACTAAATTTTTTTTTGTTAAATATGGTCCTTGTTCTTTCAATTTTAATTTTCAGCCCCAATTGACTAATTGATCATTAAGTTCCTCTCAAAACTAAAAACATGCTTTGACCACGGTTAACAGCTTTCTTTTCTTTTGTCTTAGTAGGTGGCCCATCGAGCCATCATCAGGTCAAGCGATGAATGAATGCAGCAACCTTCTTTTTCGTCATAGCGTGTAATTTTCCACAACCACTAACAAGACTAACAAGATTGATCATTAAGTTCCTCCCAAAACTCAAAACATGCTTGATACGGCAAATTAAAAGAAATGTAAACAGAAAATAATATGGCAAGGATGAAATTGAAAATATTAAAAGTTTGATGATGGAAAAGAATCATTGTTCAAAATAAACAACACAATCCATAATAACTATTTTTTAAAATAGTGAATATCACATATGTTTTAGTTGTATAGTGAATGTCACATGTTTTAGTTGTTGTTATTACTATTACTATTATATATAAGGGAAGATATTTATTGAAATCCAATTTTTAAAAAATATAATTAGAGATCTGCACATTATAAGGATTATATATGGAGCATTTTACGAGATACAATAAAGAAAGAAAGTATTTTTTGTATTTTCAGATTATTTTGATATGCTAATATAAAAAAAAATATTGTTATAATATATTTTTAAATAAAAAATATTTTAAAAAATAATCATTAATACACTTTTAAATACCATCATAATTTACAGCATTATAACTTTGTTTGAGGAAGGGCAAATATTTAAAAATATTAGATTGAAAGGCCAAATAGATTACTCATCATTGGGTTCATGATCCCCTAGCCACTCATATATTTCCAATGTTCAAGTTTTAATATCTATTTAGTATGGATGCTGTGATTTTATTTTTGGTCTACCAAAATTATTAGGTGTCTTGTCATTTTATTTTTGTGTCAAATTTGATCCTTATTTTTTTTAATTGTAATTTTTAGTTTTGTGTTTTTTAAAAAAAAATTCAATTTCATCCTCAAACATTGAATTTATTGTAAGTTGGGCTTCATAATTTTTTAGATGGAGTGGTCCTGGTATCATGACTCATGTCATAAATTTGAAATGTTAACTTAGTTTGACATCGGTTTTCTTAGTTTTTTTTTACATGAATTTTCCTTTTTAATTTTATCTTTTAATTATGTATTTATTGAAAGTTGAGCTTCATGATTTCTTAACTCTTTTTTTCTATAGGGTTTGGACTTAAAAACAAATTAGGACGAGTCAAATGAGCTTGCTAAAATATATATATATATATATATATATATATAATTTTTAATTCAATCATTGAATCTAGTTGAAATTGTGCAAGCGTATTTTATAGATTCGGTTCTATTAGGTAGCGTTTGGTATGTTGAACATTATTAATTGGACTAGAGTGGATAGAACATGACTAAAACAATTATCTTGTCGTGTTTAGCATGCTTTGAACTAGACTCAACAATTTGTCTTATTATGTATTTCAAAGATAATTATTATGTGTTTCAAAGATAATAGATGGGATCCGACCAACTCAATGCTTTGACCAATTCGAGTTAAAAGAAAAGGAAAAAGAAGGATTGATCTGACCTAACACAATCAAAAACTTGGGTTAACCTTGCGACTTGGCCGACCCATGACAAAATACGAGTTAAAGATCCATTAACTTTTTTTGAATTGTTTTTGGTCAAAACAATGATCCTTTGATTATTTTTTTCAATTTAGATCAACTTGGATTTACTTTCCTAACACATGATCCAAACCTTGTTTCAGTAGATTCCGATTCAAGTTTTAAAAAAATTATTGTAATTTATCACCAAGAAAATGAAATTACTTAACACGCGGCGCTTTAGGCTTAAACATGATTAATTGAAAAATGAAAGAAGAAAACAGTAAAAAAAGAAGGAATGACCGAATACCTGCACTAGCAGCAGAAGTTCTACTTTTTCAGGGCAGGTTCATTGATAGCATAAAGGATATTATAGGTTAAACAATGGAAAAGGCGATGCCTTTCTATGTTTGGCAAAGCACCAAGTACAAGTAGCTTCAAATCAAGTACATTTATAGCGATTCATTCGAATCAAGCCTGGCTTACATGCCTTCCAGTCTTAGCACCAGACTGCAGGATGACTTCTATAACATGAACGCCAGCATTTTCTTACAGATGTGAAAGCATTCTGTAGAAATATAATACATTTTCTTAAGGATGTTAAGCAACCTTTGTCTTGAGTTTCTTGGAAAAGAGAGGAGATTTATTTGGCTTGAAAAGTGACCGAGACGTATAAGTTGAATGAATCATGTCAACGAATAAGCGGAAATGCTGCCAAATGAAGAAGATGACTGGCAAAGAAGCAACGACAGCAATAGGGATAGAATATGTTATTAATTTATTGCCAAAAACAAGGAAAAATGTTGCCATAAAGGCTACCATCATTGCCCCAATTGATATGAAAAGTGTTGTGAGTCCGATAATCAACCTGTTAGGCAATGACCAAAGAAAATTTTGTTCTGTGTACCGAGAAGTGCGAATTGACAAGAAGGTTAACAGGGATGAGGCAGAGCTTACTAGAGAAATTGCATCTGATATGGCAAAGAATTTGAATGCAATTTCATGAAGGAAAACAGGAGTCCCTTTATCTTGTAAATTACCTCCGGGTACGGTAAAAGCTGCTGCAAAAACCACAGTAGCAATAAATTTTGCTACAAGCATGCATGAATCGGCAGTGTCTCTCATCCATTGCTCCCCTTCTTTCATCAAGTCCTTGTGCTGTTCTATAAATAAAGCTCCTGGAGTTTTCCCGTGAATATTTTTTTCTTCAATGTGCCGTGGTTGAACGACTTTTTTCATGATCATGTTGAGAGACTGTGAGATTCATGTATAGAAGGAGAATATGGCATTAGTTAATCGCATGTGCATATGAACATCTTATCCGCCTATCAAAACGTGATTCACATTTGATGGAAGAATTAGGTTGGCTTAACGCATGTGACCTACAATCAAATGTGTTTTGTTGATGGAAAGAGTGAGAATGGTCACCTCGAACCACAGCAATTCGCGTTGCAGTTGTAAAGCTGCTCCTGGTATAACATTAAGTCGACTTCGTGATTCCAGTACTTTTGCAGCCAAATGCAACATATTATTTCCATCTCTATCTTTGTATGTTATTATCAAATTCTTGATAGAACCAATCTGGTATATAATCTTGAAGATGTCCTCGTGACGATTCAAGATAGAAATATGAAATATGCTATACGTATTGTGCTCAACTTTGAAGATCAACTCAGGATACAAGCGAATGAGTATTGTTAGAAAGTCAAGATTCCCTCTTTCTGCAGCAGTGAATATCAATGGCCAGGGTTCTCCAATCTGACGAGAAATTGTTGCATCATCCAACAATACAACTTGTTCCCAAAGGTCCTGGATTATGTCACGTGCTTCTTTGTGCATGAGTTTCTTCATCCGAGCCAATTTGAAACCCGAAACTGAGGATTAAATATAACAAAATTGAATTGTGGGAAATGGGGTTAATGTTCTAAATCAAAGATGTAAAACACAAATGTAGTTAGCCAACGAGTGAACAGATCTGATAAATCAGTAACATTTCGAAATATTATGTGTATTGAGGTACACAATATATCACTTCTGCAAGATTGTTGGTGTTTTTAAATGTTAAACTGCTATAAATTTCTTTGTGCAATGGTTGGATATTTTTTAACAAAATATTGAAGATAAAATGACAAGTGCTAATTCCTTGTAAAACACAAGTTTGCAAGCTTGAATATATGCATCCATGAAAGATGTATAAAGTGCTCATGAATATGATGATAAAGATATAAAGTTAATCTTTTGCATTCTATAACTAGCTGAAATTGTTGGACTGGTTTTCTTTCTAAGGAAACAGAGATTTGGAGCATCAGAGAACTAACAGGGGTTGAGGCATTTGTTCCAAAATCCTGGAGGACTTTGATCGACAACGTTTGAAGGCATACAAGACTTTTGGGCAAATGCATGCAATGCCGTCAGCTGATGTTCATCACGAACAAAAAGATTCAAAAATATGAAAACAAGTTGGATTTTCAAAGGCTTACGAATAAGTTGTCTGAGGGTTGAATGTTGAATTTCTCTTCTGGGTAGTAGCAATCACAAACTAAAACAGATTGATTTCATTTACGAAAATAAATTTACTATCTAAATGATAGCAAACTATCAAACATAGAAAAGATTTAATTCTCACCATATATGTCACTGTTGATCAAAGCAACAAGTAACGTTATGCGATCGCTATCTGTTAACCGCTCCTTCGTTTCATCATAAAGATATGACACCATCCCTCTATGCCCCAACAGAGCTGCCATATAAATTGGTAACAGGTTTCTCTACCCCGAGTCATTGCCAAATCACGTCCTGTCTCCATCATGACTTTGGCAAGTGCCTCAACTCCAGATATAGCAGCAAAGCAAAATGCTGTCTTGCCCGCCTCGTTTTTATAAGTTAAAGCCTCTACTTGGCTAGGCTTTTCTACCTCAATTTACTTCATTTAGTGTGAGAGAAATAATCAAGTTTTTTATAAGATTTATTGATCTCGTCAGAATGTTTGCAAAGAAATTTTTTATTTGGTTCAATCCCGTTTGATAGAGCTCGAACTAAGTTTCATATCCTAGCTATTTTCAGGTCCATTTGGCGCCTCTGAGAGTCATGAAATATAATTACTCTTACTAATTTCAAGATTTTGTTTAACATAGTTTTATATATAATCAACCGGTCGATTGACTCATCTACTGTTTATCTTCACAATCTGCTTTTGTTTTTTTTCAGTTTTTTTTTAGTTTTTGCTTCGTTTTCTTGTTATTTTTTGTCAAATAGACTAGGTAACAAGCATTTATACTTCTCGACCCGTGCTCTATATAGTTTCTTCCTTTTAATACAATAAGTTAATAACTTTTAGCAGAAAATAAAGAAAGAATTTTGTTTTGCTATACATTGCAAGTTTTAATGTTTATTTAATATGTATGCTATGATTTTACTTTGATCAAGTTGAACTTAATCATATAAAAATGCATGCAATCTAAACTAAATTATGTGACTCGAGATAAGCTTCAAACAGCTCAGAGCAGACAAAAGAATTATGCGGATAAGAGGAGGCGTAATCTAGAATTTTCAGTGGGTGACAACGTGTTTCTAAAAGTCTCCCCAACTAAAGGAATATTCAGATTTGGGAAGAAAGGAAAGTTGAGCCCTAGGTTTATAGGGCCCTTTGAGATCTTGGAAAGAGTAGGGGTAGTGGCATATCGGCTTGCCTTGCCACCTAATCTATCCTCCATCCATCCGGTATTTCATGTTTCCATGCTAAGGAAGTATATGCCAGATCCATCACATGTGTTAGAGGTTCATCCTATTGAATTGAGAGATGATATGGTTTATGAGGTGCAACCGGAAGCTATAATTGACCGACAAGTGAGGAAGCTTAGGTCGAAGGATATAGCTTCAATGAAAGTGAAATGGAAAGGTCATTCACGTGAGGAAGCGACCTGGGAGCTCGAGGATAAGATGCGTGAGGAGTATCCTCATCTTTTCAATAATCTCGGTAAGTATTCAATCTTTTCTATTAAGTTTCGAGGACGAAACTTTTATAAGGTGGGGAGATTGTAATATTTTGAGTTAAAAGGGTTGGAAAATACAATAATGCCCTTGGAGGCTTAAAGAGTGAGTAAATTGGAATAAGGGGTATTATGGTAATTAGATAAATAATTGATAAATATAAATAGAAAAAGAAAGAGGGATCTGAAAATTTGAAGAACAAACCGTAAGAGAGAAGGGAGGAAGAAGAAGAAGAAGAGAAAATAAGGGAAAATAAGGGGAAAAGGAGAAGAGAAGTAGAGGAAATAAGTAAAAAGGTAAGATTTATGGTTTTAAGTGTATAATATGTTAAATTTCGGTTTTGATTAATTGTAGAATTTTTAAGTTTGTATTTTGAGTTAATTGATGAATTAATTTGAAGGTTAGGAGTTGATTATTATGGGTATTTGATTAATTAGTTGATTTTGAGAGATTGAATTGAAGGATAATGATTTTGAGTTATGATTTTGTTTAAATGGTGAAATTGTGTTAGAAATCAGGGGATAACAGTAGGTGATCTGTTGAAATTCTGAGTTTGAGGTTGAAGATGACGAAAATTCAGTTTGGTCCCTCAATTTGTGAAAGTTGCAGTTTAGTCCCCGAACTTTGGAAATTTTACAGATTGGTCCCTGGGGCATAAATTGAGATTCTGAACAGAACTGAGGATGATTTAAAGGCAAAATTCCAGTATAATTAATATTTTCAGTTTGGTCCTCCAATTTGACAAATTACGATTTGACCCCTAATATTTTGATAAAATCACATTTTGGACCTTGGGGCATAATTCAAGATTCTGGACAAAGATAAGGACGAATTATGGATAATTTCAGTATGGATATATATTTACAATTCGGTCCTCAAATTTTGGTAAAATTACGTTTTGGTCCCTGTTTTGGAAAATTGTCGTTTTAGTCCCTAAACTCGGGAGATTAAGCCCAGTTTATTTTATGCATTGGTATCTTTTGTTTGATTTGTTTTTTAGTATATTTCATATATTTATTGTAGGTTCTCCTAACGATCCTTAATCGGATTTTCGGGTCTTTTGCCTGACATTCCTTTAGTTCAGTATTTTCCGGGTGAGTGGAATAATCTTTAATATGCATATAATATAAATAAATATGTATGTTGATTATACAATGAGTACAACTAGTAAATTTCTTGAATATTTATATATGTTGCTTTATTTTTCGAGTACTCATTTATTCTTGAATTTGCACTCGCAATCTGTCAAAGTAAATTCTATTTGATACGATATACGTTTCTTTGATGATTCTGTGAATATTTATTATGTCTTGATATGGGACTTGTCAGTACTCCATGCTAACGGAGAATAGTTAGCCTGTGTGCACATAGTATTCTGTTACCTAGCTGGTGAGAGAGGCATCAGCCTGTGGCGATTGATCATCCCACAGTGGTCACCGACGGGTGTCATCTGGTCATCGACGGGTGTCATCTGGTCACCTTCGGGTGTCATCTGTTCTCTGACATGTAATCCACTACGTTATGATAATATGCTACGTTATGATAATATGTTTAGTAAGTATATGTATATGTATATGTATATGTATATCAAGATAAATCATCTTGCAAATAATATCTGAAATATATGAAATGTATATTAAATGTTATTCCCCTCACTGAGTTGGTTGAACTCACCCTCATTCTTAATATTATTTCAGGTTCTTAGTTTCTGGGACTTTGTTGAGTGTTTCCGCTTCTTCAGTTCTGGTCGGTATGCCTTGCTTGTTCGCGAGGCTTTCCTTTCAGTTTTGATTTGATGTCTTAGACGCTCCACTGTTACCTTGTTTTAATTAAGTTTGGATTTTGGCAATGTAAATAGTATTATGAATTATTATTTTTGTTTTAATAACTATCTTTCGGTTTCATCAGTATTTGAATAATATAATATTTCTGAATATTATGAGCCGCTGCGTATTTTTGAACAAATTGTTCTTTTGATATGTCCGTTCTGAGGCTTAGCGCAGGTGAGGTGTCCTTTCGACACCGCTCCTACGTTGCCGGTCACGGATCCGGGATTCGGGTCGTGACACATACTGTTTAATAACAAATCTAACACTAATCTAACAAATCTTGAAACAAGAAAATTTAAAATCCTATATGAATGGAATTGTTGATTTGTAGGATAATTTTGATATCTCCAAGAGCATGATTATTTGCACTTCTGCTATTTGATAACAATATCAAAGAAGGGAGACATGATAGCTGAGAAGGATTAGAATGGTGAAGGTTTTGAAAAAAAAAATGAAAGAAAGAGTGAAATTAATTGAAATATTGTTTTCATTTAACTATATTATTTAAATTAATTTGAATCTTGATTTTTATTTAAATATATTATTAACAAATAAAAAGACGATGTTGCTAAGTTAGAATTGACACTGGTAGGATTAAGAATTTCTTGATAAACAACCTTCTCAAGTTTCACCTGACCCACAATCCAGGATTTGCTCCAGATCAACCTTGGATAGGGTTCAAAAACCATGGTGAAAAGTAAAAGGAACGTAACAGAGAGACGAGAGTCATGTGTGTTACCAGCCATTGAATTAATATTGATGTAAAGCAAAAACTTGGGAATTTCCTCGAAGAATCAATGGGACAATAAGCCAAATAAAGAAGACTTTATTACATATGGAAAATCATGTGATGACGACGACCAATTCCATCCAAACCACAGGATCGATAGCGTGGTATTGAATTCCAGTGTCATACAAGTGGGTTGTTTATTACAATTCATGAACGAACACTTTCTCAACTTTTTCATTGTAAAAGACAACAGTAAATTAAATCGATCCGCTACTACAGCAACAACAATCATAAGATCGAGTGTGTTGATTCATCTTATAGTATAAAGAGCAGCTTGTACAAAGCCAGTGGTATACAATTTAATTCATCAAGTATGTCAAATGCGTTAAGCAGGTTCTCTGCAGTAGTGATAAAGCTGATCTTCATGGTTTTATTACCAGGGTGATGGTTTCATTTGTATTTGGAGGAAGAGAGAATTGCTCCATTGGAAATAAAAAATTTCCTTTTACCTACCCCTACCGATCCCAACCCCTTGTTAACGAAAGATCGAGCGTGTTGATTCGTCTTGTAGTATAAAGAGCAGCTTGAACAAAGCCAGCCTGTATATTTGTATACAACCAAAATTCCTCTAACTACCCAAACGGCGGCGAACACCTGCAATCTTGGGGAAAAGAAGCCGGCAGTTGTAATTGGGAAGGTATTTCCAATGGAGCAATTCTCTCTTCCACCAAACACAAATGAAACCTGGTAATAAAACCATGAAGATCAGCTTCATCACTACTACAGAGAACCTGCTTAACCCATTTGAAATACTTGATGAATTAAATTGTATACCGCTGGCTTTGTGCACTGCAGGGCTGCTCTTTATAGGAGGAGAGCGCAGTACTGTACCCTACAACCAGCGACGCTGCGCGTTCATCATTTAATTCCAAGCTATCGACCATGTGGTTTGGATGGAATTGGTCGTCGTCATCGCATGATTTTCCACACATAATAAAGTCTTCTTTATTTGGCTTATTGTCCCATTGATGCTTCGAGGAAATTCCCAAGTTCTATAGCATTACATCATGCATGGTGCCAGCAGAAAGATCATCAATTCAATGGTCGGTAACACAGGGTTCTCGCCCCCCTCTGTTACGTTCCTTTTACTTTTCACTTTGCCTTGGAATGACAATAAAAAATATAGGAATATCGAGATTTAATCTTGTATTACTATCTTTTTTTTTATTAGATCATAAAATAACTTTCTTAAATTACTTATAAGAACTAGAAATAATTAAGAATTATTTCTCAAACAAAAGAAAAGGTAGTGGCACCGTAAATACACCATGCCTAGTTTAGAAATTTACACAAGGATTTATGCATATTCAAGGTTGATAATGCAGTTTAACCAGACAAAATTAAGAATTTGGAGGGTTTATTTTCATCGACTAAACTAATAGAAAGAGTCGAAATCTAGACGGAGGAGATCACAAAGTCACAAAACTTAAAAGACAAGTGAAAATCAATGACCCAACCAAAGTCAAGTCAACCGTGAAAACTACCTTTAATCATGTGACTTTTTACCCTTTCGATGGTTTTAATGGGCTTCTCATATGCGCATTAAAAATTGAAATAGAACATCCTAGCAACTGTGAAAAATAATATTTTTTTAATTTGATCGAATAATTTATTGATATCGAGTTGTTCTATCTACTGATTTAAAATAAAATTTAAATTTTCACATTACTGAAAATATTTTTATTGATGTTGATATTGATGTTAACATTGAGGAATTAAATAATGCTTTGAGAACCAATAGACAAAAATACCAAGGAAAATGTTAAAAATATTGATATTTAATTATCTATCAATAAAACTTTCAATAAAAAAAAACCCAAATAAAGACCAGATTCTCTAATTTCATAAAAGACAAGCATTTCTTCTTATTATCTCTTCCTCTTTTGTAAAAAACAAAAACGTTTCTCTCTCTTTCTCTCATTCTTAACTCCTTCTCTTTCCTTTTTCTTATTTGTCTTTCATCCCTAACGGGTAAGTCATTATCTTCTCTATTTTTTTTTCTTTGCTTAGTTTTACTCTCTTTTTTTAATTAACATATCATGTGAATTTGTTTTTTCTCTCAGTTCAACTTCACTCACAACAAAATTAAAGTAGGATTTTTTTCTTATGTTTATTTTGCATTATATTTGTTTTTCTTATTTTTTGTTGAATTTTTCTGTTCAATTTTATAGTTGGAATGTTGTTGTTGGAATTGTTTTCATACAAGAATAGTTTTTTTTTAATGAAAAGAGTCGTGGTTTCTTTCCATCTTCCAAGGTTCTTTAATACGGTGATCCTTTGTCCCCTTATTTGTTTATCCTGACTATGGAGAATTTAAGAGCTATTTTTAAAAAGGCCTCACGGAACTTGATGTTTCATTATCACTGGCAGTGCCAACATAATATCATTACTCACTTGTGCTTTACTAATAACCTTATGATCTATTGTCAAGCAGATAGAACTCAGTCAAGATTGTGAGGAAGGCTTTGGATGATTTTGCAAGGTTGTTTGGTTTTGTTATAAATCCAAAGAAGAGCCTAATTTTTTTATCAGAAGTTAATGATGAGCTTAGGACATCTTTACAAGATCTTTTGGGTTTCAGGTTAGGTTCTATGCCAATAAGATACTTGGTTGTTCTATTGATATCTATTAAACTAACTCACTTTGATTATAAGCCTTTACTAGAGTGGATTCTCTCTAAGATTAAGTTGTAGACCTCAGGGTTTTTTTTTTTTACTTGTATTGGGCGTCTTCAACTAATCAAATCATTTATCTTCTCTATCCAGGTTTATTGGTCCTCCATGTTTATTCTCTCTTTCTCTATTATTAAGAGGAATAAGGGTATCTTGGTTGCCTTTCTTTATAAAGGTTGCTCTATCTCCCACTCAGGGGCTAAGGTAGCTCGAGTCTATTTTTGATATCCCTTAAAAAAGGTGGCCTAAGAATAAGGAGGATTCAAACTTGGAATGAAACAGTTATTCTCCAGCATGTCTAGCGACTACTATTAGATAGATCATCAGTTTGGTCGGGATGGGTCCATAATGTTTTGCTCAAAGGCAAATCTTTTGGGCATGCCATGCCTCCTTCAATGTCTTCTTAGTCATGGAGGAAGGTTTTATTCATCCAAGATTGGTTTAAAAGGAAGTTTGTTTTCAATATTGATAGTGAAACTACTACCTCTATGTGGTTAAACTATTGGTTACCAGATGAGCAACGATTATGCGACCTAGTGTATTTTAGGGTGCTCGCTTATACTAAGTTGTCATGAAATGCTAAAGTCTCATACATCATTAAGAGGGAAACTTGGGTTTTTCCATTTAGTAGTATGGAGCTCCAGCCTATATAGGACTCGATTACTTTTAACCCAAGAGTGCCTTACCAAACCATTATGTCTGGAACGGTAACTCATTGGGGGAGGTTCTCTATTGACTCGGCATGGGAGGTTCTTAAAGATTCAACACCCACAGACTATATACACCATCTTCTCTGGTTTTCAGGTTTCATCTTGAGACTCTCTTTTATCATGTTGTTTACCTTTATAGGTCATCTCAATATCATGAATAGACTACATGCTTTTTAGATCATTCCCTCTTCGACATGTTTCCTTTGTGGGTTACAGGTTGAAACACATGAACATTTATTCTTTTAGTATCCTTTCTCTACTACAGCTTAGGGTGCTATCACGAATATGACCTTTATGGGTTGACCTTCTTTGACATGACATCATCTACTTTAGTAGGCATACAAGTACTTCAAGAAAAAAGAAAAAAAGGACTTTACGCATTTACTTACTTAGCTAGCCCTTCTCTACCTCAATTTACTTCATTTAGTGTGAGAGAAATAATCAAGTTTTTCATAAGATTTATTGATCTCATCAGGATGTTTGCAAAGATATTTTTTATTTGGTTCAGTCCCATTTGATAGAGCTTGAACCAGGTTTCATATCACAGCTACTTTCAGGTCCATTTGGTGCTTCTGAGAGTCATGAAATATAATTACTCTTGCTAATTTCAAGATTCTGTTTAGCACAGTTTTACATGTAATCAACTGATCAACTGATTTATCTACTGTTTATCTTCATAATATGCTTTTGTCCTTTTGCAGGTTTTTTTTATAGCTTTTGCTTCTTTTTCTTGTTATTTTTTGTCAAATAGACTAGGTAACAAGCATTTATACTTCTTGAGGTATGCTCCTCGTGCTCTATATAGTTTCTTCCCTTTAATACAATAACTTTTATCTGAAAATAAAAAAAGAATTTTGTTTTGCTATGCATTGCAAGTTTTAATGTCTATTTAATATTTAATATGTATGCTATGATTTTATTTTGATCAAGATGAACTTAATTATATAAAAATGCATGCAAATTAAACTAAATTATAGATCGAAAACAACAGTTATCCAATGCAAAAAAAACCACTCAAAGATTTGAGCTGAACCATTACACTAATGCAAAATTATTCATCAAATAAATTTAGAAGTGCATTTTCAAGGAAACCAAAAATAATGGATACATGAACCTTGTTCGGTATACTTCTAGCTAAAACAGGATATCAATCATCGATAACTATCCTCCTCGATTGCATTTTAGCTGTCATATGGAGAGGAAAACTTTATCACCATAACTAGTATTAACATGAATTAGATGACTGTTGATTTCCTGGGTTGGCACTCAAACTTGCAACGCATTGTGCAAATTCTAAAAAAAGTGAATTTACATAGCTGGAATATCTACTATGTCATGTGCTTCAGAAGAATGGCTTCCCATGGCCTCAACTTATCATATTCCACTTCGAGCAGCTTAGTGATTTGAAGTTTGAGGAAGCCTGAAAGAACCCCCAGCATAAAGCATCTCATAGACAGGCCTTATCCTCATAGTTAGAATAATGCTCAAGATGGAGCCCAAACCGCAGGCACCAGCCAGAACCAAGAAGGTGAGCCTGAAGCAATTTGGACCCAAGCAGGAGATGCTTGAACTGGACAGCAAATTTGGTACCTGCTGCTTTGCTGCCTCGTTATCATATACATAGCCTGCCAGGAGACCTGAGAAAAGGAACGCACCGAGAGGATTTCCTAGTGACATGAAGTTGTAAAATAAACCAAAATGCTTCAAGCCGAAAAGCTCAGAGACAGTCGGTATCATTATCGAGAACTGAACTCCATAGCAGATCCCAAGCAATGCTGTTGCGGCGTAAAGGATACCATCAATTGCAGAAGCAAACAACAGGTACGTTATAATCATCATTACTTGAGTGCACGTCATCCATATTGTCCGAGGGATTGTTTTTGATCTGCAAGGAATAAATGTCCAACACGTCAAAGTAATACAACACCACAAAAATATTGTAGCCTGTGCAGTCTGTATTCTTTTGGAACCGACAGTCAGACAATTACAATGGACTGATAACGAAATTTGAGGATGTGCCAAAGACAAAAGCTCATGGAAATATGACAAGTAACATTCATATGACATTTTGGCAGAACATGAGCTATGCTTCTTATGCATATGTTTTCTCCGTCTACGAGCATCAATATCTGGAGCATATAACAGAAGAAAAACCGATGCAACTTAATTCTCAGAGGACGCTCGCAATGTCCAATAGATGGAGTGACAGTACTATTCCTAGAACTAAGCCCCATCATGACACAATTTGAGAATGAAAATCATCTTGGCATCCTTTGATTTGGTTTTTCTGTGTTTTATATTTTGTTTATAAAGTCACTGGCTCTAAGCCAAGACTTGCATGGTTTAGATGATTTGGTTTTTTTAACCTTTTAAATGTAGAGCATGTAAATCAATTAGGCATCAAAATGCAGAAAACTTCAATGTCATGAACTTAATGATTAGCCAAGAAGGAAAGAGTGTAGTAACCTGACAAAATGTTCAGACACAATACCCCCACCAAGACGCCCCACAAAATTGCAAAAGCTGAAGAGCGACAACAAGATGGTAGTATCATGCACGCCTTGTGCAATTCCTATCTGGGCCAGATTATTGAGCACCGTTACCCCAGATCCAACACCCACAAAGTACACAAAGAAAAGAAGCCAGAAATCAGCCTTTATTAGGGCTTCAGTAAATCTGAAATCCTCCCCTCTTTTGGGTCTCCTCTTCTTCTTCACAGCCCCTTCACCCTCAGCTAGAAGCATAGCCACCTCAGATGCCTCAACATTTTCCCGAAAACTTCCGAGGGCTGTTGTTGATGAAGATGATTTCAGCAGCGGTTCGGTTTTGTCTGCGTTGTCTTCTTGTATCACACTGTCTGGAGTCTCAACTGGCTGGTGATGCATCTCTGGTTTACTGACTCTCATGCGGTGAAATGTCATTTTTATGGGTATTGCAAATGGAGCCATGAGAAGGACAACCATTATAACAAGAAAGGTATTAGATACCGGGGCACTGAAATGAAATATGTGATTCAATATGGTGGTTGTTAGGACATATAAGCCGAGTACAATAAGAGCTCCTTGAGTGAAAAGAAAATGGGCGTGTTCTGAAGAGTCTTCACCTGATGCAGGGGTACAAGCTCTTACAAAATACATGACTATGAAACACAGAACAGGAATTCCAAGTGCAAGAAACATCAGAAGCTTAGATGAGGAATTGCGGAGCAGAGTACTATAAATTTCAGTAAATACTGCAGCACTGATTCCACCGTAACCTTTAAGAACACCAGCAACAGTGCCTCTACTAAGAGGAAAGTTTCTCATGTTGGTTACAAGAACAGCTGTGCTCAACCAAGCACTACTATTGGTGGCAACACAGAGAGCAAGGCATAGCTGCAATATCGTAAAGTGAAAACAAAAAATGTGACTTTAGTCCTTTTGCTGGAAAATTTTAAGAATGAGCACAATGAACATATATGCCACTCAACCAAATAAAAATGATGAAGATTTTGAGAAATTAAACATGCATTACAGTATCTGAGCACAGGACATTTTCCACAAATCACAAAGTAAACCACATGAAGCAGCAACTATATCCAAATTTGCAGAAAATCTCACTCCTATGCATACAACAACGAAAAAAACTTGTGAGTTTCTACAGCATAACAGTGATTCGCCATCCTCTAACACTGTAGTTTATCATATCTGTCATGAGCAATAATATGGAAGCTGATTTTACTAGACAAAAAGGTAGACAACCTTGAACTCAAATGACAAAAGTGCGGGGGGTGGAGTTGCAGCAGATTGTGAGTTCAAATCTAGTATTGAACTCATTTTTTACCATTTTTACATTAGCCATAAAAAGAGGACAGTCTGGTGGTGCTCTTTCAGCAGGAAATGGAATCCTTGCTTGTGCGTACATGCTTGTTTTCAATCAAATAAAGCATGTATGGCCATTCATTGTTTGCATTTTGTGCATGCAAATTCAAGGTTTCCCCTCCTTGAACATTATGCATCCGAGATTACACCTGAAACATTCTTCTCTAACCTTATTGCTTAATGATAAGGTTAATAATTTATACCCAGTAACCATATATCAATGACGAGAAGTGCTTTTAGTATTTCCAGACATGATTGCAGAATGAAACTCTTATCTTTCTCCCATACTTATGATTATTTTAATGGTGTTATACTTTTCATGGTGCCTGGTTATTTCTTTTCATTTAGTTTCTTTGCTGTCCCTCTAAGCTTACCAGGCTATTCATCCTGATTCGGCATAATAGTATTAGATTGCGTGGAGTTCTCTTTAATCATCCATTTACTTGTAATTAAGTCTCGTTTAAGCTTTTCCCTCGCAAGCTTCACGAACATTTCCTCCCACTTCCAAGAAACCGGAAAAGCCAAATCTATTGGAAATTTACCAGATTATATCCACTAAATTCATCAAAAATTCTCTCCAAAACAACTTTAGAATGTAAAAGCATTCCATTCATTGATCATAAAAAAAAAAAAAAAAAACATTGCAATACGAATCCAAGATCAGTGTAATTCACATTAATCACATCAATTTGATAGCCCCTAAACCATGTAAACAATGACCACTCTACCTTCAACCTAAACCCACAATCATATGACAGAGAAGATCACAGGAAATAATTCACTAAATCTTAATTCAATGAAACAGAAAATGGGCGTCAATTATTTTCACAAAAGGTCTTTCTAAACATTAGAAATAAGCAATAGCTCAGAGAACTCACCAGCCAATAAGGCAAGGATTGTACTTTACTGCTAAGAGCAAGCCAAAGAACACCATAACCAAAGAAGCAAGCAAGAGCACCAATCAAGAGAATCACCCAAGGAGGGAACTTGTTGCAAGCAATACCAGGAATGAGTCCAACATTTTCACCAACATCATTAGCAACACCAAGCATGGTAAGCTGGTGCTGGTTAAATCCCAGAACAGATTTTAAAGAATGGGAATAAAGAGGGAAGTTGTAAGCATTCCCTGATGCTATTTGCACCCAAACTGCTGCTCCAAGTCCAACCCATGGCGGCCTTGTCCCAGCTTTCAGGTTCACCATGGTTGGCTGGTGTTGAGGCCGAATAGGGTAGTGGGTTACTTCTCTGTTTTGCTTATAAAGTCAGGAGACAGAGAGAGGGGAGGAGGGGGGGTGGAGGGAGAAGGACAAGAGAGTGTCTTAAAGTGGGGTTTGAGTGAGTTTGTTTGTACATGTAATGTAATGTAATGACTTGAAATTTGGACAAAGAGCTGTACTACATGACTTTCCTCCATAGCTACTGGAATTTCCTTTTTCGTTTTTTATTATGTTTTCTCTGTAGCAATTTTTGGACAGAACAAAATGAACTGCAGTGTAGTCTTGAAGGATGTTGTTAGATTCACGTGCATTAACCCATTTAACTGCTAGATTGATTGATATATTTATTAAGATATTTTTTTGTTTAAAAATATTTTTTTATTTTTAAAAAAAATTTAGTGACATAACAAATCAAAACAATATAAAAATATAAAAAAATTATTTAAAAAAAAAACATTATTTTAACTGTATTCCTAAATATTTTCTTAATCAAGTGTGTGTAGCTTAAGAATCACTGCATACATTAATTAAATGGTAATGCATGCAGTTTGTAATACCACCACAAAAACTTATTTCCATGATTTTATTTTGTAATAGTTCAGGTTTTTTTGAATGGCCACTATAATAGTTGAAGCATGGAAAGATAAAACCATTGGTAGCACCGGATATTTTCTATATATTGAATTGACGATTTTGGGTAGAAATAAATCGAAAAATATAACAAAAATGGTAAGTTCTATTTCTCAATTTGATTTTTTTATATCAAAATTAAAATTATTTTTAATTAATTATTAAATAAATCATCTATATTAAACAGAACAATAATAATATCATTTGATATTATTATAATATTATTATTCAATTGCATATACCACTTAAATTTTTAAAGACATTATTATAATTCAAGAGAGTGTAAATATTATTTCTCACTTCAAATTAGCATACTCTTAAGAATTTTTATTTTTATTTACAATTTCGTTCGTTCGAGTTTCCAATTCAAAACAACTAATAAAAGCAAATATGCTTACCATGTGAACAAACTGTATTTAATTGAGAAAAAATATTTAAAAAATTATATTTAAAATAATTTATAAACAAATTTTTATTATTTTAAAAAATAAAAAATATATATCTTATTCATTTTCACTATGTTCATTATCTCATCTCAAAACAACAATTAAATATATCACTTGATGCACAAAACTCGTGGGTGAAGAAGGAGCGGAGCGTGAGCAGCACACGTGACATATTGGGAGTGACACGTGACCAAAGCCGTTACGTGGGTCCTTTCCCACGAGTTTTGTGACTGAGAGAGTATTTTGTATCTTGTCATTTGGGCCCACTTGGATTTTTTGTCGCGGGTAGGTCGCCCAGATCCAATATTTGGAGCTAGGGTCGACTAGGTTAGGCATATGTCACCCAAGCCTAAATATTTAGGTGACACGTGTGTGGCGTTAGATTTTATTTAGTCTTGTGTTTTTGTCGGATCAAGCCTCCTCTCCCTTATAATATTCTTTATAAGCTTTCACTATATCATAATTAATTACTTTTTGTTTTAATTTAATGACGAGAGTATTATAGTGTTAGTTCTTACGTTCTTGAAGTAAGCTTTTTCTATTTAAGCTTTGTTTTCTATATATATTTGAATTGACGTCTTTTTACGAAAATCATCTTTAAAATTTTGAGTTCAAATTAAGCTGATTCTTTAAAATTATTATAATTGATTTTTGCAATCGATTAATCAATTTGTGTATGGATTTTTTCAATATGAAATGACATATTTTGGTTTTTTAAATTTTGACACGAGAAAAGGAGTATCAAATTCTAATCTTAACCTTATTGATAATTTGATTAAGTAAAAATTAATTAAGTTAGAAATACTATTATTTTTATTAAAGTTCTACTCACCAGCTAAGTTATTAATTTTATTTTGGTTATGTTCTATATTTTTATTGGAACGATAATTATTATTCTTGAACATTTTAAAATGATAATTTGAATTCATGCAAACTTAACAAATAATTAACACATTTAAATCATAACAATTATCAAAATTTTATATAAAAAGCAAATTTAATCAAAATTAAATATAATTCATGATATTAAATCTAATTAATATTTCCATGTTCAATTGCATTAAATCAAACATAAATTCATAACAAATTAAAATAATTTTAAAAAATATCAAACTCCTCAACTTATTAAAAATTCAATGCATAATTCATCCTAATTTTACCACATCAATGCTTTATTGCATGAAATCATCAAGCGTGGATAATTAATTATATTATTAGTTGATTCCAACAATTTACACAGAATTCTTAAATTGACAACTTATCCAAAATTAAATGCAACACATAATTAATGCATGATTAACTTATTTTCATGTTCAATTATATCAAATCAACCATAATTAATGGTATTCATAACTAATTTATTATCAATTCAACAAATCTTAAATTCACCCTAAACTATAAATTCATCATAAACAATTATTTTATTACAACTAAACCAAACACAAATTCATATTAATGTAATATATTTATCTTACCTGTAGGACTAGAAAAGGGGTTGGGGTAGCGATGTACATGGCGGCAATAAAGGCAACGGTGGATTTTGAACACAAAAACACAAGTGGGTTTTTAGAGTGATAAGGGTTGAGGGCATTAGTTTGGAAAGAGAAAAGAGTTGTTGTGTACATGTATTCTTTAATATAGAGAGGCACTTATTATTTTAATTAATATCGCAATTGAAAAGCTCGACATGTTAAGTAATCACATTTTAGAAACGCGATAAAATGAATTATGTTATTTTACCAAAAAAAATTTAAATGGTATTATCCTGCCAAAACTTTTAACTTACAATGTTAATTTTTTTAAGAGAAATATTATATATAATATAATTGGAATGCTTGAATTAATCTTTCCAATTGATGAGCATCCTCGAGAAACACTTCAAACTCTCTCCTACTAAAAATCTGATTGTCTAAATTGTTTTTTTTCTTTTCTTTTTTGCTCTTTAGGTTGAGAATTATGTTAAAATTAAAGTATTTTTTTACATGCTTTACAATTGAGACAAACAACTTGAAATAATTCTTTAAAAATGACATGACATAGATAGCAATCAATTATTTTTTGAAAAATAAAAATAAATAAATAAAATCTAGTCTAATATAATCTAAGAAATAAAAACGCTCTTTGATCACTTTGAAACTTCCTCGAATTACTATTAGAATGCCACTTTATCATTGTCTAGCATGTAATGGACAAAGTAAACCCAGGACATCTCGACTAAAATTTGAACATGAGAAATCCTAAATGACCCGAGATTTTGGATGAGATAAATTTATTTTATTTTGTTTTTTAAAATGGTTTTAGTTATATGAGTAATTCTAACTGGAATTGACATGCTTACTAACCAGACATGACAGTTACTATTTATGAAGATTTTTAGAAACTATGATATTTGTGAATTATCGTATTTAATAACATCCTAACAAAAAATGAAATAATTAATAAACTGTCGCTTGCAGGCCATCACATTAATTAGAGAGATTAAAGTCTAACATTTACACCCTTTTTGGAGTGTTTTCTTTATCATTACTTGATTTGAGGATTCTCTTGTTTGAACACTCAAAAACCGTTGTTATAACGGTGGGTGCCTATAAACTAAACATTTATAAACAAGGCCCAACCTTATTTCCAAAAAGAAAAACCCTACTTCAAGTTTTGTTGCGAATAAACCATATAGATCCCAGATCCATGCCAGAAATTCTGGTTGCTTTGTTATTTTCTTGGACCCACAAAACAAGTGCTCTGTGTTTGTAGATGATTTCTTGCGTTTCTCCTACGGAAATCAAGTTCTGGGGTCAAGAACTCTGAAGTTAATGGGCACCAGCATTATGGCAAATGCCACCAAGTTATGCTTCCTTATATGCTCCAAGGCAAATCTTTTCCGGTGGAAAGCATGTCGAGAAAAAAGAAAAAGAAAGGACCCATGATCCCACCAAACTCTTCATTTCTTGAGTGATATATGAAATCTAACTTCAGTTATTTCACTTATTTGGGATGCAGCAAGTGATTTTAGCAAATAAAGCTATATGCAGTTTTTTGGTTATTAATTATGGACCCGTATCCACCGTTCGCCATCTTTTTTTATTTATTTATTTTGCCAAACCCATTGTTGACTCCTGACAGTATCATATATAATATAGTATGGAATCATTTTCCTGATCGCTCGTCCTCCTGAAAGGCCCATTTGAAGAAATAATTGTTTGCCAGGCGATTTTTACTTTTTAAGAGTAGTTTATGGGCCATGAATAGTTATTCCATCAAAGGTTATGTTCCTGAGCACATATATATATTTATTTATAATTTTATACTCTCACCTGTAGGCCAGATAGAGGACACAAAAAGAAACAAAAGGAAATGGCAAATGATGCTGACACCATATTCAAAACTAAAGGGAAAATTAAAGGTTGAGCATGTCCTCGAGAGCACTCATGGAAGAAACGAAAGGTACCCGCCATAAATTTAAAATAGAGAGAATTTTTACTCTTGGTGGTAGCCCTAGCTCCTTTAAAGGAAATAATGCTCTCTTCAAATGGAGAGTTTTGCTAGCAATGGAGCTAGGGCTTTATTGGTTCGACCTCTATTTCTTATTGCAACTCAAAAACTTATGTTCCGCTTGCTCCGAGTTTACTTTTCGATCAAAACAATGGAGGTCTCTTTTCCATGTAGTCAGTTTTACTTTGCAATCATATACAAGTTTTACGAGTGTATACAATATATTTGGACAAAGTTCACAAAAAATTTGATGTTTAAGTAACCAAAATAGAACCTGAGGTAAGCTGTGGGAGCAGATTACTACTTTGTTTTATGATTTCGAACAGGATCGAAAAAGAAGTAATGAAGAGAGCATTTCTTCTCGAAAAGGTGTTTTGGCCTCCACCCAGTTGCTGGTATATCAAAGCACGAACCCATGCAAATTGATTTTCCATCGACCAATTACGTCTTCTGACTTGGGAACATGTTGATCATATTCTTGAGCATTATTTCTGTTAGTTGGCTTCTTTTGATGTTCTAAAAATTGGTCCAATATATGCTTTCCTGGAGCATATAGTTTATTGAAGATCAGAAGGATAGAACAAATTTCATCAGAAGCCCAACCGGGAGGAACATCTATAACGAAGCCCTCCCCAGAAATCTGGTTTAGCCCAATGACTAAAAAGTTAGAACAGACAGGAGCGTACCCAAAAACCAGCAACATCCAATGCAATATTATTTTATATATATAGAAAATGCAAGGCTTCTTGTCAAGAACTGCTGGATTATTCTTGGAGTAGAGTTTTATAACTACGTTCTTAAGAACTTCATCTATAGACACCATGCCAATCATTTGCAAGCAAGCATTGCACACCACTTAATTAGGGCAAAAACAAAGGATTTGACAGCTTTTCTTTTCAACTTAAACTAAAGGAGAACATCTTTCTGTAATCCAAGATGCTACTGTTTACCGTCATTCAAGTTTAATCATCGTGGTTTTGGCCCATAAAAATTGGATAGAACTATTGACACGGTGCATGCTGCCACCCGAGGTAGGTTAGTTAGAAATTGCGGGTCTCCTGCGGCCCACTCACGGCAAGCCTACAACCAAGAGTTAAAGGCCACTTCGATCCCAAGTCCTAACTGCTGTTTCTTGACGACCTGCTATTGACAGAATTTCTTTACTCTCTTTTTTTATTTCTTGTATTTATTGTTTAAGTTATATCATTGCAGTAGCTTTCTTTTCCTCATATCTTTTTTGTGTTATAACTTGCTAGATTTTTAAGCATCATTTGACATTGTAATTCACATAGTTTTTAAAATGCGTTTATCTGTGCAGTGCTTTGGATATTTTTATAGTTTTAATATGAGTATATCATCTATAAAACGGTGAATATTTCCAATTACATGCTCGAGTATCCATGTGCAAATTACTGCAATGGTGGCTGTTATTAGTACAAGGGAAAAAGAAGAAGAGAAACTGATTAAACTAAGAAAACTAAACCATAAAAAAAGAAAGGGTTAAATCGACTAGACAATTTTTAACAAAAAATCAGTTCGGCTCAGGTTCAATTTCAAAAGGTTAAAATGGAATGAGCCGCACCAAATCAGAGCGGTGCATTTAGCATATCATTTCGGTGTGGTCTCGGTTTAATTTTTAAAAAACAAATAAATCTAGTTTGGTTATTTTTTTTAGTTTAAAATCAAAGCGAAAATGCTCACTCTTATCTCCCAGCTTGCCAAACCCGCTACAATGTGCTGTTATTAATTAATATTTTAAAACGTGAGGATAAGTACTTAGCTTTTTTCACATATATTTTTTTTGTATTTGTTTTGTTTTTTTTCCACATGTTTATTTTTTTGTTTTTTTTTATTTTTTATTTTTCATTTCCCATTTTTTATCCTTTTTTTTAATTTTTTTCCAACATTATCTCTTTTTTTATTTTTTTTGTTTTTGTGTTGTTTTTTTTTTCAATTATCTTTACCAATTTTATTTTTTTTATTATTGAACTGTTTAAAAATTAAGCTTTATAGTTTTTTTCTTTGAAACATTATCGTATTTATCCACATGGTTTTTATTTTGCTATAATGTTTTTTTGTATTTTTTTTAAAAAAAATTATCTTTTGTCTAATTTATTTTTTTAATATTGAGATGGTTAAGAATTTAGCTTTGTAGTTTTTTTCTTTAAAACATTGTGAATTGCTACAATGTTTCTCCACATATTTTTATGTTTTTTTATAATTTTTTTTCAAAATTATCTTTGTCAATTTTATTTTTTTAATATTGAATTGATTGAGAATTGCAACTGTAGCTTTCCTTATAAAATATTGTGGATTGTTATAGTGTTTCTTTACATGGGTCTTTTATCTTCTTCTTTTTTATATGATTTTTTTTTAAATTATCTTTGTTGCTTCTATTTTTTTATATTAAGCTAATTGAGAATTTAGTTTTGTACTTTTTTTTTCTTTAAAACACTAGATTGTTACAGTCATTCCTCACATGGTTTTTTTTTGTTATGATTTTTTAAAAAAAATTATTTATCAATTTTATTTTTTTAATATTGAGTTGGTTGAGATTTACAACTGTATATTTCCTCATAAAACACTACAGATTGTATAATTTTTTTCTATATAATTTTTTTTTCTTTTATTTTTTAATGTTTTTTTTTTTTAAAAAAAAACATTATAGATTAAGCAAGCATAGCATCCAGTTATTATCTATAGCATGATACAGCGATGAGCCACCGGCAGCTGCTGATTTCGATGACATCGGGGATTTTTTCCTTTTTATTTTTTTCCTGATTTTTTTCCTTTTTATTGTTATCCTTTAAGGTGACGTTGAATTTTTTCGCTGTTCTTTTTTTTTAAAGGAGTGCCGTTATATTAGACGCCATTTGGTGTTAGAATAAGTAGGAGCCAAACTTCTTTAAATAAAAAAAGGAGAGTAGAAACCAATCTTCCCTAAAAAATAAAAAAAATAAAAATAAGCAGCCTTAGCCTTGGTGAAAGTGAACCAAACTACCACTTAACTATATATGCACATGCCTTTTTTTAAATTGAAAAGAAATTAAAAACTGTATTATGCACATGTGCTTTGGAACATAAGCTGCTTTTTTAGTAGAAAAGAATTGTACATTGTTTTTATGTGTTTGGTACCATATTGCAAAACGCATCCAAATACGGTTTCAAATGCAAAAATAAATTATGGCTCAAACTTGTCATCAAATAATATGATCAAGTCATAGTTTAGTTTGAGGATTAGAAATCTCTAATTAAATTACACCATAGTTTAGATTTTAAATTAGAGATTAAAAAAAAAAAGAATCCCGAAAACTCAATGGTCATGCAAAGAGACAAAGCACATCAACTAGTTAAGAATTTGGCTTCAGTTGTCAAACCAAGATAAAGTATTGCATAAGCACAAGAAATGTTAGAATCCTTATCCTCTCCTACAGAGAAAAACATCATCACAGCAGCAACATGTCTTAGGCTGCTACATGCACATGGGCTGTCAACCATAGCAATACCTAAGACTACAAGCAAGGGCCCACTACCTCTGATGGAGCCCACATGTCAATATCCTCTCCGAGGGAGATCGATTCTCAGTTCTTCCACCGTCTCTCTTTTGTTTTGTCATGTAAACAAACACAAGTACCTGAGTCAGCGATTCGGGTTTCTGACTCATCCCTTCCCTTTCGGTAGATCTCTGGGCACCCAGTTTGATGGAAAGCACACAAGATTACAAGCTGGGTTTTGTTCGTGAGATCAAGAATTAGGTCTTTGTCTCTGTAGGTATATAATGGTGGTGGCAAGCTTCCATGTGAGATGGACCTACAGAGCCTAAGCCCCAGCCGGCTAAAGAAGATACTGTTGTCACTTTAAAAATTAACTTGCTAGAGGCTCTCTCTCTCTCTCTCTCTCTCTCTCTCTGTGACTCTGTGTGCTATATTTAAATCCATGGAAGGGTCCTTGGTGCTGGCGTGACCCCTCACAGCTACAACCCATTAAATATTCTCTCTGTCCATTCATGTGGGCTGCTTTTGTTCTTTCTATTTTGAGGGTTTAGGTCTGTGAAGAGGCCCACTGTGGGTGCCTCGAATTAATGGAACAGATAAACGGTTAAAATTTTACTCTCTTCATTTGTAACTCTTCTAAAAGAAAATAGGGTTTTTTTTATATAAAAAAAATAACTTATTATCTTAGATGTTTTTATTAATATATTTTATTATATATAAACATCAAATTTTTAATTTATAGTTATATTTTTTTTCTCTTTATACTTAATATTTTTATCATTTTACACTTGGCCCATTTATCATTTTTTTTTTCTTATTTTTATTTTTTTTATTATATTTTTTTAGTTTTTTATTTATTTTTTCTTTACAGTTTGTTTGGAAAAATATTTTAAAAAAATTAAAATAACAATGAAAAGAATGAGCATTAAAATTAAAAATAAATCTTATTGTTTATTGTAAAATTAAAAAGAATAATCAATTTAACAAAATAATCCACAACAATCAAAAAAATAAGAATTAGATTTAAAATAAAAAATAAAAATAAATTTCTGATTAAAAACAAAAGGCATCATGCATGTTGCTCGAATGGTGCTAGTGCCTCTCACAGCTATCACATGCATTGCACACCATGTGAGTTTTTTTAATATTTAATCAAATATTAAATTATTTATTAGCTGACATGATGATTAAAAAATATATATTTTTTGAAAAGATTGAAAAAATTCTTGATATTAATTTTATTTTTTTCACTTTAAGAATACTTTCATTGTTTTATTATGCTTTTTATTTTTTTTTATTTATTTAAATATCAAATTATATCTTAGCTAAATAAATAATAACAAAATACTTATTGTAAAAATATAAAAAACTTGATCTCGGTTGTAAATGTTTTGATTTTAAAGATATTTCAGTTCCGTTGATAAATTTAATAAAATATAATAATTAATGTGAAAAGACTTCTACGCAGCTAATTTTAAGTTTTATAATGGAAAGGAGGAAACCAAGAATACGTACATTTTTCCAGGAAGCGGTATTTGTTTTTAACATTACCAACTCAGGTTCTCGACAATTAAGGTGAGGATTAGAGCTAAATGTAACACTAAGCCAAACACATTTACATTTTAAAGCTCTCTTCCCCCTCTCACTGTCATCTGTCTTCCATTCTCTTTCAGTTGACATCATCTCCTCATCATCTTCATCTCACTACACCTATGAACCCTTCTTCTCTAATTGCGTTTTTTTATTCTTCCTGGGTAAGATCACAAGTTAGAACTCATCTGCAAAGACTTCTTGATCAGATGACATCAGTGTAGTTGTTTTACAAGGACATACGTATTTTTATAACATGTTTCTTTGATTTCCAGCTTCAAAAACAGGAAGGAATCTCTTTTCCTTTTGTTTGATCTCTTATCTACTACGAGTCTTGTGACAACGACAAGCACTCAGAAACTGCCAATACCTTCCTTGCACCCACACCCATCCCTTTCAGAGCCTTATCTTTTTCCCAAGAGCTGTTTTCTAGCTAGTCCTGCAAATGGTGTTCGATAGGTATGGGGTACTGTCATCTATACAGATAGAGACGACTCGAAAATAGCTTTTTATCTTTTTAAATTTTGTAAATAGCTAGAGACGTGTCTGTGTCATAATTTTATCCCTAAAAGTCCAAGCGGTTTGTGTATATCTTGATCATGCAATGGGAGGTGATAGCAATGAGTCCCGCTGTAAATATCCTTTTGTCGTGTGAGAGGCTCTAAGATGAATGATCACTCTTGAACTCATAAAATAATTGTATTTATCTTGTAAATACGAAATAAAAAATAAAGGCTATAATACTCCTTGTGGGTAATGATGTGGTGTCTGGTGACTCCCAGGAAAAAAAAAACATATATATATATATATATATATATATATATATATATATATGGTATGGGGTTTGAAACAGGCTCGAGCAAGATATAAATTTATAAGACAATAACTACAAACCATGTCCCTTGGTGGTGAGATGATCTCCAACTGCAGCAGAGCGTCGGAGACTTCCATTATTACATGATAAAGAGGAGCATATATAGAAAAATGCCTGCAGACAGAGCCTGACTTGTGAGCCTGAATTAGCAAATTAAATACAAGCAAATTAACCTCAATTATATGGTTCTGTCAACGTAATTATGGAATCTGATGACTCGAGGAATAATGCAGGCATGATTTAATAGATAAATGCAATAAAAACAAGGGGTTTGGTTATGTACAGACCCTGCAGGGGTCATGGAAAGGTTTTTTTTTATTATTAATATAAATATTTGGATAAGGTTACACCTATTTTGATTACTATAATCTTTAAAATTAATAATTATATAACTTTGATCTAAAAAAATCAAACATATAATTATTAAAAAATAAATTTAAAATTTAATTAGTTGAGTTATTTCAAATAAGATTAAAAGGCTTTTAATAGTGATGAACAGGGTAATGTGAGACGTCATTATGGAAATAATGAATAATAAGGGCAGCCTCTAATTTAATTAGCCGAATAAGGATTCTCTTGCCTTGCTTTTTCAGGATCATAAGGATTTAATAAAGATTATGTACTTGCTCGCTGTATTCCCGCGGAAATCAAATGTTTGCTGTCCTTTTTTTTTTTTTTTTTTTTTTTTTCCTGTCATGGTGTCACGATCAACTTATATAAAGTTTTGGCCGAAGTCCAACTTTCACAATTATCCCTTTGGCAGTAAATCTCAATTTCAATGTAATTTTTCATATAATATAAAGTTTTCTCTTCGCAAAATGATAATACATCTTCCTCGCAATAATCTCAATATTAATCCTCATAAATTCATTAATCTCTTCATTTAGTGACAATTATTTGTTTTAGATTTCTACAATTAGGTGACCAAATAAATGGCCTTCATTATCTGGTTATTTCCATCCATTGAGTATCCCTCCTCATTATATTTTGTTTTTGTTTTTCTATTAATTTCTGTCTGTAAATTCCCCTTGATCAGTCTTAAGAACGTCCTCCCGTCCAGGCAGAGTATGAAGGAACAACACTTGGGATACATACCCTGCAAACACACACACACACACACACACACACACACACATATATATAAACAACAGATATAAGTTAATAAAAACACACAAGAAGGAGAGAACCCCTTACCTCTCAAGAAGAAACATAGACCACGTAAACGGACACGGTGAACGGGTGGATCGCAACACGCACACAACACAGAAGCCCTACAAACGGAATGAACAGAAAACACGTGAAACCAAACGGAAAAGAAGCCACACACAACTGGGAAATGGAGATGGGAGGAAAAAGAAAATTAAGGGGGAAGATGGCCTTGATGGAAAATTGATGGATGTCACTGATGATTAATGGAATTCAATCAGTTTAATTTGCCAGAGTTAGTTTTGGTGATTAGAAATTTAGTTTGAAGTCCTTAAAACTCCTTAATTTTGCAGATGAATAATATAGCTTTGATAACTATATACACTCAACAGCCATGTGTATTATATCTATAATAAAAAAAGAGTCATGTCGTCGGATTTTGTGTTTCGGTCACCGGAGTCCGTAAAAATCAATTCCGTGCCGAAGCCCACGCGCCGCCACCACAATCTGAGTCTAGTACTCTCGTCGGGTGATTCAAGGGAAAAAGACTTGAATTGACCGAAGTACCCATCAATCCTCAGATTTGGACATCACGGAGAGTCGGCTTGGTCGTGGCTGGAAAGCAGAACGCCTCCGTTGCTGGTGTGAAGAGGGCCGAATCAAAGAAGCAAGAGCTCTCCTCACCAAATCACCTTCGACACCGCCGATTCTCACTAGCGAATTTGTCATTGCAGATCTGCGCGCATTCAACCGATTGTTGTTTGAAGAGTAGTTGGATGATGAAGGCGAACTCCCAAACCCTACGCCTTTATGGAGACTGCAACGGAAGGAGCCTGGATGAGTCGTCGGTGAGCACATACAGGTACGCTTAGGAGTGCTCTGTTTTTTAACGACCTGATGGTGATGGCTCCGAGAGGGATTGACGGTGGAGATTGAACGGTTAGGGGATATGGCATTTAAACGGACGGATGGAGAAGAGGACTGTGAGGTGTGTCCGTACATGTTGACACGTGTGGGAGAGGCGGATCTGGTGAAGAAAGTTGATGAGCGAGAGGTGAAACTAGAGCTTGAAGAAGCGAAAGCGGTGGAGGAAGCGTAAGACGTCGGAGATCTGGTTAAGTGCTGGTGAAATCTGCCGGAAGGAGAGACCGACCGGAGAGCTGGTCCGCTTGACGTTCTTCTAGAAGATCCAGTGGCTGTGGCTGCCATTTTGGTGGTGGTGGAGTTGATTTTTAGGGTTTAAAAGTACACAGAGAGAAAGGGAAAGCCTTGGCAGAGAAAGAAAGCGTGAGTTTTTTTTTTTTTTCTAGTCAGAGGCGTTCGGCTGGTTGATTTGGCAAACCTAGCTTTACTCGAGCGAGATCTTTATAGGGAAGGGAAGGGGGTGGGTGTTCGATATCTCGCGATATCTTGAGGGGTTCGGAATCTTTTAATTTGGGTTTTCTTTTGGAGTCCTTGGAGGTTTAAGTATTTACACGTCCATAAGGATTTTTAAGATTTCCTTTGTTTGGGTATTTTGGTGTATTTATGGAATCACCTTTGTATATAAAATTTAAAATTGGTTGAGTGTTGTCACTTGTCATTTTATTAAAATTTTCATAAATATATATATATATATATGATGTCTTTTTTCATGGCATATTAATTATTCAAAATTCATAACACTCACATTTTACCATTAATAAATTGACATATCATTTAAAAGTTTCATAAATATATATATATATATATATGATTCTTTTTAAATGCATTGAAAAAGAACCATTCAAATTCACTCTTGGTTTGGAACATTGAATTTGTTACTATGTAGTGTACAATGAAAAAAATCTCCCTTAAATGTATTGATTTTTTTTTAATATCAATACCCAATTATGGAATTAACACAAGTGTTTTCCTTGTTTTGGATTTCCACATCAAGTGAACTGATTCCCTAAATTATATTCCCTCCAAATCTTATGAGCAGATACAAAGAATGTAGAACATGGCAACATGCAATCACATACTAATAAAAGTAGAAAACCCATCAATAATTGTTTTTACGGAAATGGCAAGAGTATGCGGTCACGAATGCAGAAGTAATTTTATTTTAAAAATATTTTTGAAAGAATTATTTTTTTATAATTTCTTTGATAAAAAAAAAAATACTTCAAATAGTAACGGAAATTACAGTAACAAGTGGGGGGCTCCACAGGTTCTTGAGAGTTGAAAACGTAGGGGAACCAAACCAGGACCTCTGGTTGAGTTAGAGCACAGGCAATCCAAAGTGGATCCAACGGTTTTCAGAAAATAAGAAACCTATGGGCTCTCTTCTCTCTCGAAAGAAACCAATGGATTTTGATCCGTTTCACTGACAGCTTTTGTCTCCTATTGTGACACTCTCACACGCTCTTTACATTCCACGTAACACTGACATCTATCCACTCCCAACAGACCCCAATACTTCTTATTATTTTATTTAATAACACAGTATCCTCAGATTACTTTTTAAACAATAAATCCCTTAAGAGCTGTCGGGTGGGGTCTAATTTTAGTATATATTCGGCATCAAAGGACTAAAGTCATTGTTATTGCAGTTTAAAAAATAACAAGTTTGAGAATATATATTTTTTATTAAAATTATTGTAAGATATGTTTTTTAATATAAAATAAATAAAAAGTAAGTCCCTATAAATCAAGAACAAATTATTTTAATTTCTAAAAAATCAAAATTCAAAACACATTTATAAGTAAAGTTCAGTGTAAAAAACAAGAATTATTTAACTGATCATACAATTTCTTCATCATCGATGTCATATTCAACTCTCTCCTATGACCCATTTTCTACAGTAAACAAATTCAATTATCAATTAAATTAAATGATGTACGATGATCAGAAATAATTCTTATAATTAATTTTTTTTTAAAAAAAGACAACACATGTACGTTTAATCTACTAATTATATATCAAATATATAAAATTCAATTTTTTAATTATAATATAACAAGGGAGGGCTTTTTAATGCAACATAATTAAGAACATGTTTGGTAGAACATGTTTGGTACTGTAATAAAAATATTATTTATTAAAAAAATTTAAATAATTAAAAATTAAAAAAATAATCGCTATTATAACACTTAATATGTTTTAAATGATTAGAAAAGTTTAGCTTGAATCTTAATATTAACAAGAAAAATTATTAAATTTTTTAAAATTATATATATATATATATATATATATATATATATATATATATATATATTCTCAAAATTTTCTAAAACAATTAATCTTAATCAATATATAAACCAACTTAAGAGCATCTCGTGCATTTATATGAATAAATAAATAAGATTAGAAGCAAGGCTCGCGCTGCTCACTTGATGACCACTAGCAGCCCGGTGTTTTGTTTCTTTCTTTCCTTTTCTTTTTTAACGGCATGGGTCGATTATTATTATTATTATTATTTGAACAATTCAGGATGTCATTTTTCAAACAAATGGCAATGGAGGGGTCACAAATTCACATCGTTTGCTTGTTCGCAATTGTCAACATTTATAACACCGTACTGACAAAAAATACTACAAGTTTAATAATATTAAAAAAAATAAAGATAAAATAACACTATAAATATTCAAAAATAACTTTATTTTTTTAATATTAAAAATATTAAAAAATTAGTTTATTTATAAAAAATAAAAAATAAAAATATTAAAGGAAATTAAAAAAATTCAAGTGTTATGCGAAACCAAACAAAAAATTAAACTCAATAATTATAAAATCTAAAAGAATTTAATGCGCGTTTAATATATATAGTTATAGATGTTATAATAAATAATAAATAGTTTGCAAACTTTTCTTTTCTTTCTCTTATTGACACCTCAGTTAACCAGGAAGGGTGGATTTAATTTCTTCCGTAATTACCAATTGACCACACAAAATTATTATTTTTTTAAATAACATCAACTTATGCTGCCTTTTTATTGCAAATTAAGATTTTAAAATTAAAAAGAAAACGATTACTTACAAATGACATTAAAATAAACTTATCAAAGACATGTCACTATAATTTATTTTTTTTATTAATATGAATATTCGGGCCAACTTGTTTATACCTCGATTAATCACATAAATTTTAAAATTAATGATCATATAAATTTTCAGTAATTATTATATTATCAATTATAAAATTTAAATAAAAATTTATAAAAAAATAATTTTTTAATCTTAATCTTTTATTAATATACTACCAACTAAATAATTGCGTATCTCTAATCTTTTTTTTTTATTTATATGGGTGTTCGGGTTAGTTTACGCGCACCACGACTAATCCCACGGCCCACTGAATATTTTACAACCCCAATAAATATGTAAGAATAATAAATATATACAATAAAATTTAAACCATGATAAAATAAAAAAGAACAAACCCCATCCTTCACTAAACTAATGCCTCAAGTGCACGTATCTCTAGTCTTGCTATGATGGGATAAGCATTGGCACATTTATAAATCCTTTACGACTGTGATCAAGATTTGGAACTTTGACAGCGCCAATTAGTCCTTCTGATTTTGCACTATGATGAGTGTAGATCCATTTACTCGGGGTTAAGATTAATCATGGTTCGTGCTCAATAAGAGTAAAAATTAATCATGGTTGTCTGACCAACCAACGACATCGGATAACTTCACAAGCCAATCACATCATGAGATGATGTTTATCTAATCTCCACTAAGCACAGGATGAAACTTACAGCTAGCAAATTTATGCAATATAGTTGCAACTATATCGCAAGAACTTCTCACCTGCTTAGATTTGGGTTATCTGTATAACTGTCTCCAGGCTTTTATAAATAAATTAGGCGTTATTATCTCAGATAACCCATATACATAAAATCTTGCTTTTATGTATACGGTACATATCTAAGCTTAGATATGGGTTATCTGTATACCGTATACATAAAATCTTCCTCAGTTCTGGTTAGTGTTATTATCTCAGTGTATTCTGGTTTATCAACCTAGTTAATCGATAATTAAATTTTTAGTTCTGACCGGCCAGGTTTTAAAATAATTCAACTAGGACTCGGTATGATCAATCGACATAAGAGGTTTACTTTGTGACTCGATTAAAATCTGGTTTCATTTTTTTATTTTTTTTCAAAATAAAACCGTTTTAATAATAACAAAAAAAAAAAAACTTAAAACAATTCTATGTTTATGTTAACATACCTTGCTTCGGCTGTTCACTGGCCGGTTTAATGACTTTGGTTTCGGTTCAAACCACCTTTTGAAATTTGACATCAGAAATATAAACTTAAATTGGTTTAGATCAATTTTTCTAATGTAAAAAAATATTTAGGTGCTGCTAGTATTTTTTCTAGTAGAAAAAAAATTAAACAATATGTGAATTTATTTGATGTGACTCGATTTTTTTAGCAGGTTTAAGAGTAATCTGAATAATCGACAAAAACATAGTTTGACTTAAAATAAATATTTAAGATAAGATTATTTTTATAAATATTAAGATGATAACATATTTGATCGATTTTGGTCAACCCGATTTAACCTGTCAATCCATATATCAAGTCATGAGATTATAATAACCATCTAAAAAGCAAATTAAAATAAATTGTAAGGTTCAATTTCCAATAAACCTAATATTGAAAAAAAATCAATTAAAAAAAGAAAAAAATATTGACTCGAGTCATAAATCAGGTCATGAAATTGAGATAAATCAATAGAAAGAAAATTAAAACAAATTATGAAATTTAATTCCCAATCAAACTAGTGTTGAAAGATGAAATTAAAATTTTTTTTAAAAATAACACAAAAAATAACTCGAGTTAACTAGGGTTAACCCATCAAACCTGTCATCTAAGTCACGAGACATGAATAACCGCATAAAAAGCAAATCAAGATAAATCATGAAACTTAATTCCCAATCAACCTAATATCTAAGAATAAAATTGAGAAAAAAAATCAAGCTAACCATATTAACCCATTAAACCTGTGACTCGGGTCATAAACCTGAGATGATCTCATTAAAAATAAACTGAAAAAAAAATTATAAGAGTTTACTCTCTAATAAACTAAATAGAGAAATATGAAATTAAAAGAAAAACAATTTATATTAATAAATAATATTTTATGAGAAAAGTTACAATAAATTTTTTTCTTTTCAATTTGTTTTTGTTGATGTTAATGAAATAATGATTATTGGTTTGTAAATTAAAATTATCTTGAACTCTTATTTGAATTTTTTTTTATTAGACTAACCTACTCACCACTATTTTAGATGCACCAAGTTATTTAATGAGCTAAATAAAAGTAAAAAATCTTTGATAAAATAACATATTTTTAAGATGTTATGTTTTAGAATTGTAATATTGAATCAATGTCACAATTAAAAAACACAAGATTTTTAACTAAATATCGTCAGTAATTATAATTTTGTCATGGCATTCGATGAAATGTCTACGTAATGAACAACTCTTTTGCCACTTTTCATTGTCACATCTTTAGCTGTTTCTACCTTCTCTGCAACATGCTCTGAAGTTTTCTTAGCTCCTTCAACAATGGAGTCTTTTGCTTGTGCTCCCTTCTCTGATACATACTGGGTAGATTTCTTAGCCCCTTCAACTAGAGTACTGTCATTTACCTGTGCTCCCTTCTCTGCAGCATACTGGGTGGGTTTTCATCGATTTTTTTTCAAACAGTGCTTCAAAACTTCAAGTTTATTGTTCTAATTTAAAAGGAAAAAACCAATAACTCCTCCCCCTTCTCTTTTAGTTTTTTTTTTAATTAATACATGGCTGATGGTACCTTTCTAAAACTGCAAAGCGTTCAAAGTTTGCTTGCTTACATGGGTAAATTTCTTATTATATGAATAAAGAAGGGTTATCTTGGTGGTTTTTTCCGGAAGAACACCATCTTTTTCGCCGTAGGAAGTCAGGCAAAGCACTACACGCCGCTTTTACATTTGATTGGCTTGGGAACATTCTCAGATCCACAAAGGAAAAGAGGAGGACAGCAAACAATATGACACGTATCACCCACGTGGAATCAGCTCGTGGCACTGGTGGCTTCACTGACCGGACTCGTGTCAACAAATTAGCCCTCTCTTATTATTTTTTATATAATATTCTTTTCTTGTATTAAAAATTTTAAATCATGATTTTGGCAGCTACGTGGTGTTTATTTTAATTAATTAAACTCATAGAAAGGCAGAACGTGTTAGGCACCCTGTGGATTTTGGAAATCAAACCCCAAGACTTTTTGCTTTGTTTTCTGGCCGCAGCAGATGATGATTTACGTTTGAGTGCTTGTTTTATATTGAAATATATTAAAATAATAATTTTTTATTTTTTAAAATTTTCATATTACAACAATCCAAAATATATATAAAAAATTAATTTATAATAAAAAAAATAATTTTTTAAAAAACATAAGTTAATCCACATTTCCAAACACTCTCAATTATCTTGTTATATAATTGTTTGAGTAATTATTTTTAATATTATTATACAAAATAATTTTAAAAAATTAAAAATTTATAAAAATATATTTTGAAATAAAAAGAGAAACAAGCTCTGTATATAAAAACACAACAAAAAGAAATAGCATGGATATGTCAATTTTGAGTAAAAAGTCGGTAATGGGCAATTCTAATTAATTAGAACTAACCAATGGTTTTTTTTTAATCGTTTGTTTATGTTAATTGTGTAGTCACTGACTCACAAAGAAGGTTTTTCTTGTCATCTTTGCTTGCTTGGCGGAATCAATAAAATAATAAACTAATGGAAATGTAGGACAGTACTGATCATCACTCAATGCATGCCACGCTCTTTTTTTCTTTTTCTTTTTTAATTTGTTCTCTGAACTTTATGGTATGCATGCATAAGATGTCCCAACCTCCATGTCGTAGTGCGTAGCATATTATTTATGTACGGTATAGAACGAAAAGGAAATATATAGTGTGCGCGCGCGTATATATAACCTTCAAAATAACAAATAATATTATTGAGTTTAATATAATGCCCATCTTGTATTCAATGTTCTTGCATAGTCGGCTTGGAAACTGGTCCTTTGATGATTAGATTATTGAAACAAGAACCAAAAAAAAAAAAAAACAATAAAAATTTCTTGTTATTTATGATAAAATTAAAGAATTTTTTTTAATATGTAGTTCAATAATAAAAGTTTGGATTTAAAAATTTTACTTTTTATATAGTTTTAAATTTGAGTTATTTGGTTGGTAATACGATAGCAATTGTAAATTTACATAATCGTTAATTTCAAGATTTATGTGATTAGTTGAAGTATAGATAAGTTTACTCGAGCACTCATATTAATAATAATTAAAAAAGAAATTTCTATTAAAAGTTTTTCATGTAATTAAAATTAATTGCTTATAACTTTTTAGCTAACAAAAATCTCTTATTTTATCACTTTTCGAGCACTTCAACCTCATGTCCAAAAACAAAATTTCTTGTTTTGTTACACGGATTAATTTTGATCGTTGATCATTCCCTCGACGATACAAGTCTTTCTTAGTACTTCGAGTCATTATATATTGATAACAATTATATATAGCGAGTATTTAATTTAATTTAAAGACAACTTTGAAGAGCTTAAGCCTTAAGATTTCAGTGAAAAGAGGGAGGAACCTTCGTTATATATATATATATATGGGCCATTTGGTTGCATCCGTCGCTTTGGTTAGATTAGATGGTTAGGAAGATCCAATCAAGAATTAAAGTGAAAGAAAATCTTATCTCCTGGATTCATCAAACGCTCCATCACAACTTATGATGCATGTCTTTCTCCAAGATTACGTCAAAAGAATAATATTGAAGGAATCATCAAAAGGAAAAGGAACTTCATGGACAAGGAAACTTTAAGTATTCAAGTAAAACTTATCTCCATCCCACAATTGGGGACCATCCAGAAGATATGATGGGATTTCCTGAGGTTTAAAGAAGCACAATTATAACTTTTTATATGAAAAGAATCGATACGAATTAAAAATAAATGAAATTAGTGGTGCCGCTCTATATGATTTCAATTTATAAAACATTAATTTGATTGTATTTTTTACCCTTTAAATATTAGGATTGTGGTTTATCGAGACCTATACTATCATGTTTTGGATAAATACTGTACGTCCCTTCTTTTGAACTCGCCATTATCATGGAAAAAAAATCCTATAAAAATAAACTCATACTTTGGCATCTTCAGATCAAAATTCTCCTAGATACTAATGAAAATTTTCAGAGCTTCCAACAAAATCCGGGTTCATTCCTAATTATTTTCTATTTTTCGTATTCAATATCTAAGAAAAAATTTAAAAAATGCTCCTTGAATTCAATTTTCTCTAAAAATTATGGTTGAAACTATTGGAATTAAAAATGTGAAAGATTCAGTACAAAATACTAAACAAATACTTTTTCTTGAAGGGGAGAGACAATATTTGTCCAAAGTATAACAGTCGAAGGATAATATTGATCAAATTAATAGTTCATGCCTCGATGTGCTACAATCCTAATAGTTAAGGGGCAAGAAATTCCCATTAAACAGAATAATTGCTTATGGCATGCGAGACTTGACTACATATAATGTCAATATGGCACCATCTGTCGTGGGTGGACCGAGAGGACCAGCCATAAAACTACAGCCCCACAGCAGCTAGCCAAATAAGACCATATTGGCTTGATGAGAGGAACCATGCGTATAAAAACCAGAAAAGGGTCAGCCATATGCACCTGTTTCTCTGGTATACTTTTCTCTCCCTTCCAATTCAACCTGTTTGAAAAAGGATCCATAAATAAGTGCAAGATTCTACATTGCAAAAACGCGTTCAGAACGTCCTTTATTGACAAGATTCTCTAATCATGCCATATATATTAGTTTAATCACTTGGTGCTTGCTGTTGTAACTTCAGGTAATAAAAATGAAAAGCGACCTAAGACGGCAAGATCATGGCTTCAGCTTGAAGATTTATAACAATAATTCTAGTACGAATATTGCTTCTTAATTTCTTGTCATTCGGAGACCTTGTTCTTCATAGCATGTGTTAAGACAAAGTGGAAATAATGTTTAATACATATATATACATCATTAAATAATAATCAAATATGCTGTTCATGTATTTATTAGATTTTTATTTACAATGTAAAGTATAAAGAAATTATTTATGCCGATCCGATCCCATTTTGACAGTATTGAAAATCCCAATTGAGTTAACGTATAGCACTTGCTACTCAAGAAAAAATCGTCGATGACAAGGTCATTAAAGACAATGATTTTAACAACTTGAAGATACCAAGTTGTTCTTTAACTTTCATGGGGATGACAAGTAAATTGTCTTGAAATGGTAGTTTAAACTCCACGTAAACGGCACACGCGCATCCACTTGTACAGCTGTTCTTGGAAGGAAAATTAAAATTTTCCGTAACTAAGTAGCTGCTAGTTTTGAAAACTACCGCATCTGCATTATTAGGAAGAGCGATTTTCTTCCACATGGTGTGGAAGCCCACAGATTTTGGAGGTTGAGGGCCCTCCTTTTAATGTCTAGTTTTGTCACTCGATGCTTCCTCTTTAACGGGTCAAATGGTCAAATCTTTTTTATAATTCTGACTTTTGACTCTGCGGATCTCTTGGGGAAGAGAATTAGTCTTTGCTGCTCTTTTTGAGCCATGTGTAGGACCTTGTTCAATTCAATCTGGCAGCTGCGTTTTTACAACCATTGTTGGCGGCAAAAACGCTGTATTTTAAGGAAACGTCGACAGCTTTGATTTCGCCAGTCAATTCCTGCACTGACATGGAAAAACACCTGAAGGGGATGGAGAATGATAGCAGAGGAAATCAAACGAGAAAAATACTTCCGAAGAACGAGTTTATATAGATCAAAACGACTTTTGATTGACGAAAGTGAAAGCTTAACAGCATTGGATTTCTCAATATTGTTCTGAAACCTGCCCCTTTTGTACCCTCGAATTCCCATGTAGTTTCTTCTATTCCAAATAGGTGGCAGAAGGACCATTTTGTCTGACACTGAAGAACTCACTATGCGGTGCAACCTGCGTTTTATACTAAAATCGAGCTTAGCATCTTAATTAATTAATTTTCATTAGAAATATAATTAACAAATGTAACCTGTCTTGACGGACATCTGATCACGCCTTAATTATGAGTGAGGTTAAAGGATTTTGTAAATCAAGTTGCTTTCTTATTCAGAATTGTCTTTGTCTTGGAGAAAGTATAAAGGGTGAGATCACTCAGATAGACATCTTTTCTTTTTTTAATTTCTTTTTTTCCATTAACATCCTCTCTTATTTAATTTCCTGAATTCAACTGAGCATAAGAGAATTTATGGATTTTAAGAATTTACTGCCTGGTTTCCTGAAGGTTCAGTTTAGAAAAATCCTTAATTAGGGTAACAAGTTTAGAAAAATCCTTAATTAACAAAATCAGGATGCATGTGAAGCGAGTGTGTGTGTGTGTGTGATATTCTGCAAGATTTGTATTCTTGAGAACTTCCGTTCATCATTTAAGAAATTATAATGAACCCAAGAATGCTTCTCACCTGCTTTCACATTAAAGAAATGCTTTCTGTAAACACATACACATGCTTATGTATTTGTATTATTCATGGACGAATCTTAAAACCCCATTTAACTAATAGAATCCTGATGCATCAGACTCTTTGAAACACAATTAAGTAACCTTATGTACATAAATCCTCGTATATACTTGCCAGAAAAACTGCAGAATCTCATGATCTAATTCAAGCATTATTAAAAAAAATAAAAAAATTCTTGGATCTAATAAAACCAAGATCAAGAAACAGCAACCCCATTTCTATTAGCATTCATTAGGCAAAACCTGGTAGGCCTGGGCTGGAAATCCCTCCTCCTGTGAAGGTCATGACTGGATGGCTTGATGATCTGCAACAAGATTGCCTTGAACGGATTCGCTTTGGCAACCACAGTCAAGTCCCAATTATGATTCGACCCAACACGACCGATTCTTGATCCTGAAGACACCTTACGGAAATTCCTGTGTAGGCTGCACCTGAATGATCCAGGATGTGTGGTGGGTGAACAGAGGCATGTCCTGGTTTGTTGCTGCGCATTTGACCTAGGATAAGGTACGTCTCTAGATGCCATGTAAGATGTGATAGTTCTACCTCTCAAAGAGAGAGTCTGCTCTGATTCTGTTTCTTGTGGGGCAAACTAATCCGAGACTGGATTTATGTCCATTTTTATAGCTTCGTTTGGGACTTGATGACCTTTGATTTGGTACACTATGACACCCTGGTTAACTGGTACATAGTGTAATAATGTCAAATATTTTTGGGTGATGTACAGAGAGAAGAGATTCCTGGTGCTACTAATTTACCCTTTAATCCATTGGAGACTTTTGGATGAGTAAAGTCTGTTTTTTAAGCAATTAATTAGTTGCCCTAACTTCACGTGAACTCGCTGTAAATTACTGATCTGGTCATGTATTAGGGCTTTTAATGAATTTGCACCGTTTTGTACTGCAATTTTAGATGAACAAAATCATCAATCCGGTATTTCTTTTGGGTTTTTTCCAATGATTTTGATTTTAAAATATATCGATTTGGTTTTTCTCAAAAAAAAAAAAAAAACAGAGTCAGGTGCATCACTGAATATTATGTATTGTGAAATTTGTTGTATTCATATAAAATTGTTGAATTAGGGTTAAAACTTGAAACTAAATCCCTCCGGTCTAATTTAGTTCAATTCATTTTTCCATTAATTCAGTTTTTTTTTATTGGTTTGATTTTTTCAATCTACTCGGTTTAAACAGTTTTTATCACCCTTGAGATCCCACCTTTTTTTAACTTGCACTCAAAGTTTTACAAGTGTATGGGGGGAGGGTGGCTCTAGCTAGTGGATAGATTGTTTGATCAAAAGCTTTCATTGATGTTGATTGATGGCAAGACATGTTATCCGTCAGTTAAAAACTTAGTATAGCAAAGTTACGTGATGTCCTTTCTTTCAATCTCCCAGCCAATATCGTCGGCCTCTGCTGTGTTTTGGTCAAGGAGATGATCATTTATTGAATGGCTACGAGATAGCTTGTACAGAAGCCACTGATCCCGCCATGTCCTTGTTCTTCCTGTATCATCAAACATTTGAATACCCAGTTGTACAAGAGATGATGGCTGGGTGCTCCTGTACAAAAAGAGTGATTTTCTAACCACTTGTTTCTTTGCACGTGTAATATTTTCTAACCAGTTCTCAAGAGCTCAAGGACTTGGAAAATTAACGTGCAGGCACAAGTAACTTGGATCAGAAACTCATCTTCCGCAAATAAAAATCAATTTCGACAACCATACTCAAATACATCTGCTTGCTATACAAAAAACAGGCTACATTAGAGAAACCATATTTAGATCATATAAGTATAAAGCCAAGAAATCATAACCCTTTTCTTACAGGTGACAAAGCAGCAGTCACCATTTTGGTCTCAGAGCGAGTCCTATGAAAAGAGCTGTGCTTGGTAATACATTAACAATCCTCCAGCCAGCCTATGGATGATAGCATAATGTACAAAAATATTGGACAGCAAGCGATCCAACATATGCACGATCTAATTAGCAACCTTGCTAACTAGATAGCATCTCATGATGCCTTGCCAGGGCCTTCCAAGGAGGTAGACATGAACTGCTTGGTATATACACGATGCCTTCTCTCTCTTGCATAAATTACCCAGAAGATCAGTGACAGCATTACGGCGGCAGATACAATTACTAGCCCAATGTATATCCATTGCGTATATCGCCGCAAACCGGGACAGTAAGAATGGTTGATCTGGGTGAATGTTTCTCGCACAAAAGTGCAGTCTTCCAGGTTAACCAAGAATGGACCATAACGATTCAACCCATAACTTAGGTTTACTGCAGATTCCATCTGGTTGTACAAGCTAGGAGTAAGCCGACCAGGCGTAGTACAAATCCCAGATGATATCTGACAGGTATAATTCTTCCACACCTGCTTGTTACAGAAAACAATGGTAGTAAGCCTTTCAGTGCCATACTCTCAAGTACATTGCGGGTCAGGTGGTGTTTTGTATGCAGAAGCTGACTAAGGAGGTCTTAACTGGAATTTATAATCTTAATCAAAATTGAAAAGCACATAAATACAAAAACAAGAAAATTGCCCCTAAAATATCACTTTAAATCACTGGCGCCACAAGTTAAACAGATAGAAACTACACAAGATTTTGGAATTTCCATGACTGGGAAAAACTTGGGCTAAAATAAGATGATGCAAACATCACACTCTGGCCAAAGATTAAAACTAAAAATTAGGTCATATGGCATCTGTTAGTGGGATGTGCTCATGGTGGCCTAATCTTCAGCAAATCCTATGTATAAAATGCTTTCAGCCTTTCTATTTACACTATGCATGTTCACATATATTACCTGGGTAGCATTGCTTAGGTCCACTTCACCAGCAGCGCATTGCCGATCCGTATAATCAGAATTGTATGGGTTGCAAAGTACGGGCATTAGCGGACCAGATTGATTGTAATATAGAGCTCCTGCTTGGGGTGGGATATTTCTGTTGGAGACATTGTTGATGATGTTATCAACAACGTTGACAAGTTGGTAAGTTGTCTCCTTTGTCTGCCTCAAGGTTTCTTGAGCAGTTGTGTTGTCCACACAAGGGATTATATCATCCAGAGCTGTTTTGGCAGTGGGGTTCTGAACCCACTCATCCATAGAAATACAAGTATCGGCAACCACACTAGAAGATAAACAAAACAAACAAAAACATTTAGGGAGGGACACATACTCAACAAAGAAGCACAGCTAACACATGACAAATCGACACTTTCAAACACTTTCCAAGTCCAAGACAACAGTGCAAATGTCTCTCTTTACATGCAGAGTGCAAGAGTATCAACATGCTTAAGAAAGAAGATAATTTTGTTTTTAAAGATAGCTTCAAATTTGTACCGTTTAAATTATTGATTCTAAATGACACTAGTTTCAACTAACTGGTAGATCAAATTAACAGCAGAGCATGTTATCAAACAAACTTTAAAGGTGAAAAGTTATTCGGGTGCCAAGATGCAGCTTCATTAGACCTGATTTCTTGTGGAGTTGGAAATGAATTTCCTATCTATGTACAGATATATTGCCAAATCAAAAGTTAAATTCACAAGAAAACAAAGCCTTCTAAATTTCATAGCTTATAGGGCTCTTTTCCCCTCATAAAAAGCTAATTTAAGATATTGGATTGCAAAATTCTTAACTAACTTGGTTTCAGGAATATTTCTTGATCAGCCAAAACATTCGGAGATTGATTATTATGCATGAATGAACTCAGTACAATCAAGATCTAGCAGGGAGAACAGTTGTTAGTCAAGGCGCAGATAGTTCAAGAATTGGTTAAAATAACAGAATCAAGAGAAATGTCAGGGATATAACAAGTTAGCCTATCACTATGTAACCTAATGAAAATGAAAATTCTAGCTCACTGCCAATGGGTACTGAATTTTTGCCCACTACCAATGGGTTTGTAGTGCCACAGACAAACACACAGAAGATAACCATCAAACTAATAACTACAAGTACATGTTCGCGTGTGTGTATATGGAAATCTACAATTAAGAACAAGAAGTTCCATATGCCAGAGTGATGCAAAAACATGAGCGATGCTAGGGGTACTTAAATCTTTTTACAAAGTGACTAGGCATATATTAGGAAAAAATTTCAAACCATGGAATGTAGATCATGTAATAATTTTAACTATGGAATCAAGTGATTGATAAAACATCAATGGCATGATGCATATCACTTTGTAAGGAATTTTTGTCAAAAAAATTAAGAATCTCTAGCATTATCCAAAACACAACTACAAAAAGGTTTGTGTGTGTATATACGGACATGAAAATGTTGGAAATCTAAAGTTAAGTCCAAGAAGCTCTATGTTGTTGCGCATTGTTATAGTGTATAGAGCTTCTTGGACTTAATTGTAGATGTCCAACATTTACATGTGTATATGTATCCAAACACCAGAATGCATGTACAAGGCATCTAAACATAAACTTAATTCAACACAATTTTTTTTATATAAAAATAAGAACATCAAGTATAAACTCTACTCTATGCATGACCCTATAACAGATTTTTTTTAAAAAATCAAAAGAATAGGAGGACAAGCTTACTTGTGGAGGAGAAGGAATACACCACACAAAACAAATGTGCACGTGACAAGAATCCATCCAAGGATCACCAGGCTACAGTCAATGAACAGTAACATTGGGCAGAGTCATAATCTTAACTTACAATTTTTTCTCAAGTTAAAAAAAATTAACAGAAAATGGCTGAAAGATCAGATCACTCACAAGTAAACAAGACACTGCATCCCGAAAATGGAGAATACTGCAACCGACATCGTCATAGAAATAATATTAGAAAAGAATTTAGTTAGATCAAACAATTTAAGAATTTCCACCTCTAGTTCAAGAAAACAACTCACCAAATCCAAGAAATGCCAGAGCAAGCATTACAGCAGCAAGGATAATCAGGATTAATCTTCTGCAATGCACAATAAAAAGCAAATGACGTTATGAAAAATTCCAGAACCAAGCAAGCACCAGAAGAAGTTTTAAGAGCTTTTACAGACATGGTATCCAAAACATCTTGTATGCCTTCCGAATTCTTCTGTGTAGTACTGGAAAGAGTAGTACCAGATGAGTTGATTTTTGTTTGAATGCTATCAATGCTATTTCGGACACTGGTTGGCAGAAAAACTGACAAAACACCAGCATTCTTAGCCGCAGCAAGATAATCTGACACATTCCTGAGGTTTTCAGCAGTAACATCTGCCTGATTAACTACATACTCCAATGTGTGTGTTGTAATACTGTGAAACTTCCCTTGACCAGCATACAGAACACCACATCCTGCACTGTAATTGCAGA